>JAKOOJ010000008.1:35167500-36367500 GCA_022577455.1 Arizona elegans | reverse complement strand
AATAGCACCTTTAGGACAACCATGACCTGGATGACTGAGAATCTCCATAGACATAACTAATGTTGATTCTGTTACAATGCCACTTGGTTCTGAAACATGTGTATGCTTTGGTAAGCAGTTTAAATGCTGTTATTGATTTTTATTCCTTGTTCATTTGCTCATATTTTAAGGGGCTTAATAATTTTGCCAGATGTTTTACTCTTAACAATTTCAGCTAAATGGTGACATACATATGAAATAAATGTGCACTAAGCAAAATTATCTGAAGGAAAAACATGTCTTTCCTGAGTCAGTAGGAGGAATTATTCTTAGTGTTTTGGGGTTCTTTATAGATATTGAAAAAAATAAGATAAATATGCACTGGTTTCTCACTGAAATATAAATATTTAGGTTCTTTATTTGTAGCAAGTTAAATGTAGGATTTCATGTCTTTTGGTCTCCTTGCCTCCAGATATGTTAACTGCCATTAAAATTCTGCACTGCTGTCTGTATAAATGGGCATTTACTCTCACAGATTTGAAGATGAAATATATACAAGATAAAAAAAAATGATCAAAACTTTAGTAACCCAGCATATCTTGGAGGCCAGGAAGATCATCCCCAACATTTCCCAAGAGTCCTTGTTCAACATTAATTGAGACTTCTATTCCACCCCATTGTTTCAGTATCCTTGCCTTTTGTATGGCTCATACATAGAATAAGCAAGACTTGAAAATTAATTATGAAAACCTGTTAAGAAAGAAAAATGAACATTCTTAAAGTGTTGGATTCACTAAAGTGAATTGTATTCCTGTCCCTTAAACACTACAAAATACGGCATAACAGAAATAGGCAATTTGAAATCCCCTAGGTTTTGGCATGTGGACATTCAAGACAACATTTTTCAACCCAACCTCCATAGCAAATTGCAAGAGTTGGGGGAGCTCAAAACAACTGGGAGACACCAGCCTCTCCAGACTAGTTATACTATGCCTCTATAAAATAAACTCTGAAGAACACATGTATTAACATAAACCAATGTGAGATATATATATATATATATATATATATATATATATATATATATATGCATATTCTTTCTAGCCAGGTTTTACCTATGTAAGCTAAGTTGTTCTTCAGCTCTGGTTCTGTGAAATCTCATTCACAAGTTTATGGGCTTTTTGTATCTTGCTGACAAACAGCAACTCTGTGCTGCTCATTGGGAGACTCAGATAGCTATTTCTGCCTTGTAAGGCGTCATCAGTGAGCCACACCCTCTTCTCAAGTATCCTCCCTGTAAAGGTATAATGTTTCTGTTGTTTGTCAGCAAGATACAAAAAGCCCAGAAACTTGTGAATGAGATTTCACAGAACCAGGGCTGCAGAACAACTTAGCTTACGTAGGTAAAACCTGGCTAGAAAGAATATGCACATAAAAGCCTACGAAAAAGAAAAAGAAATACACACACACACACACACACATATATATATATATATATATATCCGACATCATAATTTCAAATTAATCCAGCACTATTGGTTCAAATTATCCCATAGCAACTTTGCTCCATGATGTACTAGTAATCATTTTTAAATGTAATAATAAGATAAAAATACTGTCTTCCTGATTATAAATTAATCTGACTGGAATGTGACCATTTCAAATATAAATCCATTGGATTCCAGCAGTATCTATGAGAAAGATGTTTGAAAAGGAACACAGGACACTATTCTGGTTGTATCTACAGTGACATTTGCATTTAGTAGACTTTTATATAATAAACATTGCTTTAAACTGAACAAATTTCCACAGTGATTAATGTCATTGTGCAATTACATAATTATGCAAATAATCCAGTTTGCATACTGATATCAGTATGCAAATGATGCAAATCATTTGCAGCCTTTCCACACCACCACGCAAAGCAAGAAGTGAATCCATGATGCCAAATCTGTTTCTATGCCAAGTCACTGAAAGGCCTGGATGGAACTGTGCAGGTTTAATAGAAAGATGCTCTCATCTGGTGATGGAAATTGCAGGGGGACTCACTGTTGTCTGCTCCAATCTTCCATAGCACAGACTGATATTTTCAACTTCACAAACAACTAGAGCCCAATCACTGACATAACTAGCCTTGGAACCCTGAGACAAATGATAGACAAATAGACAAATAGATAGGAAGGAAGGAAGGAAGGAAGGAAGGAAGGAAGGAAGGAAGGAAGGAAGGAAGGAAGGAAGGAAGTTTCTTAGTGTTTTCTCTCAACTCTGTGTGTGGGGGGAGGGGGGAAGAGAAAGAGACAGAGAGAAAGAGAAAGAGACAGAGACAGAAAACACAAACATCCCCTAAGTCACAAGTAGATATTAGGCATTTTATATGCATTAATCTTTCTAACTTAATATCTTCAAATCTTTACTTTACTTCAATCCAAAGTAAATGGCATTCAGATCACCTTCCTTGCATTGTTAAGTGCTCTAATTTTATTCATGATCACAGAAGCCAAAATTTTAGCTAGCAAGTCATTTATAAACAAACTCCTTCTTCCCTAACCGTCACTACATATCCCACACACTATTTCCATAAACAGTGCAATCTTGATAGGAATAGTAGATTTCTTAAAATATGGTCAGTGGAAATTACCTGAGGAAAAAGAATAGGCAAGATTGCTATTAAATCAATGCACTATAAATAAACAGGACAATTAGAAAGAAAGATATATTGGACAGCTTTGCTCTGAAAAAGAACATCATTGTGGATTCTACCCTGGAGTAATAAAAACAATAATGAAGTGTCATAATTCTTGCTGTGAAAAAGGCATAATGGCATATTGGTTGAGACTAATAAGAAGATTAAAGAAATATTTGTTTTCTACTGCCATTCACTGTATGCCTGTCAGTGTCCAGATAATAAGCATTAGAAAAAAAGCTAAGCTATTCTACATTATATTCAGAGTAATGCTGGGTTGGCTATAAAAATGAAAGTAGATATGACAAAATAAGTAAGATAATAATACTATTGGATTTTAGCAAAATTTTCTGCCTCAATTTGCCCCTGTATTTTATAGAATTGAGTACATTACAGAAACAAAAAATCTGATCACTAAAAACACTTAAAATATTATAATTTCTGTTACATAAAAAATGGCAGAAAGTGAATTGAATTTTCTCAGGAATCCTACCTTTAGCATAACAATTTCTGTAGTTTTCAGTCTTAATCAACCACTGTGTAAATCACTAGAATTGCCTTTTGTTTCCAATACCAATCCAACAAAATCTGTTATTGCAAAAAACAATTTATAGGTACATTAATGAACTTCATTCACACAATGCAACAAAATAAACAATACTTTTAACGTCCATTTTATCCCTACTTGCAAAATACCACCATATATGTCAGAATAATCAAATGCAATAACCTATATCATCCATCTAGATGACTTTTCTAATCTTTGGACACATCTGTGTTCATTTGTTTATTCCATCTAATTATAGATTAAATGCCAATTATAAAATATTTACATTTTGCTGGCTCCAGTGACATCTAAGTAAATCTATTTAGTAAAATCAGGTCAATTTTTTGCATTCCCAAAGAAAACCTACAAGACATATCTTCCAATGCTCACATTATTGGAAGGGAATGAATTAATTCATTGTGAGATAACATGGGGGCTTCTGATAGTCCTTGCTCCTTTGGGCCTGATGGATTAAATGGTCCTTAGGGAAACCAGATTAAATAGACATTTATCAGCCTTTATCACCATTATAATCTTCCCTCCTGAATTTCAGAAATTCTTAAAAGCTTTGGAGGTTCCATTATACCTTGAGGCAGAATTATAATAATTATTTCTATATACAATGAGTTGGTTCTTTGGTTTGGAATTTCTATTTATCTAGTAGGACTTTAAGTTAGTATTGATTCCTGGTAACCCTCAGGACATGTCCGTGCAGTTTACGTGGCAAGATTTTGGAAGGAGAAAGAGGGGGACGGAGAGGGAGGGGGAGGGGGAAGGGGAGGGGGAGGGGGAGGGGGAGGGGGAGGGGAGGGAGGGAAGGAGGGAGAGAGAGAGAGAGAGAAAGAGAGAGAGAGATTGACCCAACATCAGCTAGTTTTGTGGCTAAAACAGGATTAGAGCCCACAGTCCCCCAGTTTCAGGCCTGGTGCCTTAACCACTATACCAATCTGTTTTTTCTTTGAATGTGTAGCTTTATTTATATATACTGTAATTGTATTAAATTATAGTTTAGATTTTGACTGATATTTATCTTGCATTGTTTTCAACCCAACTTTTGAATTTGAGCATTTATTTACCACAAATTATCCACTTAACTTGACTGGAGCAGCTTATACATCAAGTAAATAAATAAACAGGTTGAAGAAGTCCACAGTAGAATATTCAAAGTGATCCAATGACCACCAGACATTGAGAACAGAGCAATAAAACCAAATCACAACCTTTTTGATTCCCAGTCAGTAACTACCTATTTTTTATGGAAGACTAAAATAAATCAGACAGGTGTTTTGCTAAGAAAAGCAAGGTTGTATCATAGAGAAAGAAATAGTGGTTTTTGCCTCTATCCAGATCAGAACGTACTCTATTATTATAACCAAATATTTCAGCTTATTGAAAGCCTCTGAGCTTTGATGTTAAAAAAGACTCCTGAGTATACTATGGACAGTTAAGAAAACAAACCTCATCATTAAACAAATGAACCAAGAGTTCTGAAGGCACTCAAAGCATAAATGTCTAGACTCCAATTATCTCACTTCAGACACATCATGTGAAGACTTAGATCTCTGGAAAACATTCTGAGAAAGGTGAAAAGAAAGAAGATGACCAACAGTAAGTTTGATGGACTGAATTACAGTATTACACTGTTGGGACACCTGAAAAACCAAGTTAGAGACAGATCATTGTCAAGAAAATCTATGTGGTTGACAGGAATCAAAAATGACTTAATGGCACATAATCAACCCATCAGATGTAGAACTTAAATTTGGTTGCCTTAAAAACAAAGGAGCAGATAGCTTCTTTCACAGATATATATTTCCAGGACAACAGTTGATCTAGTATCAAAGCACATTTCTCTCTCTCTCTTTCTCTCTCTCACACACACAATGTACTTCCTAACTGCTGTTAGATTAACAGCTATGGTTTCAGAAGTCATGCTTAGTTAAATCTAACCAGAGATTGGAATCTGATTTCTCCTTACCAACAAAACTAATAAGGAACTTGTCAATAACTCAGTTTCACAAGCAAGCCTTGTCAGAGAATTAGGCAGGATGAAAAACGGTCTAAACAAATCTTAAAACATGGTATGGGTCTTTTTACGAAGGATACCAATGAAAAGGCAGTGGTTTGGAAGTCTGGTATAATAGAATATCAATTTGATAAATCTCTATCCACTTTTTAATAAATTTACCCCCCTACAAACATTATAGTATTTAAGAACAATGAACCTTAAATTGATCATCCTGGAGGTAGGAAGTGGGGAGAACCCGTACTGAAAATTTATGAAACTATCACATTCTTGCTGTAAATGACTGTTTGCATTGAGAATGAATCACTGATATATTTCAACAATTTAGACCATCCCATATTCTCTCTTCCTGATTTATACATATTTACCTATATGCTTCTTTTTCAAATCATATTTTAGATGATACTTTAGACCCTTTTCTAGGTTATAAAACATTGGTTTCCATTCGTTCATTCAATGAAATCTGTATGCAACTATTGCTCCAACAGTCAGCAACCAAGGTAATTATTATATGATTATGGTTTCTAGAAACTGGTACCACTCCTGTTTGGGTAAGTAATAAGACTTATAATGCTGTGTGTGCATTGAGTCCACATGAAAACATTCGAACAATGAAAGTGATTTAAAGATATTTTTTTATGCATTCAGTTATGGATGCAGGGAGATTATCCTTTGTTTTGTTAATGAGCTGCTAACAAACAATGAGTTGGGGTGTCAGTAATAGCTAATAATCAGATTTCTCCTGATCACTGAACATTTTTCACCTGCTTTTGCCATCTAATAGCCTCTGATGTTTGGAAGCAAGCCGATCCTTTAACCAAACGGACTGGGGCAAAAGAAAGTTTTTGAAGCTTGAATGTGATTAATTTATTTTGAGGATTTAATGTCCTCATTTCGTACAGCAGCTTATAAAGAATTAAATCATATCATAATCATAAGTTTATTTGTCAAGCATATATAAGATAACAGGTAAAAGTATAAACATAATTTGAATTTAAAGATTACACTTTAAATTTAATTTAAATTTAAATTTAATTACACTTTAAATTTAATTTAAAGATTACATTTGACACACTGTGCTTTGAAAAAAAGTGAGAAGAAGACAGAAAATATAATTTCTTTCTACTGAAGTTAAGTGAAACACGTGAGTACTTTGCAGCCTCCAAAACTTGATTGATAAACTTTTTTGCCTTCTGAAAGATTGTTTCTTTGACTCCAGGTTGATTCATATAGCTATAAATAAGCAAGTATTATTCATCAACATTTCCAATATTAGCAATAGCACTTAGACTTTACAGCCCTCTCGAAGCGCTTTACAGCACTTTACAGAGTCAGCATATGGCCCCCAACAATCTGGATCCTCATTTTCCCTAACCCAAAGAAGCTAAACCTGGCAGGTCAATATTCATAGAAGTATGGACCATAGGAACTACTTGAGGCAGTAAAACATTTAGCAAAATATAGCACTTTGGTTGAAATCGATCACCTTTTTTCTTTTTTCCTCAACTCACATACAAACCCATTTGTAATACCATCTGCCAGGGATGATAAATGAAGCCAAGCTGTATTATGCATGGCCATTATCACTGTCTGTCAGTTATATGCAATTACTGCTTATCTGTGTACAATGGCTTATTGTGCTATTCAAAAGCATTCAAAACAAGAAGCTTCTTTTTTTAAATAAATAAATAATAATAATAATAGTTATAGAAAACACAGTTGAAGTGATAACTTCTCCACCCAAAGGTGACTTTATATCATGTTGTGAAGAAAACAAATACTAATGCTTCATCAAAGCAATAATAAGTCAATGAAATTAAAATACATAAACTTTCAGCCTCTGTGAACAGCTTCTAGTGTGACAGCTTACAATTCTCTTCATCAATTGTTGTTTTAACTTGTGACCTATCCAATGTCACATAATTAAGATGGGTGGCTATATAAATTGAAGTAAATAAATAAGATTCAAGGGACGCGGTGGCTCTGTGGCTAGGGCACTGAGCTTGTCGATTGAAAGGTTGGCAGTTCAGTGGTTTGAATCCCTAGTGCCGCAGAACAGGGTGAGCTGCCATTATTTGTCCCAGCTTCTGCCAACCTAGCAGTTCGAAAGCATGTAAAAAATGCAAGTAGAAAAATAGGGACCACCTTGGGTGGGAAGGTAACAGCGTTCTGTGCACCTTCGGCGTTTAGTCATGCTGGCCACATGACCACAGAGACGCCTTTGGACAGCACTGGCTCTTCGGCTTTAAAATGGAGATGAGCACCGCCCCCTAGAGTCGACAGCGACTAGCACATATGTGTGAGGGGAACTTTACCTTTTTAAATAAATAAGAAAGTGATATAGATTTTTCTTGATGAAAGTTGCTTTGCATCACATGTGTAAAAAAAGTAAACAAAAAAAGGATATAAATAAATACACTTTCAACAAATTTTAAAGGCTAACTAGATAACTCACAGCCCATCATTCTTTCAGAGATATTTCCTTACCTAAATAGGCAAACAGAACAATCAAGGGTAGGTAAAAAAAATCAGTGGAAGCAGGAATCATAATTTCCTTGGGTTCCCCATTAAGTTTCCTTGTGAGAAGCTGACAGGGAGTATCAGAAATAATATCCTGTCTTCATCTCCATCCATCCATTCCCTTGCCTTCCCACAGGTAACAGGGCCAGGGACAGAGCAAAGGAGAGGGTGTGTGAGTGGCCAGTGCAGCATGAGTGGAGAGAGGCTGAGAAAGTTACACAGGTAGGAGAGAATTATCAAAATAACCACCAATCTTCCCTGCCAGCTTCCTCATTGCCAATGCCTGTTGCCAGTTTTCTACAAGTAAAGACTCTGGCAGGCAACACTGGCGATCACTATCAATACAATTCCTGCCAGCATCCCCTTTGCCTTGCAGGAAGTTGTCATGGAACATTAGCAATGAAGCTCACAGTCAAACTGCATCTGACTGTGGCAACACAGCGAGGGCAGTAGCAGCATCAAATTTCATTCCTGTAGGAGTCATGGATCCCTTCATCCTGTATGTTAGCCCATTGTAGTTACCTTGCTTGCCCTATAATTGTAGTAATCATTATCAACTTAAACTTTCCAATTTCATCCAATGGAAGGCTCAATAACAACAACAACAAAATCCCACAAGAGTTTTAGTAGTATATAGATGTGCAACTGAAATCAGAGTCTTTTCTTTTGGGATTAATGAACAGCCAGGTAGAAAAAAAGCCATGGAACTTTGTTATATATGACAACTGCAGGGAAATTACTTCAGGGTCAAAAGTGGAAAGGTTTGACTTTACCCACAAGAGAAGAACGGTTGATGAAGATTATGGGAATTGTAGAGATGACTATGGACTTCATAGAATCATAGAGTTATATGGAAACGTAGAGGTCTTCTATTCCAATTCCTTCTCCAGAGTATCCTGATACTATCACAGATCAGTGGTAAGTTGCCCCTGGTTCGGACCGGTTCTATAAAACGGTAGTAAAACCAGAGGGCGGACTCCACCCACTGGCCATCAGAATGCTGCGCATGTGCAGAAGAGCGTGTGCGTGCAAGTGAAGCAAGCAAGCGCACATGGCCCATTGCAAACTGGTAGTAGAGGTAACTAGAACCCACCCCTATCACAGATAACCTTAAAAACCTCCAGTAATGGGACCCTCACAACTTCAAGGGGAAGGCTGTTCCATTGCTCAACAGTTATCTGAGTCAGGAATTTTTTTCCTTTCTTCAAGTTGGGATCTCTGTTTGCAAAGCTTCCACCCATTGGTTCTTGTTCTACCCTTCGACTTTATGGAGAACAAATCCACACCTTTTTTGTGATAGGTTTTCAAATCTCCAAAGATTGCTATTTATGTCTCCCATTTAGTTTTCTCTTCTTTAAGCTAAACTTACCCAGATCCTTTAACCTTTCTTCATAACAATTAATCTCCAAGCCCTCATCACCTTTATACATATCACCATGGATTTTCAGTGAGAGAGACAAAGTTTCTTCAGCAAGAAAGATACGATACAAAGACCAATTATGATTTTGGGGTCATGAAACTACACTGTTAGAGGTTAGTTTCTAGGCCATCTCATTTAATGCTAAATGCTGTAGACCTAAAATTGTGATGTTCCATAATACAGAGTGTGCAAGTTGCATCCACTCCTCATAGAGAGAATGGAATGGGTTAGGACAAAATGTTTGGAAAGCTGAATAGAATAGAATAGAATAGAATAGAATAGAATAGAATAGAATAGAATAGAATAGAATAGAATAGAATAGAATAGAATAGAATAGAATAGAATAGAATAGAATAGAATTCTTTATTGGCCAAGTGTGATTTGACACACAAGGAATTAGTCTTTGGTGTATATGCTCTCAGTGTACATAAGGAGAATAAAATACATTCATCAAGAATAAAAAGATACAATACTTAGTGATAGCCAAGGTTACTAATAAGCTATGAAATCGAACTAGGAAATCCACTTAATGTCTCCTTAATGAATCCATCCTTAAATACACTCAAGCCCTTTGAAATTATCGTTTCCCACTCCAAGCAGATATAAATGGGAAAATAATATAAGTTATATTATTTTACATTATTTTATTCAGGTTTCAACCATATTTAAAAGTATTCTAATCTGTAGTCATACTGTTGCAAGAGGAAAGGCAGGGAAGGGAGTGCATTTTAGTTCTGACCAGCCCAACTTATCATCAGTTATGAAGGAGAAAGTAGTGACGAGATCTATTGTTCAAATACACTAAAGAATGCAGATTAATATTATGAATTCTAAATTAGTAATGAAATGTTTACCTTTAAATATTGACATATTTGGAGAAATCCAGACTGCTAAAATTGAAATAATTATCTTATTGATCAATAAGAAAAAGAAACACAAGCACAAGAGAGGTGAACATCCCATTTCCTATCTGACTGAAAGAAAAAAGAATCCAAACAGACTTAATTCTTTTAAATTATGCTGCCTTGAACCTGTTGCCTGACAGTTCTTGAAGCACTTTAGGGCAGTGGTGAAATCCAATTTTTTTATTACCGGTTCTGTGGACATGGCTTGGTGAGCATGGTGTGGCTTGGTGGGCATGGCAGGGAAAGAATACTGCAAAATCTCCATTCCCACCCCACTCCAAGGGAAGGATATTGCAAAATCTCCATTACCACCCCACTCTGGGGCCAGCCAGAGGTGGTATTTGCCTCTTCCCTGAACTGCTCAAAATTTCTGCTACCGGTTCTCCAGAACCTGTCAGAACTTGCTGAATTTCACCCCTGCTTTAGGGGCATTAGAAGTAATGACAGTGAGCAAGGGATGATCTCCTTGTTTCTCTCTTTCTCTCTGCTCTGTGTTCTTCTAATTGAACTCAGAGAAGGTTCTGCTCTTCAACTGGCTTTCTACAGGAATGATACTTGCATTTTTCTTCCCTTTCTCCCATCATGAGAATTAAAAACTTCTTGAAACAGGCATTCTGACAGAAGATGTAATTTCCTTTAAAAACTTTACTTGTCCCTCAGAGCCTTGGAGTAAAGAATCATGAAGATGGAAGGGACATTTGGGTTACCGAGTCAATCCCCTGTTCAGTGCAGAAATCTAAATTAAAGCATCTCAGACAGATTGCTGTCTAGTGTCTGCTGGAAAACATCTCATGAAGGGAAGCACACCATCTCTATGGGATACAGTTCCCACTGTCGAACTCTTTTACTGTTAAGAAGTTTCTTTCTAACACTGAATCATAATTTGCCTTCTCTTTAATTTAAATTGATTGTTCTGTGTCTTATAGTCTGAAACAAGAGAAGAAAAAAATGCCATCCTTCGGGTCTTTTAAGAGTGCTATCATCTTCTCTTTTAGTTGACTTTTCTCAAAGCTAAACATTCTCAACTTTTTCTATCTGTCTTCATACGATTCTATTCCCCTGAACCAGGGGTGAAATCCAGCAGGTTCTGACAGGTTCTGGAGAACTGGTAGTGGAAATTTTGAGTAGTTCAGAGAACCGGCAAATACCACCTCTGGCTGGCCCCAGAGTGGGGAAGGAATGGGGATTTTGCAGTATCCTTCCCTTGGAGTGGGGAGGGAATGGAGATTTTGTAGTATCCTTCCTCTGCCATGCCCACCAAACCATGCCCACCAAGCCACACCACACCCACCAAGCCACGCCCACAGAACTGGTAGTAAAAAAAATTTGGATTTCACCACTGCCCTGAACATCTTGGTTGCCCTAATTTTCGAGCCAGTTATGTATCTACATAATTGTCATGCCATTCAGCCAACCTTCTCTCACTACCTAATCAGCATGCCATGGAATATTTTGCCAAATACTTTGTTTCGGCTTGTCTCTCCCTCCCCCATCGTACATGTCCACATGTGGCAAGTCCCGGACAGGGCTCAACACTTTGTCAATACAACGTTCTTCTCACACTCTATTAAGGAAGTTACTCAATCAAAAAAATGAAGCAACACTAGTCTGGCTAGATTTATTCTTTATAAATCCATGCTGATTTATTGCAATTATTGAATTGCCTTCAGGGTGCTTGGTTCTCTTTATGATCTAGTCTACAGTCTTGCCAGATAAGAAGTCTATAGTTTGCAGGGTATTCTTCTTCAACCTTTCTGAAGATAGGAATCTTATTTGCTTCCCTTCAGTCATCTGACACTTCACCCACTCACCAGGACTTTTCAAAGACAATAAATAAGCAACATCAGCTGAAGCAAATCACAATCATGCCAAAATGGTAATATATTAGTATACACTATGATGCCATAACACAGATGTTGTCATACCTGCATCCCAATGTCTTCTTCAAGTAGCTAAGTCACTGCATGATAATATCACACACATCTTGTAATTTGTCTCCCATGTTCTCCCCTAATGCCCAAGTATATAAATGTTCAATCCAATAATTAATTAGTTCCTTTAGTATCTAAGGTTGTAATTCATCTGGAGATTTATACTTATTTTAAAAAAGGATATTCCCTAAGAATGTTTTTTATCAGTTTTGAGTTTCAATACTGTCCCTTCTTCTTCATCTTCACAATGCCATGTCATATTCCTTCCAAAAATGGAAATCACCAAACACCAAATCACTATACCTTAATGGCTTTGGTTCTACTCATACACACATACACTATATTCAGCCAAATATTGAACTTAGTGACTAAGCTGGATAGTTTTGGTCAGGTTAATTCAACATTTTCCCTACATCATACACAGCCAATTAAGTCTGTTTACTGTTAGTATGAATATATTTCCCTATTATGGACGTTTCCAGTAGAAAACAAGACAATTTTCATCAAACTGTAGCCATAATTAATTGATACAACTATTACTTCTTCAGAATATTTTATATCTTGAGTAACTGAAGTAGCTAAACTATTAATTACTTAAATTGAGCCTTTAGCCACCAAAAATCTTGGTAAGGTTTAAATTTCCACTTACATTTACTTATTATGCAGTGACACAGTGAAGCACTCTTGACAGGGAACTCCTGATGAGATTTTACTCATCTTTTAGTGACTAAGGCTATCTTTTGCCACGTATAAGGAATTGTTCTGCTCCTAAATTGACAAAAAGTGTAGTCGTACAAAAGGTGACCTATTCTAGTTAAGCAATTAAAGAAGTGAAGGCACACTTGGATATTCTTATTGTAGATTTTTAATTGGTAACTCCAATTTTCAGATTCTATAAAATTAGAAGTACAGAGTCCTGTGTCTCAATTTTTCTAATGAAGCAGAGGTGAAAATTATCAATGCTTCTTTGTAAAAATGAGAAGACAAGCAAAAGAAAACTATGGATGGATGGATGGAAGGAAGGAAGGAAGGAAGGAAGGAAGGAAGGAAGGAAGGAAGGAAGGAAGGAAGGAAGGAAAACTATTGTGTGATTACTGGCTATTTAACATGCCAGAGTTTCAATACTGACAGTATATGAAGTTTGGTGCTTTTAGCTATAGATTCTAGAACTCAAATTCAACCTTTAAAAGTATACCAAGTTGTGAAAATCTGGATATTTGACTACATGTAGGTGCATATACTCTATAAAGACACCAGAGACAGAGTGAGTGTGTGTGTGTGTGTACATGCACACAAAAAGCAAATTATACTATTCTGTACTCCATCGTCCTATTTATTTGTACCCACCTTTATTATTTTTACAACTAACTCAAGGTGACAAACATACTTTCCTCCTATTATCTCTACAAGAACAAGCCTGTGAGATGAGGGAGCCTGTTGGGCTGAGAGAGAGTGACTGATCCAAAGTCACTCCCGCTGGCTTTATGGCTAAGGTGGGTCTTGAACTCATGTTCTCTTGAGTTCTAGCTTAGTGCCTAAACTGCTAGAGCCTTTAAACTGGCTCTCAAACTAGCTTCTATAATGAAATGTTGATAAAGTAAAAGTTTTGCTCTTTTTTTAAAAAAAGGCTTGTTTGCTTTTGTACTCCAGTTATCCTCTTCAGTGAATGGAAAGTATGAAACAGCAGGAAGAGAGAGACCTGCTGTTATGCACAGCTGTTGCAAGGCCTACACATAAAAATTTCATTGGCTGTCTCCCATATGCAAACACTTTTCAGCTGCACCAATTCTCTCCCCTTAATTGTAATTGCTATATAAAATAAACACCCTAATAGAGAGTAAAGTGTTGATCTTCCAAACTTCTAAAAGGGCAAGAATATTAGAATAGGAAATGGCAATCCATTCAACAAACCAAGATACAGTATGTCAGTGCTCATTATGTATTGGTTATGTAGATGTCGGAAATAAGTTAGATGGCCTATCATAGCCAGGCTTGTGTCTACAAATGTCTAAAAACCCAACTGTCAGATATTTAAAAACTCAGGTGAGATTGTCTGAATGTTGGTATATCAAGTATTTTTAAATTCTTATTCCATTTACCCATTTACCTATTTATTCCATTTATCCATTATGTTTTAGGGTAGATATGAGAAAGACTAATTTGTTTTAGCATAGGGGTGTCAAACTCGCACCATTGCGTTATCATGTGATGTATCACAACTTTTTCCCCTTTGCTAAACCGGTGTGTGTGTGTGTGTGTGTGTGTGTGTGTGTGTGTGTGTGTGGCATGGCCAGTGCATGATGCATCTGACCCACGGGCCATGAGTTTGACACTCCTACTTTAGTACATCTAGGAAGACAAATAACTGAGTAACAATGTACAGCTTGAGGAGTTCTTGGTGCTCTTGGATCTTGGTTGTTTTTGTGTAGATGTTTCATTATCCAAATTAGGTATCATCATCAGCCCAATTGATATTACTTAGTTTGGGTAATGAAACATCTGCAAGAAAACTGTAAGCTCCAAGAACACAAAGGACTTCTCATTTCAACTATGAGCTACAAATGTTCTCTTTTTTGATATACAGTTTCCACACCAATATTTTGTTCATGGCTTCAGAAAATGTATGCTATGTTAATTAATGCTTATAAAATGTTAATATAGTTGATATGTCCAATGCTAAATATTCAAATACCTACTAATTTATTTCTCCTGTATAATTGTTTCTTAATATTTTCTTCAGATCTCTTGTCCCTTAAACCTTGCCGAGTTCAAAGTGACTTTCTCAGTAGCTTCCCAGTGATTACATCCCAGGTGTAATGGTTTATCCTAAATATGTGGTTTTGGTAGCAACAGTGCTCTTATTTGGTTTATATACCACTGACTACTATGTCCTTAATATAGGAGAATAGTGTCCTGTTTTATAAAGAATTTAATAATAGTTCATAGTTAAGTCTTTGCACTTCATTTCTTCCATTTCTGGATGGCATATTTCTTTTAGGCCCTGAAGATTCTACATGAAAAAGTCAGGCTGCCTTACTAAAAACAATATTAATGATATATTATTTAATCTTGAACATTTTAATCATTACTCAGTATATTAACTTGCTATTGTATGTAAAGATGCTATTGTGTTAAAGCTATTAGAATTTATGCTGTGAAATATGAGGCACTAAGTGCATATGAGTTTGCCCAGAATGGCAAGAAGAATCAGTAATAATGACAATGGCTGGTCGTGGTGATGTTGCAACAGCCACAAGTTTGAGAATATAACTGGTATGAAAATTTCTGAAATTTAAATTACAGTAATGTGCATATTTTTAAGTTAGCAGATTAGAGGTACCTTGATTCCAACATTTTTATGCTATGATACATCATTTGGGCTAATTGAAGGTTACAAACAGACAGAGTTTTAGTATGTGGTTAAAAATGAAAAAGGTGAATCCTGTGTTTTTCTAGATTTTAACAGCAATAGCATTGATTTGTTTTAGATCCTTCTCCGTGGCTGATGGAAATAAGCTAATTGAACAATATGCTTTTCCTCTTAATTGCACCTAAATAATGAAATACTCCAAGCAGTTTTTAAAGACTAAAGAGAGATGACAGTGTTCCAAGTAAAATTAATGTTTATAGTGGTTGAGTAGAACAATATAGATTTCTGGGCTTTTTGATTCAAATAAAAAAAAATATTATTTTCACCCGAGGAATTCAATTGTGTACAGTATTTTACGATAGATCACAATGTAACTGTATCTGATTACTGCATGTTGAATTCCTATACTCACTTTCTGGGAAGCAAGGATATATATATGTGGGGTTCTTTTTAAATCAAAGGCTCCAAATTAGCTGCTATGCAGAGGCAGGTTAGTCAAAAAACATCCATTTCTTTTTTTAATGGACAGAGTTTTCAAAACAATTGTTTACATAATAGAAGTAAAATATGACCTACAAAACCAATATTGGTCTATCTGAACCCAGAGCTTTCATCTTTCCTCTTTGGTTGCTCTTCAATTTTTTAATCTCTCTATTCTCATGTCATAAAATTCCTCACTCATCCCATTTACTTTCATGTTTTTTTATTTAAATTATCAGCCAAGACAGTTTTATTTCCTTGAAGAATCTGGAACTTTCTAGAATAAAATTTGAACAGTATGAACAACTCCAAATGTTGATATATGAGCTGATCCCACCTGATTCTTGATTCTTGGACAGATGCTCACATGTTGGATAATATTGGCTATAAATGTTCCTTAGCCAAGTGGAGAAAGCAGAACTATAAATCTGATGTTATTATTAAGAACCTTGTCCACTGAGGATGAATGTGATAGACAATGTCTTTGCTGCCTTCAAAATACACCTAGCAATTATGAGATAAGAAAAAAATACGTTTAACTTCAATTTTTTTAATAGAGCAGGAATTCCCCTTTAGATAAAAATCGTTTTGCTGAAATTTAGGTTAGCAGAATTGTTTTTTGCTACAAAAGATAAGGCAACCTTTCCAAGGACTGCTGCCCTATCATGGACTCAAGACAAAAATGCTTTAATTTCTCAGAAGATGACAGTATTAATAAATTTGTGAATGTTGATTATTTTACTAAGTGTTCTGATGATTATACTTCAGAATACTAAAAACTCATGCCTTCTTATCTAAAATATCAGGAAAGTTTATGTAAGAACACTGAACTCATACAAAGCTTAGTGATCAAAGATTTCTGTCACTCTTAATTTTTATTTAAAATATATATTTAACGCTGGAGTTCTTTCTTCCAAATTATAAAAGTACCTTTACAGGGAATTGCTTGGTTCTCTGTGCATAACCTAATCAAAGCCATTTTCAAGGTTGAAGTAATTTTCAAGGATGCTAAGATAATTATTTCTTCTTATCAATCATTCTCAGTTGATTTGGAATCAAAGAAATGAAATGCAAAATATTGCTTGCTTTGAAGTATTCTTGAAACAAAACAACAAATACTTTCAATACAAAACTTGACAATATGAAGAGAAGATGAAATATGGTGTTCATTGGTTCTCTTTCCCAGTTGCCTTAGAGTGCCAATTATTACTATTTATTAGGGCTATGAGAAACTTTGAAGGAATGCTTTGCTTTGATGAATCTTTGAATGAAGCACCCCCTCAAAGCTGCTTCATGAAACAGCAACAGCCCTTTACTTTTAAAGGTCAATGAACGTCCCTCTGACTTTGCTTCAAAGAAGCCCAGGTTCTCCTCAGCCTTCTCCCGGAGAAAAGCCTTGTTTAATGAGGCAATAAGTGAAGATTGAAAGGACCTTCTCCTTTCCTAAATATCTATAAAATCCCCCACTATAATGTCCTATTCTCAGGTGGGTGACATTCTCCTCCAACTAAGTCATAAGAGTTTCATAAAGTTGTCTATGGAGATTCTCAGTCATCCAGGATATGGTTGTCCCAAAGATGCTTTTTTAAAAGGCAATCGGACTTGATTTTTCCTTGAAGATGTTTTGCTTTTCAGATGAAAGAAGATTCTTGGAGAAGAAGCAAAATGTCTTCAAGGAAAAACCAAGTTCAGTTGCCTTTTGGAAAAGCACCTTTCATAAAATTGGCTATGCTATACTGTATACCCTTCTTCCTCACCTTCATATCCAAGAAGAAGCAAATTGACTACATTTCAAGTCCTGTTTGTAACAAGATCAGAGATGAACTAGTTTAAACTTCATGTCTTTATCATCATAGTTCAGTGTGTACATCTTATTCCTATACTTCCTGGGTATCTTTAATTTTTTTATATATCTGGTGATGTCTTCTCAGCTGCGGGTAGAATTTTAGTTACAGTATGAGGTAGCAACTCTTTTAAACAAAGCATGTTCCTACCCCATAAAGGAGTGTGGGTGGGTGTCTAAGGAGATTTCTTCCTCCTTTACAAATCCAAGAACAAAAACAGAGGGGGAAAAATCAAGCTCAAATAAGAACAGCTTCGCTACTTGCAGTAAAGAAGTACAAATGCATGTATCTCTTGCCTAGTGACCACAATGGAGACTGGCAACTTTGTCACTAAGTGATGTGGTCACAAATGAAGCATCACATGACTGTAAAGGACCTATAATATCACTTTCTTTTTTCCCAATAATCTCCTATTTCCTAGCTTCAAAAAGTCCAGGCTCAGTCAAAAAGCAATTAAACATTACTAGAAATAACCATTATAATCCATGCCCAATTGAACAGCCACTAAATACACAAGAAGTAGCAACTCATTATTTTAACCTTGATCAGATAAGTCAATTCTCCATTCTTTCTTATTTCTCCCAATGTTCATTAAATTCGTCAAAGGAAGTACTAATACCTGCCTTCTCATACTCTTCTTTCAAAATTCTTAGCACATGATGATGATGGTGATGAAATCGCCAGACCCCTTCATAATTCCAATGTGGCAATTCCAGCAGCTCCATGTGAATTAGGGAAGGGTCTGCCTGATCCTCTTTCACATCTTTTCTGCTTGTTTTGGACTTTGGGCAGTGGTGGGATTCAGCCAGTTCGCACCACTTCGGGAGAACCAGTTGTTAACTTTCTGAGCAGTTTGGCAAACTGGTTGTTGGAAGAAATCATTAGGGCAGAGAACCGGTTGTTAAAATTACTTGAATCCCACCACTGACTTTAGGTATTTATACCCTTACTGCTTTGATAATGGATCTGACCTAACTTAGTCCAGGTCATCTTCCACACTTTGCACAAGGAATTGTCACTATCATACTCCTTGGCTGGCCAAATATTGCTGATTAAGTCTTTTTATTTTGCCGCAGGCTTACATTTCTTCTCTTCCCTGGTACCTGCAGAGAAACTCCACTTCTTTTATATTTTTCCAAACTCTGTTTTTGCCTCTTTACTCCTAGAACATTTTTTCCATATTCTGTGATAAAACATTCTAACGCATTCACTGGCTTCAAGTTGTCTAATGGCAGATACCTTGTCTTTCCCTTAATTGCCACATATTTGTTATCTCCACAAGTTGCACTAATTTCGAACTTCTTGTTGTAGTCTCAGGTCCTTAGCATTGAGGTATTAACCTTCATACTTCCCTAGGCAAACTCTACCAATTTACATCAACTGTTACTTCAGGGCAATTATCTCAGTTGCAATCAGAATGCTACGTGTTATCATGATCATAACTTTTTTATTCTTTTTTTTTTGTCTTTTGTTTGTTTGTTATATATGATCAAGAATGCAAATTCTGGATTTTTCTAGTTATTCCTTTGCCTGTATCCTATATAGAGTAGAGTAGAGTAGAGTAGAGTAGAATAGAATAGAATAGAATAGAATAGAATAGAATAGAATAGAATAGAATTTTATTGGCCAAGCGTGATTGGACACACAAGGAATTTGTCTTGGTGCATATGCTTTCAGTGTACATAAAAGAAAAGATACATTCATCAAGAATCATAAGGTACAACATTTAATGATAGTCACAGGGTACAAATAAGCAATCAAATCATATTAGGAAATTGCCAATATAAATTGTAAAGATACCAGCAACAAGGTTACAGTCATACAGTCATAAGTGGGAGGAGATGGATGATAGGAACGATCAGGGCCGGATTTTCCTATAGGCTAACTAGGCTTCAGCCTAGGGCCTCAAGATCAAGAGGGGCCTACATTCAAATTGTTAGCAAAATTAAAATTACACTTTCACTATAGGTGAAAGGGCCTCATAAGTGGAATAGCCTAGGGCCTCTTTTCATCTAAATCCGGCCCTGGGAACGATGACAAGATTAATAGTAGTGCAGACGTAGAAAATAGTTTTACAGTGTTGAAGGAATTATTTGTTTATCAGAGTGATGGTGTTTGGGAAAAAACTGTTCTGGTGTCTAGTTATTCTGGTGTGCAGTGCTCTATAGCGTCGTTTTGAGGGTAGGAGTTGAAACAGTTTATGTCCAGGATGTGAGGGGTCTGTAGATATTTTCACAGCCCTCTTTTTGACTCGTGCAGTATACAGGTCCTCAATGGAAGGCAGGTTGGTAGCAATTGTTTTTTTCTGCAGTTCTAATTATCCTCTGAAGTCTGTGTCTGTCTTGTTGGGTTGCAGAACCAAACCAAGAGGCTAACTTATGTGTTACATGAAAATAGTAGATTGGCAGGTGGAGAGAACAGGTTTCCATATTAGCTGCCAGATAAAAGGAGACCAGGAAAATTATTTTTGTGAAAAAGAATATACAGTCTGTAAAGCTGTATGACATTTTACTGAAATATATTATAAGCTTAGATTATTCCCAAAACTTTAAGTATCATCAACATTGTTCCTAGTTTTAAAAATGTTTCTATCCACCATGGACCTTATCCATCATTTTAAGTCCGACCAAAAATGAAGGTAGTGTTAAGAGGGTAACAAGGATAAAGGATTATAATAAGAGTAAAAGGCGAAGAGGTACCAAAACAGCTTACACTGAAGTTTTATCATAATTACTTCTGGTATTAGGAAAAAGATTAGCTATGGGGGAAAAATGTTCATCATACATTATAAAGTAATTGATAATAAATGCAGGGACTTTAAGACTGATCTTTATGCCAACATTTTTGAATTAACCTTTATGAGAATTAAGACTCATGGATAAATTTGAAATTGTTTCCCTCAAATAGAAGCATTAATATTCGTAGAAGAGGCTATCGGAGGGGACAAAGCATATGTGTTGAATTTTCCATCTATATATATAGTAGCACTTAGTAAATAGCAGAGGAGTTATGTGTTATAGATGTTAATTCTCTTCTATACCAAGGACGGTTTTAAAATTATACATTGCCAAATTGTCAATCTAACTAGTATATTTTTAATCAGTGGGCTACATGACATGTAAAATGACTACCGGTATATCAGAATCTGAGTCTTATTTATTGAGAAATGATTTCTTATTATTTCTTCTTATTTATTTACTTCATAATGCCAGATTGCATCTGCAAAAGAAAGTGGCTACATTCATTTTAATACCGGGAGGTGAAAAGTTGAACGACTGATGGACTGATATTTAAAATTCAGTAAGTGTTTAGAATCACTTTCTCATTATGAATGTGAATCTAATATAATCTTGTTTTGCATGCTCTGCTCTCTGATAAGTGATAAATATCTTCACATATAAATCAAATTTTGAATTTGCTGAAAAAATAGTAAACTCCCTTGGACAGATTTGAGGAATCCTAAGGAGAAAACAACTTTAAATTAACATAGGGTCTAGAAAATCCTAATTTTATTTTTTTTAAAAAAAATGAAGCATTATACAGTTACCTGTTTTAGGCTGAGAGGCAGAGTATAAATGATATTCAAATATTAAATGCATACCCAAAACATAATTCAGTGCAGCTACCTCAATTTTAGCAACTGTTCTATCAAGTAACATGAAGGCTTCAAAAATTTCCTAAAGCCATATATTTAATAGAATATATTAACATTTATTTAAAGCAAGATTTAAAAGCCTCCCAAAACAGATAAAGCTGTATAAAGAATTGTCAAGATGTGAATAACAGTATGTGAAAAGTCTAGAAATACAAAATTTATTTATTTTATTTTATTTATTTTATTTAATTTATATGCCATCCTATCTCCGCAGGACTCAGGGCGGCTCACAACAATAAAATATCCGAATAAAAGCGTGTTAAAAAACATGTTAACCCCCCCCCCCCCCAGCCCAGGCTGAACAACCATGTATTTAAGTCACGGCGGAAGGTGCGAAGGTTAGGGGCCAACCGGAGCCCCAAAGGAAGTTGGTTCCAGAGGGTGAGAGCACCCACAGAGAAAACTCTGCCTCTAGGGGTTACCAGTCGACACTGTCTAGCTGACAGCACCCTGAGTAGGCCCTTCCTGTGAGAACGCACCGGGCGATGGGGAGCTGTTGCTGGTTGCAGATGGTCCAACCAATATCCTGGACCTAAACCTGTAGGGCTTTATAGGTCATCACCAGCATCTTGAATCTCACCTGGAGGGCAACCGGCAACCAATGCAAGTCACGGAAGAGAGGTGTAACATGAGTGTATCAGGAACCACCCATCACGACCCGCACTGGTGCATTCTGTACCAGTTGAAGCCTCCGGATGGTCCTCAAGGGCAGCCCAATGTAACTTGGATGCTAAAATCAGAGTTTAATCAAAAGACTTTGATTACAATATTTTTTAAAGAGATCAATATTACTATGGATACATAGTTACTAAGATTACAACCCAAAATACAGAAAAGACATGATTTATCGATAGCTCATAATTCTCTAGAAATGTTCACTTTTATGACTGCAATGATATAGTTTTTCTTCTTGAATTTCTGCTTCCTCTTTCTCATTTTTATGTTTATTATACTGTAGATGAAATTTCTTCTTCCAAGTTATGAAACAAAAGCAGACTTAAAGGAGGCTTTGGGCATATTTTTAAGTGATTTGGCAACAGTTTAATAAAATTTTCATAGTGAGAAAGCCAGCAGGGTCTGTTTAGGAGCATCTTTGTTTTCTGCAAGCATCATGTGCCAGTTAAAACACAAAATTGCCAGATTTTTGGCATATCTTATATTGTACTGTACTGTACTCTACTCTACTCTACTATATTTACATCAGAAGTGGGGGGGGGGAGAATCTTGTTCAGGTTTATGATACAATAAGAGTTGTCTCTCCTTTCTCTCCATTGCATAGGGACTGTACTTTTTTCCTGATTTTTTAAAATATGGAAATAAGGAGGAAGGACACCCACCCACCCCCATGCTGTTGTAACTGCTGAAAGAAATTTGAAGGGAAACTTTAGAATGCATTTTCCTTTGATACCTGACTCTGGGAAATCATTTTTTAAGCTTCTTGCACCAAAATAGTATGAGGGCAGTAGACACCCTACCTCTTTTGCAAACAATAAAGAATCCAATGAAATCAGGAGGTAAGGTGAGGACCACAATTATAGTTAGAAACAAAAATAATAGTGTTCCCTGATGTGTCTAAGAGGAAGCAGAAACTTGAGAAGAAAAACTATATCGCTGCGGCCATAAAACTGAAGATATCTAGAGAATGAAAAGCTATCAATAAATCATGTCTTTTCTGAGTAAATCAAATTGGGTTGCAAAATTTGGATGCCCACCAGAGACAGCAGAAGGAGATACATCTAGTGACATTAGGCTCTGGCAACCCAGATCTGATAGTTGATCTAGTTTATCAAATCTAGTTTGATAAAACTAAAGTGGGAGCTTGAAGGTGATTTTCTCCATTCCATAGCCAAGACTCATAGGTCTACTTTTCCTCATAAAAAGCTAAGAAGCTATTCCTTTTTCCCTACATTCCCTTTCTGCATTAAAAATAAACCCACCTACCTCTTAATTAGCTAATGAAAACAAAGCTCCTAAAACTGTGTCCCATAGACTCCTTGCCCTTGATTTACTAAGGACAGCAGACAATGAATACTATCTTTGATTCACTCTCTTAATTATTGATTATTCTGCATGGTTAGCATAATCTGTGTGATTAACTATGCATAATCTTCATTTTTAATTGCCTGAACTCCTCATTTTATTTCAAAATAAAGTATTTTTTTAAAAGGAAGGCTGTCACATTATCCTGTCTGAACTTGCCACTGGCCTATTACATGCATACTGAAACCTTCAATTAATTTTTAATAGCAAAACTGGTTGTTATTTCACTGCCTTGTAGAGATTAGATATTGACGTACACTTTGGGGATGTTACACAATCAGGAATGTAAGAAATCATGTAACTGAATCATCCCCCAGAGTTGATTAAGGTTAACACTGAATGGTGATCCTTGTTGGTTGCTGTTCTTTTTTACTTCTCATTCAGAGATTATTTCTAAGGATTAGAATTTAGCATCAATTATTCCTATTTATAAAAATCAATCCTTTATGCAACTTTTGCCAACTTTTTTGACTTAATGGGGTACTGGGAACTCAAGCTCAAATTGCTGCAATCATTAGTCTGAGGCCCTCATACTGAAGCTTTTTCATACAGTAATACAAAAGTCTCTAATGAATCAAAAGGCAAAAAATATCTTAATATCATAAAATTATATCAACAAACATTAACTGTACAAGAATTGCAAAACAAAGCGTTTGTCTTTGGCCACTTATCTGGCAGCTTTTCATTAATAAAAAAAATAGTAACTGGTTTTATTATTAGATTTATATTACATTTTTTACCAAGTTCATATCTAGGGTGTTTAAATCTAGAATAACACATTTGAGAGTTGCCCATAACCATTTTCCACTTGCCGAGCAAGATCTTTATGTTTCTTTCATAATTCTTTTGGCTTTTTCTTGTTTGTTTGCCTTGTCTTTCTTAGTCTGATCAAGAAACTCCAGAAAGAATTCATAGAAGAGCAACAAAGATGATTAGGGGTCTAGAGACTAAAACATATGAAGAAAGGTTGCAGGAATTGGGTATGTCTAGTCTAGTGAAAAGAAGGACTAGAGTGATATGATAGCAGTGTTCCAATATCTAAGGGGCTATTACAAAGAAAAGGGGGTTAACCAGTGGTGGGTTCCTCCCGGTTCGGCCTGGTTCCTCTGAGCACCGGCTCAGCGGTGACAATATGACGTCACTGAATCGGTTATTCCCGCCACCCACCCACCCACCCACCCACCCGCGTTATTCTTACTTTTTATTCGGCCCCACTCCCAATCTAATGCTGCCTCCTGAATCCCAGCTGATGTCTAGAGGGAAAAAAACTGTTTAAACTCTTGCCGCCCTACAGCTGATTAGTGTTAAAAGAAAACAAATGAGTAGACTGGTGCCTGCAAAAATAAATGGGTAGACCAGTGCCTGTAAAAATAAATGGGTGGACCAGTGCCTGCAAAAATACATGAGTAGATCAGTGCCTGCAAAAATAAATGGGTAGACCGGTGCCTGCAAAAAATACATGAGTAGATCGGTACAGCTCTGCAAGCAGTTAAAAGACCAGTACCTCTGCTAAATCCTAAATAATTGTCACATGACCGTCAAGCCATGCCCACAAAATAAGCCACGCCCACAGAACTGATAGTAAAAACTTTTAGAATCCACCCCTGGGGTTAACCTATTTTCCAAAACACCTGAAAGCAAGACAAGAAACAATGGATGGAAACTAATCAAGAAGAGGACAACCTAGAACTAAGAAGAAATTTCCAGACAGAGCAATAAACCAGTGGAACAACTTGCCTTCAGAAGTTATGGGTGGTCCAACACTGGAGGTTTTTAAGAAGAGATTGGGCAACAATTTGTCTGAAATGTTGCTATAGTGTTCCCTTCTTGAGCTGAGGGTTGGACTAGACGACCTCCAAGGTCCCTTCCAATTCTGTTAAAATGAAATTGAGTATCTTCTCAATCTACTCTTTTTTTCTTGTTATTCTGGTGAAAATTCTTTCAGTGACCATGACTTCAAATAAGCAGATAACTCTATCATGACTTTTTCCATAATCATGTTGTAAACAATCATTGTTAACATTGTTCACAATTCATACTTTCTGCTCAAAAGGGACTGACCTCTCTGTTATAGTCAGGTTCTACGTTATTTTCCATATTTAATCTTACAATTGGCTGGTTACCATTCCAACACTAACATTCTTCTTTTTCTACCTGCCTGCCTGTTTGAATTACAGTCTCCTGTAATCCGTGGACCACAAGTTTGAGATTTCTGGTGTAAATCGATGACTATTACTGCTACTTTAGCAGAACTGTACGATCATTCCTATTTATGACAAATACTTATGTAAAATTCAGACAGAATAAAATAATAGTATTTAGGAGATCCTCTTCTGTTTAACTTGTATATTAACACTATGCTTAAAAGCTTGATCATGTGAACTTTTATCCTCCTAAATTGGTGGAGGATTTAACTATTAATACATTAAAGTAATAAATTAAATTATTTTTAAATTAGAGTTATGTGATGATACTTTTCATGGCCCAAATTAGTCCAAGGAGAGTATCACAGGCTCTTACCACCTATGGCTCAAAAGAATTGTTGAGTATTAATTGCCAAAAGACAAATGTCTTGATGTATGCTAAGAGGCCAATTAAACACAAATGGCAAATAAACAGAAATTCTATTGAGGAACTTAAACTCTATAAATGTCTGGAAGTAATTTTTCATGTTATGAAACCACAGATCATTCAAATAAAACGTATTTTAATATGTATCCAATTTCTCTTCCTGAATGCTTTGGCATATGGTGATGTGCTTGAGCACAGCTGAATTGTTTTTTTTATACATCATTTTCATTTTCACTTGATCCATTCTCCGTTGATTTTCCATTAATTTGCATATTCAACTTTCATTTCTTTTTTCTCTATTCTATTCTATTCTATTCTATTCTATTCTATTCTTCTTACCATACACAGCAGATTCCATTTTTTTAATTTTCAATTATATTTTATATACAGACATTTTTCACCTTTCTTTCCTTCCTCCCTCTCTCCCTTCCAGATAATGTGTGGGTGTTTATTTTTGTCTCTGTCAGATATGTTAGCCTGAATGGTGGCCATTACAGAATTTTCCATTCCTAATTTGAAGCTCTGACTCCTAAACTGGAAGAGTGGCATCAGCAGATCCCAGGAATGTCAGAGCTTTCTGTCCAGAAAAGTACAGTGTTAGGAACAGTGGTGGGATTCAACCGGTGTAACAACCGGTTCGCTGAGTGAGCGCTTTGCAAGCACGTGTGCCAAATGCAGTGCGTTTGAAAACAGCTCTAAAGCTTACCTTCTACTACAGCCCTGGTGAATAAAACAGCTGAGGTGCAGCAATCCGCTCTGCCGCACCTATCAGCTGGGCTTTAAACAAAGGAATAATAGGTCGATATAGTACAGAGGCAGGTGGGCGAGCCTAGCTGATTGTCGGAGTGAACCGGTTTGCTCTCAGCTGATCATTGGACCTACTGGTTTGCCCGGACTGGCTGAATCCCATCTCTGGTTAGGAATATTAAAGATACAGTGTAGAACCCTCAAACTCTCGATTCTCTCGTAGAGAAACAAAAATCGAGGAAGACACATACTTCCCATAGGAATAAGAAGAGAATTTCATTAATGATTTCATTATATCGGTACATATTAGTTACTGGGCTGGCTACATTAGTGGCTATTTACTCATTTCTTAATTCACTTTAAACTGCAGGTTTCAGCTATACAGCCATAAATGGTTTGGGAGCTTAGACCTGAGCTTTAACAGTACTGCATTCTGATTTGCCAGGGAAGTTGTGTGATTGACAAGGATTAGGTATAGGATTTTTCAAAAATGGTTGGAAAATGCTTTTGACATTTTTATATCCCTTCCCAAATCATCATAATCTTTTTTTTTATTTCCTTAGGTTTTTCACTTAATTCCTAATAAAGACTTATATTTTAGCTGCTTGCTGTTTTTATATAACTTTTTTATTTATGTTACCTGCATTTTAAATATTGTATGACTTACTATTTTCTTAATGTTTGAAAATGTATTCTAAATAATGGATAAAAAACAAAGCCTAGGAATTGTGACCTGTTTCTAGTGCAACAGTTTAGATTAATCCTGAAAGACTTTTTTAAAAAAATCTCTGTCTGTAGGTCTTAGTTGAACTTTCAGAAGTATAAAACACTAGTTCCAGGACATGTAAGGTCAATTTATCAAAGTAAGTTAAACTTCATTAAATATTCTTAATCATCATTAAGCCCTAAATGACGTGTGAGATCAATGTGATTACTAAGAAAACATGATGAATTGCTTTAAGCTACTATCTAGATATTTAACTACTGTACTGGGATGTTGGTGACCTGCATAATATTTCCTGGAGCTGTAAGGATTTCTTATCAAGACTAACAGGTGTGATAAAAGCTTTTCTAATAAGAATGGTACAAGAAAACCATTGGATAAATATGCACCTTCTTAAAATTCCAGACTAATTAGAGTATATTGTTAATGGGAAACGAATATTCTAATCAGAAGAAGAACAGCTGTCAGATCAAAAAGGCAAAGTTGATTGCTCTATAAGAAAGTCAAGAGCTTACGGATGCAAATTCTGAGCTTCCTTGGATACACTAATGCTCTAATTTGGATTAAGGCCCATGGAGGAAGGCCCAAATGCCCTTGAGTTCCTCTGGGTTGAAACAAAGATTGATTAATAGATGTAAATGCACTTCTATAGAAATATCCATAGTGTCTATCACTTCTTCACACCTGCATGGTGCTTATGCTCAATATTGGAGTTTAAAACCTTCCCATATATAATGTCTGTTTGAATCTTCATGACATTGCTAGGTTGTCATTTGATCTTTGGATTTATTTGCTAGATCATTTTCCTTCCAAAGAAAGCATAAAATATCCTAAGAACTCTGAGGCAGATGAGTTGAAAGATCAAATGAAAGATCAAGCCTTAGTATGAAAGAATTGTAGCTGGGGTGAAAGTTTGAGTAGTGCCCAGATATTATTTTAGTTTAAAGAGAGAGAAAAAATCTTCTGAAATATAAAATATACCAATCACAATCAGAGGGGTGTTGTTGTCATTTTTGCATCTGGTAGTTTTCATTCAGGTTCATTTTCCTTTGATCCAAATGTAGCTTACTGACCTGCATTTTCTTTTGTTTCAATGCTTTGATAAATAAAAATTCATCATGTATTCAGAATTATGAATATAGTTTTCTCAATGGCACACTGTCTATTATTCGTGGCCGCCATTTTACTTTTGGAGAAGGCTTAGGGATTCAGGACAAAGGCCATCACTACTACAGGTAACCACTTTTTATTATGCAGATACTGGTATAATACAGTATGTGCAGCCACAGTTATGCAAATTCTGAAGAGTCTGGATAAAAGAAAAGAATGACAGCCCTTCATTAAAGTCAACACCGGTGCTTCCCATGATGCAAATACCAGATTTAACTCAAACAAAACACAAAAGGGAAGCAAAAGAGTTGGTGGCGAAAATAAATTGAATTTCAAAATGTGGTATTTAAACTAATAATCTCTGTATTTGCGATTATTTACAGAGCAACACATGGACTTTGTAGGCTACAATCTTAGGTTATAATTCAAAAGCCATAAAGAGTTTATGATTTGGAGAATTATTCATATAAATCAATTCATTCTTATGTATACATTTGTTGAAAACGTTCTGAGTTGACAGCTCCCAGGAGAAAATTGTATGGCCATGTCTGAGTGAGAGAGATTTTCCTATATGCATTAGGCTGAAACATTAAGATGCCAGTCCAATTGCATACTGTGTGAAGCCTTCAAGAATAAAAAGGCCATAATAGTAATTTTGAGTCTGGAAAAAAAGAAAGAAAAATGGGGTAAGAACAAACAATTTAACTCTGCCACCACCTGGTTTTATAAGAGCTACTCATTTTTTTTTTTAAAGAGAAAGAGTGCAATAAAAAGAAATCCTTTCACCCCTCCATAGAGCAACGCAGTTTCATGGAAAGCAAGTGTGAATAGGGCATCTGTGGAGAGTTCAAAAGGCATTCTTGATCACATGATCAAAGCTCTTTTCCTGTCCCCACTGTTGTTTATATTGACATTAGAAGTCTTAAATAGAAACATTAGAGAAGAAAAAGACATAAAAGGAATGACAATTTGAAAAGAAGACTATAAATTGCAAGCATTATTATTGCAATTATTGCATTTTATTATTGAAGAACCATTAACATCAATAAATACTTTGATTTTGACCAAAAATATGTTGACAAAGCAAAAAGAAGGATTGATGGAGATATCAAAGATGCAGGTCACTAATAAAGTTAAATACTTGGGGATATATTTGACAGCAAGTTATAGTACACTTAAAGAAAATAACTATAATAAACTTAAGCAACAGATGGGGGCAGACTTGCAAAATGGGAAAATTTGCAGCTTTCCTTGATTAGTAGGATATCAACTATTAAGATGAATATATTGCCTAGAATTTTATATCTGTTTCAGACAATTCCAATTAAATTGGAGAAAGACTTTTTTGAAGATTTGAATAAAATGGTGTTAAAATATATTTGACAGGGAAAGAAGGAGAGGATAAAATTAAAGTTATTACAAGATGTTAGAACGCAGGGAGGCTTTGATTTACCTAATTGGGAACTTTATTATCAAGCAACAAGCCTGATGTGGATTAAAGAATGGATAACTTTAAGAAATATTAGATTATTGAATTTAGAAGGACATGATTTGTTGATGGGGTGGCATGCTTTTTTATGGTATAAAGGAACAAAAATACAGGGGTATTTTAGAAGACACTACATACATGAGGCTCTGTTATTGAATTGGGAGAAGATTAAAAAACAACATTATTGAAAATTCCAGTCTGGGTATCTACAATTGAAGCATTTTCATATTCAGTAGTATTCAGAAGGGAACAAATTGTTAGATATGGTGAATTAATGGATGAAAAGTGTGAACTTAAAACAAAGCAAGAATTAGAAAAACAAGGTTTCAAAATGGATTGGTTTTCTTACTGACAAATACGTTCTAGATATGAAGAATATTCTAAACAAGAAGGTCTTTATAATGTTATGACTAATTTAGATAATGGGTTCTGATGACTATGTGATTTAAAAATTATATGGGTACTTGTTATAGGTAAAATTGGAAGAATAACAAGTTAAAGAGTCAATGATAGCATGGGGAAAAAACTTTGGACATGGTATTGATTTAGAGAAATGGCAAAAATTGTGGTCACAGAATTATAAAATGACAATGTTTACAGCATATAAGGAGAATTTGTATAAGATGTTTTACAGGTGGCACCTTCCCCCAACGAGGATAACCAGAATGTTCAAGAATAAATCGGAGAAATGTTGGAAGTGTCATCAGACTCCAGGATCATATTACCATATGTAGTGGACATGTGTAGAAGCTAAAAGATATTGGACTAAGATACACATGTGGTTGGAAAAATGACTTTATTGACTTTAAACCAGAGATATTTTTATTGGGGATTTTACCAGAAACATATAACAGAGAAATGCAATATTTAATTGTGAACGTTTTAACAGCGACTAGAATCATATTTGCTAAAAATTGGAAAGGAGAGAAGTTACTTACTGATGATGAGATTATTAAGAAAATTATAGAATGTGCTGAAATGAGTAAATTGACATTTGAAATTAGAGAACAGTAAGATGAACAATATTATTTGATATGGGATTTGTTTTATCAAAGGATAGACCATGGAATTGAAGTATGAAAAATGAGATTGATGTAAAGATAAAATATCTGATGGGTTTTTTTTCTATAAAAGATATAAGTTTCTGTTATAAATTGGTATTTTAGAAATGGATTTATGCACAAAAAAATATGAACCGTTTGACGCACTGTCTGCAATTGTTTGGAATGATGATGGTTTTATGTTTTGTTTTTGTTTTAAAATAAAAAAAATTCTCAAAAAAAAGCTCTTTTCCTTTCAAGAGTTTTGTGATGCATGTCAAAAAAAGGGGGAATGAGGATTGCATTCTACAGTTGCAACTATTGGTTGCAGTGGGGAGGGGGCTTGCTACTGGTTCGCCCCAGGTCGGTCAAAATGGTAGCAGCGGTGGCGGGAGGCTCCGCCCACCCACCCAGACACTTTTGTGCACTGCACCCATGAGCAAACCGGTAGCGACGGGATTTGAAACCCGCCCCTGCCTGTGAGTGTGAGTCTGTATCTCTTTAAACAATATTGCTCATCCAACTAAACACATTGGCAAGTTTTTTTTGTTAGATTGCTTGTTCAGAGAGATTATACCATTCCCTGATTATGGAGAATGTTGCAGAAAGTTAATCTTAAATCCAGTTTTCAAATAATTTCAGATAAAACAAGTGGGGCTTCAGCAAACAAACCAACAAGGCTGATGCCTTTTCTTTCCATCACTCCCAGCTGAAAACGGTTTTCTCTGACTGTTTTCCACATGGCAAGGGGAGATCATTTTCCACATATTTTCCGTTAGAAGAAGAGAACATGTAGGAGGAGGAGCTGGAAAGCTGCTGGAAGAGAAAGGGTTAACTAATTATCCACTCCTCCTTCTTTCTGTTTTGATGGCAGTTGTTCATTTAAACTCACAGCTTGTTACATGCATCTGCTGTTTAACATTTTGCCTATCCCTCTGATGTGCCTATTTTAGTACTATGTGCAGCAGGCAATATTCCTCTCTGAAATAAAATATATAACCAGTAGCAAAACATGATGGTTTGCCAAATATTTCAGTTAGACTTCACGTGATAATGACCTACTTTCTTCTTTGTTAGAAAGCGCTTGCAATGTCTCCTTAAGCATGAGTAAATGCTGAACGCATATTTTTTTAGAAATAAATCTCCAATAATAAATGATTTCACAGGCAAGATGGTTATGTTTAAAAATAGCTATAATCCCCCAAACAGATGGTAACATAAACCCTAAGTGCAGACACTTAAAAACCTGTGGATATTTTTAAAAAGAGGGGGGGAGAAAAAAGAGGTGGAAGGGGAAAAAAAACAGTTGCAATGAGGCATCAGAAGTGAAAAGGGCAGCAGGTTGATAGGTATTGTTCCAGAATTTATCTACTGAACAAAAAAGAAAATATCTATAGTAAATTGAAATTACTATTGATGTGACATAGTGATGATGATGATAATGATATAGGAATTTAGATCAGTTTTGCCCAATCTGTTCTCCTCTCCATGTGTTGGTGAGATACAATATACAGTAATCAGCTGCAATTTTCCATTATAAAAACTAGCATATAATTTATGAATGATATATTTTATAGTTTATATAAGATTTATCCTTTGTTCAAATTATCTAGAGTTAGTATTTTAACATATAGCCACACTACTACATATACAAAGTAAAGGTTTCCCTCGCACATATGTGCTAGTCGTTCCCGACTCTAGGGGGCGGTGCTCATCTCCATTTCAAAGCTGAAGAGCCAGCGCTGTCCAAAGATGTCTCCATAGTCATGTGGCCAGCATGACTAAATGCCAAAGGCGCACGAACACTGTTACCTTCCCACCAAAGGTGGTCCTATTTTTTTACTTGCATTTTTTACATGCTTTCGAACTGCTAGGTTGGCAGAAGCTGGGACAAGTAACGGGAGCTAACCTCATTATGCGGCACTAGAGATTCGAACCGTTGAACTGCCGACCTTTTGATTGATAATCTTAGCCACTGAGCCACCACATCCCCATATATCCAAGGTAGAGCCATGTTTAAATTTGCTTTTCAATTGTATTGCTGATAATTTCCCATAAACCTTAACTTTCAAGAAAAGGCCTCTCTTTCAGAGACCAGGACTGCCAGGAGACTATTTAATATATTGTAGCATTTTTAGATGTTGTCAAGCCTCCAACCTTGGGAAAAGCTGAGAATGTATCTTACTGAAACCTATTTTGATGTTTTTCCTTTTCAAATGTTTCATTTAATTTTACAATGCTCTTTTCTATAGTTATGCTGTAATTCTTGTGAAAAAAAGAGAACCGATAAGGGAATATCAAAGAGGTGAGAAATGATGGGGGTGAGTGCTTAGCAAGTTTGGGTGACAATAAGGACTTAACTAAATTTAAACAATTAGGTGTAATAGCAGATTATAGGCCGTCGGAAAGCATGTGACCAGACTAGACCTATCAACTAGGCCTGGGAAGAATGGACAAGCAGCTGGTGATAGAAATGTATAAAATATGCTGGTTTCTCTTGCTTATGACTGCATGACTGTAACTTTGTTGCTTGGATCCGTATGATTTATATTGATATTGATTGTTTCCTAGTAGGATTTGATTGCTTATTTGTACCTTATGGCTATCATTAAGTGTTGTACCTTATGATACTTGATGAATGTATCTTGTCTTTTTATGTACACTGAGAGCATATGCACCAAAGACAAATTCCTTGTGTGTCCAATCATACTTGGCCAATAAAGAATTCTATCTATTCTTCTATTCTATTCTATTCTATTCTATTCTATTCTATTCTATTCTATTCTATTCTATTCTATTCTATTCTATTCTATTCTATTCTATTCTATTCTATTCTTATATCCTTGGAAATCCGCCAGCTTTTGCAAACACTTCAATAAAATTGTTTTCTATTCCAACAACTTCGGAGTTGAGTTTTATTCCTCCCATTGGTATTACAATTCCCTCAATTTCCAGACGGAATAAACATTTTGGAAGTTATTAACAGAATTATGGAAGATTAAAATAGATGTATTTCAGTAGAGAGGAATCCTCACTAAGTTCCACTTGATTTCCTCATTCAGTTTTGAACTTGACTAAGAAGCAGTAGCTCAAATTCTGTCAAACTCCTTTGGAAAGTGCCAGCAAGATACTGTTCTATGCAAGATGCACTAATTTTATTTAGGTTAATGCCTAATTGACATCAACACCATATTTTTGTCATATGTGAAATACTCTTGTCCCTTTATGTGATCTATGAGCTTACAACTAATTCTGCTCTAAGTTTTGATTACTGACTTGTTCACCACACTAACTTTAAGAGTAGATCTCCATGACAACATATATGAGGTTATTCCTATTTAAAGCAAGCTTTTAGCAAGCCTACATAAAGATATATTGAACAATGAACAATGAAAAGGTTGGGCATAAATTGCATAAATAAATACAATTTTTTTTAAAATTTGATATTGATTTTAATTGAAATGTTTCAAATTATGGGCCAAATTTTATTTAATTATTTTAAATCTATTTTAACTTTTGTGTACAAATGTTTTATTTTGGCTGTTCACCGCCCTGAGTCCGAAAGGAGAAGGGCGGTATAGAAATCTGAAAAATAAATAAATAAATAAGGGAATTTAAAGAAATAGTAAGATGCATTTTCATTGAAGAGTGGTTTTTTTACTATGCTTTGTAGAATCTGTAGATAAAGCAAGCGTTTTTGCATACTGCATGGCATATCAGCTACAAGTGGGAATAAGGCCTTCCAGATAGAGACCCTGCTAGTGTGTTTTTGTGTAGCTAAAAAGCCCCAATTGACTTTCAGTGTTAATTCTTATATGGTTTATTGCCAGATGGCAAATGTGAATGTTTGTGAAATGTTTCCTGTTCCTTTCATTGCCTTTTCTTAGGGTCAAAGAACTTCCTCCTTTCTGATCCTTTGGCACTAAGAAGATGATGTTCATGGCTCCCTGTGTCTTTCTGTTATTGCAGCATATTTCAAGAACACCAATTTGAAGGTGCCCAAGTGTCAGGCCATAAAGGTTTAAAACCATAATGTCCACAAATACGTTAAACACAGCACAGTGAATTGTACCCAGCAACCTAGTGGCCACAGTGCAGAGCTCACACAATTGGTGTCCCATTATTATAGCAACAGGTTCTAATAAGATATGAGACAGTATACTCTGGATAATTTTCACTTCACTTCCCACTATTACCAGTATTGCCAAGAAAATAAAATAGTGTAATCAAATGACCTATTCGGTTTTATTAATTATAATGTTTTTAAAAACCAGCTGCTACTATATATCTTATTCTTTTTCTTGAACAGTAGACCATAAGGACATGGAGAACCTTAGTTCTGATGCATGACATCATTTTGTAAAATATAAATTATCTTCTGTCATGAATAGACTTAAAATATATCCAGTGGTTCATATTGGACATGGTTGCCTAGGCATATCTCCAAAATTAGTTTCATGGCCTGAAGCTGTGAAAACTGGTGCACACTTAAGAGATGAGAAAAGATGAAACCTCTATGATTGTCATGAAACGAAAACTTAATTTTCTAATTATTTAAATTTCAGGCAGGAGATTTCTACACATCACCTCCCTAGCTATTCAAAACTTTCTTATCTTTATCAGTATGTTTTTTTTTATAAAAGGCCATGCAATAAATTGCTGTACATAGGGAAATTAATTATGATCCCTCCAGATGGTAACACTTACCAAAATTAGATTGTAATATTTTTCAAACATTAAAACTTTCAATTTGCAGTGGAAAAAAGCTTCCAGGCATCTGCCATGACCTACCAACCAGCAAGAGGCCCTCTGATGAACAGAAAACTTGGGACATGCTTGCTTGGGACATGTTTTCTTCTTGCTGTGTTTGAACCAAGAAATTGAATGTGTGTGTGGGGGGGGAGGGGTTGTACAAATGCAATAGGGCTTCAGAAACTGTGACATTTCCTACTCATTAAATTTCTCACAAGGAATGTCTGGTTAGAATGAGGAACAAAATTCTCCTATATAGGTTTGAAACATTGATCTTGTGAGCACCTTTGCAAGTATATTATTGCCTGGCTACCAGTAACCCACTCTATGAACTACTATTGTCTGTGGATGACTGTTGGGAGAAAAAGGAAAGATGTTTGGGCGTCAAAATATTTAAGCCAGGGATGGGATTATACCGGTTTGGACCGGTTTCAGCCGAACTGGTAGCTCCGACGATCAGTGCGCAATTACCGAACTGGTTGTTAAGCCAGTAGGATCCCACCACCACTGATTTAAACCATTGATTTTGAAGCATATTTGTACATATATATTCTTTTGTATGTATCTTCTACTCTGTTGACCATTTTCAGGTATCTCAGCCATGGTTTTTCACAAACTTCTTGTGTACTAACACATTGCAAAACAGGATTTATTTGACTTACTGGGGACATAGCTATGTGATGTCCCTATTCTTCCAGTTTGCTATTAGTCCTTTTTATCATATTTCTTTTGGAAAAGAGAGGATGTTTTTATCGACATTGTGAACATTCCCTACCATTGACCATTCTCCTAAAGATTGTTGAACAATGTGTACTTATCCTCCCCTCACCACAGTATTTTACAACTTCTATATATCATTCACATATGGGATTGCACAGATAAGTGCCAGGATTTGTCCATAGTCTGGATTACATTATTATAAAGTGGGTTTTTTGGGGGAAATCTGGCTTTTCAAATCACATAAATGATTCAAAACTAAACCATATAGGGGGCTTCCGGTTTGCTGCTGGCCGCCGCCAGACGTTCCTTTGGGATCGTCTGCTTCCATTGCCTGTTAGAGCCGCCTTCACAGCGGAATGGCGGCTCGAAAAAACTCCGTTTCCAAGAGGAAACGGAGATAGAGCTGGCAGGGGTGGGTAGAACTCTCCGCAGAGTCCCAAAAGTTTTTTTTTTACTTTTGGGACGGAGCGGATGAGAAGCCCCATATCCCCTGCCGCTGCTCCGGGCTTTGGGAGACCTCTGCTAATGCAGAGCCAGGCGTCAAGAGCAAGCCTGCGAACTTAACAGAATACTCAAAGAAAATGCGAGCTGGACCCTTAATATTGAATCGCAAGTATTTTACTCTTTAAAAAATTACTTAAGAGAAAAGAGGAGAGGAAAGGGGGAAAAAGAGCTTTTTAAAATGGCGTCTGCCATGGCTGGAGAAGGGCTGAAAGGGAAAGTCCTTCCGTTTCTTATTACTACAATGTAGCGGAATAAATATCACTGGCTACATTTGTAGATAAAACTTCGCTCCTGTGTCTTCTCTTGTTGTTGATCGGAAAGAAGTTGTTTTTTTTTTTTTTTTAAGGGAAAGTCCTTCCGTTTTCTATTTTTTCTCTCTTTTTTGCTAAATCTTGTCTGTGTGGGAAATGGCATCGGGACTCACACAGCTGGACAAACGGGGGGGGGGGGGAACTTCCCCCATTAATAAACTGCACCAACAAATTGTAACTCTCCAGTGTCAGAAACCTGATTTTAATATAATAGAATTTTTCCTTGAAGAGATTGTAAGAAGGGATGAGATTGTGAATCAGCAACTTGAAAAATTTAAGCAGGAAATTAAAGAAATTGGTGAACTGGTGAAATCAAAGTTTGACTTTTTGAATCAAAAGATTTTAAAAACAGCTAATGGTTTATCAGACTTTCTGATTCGGGTGGATGCAAAGACTAAATTATTGGAGTCTAAAATGAAGGAAACGGAGGAGAATTTGGATGACAAGATTCAAAAAATCAAAAAGGATTTGGTAAACATTCAGGATAATAGTCCAGAAGACAAATCTAAAATGGAGGTTGACCAAAAGACCGGTAATGGAGAAAATGTGCAACAGAGGATTGAAAGAGAAGTTTTAATGATTCAATATAATTTTACAGAATATGCAATTAGACTGAGAGGCCTGCAGGAAAATAATAGAGATGACTTAAGGAAAATATCTTCTGAAATTCTGGCTGGGATTTTAAAGGTTCAACCTGATGAAGTGTTTTGTAGGATTGATAGAATTTACAGAATTAACTCCTGGTTGGCAAAGCAAAGGCAATTGCCTAGAGATGTGGTGATCTATTTTACAGATAAAGAAATTAGGAATAATATTGTGCAGAACTCTTTTAATTCTACTTTGCAATTTCATGGAAGAAAGATTTGGATTTTTAAGGAGCTCCCGACTAAGATGCTAATGGAGAGGAAGAAATTTGGCTTTCTAGTGACTGAGTTAAAAAAAAGAAATATCCTATTCAGGTGGGACACGCCAGTTGGTTTAATATTGAGGTATCAAGGAGTAAGATATCAATTGAACACTGTTGAAAAAGAGGAAGATTTTTATCAAAAAATTTTAAAAATGAATTTAACACCTTTAGGCATAATACAGGATAAGCAAAAGGAGTTGGAAACAAAAGGAAAATATCAAATTACAGAGGCTGTGGTAGATAAATTGTCTTTGGATTCCCTGGATACCCCAGCTGGACTGTCTATAAATAAGAGAGTAGTGTCATCCGACTCCAAGCTGATGAACCATCAAGTCACAGACAAGTGCGCAAATCAACCAGTTGATATACAACTGACGGAGAAGAAAGATGAGATGATAAAACTAACCCAACAAGAACAACCCATAAAGCAGAATGAAAATCGATCAGCCGACACACAATTGGTAGGCAAGAAACGAGGATGGAAATTCAACCCGCAAAAGAAAAAGAAAAGAAACAGATCTCATAGAAACAGCAGTTTCTAAACCATGCAACAGTGAAGCCAGGGACTTTAAAAAATGAATGAATATCTGAAAAGATAGTGGAGGCGAACAACTGTTTAATACTATCCTGAGGATTGTGGCAGATCTCTGCAATGCCGTGATTTTGGGATGTGAAAAGAGCCTCACCTTGTTGGATTTGAATCATCTACTCTGGATTTTTTTTACTGGTAAATATATTATAATTATTTTGAGTTACAAGGCAGGAGAGTTACGCTGGGGCATGCAGAAGATCTGGATGTTACCCATTAGGATGATGGGAATCAACAATCCTGATGAATACCACAACTATAACTATATGGATATAATTATAATGTCACTCGGGTGGTTGTTTTTACTTTTATATAGATACGAGGATATCTACTACTGATGGGGGAAGAAGATGATTGAAGACTTTGAACAAACTGTTGCACCAGCATGTTATTTTACCCTATTATGGGTGATGGAATTAACAATCCAGTGCAAAGACACCAAAGAAGATATTATATGGATTATAAATTTAAAGTTATTGTCTTTTTTCTTTTTACAAAATGGAATGTATATATAGATATGTGTATATTTTAGCATAGTGGGCAGTGGATTATATTTAGAATTGTATTGCATGATCTTGTAGGAATTGAAGGGTTGAAATAGGTTAGTTTGGGGAGTGGAGGAATTGGATAGAACTGAATAAATGTTAAATTTGGATGTAGGGAGAAGGCCGCCTCAAAATGTTATATTAATATATATAAAAGATTAAATGTTAAATTGTAATAATACACTATAAGTTTAGGGGAGGAGAAAAAGGGCAGATTATCATAAAAATGGGAGTTATAAGAATAATATGCTAAGGTCAGTATTCTGAGGAGGGAGTAAGGGAAAGGAAAGATATTATGTATGTAACTAGTTATGAAATAGTCTATTGTTGTGAAGAAGTCACAGGGGAGAATGGGTGGTGAGGGGGGGTTAGGGAAGGGGGGGGGAAAGGGGGAAAACTTGTATTTGAAAACTTTTTCAATAAAAAAAAAAAACTAAACCATATACTTTATTCCAAATATAGAGTAAATTCCCTAGCAGACAGTCGTGCCACAGACAGATAATATATAGCATAGCAAATCATATCTATTCTCTTACTATTCTTTTCTCTTCATTTTTTCTATGAAGAAACTTTTAAAAAGCTGAAAAAAATCCACATGTATTTTCATTGCCATCTTTCCATAATAATAATAAAAACATTTCCTTATTATATGCTGTTTTTAACACCGCCCCAAAATAGATTTAGTTTCTATACCCATTTTTCCATACAAACATGCAATCTGTTTTAGGCATTATTTTTTAGCTAAGAATATCAGGATCTAGGTGTTCATGCCATTGAATATAGAACAAGAGGCATAGTTTTATTTAAAACAGTTACTTCAAAACAAATCCAGAAAGGATTTTTTAAATGTTCCTACCAAATCCATAGAATTACAAATACTCTGAATCAATAAGCAATGATTCTATAAAGAAACTGTAATTTTAAAATACAATGACCTGAAATAAATTTCTGCCTTCAGTAGTTTCTAAACATTTGATGATTCAAATTATGAATCAAACATTTTTATAATAAATCCAGACCATATAGCAATAACAAAAGCACTTTTGGCTGAGCCAAAAGTGATTCAGTTGAAGATGCCCAGTTTTTAATTCTTTTCATTTAAATTTACTGTTTCTGCTTTTATTATTAGGCCTCCTATTTGAGTGCTAATAAATTCATCTTCAAATTCTTTTATCCATCCAGTATTTTTATCATAGTCTTTTTGAGTTTCCCATAGACCTTTCCAAAACTTAATTGTTTTCTTTTTGTTAGATTTTCCATTTTCAGAAGTTCTATTGTCATTTATACTTCAGTAAAATCGCCTCTGCTCTGATTGAAATATGATTTTGCTTAAATTGGATGATTTGTGTCTCATAGTGTTCAATTTTCCCAGATATTGTTGTTATTTATTGCTTTATGATTTCCAAAACTTCTTCAGTTTTTCTGGTGCTAAACCAATATTATTAATTAACCTTAGGTAAAAATTGTATCTCAATTGTGTATAAAAGTAAAATAATATGTATTCTCAAATTTGTTGAATATTTAGAAGTACTATATAAATGTCAAATTTAAGTAGTAGTTATGGGTACTAACATAAATGCCATGGGAAGAATCAGGCAGGCACCAATAAGTGGGTTTAAATTAACCACAGATCCAGATGCTAATTCTGTCTGTCTTCAAATACAGTGCTTCATGTTTTACCCTGACAACTGTTTATTTGCTATGCAAATTGCTATTACTGCAACCAGAAAATGTGATTATGGTGTTTTTAATTATCTGAGAGACCTTGTTCATTATCCACTTGGAGGTCATCCAAGGCAATCCCAATCTGGCCAAATTGAAATGATACAAAGTTAAAGAAAATTTCCATGGAAGGAAAATACCCTTTTCTCTTTTTTAGCAAGTTATATAAGGCTTTTAGTGGCATATAAGTAAAAATGACTTTTAGGTGCCTTTAGATCTCTCTGCTCCAAACATGTAGTGGAATGAGTGGAAATCCAAGGTTTGTCATTTTCATATCCTGATCAGTTATGGCTGAACTCTTCCTTTTAAGATGTAAAGAAAAACATTTCCATTATATCATTTGGTGCTGTTTTTGGTCAAATTGGAACTAAATCCCATGGATGAAAAATTAAAGGAAAAGATATCTTATATTGCAGACAATCATAACACTTCTAGGAGTAAGCAACTGCTACCAGTTCTGAGAAGTACTTCAGGCTTGGTGAATAGCATCCATCTTTTAGGCAAGTTGGATTTCTCAGGTACTTTCTCACTCTTTTGAAGCTGAGGTTATTTCCCATGTTTGTGCTTCTACACCTAAAGAAAGAGAATGTAGGTATGTATCTCTGTTTGTTTATCCAACATAGCTGGTGTTTCCTTCTTGCAGAAGAAGTCTTCAGGATCCAATATCAGAGGATCCAGAGACCTGGGGTGCAGAAATGCCACAGCTCACCTACTTCAAATAGTACTCCCAAAGGTGCTTTTTCAAGAGGCAGCTGGACTTTCACTTCTTGGATGAGAAGCGAAACATCTTCAAAGAAAAACCAGAAAGTCCAGTTGCCTTTTGAAAAAGCAACTTTGGGACAACTGTTATCTGGATGACCAAGAATCTCCATAGACATTAAAATGGTAGTAGCATTTTGCAAAGACTTTCCAACAATTATCTACAGACTTAAAACACAGGCAACTTTTTAGTAAAGATCTGACAGTTCCTTTTTTTTTTTTTTTTTTTTTTTGGAAACCTGTTTATCTTGTACTGAATAAAATGTTGAATTAGATTAATTCAAGTATGTCTTCCAATCTATGGCTTTATAATATTTTTGCACGTGAAAACTTTTACCATTTATACTTTGCCAACTAATTTTGATATATAATATCACAAAGCCTAGTGATATTTTTAATAAAAATATCACGAAGATTTAAAATGTTTATACATTTAAAAAAATACTTACCTTAGAGTTGTCTCATTTGACATGGTTTTGCTTTATGTAGCGTTGAAAAAAAATCAGTAACAATAAATGTTGAATGGACCATAAAAACATTGCAAATCCATCATTTCCAAATCAATCTCAGACAATCATTTTATCTTAATTTTGGTTCTGGACTAATTGAAAGCAGAGGTCCTTGGTGTTAATGATTGCTTATTTTGTCCCCTCCGTTCAATATAAACCACATTGTCTGGCTAAAGTTTAATTATGCCATATAGACTCAAATCAATATTTCATAGGCCATTTTGGATTCTATCTAAACCATCTCTGTTTAATTATATGACACAAGAAGAAGCTGATTGGACAGTAGTTTAACCCCCACTGTGATTTATTTAAACATTCAATAATGTATTTCAAAACACTACATCATTAGCAATAGCGACACACTTTGTGTAATGAACACATTTTGTAATATGCTAATAAATTTCAAATGTGTTATGCTCATTTTTTTCCACTCAACATTTGAACAGATTTTTAACAGCTTTCAAATAAACCAGAACAATTGTCCTCTATCGCCCTTTTCCAAAAATAATGTTTCCCAGCACGCAACCGAATTGACAAATTTTCCTGACAAATGGTGGCAATGAAGGAAGATGTTTCAATTCATAGTTAAAAATACCTATTAAGATAAAGAGATCAATTTCTCCTTTGTTCTGCTGCTCTGAACTCTGAAAGCCATAACTTTGATTTAACTGGATGGGCAAATGGTAAATGATAATGCATTCATTCATAACACAATGCAGCTTGATTTTGCAAACAGCAGGGGCACAGAATTCTATGGTATAGTGTTCCTAGCACAAAAGTATTGCTAAGCTGATAAAATACTTCTAAATGGCTTTTTTTTAAAGAGTTTGCTTCTACTTTTTTTCTATTCTCCCCCCCCCACCAGAATATATGCTTGAATCTCAGTAAAAGTTGTATTGTCTCCAAAATGTTGCATAGATGAAGGGGTAAAAAACATTTTACAGATATATTTTGTCTAGATTAATACAGTTAGTGACTTGGGTCTTAACTAGAGTGAAACAGAAACAGAAAAAGCCATTCCACTCATGGGATCCATTATAAGATCCCACCAACTAACGGAAAAAGTGATTTTGCAATTCCCCAACTCTTTAGATTCACCTGCTTCAGAAAGTTCCTCAGGTCTTCCTTGGGTCCAAAACAGATTTTTTTTTCCCCAGGGCCAAAAATGCATCTCTTTTCTTTCTGCTGACAATATCTCTAAGTTAGATGCAAATTCTATTCAAAGGTTGTTCCAGTCTCAAGATTCTAGCTATCTGTAGTGTAGATAAATTCATTTAAAAATTGCACAGAAAATATTAAAAAAAAATAGGAATTTAAGGTAAACATGAGTTTCCATTAAGTTAATTCATTTTTATTATAGTTTAGGTCATTGTTTTTAAAGTGGAACTTGTCCCATTCTTTAGAATTATATTAGCCAATTAAATTGGGTCTGGGTAGACAACCTATGGATTTAGAGCTTTGTGGATCCAAGATCCTGTACTCTTTTGCTTAATTTAACAAGTTTTCTACAAGTAGGTCACTGGAAATAGCAATTTATTTCTGCAGATTCCAAAAGGGCAAAGGCAGAGAAAGACCCAAACAGTCCTCACAAACTGAAAAAAGAAACTATAAATGAAGTCATACTTCATACTGACCACACCTAATATGGTAGCTTCATCTACCATTGCCATGTAAGATTTTACAGATTACACTCAAGATCCTAAATTGCTTTGGATTTTAATGACTTAATCTGCTATCAAATTTATCCAAAAATTTTGGAAATTATCCAAATCACTCTCCTAGTTAATTATTTGTATGTCCCTTTTAACTCTTAAAATATGAGGTATTTTTATTTGTACGTATATCCAGTTTCATCATTTTCCAGATCTTTCTTGTAGCTGTGTCAGATCTAGTTTGGTCTTATCTAGTAGAACTCGTTTCTCATCCATAATATCATTCATCAAGTCTAGCTATGAGGTAAGATATTTTTAAAATTAACTTCTGAATGTATTTATCCTTTAGTACATTCCATGTTAAGGTTATTTTATTCCATTCTGTATCAAATAGATGTTTTCCTTTAATTAAAATCTTACTTTCTTCTGACTCCCTTTAGTATCCAATTTTCAAAGTTCAAAGATTTCAAGTCCATCTAGACTCTTAATCCATTTATAACTTTTTGAAAACAACACTTCAATCACGCTTTTACCACTTATTCTCCCAAACTGTTAAGTCCACAAATTCATCCAGTAGCTACCATCTTGCCATTTGATATTTGAAATACAATAAAAAAAAATAAAATAAAATAAATAAAAGCAACTCCAAAGTGATTAAGAAATGAGGCTTGGTTGAGCTTTATATCTATATAGGCTATATTACGTTTGTGGGTGTAGATGGAATCCCTCAATTCCCAGCTGCTCCATTCACCGCAAAAACCTATAGGTGGCAGCTGTCCAAAGCACATGTGGGTAATCCCACAATCTTTCCTTTCTCTGAAAAGATTTCAATAACCAGAATTTGTCCTTTCAATTTCAACCATAATACCATCCACGGTTGTTCAGGGATATCTAGCTCACCATATCCTTATCGGAAGTCTTTTGACCAAACAGCCTTATATATCAAATACATATGCAAATTTTAACACAAAATGCTTACATGAAAGCCTCCAGTAACATTGTTTCATCTTCTAGTATGAAAAGTAAATAAAGTCATATCAAAGTTATATTATTGATTCACGCTGTGTTGCCTGTAGGTGAGAAAATCCTAAAATATTGCACATTTATTCTGCTGGCTAGACTCTGGGAAGATTCAGCTATACATATAACATAGAAAGAGCATCAGCATGAATCAATAGCTTGACTAATGTATTGTCATTTACAAGTAGAGATGGCCTACCCTATCCATGCAAATTATTTAGAACTTTATTAGAATGAATTAAATTAAATTATTTTCTCAGATAGTCTGTCAACTCGCAAATCATCCCTGGCCTGCTCTAGAGTTGCTATAGGCAAGGGGGATGAGAAAACAAACTTTGCATCTGCAGTGAGGGAGAAGTTCAGTCAAAGCAAAAGCACATTCTAGCCATCTCTCTGTCAAGGCCATCTCCATGGTTATCCACAGTGGCCAGAGGAGAGTGATCTCTACAACCCGCGAAATTGCTTCATTGGAGAATGTGACCGATGACACACCTTGGGGGGAGGGGGGAACAGGGTCAGAGCCGGGATGTAAGTTAAGTGAGGTCAGAGTTGGCTTCACTTGGAACGTGCTGACATGAAGCTCCTAATAAATAACTGGAATTCTTTTGAAGCTTGGCTCGAGGCTCATGATTTAATTAGGGCATCAGTCAGAATCCTGACATAGTCATTTTTAAATCCAATTTGCTTCAGTCGGCATTCCTCCTTAAATAGGCTAAGGGAGTGGCCAATTAGCCCCAAGCCTTACTCTCAAGGAGACTTCCTCCTGAGGAGCCACTCCTGCCTTTTGGCAGCTCTGCACCTGTGCATCGAGAAGAGGCTCCTCCTCTTCATCCTCTTCACTTAAAGGAGCTTCTGGAGGTTCTGAAGGCCCTGGCTGAATCCCGGCCTCTGGCACTACATCTTCTCCAGCCTCTTCACTGTCTGACTCGAGCGCCAGCTACACAGGCTGCTGGCGCAGCACCACACCAGCCTCCTCATTGTTGGAATCAGCTACAATCTGCACAGGCCGCTGACGGGCCACAACACTTCTAACAAATGCTACAGCAAACTGGCTTTTATATTCCAACATACTAACCCCTGAATGATTTTTTTCAATGTAGTATACGATTAGATCCAGTTTAAAGAACATGGAGTCCATACCAACTGGTTTGGAGTTCCCCACATAGACCCAATCCATCCATTGCAGATGGATCCCTATGAAATAAGATAGGAAAGCAGGGAAAGGAGAAAAAAACAGTGCACTTTAGAAGAAATAGCCCGTTGCTTCGACAAAATGTTCTAGAAAGAAATAACCCGATTCATATATAGTAAAATCTTTCTTAGGACAATGACCCCATCATTCCACTCTGTCCATCTATAGGCCGAAATGTAGCTGGGTTACTCTATTGGAAGACCTACAGGTAGTCCTTGAGTTATGACCACAATTGAGCCCAAAATTTCTGTTGCTAAGCAAAGCAGTTGTTTGTCAAAAGTCTTCTAGGAAGGTTACAAAGGGTGATTGCCTGTCCAGCATCAATGCAACTGTTCTAAATACCAATGCCAGTTGCAAAGCACCTGAATTTTTAATCATATGACCATGAGTATACTGCAATGGTCATAAGTGTGAAAAATGGTCATGTCACTTTTTTCACTTTTGTTGCTGTTATTGTACGTTGAATAGTCATTAAAAAGAATAGTTGTAAATTGAGGATTATCTGTACTACAGAAAAAAAAACTCTACAGTATTTCTTTAAGTAGTATTTCCCTAGGTTTTTCTTTCAAGCAGTCTGAAATTGACCTATGCAAATCTCAATCACCAATCACCAAAACAAGTATATAAAATGTAGCACATTGAAAATAAAGAGCGATTGGGATTCTTAGAGGCTTTATGTAAGTTATTTATCATAGCTAAATACTTGGTAAATTTTAACAGAGATAGATCGTTATATATTAGACATTGTTCTTGTAAGTGTATCATGTCTTCATGTCAAAATTTATATGATGCTAATAGGAAACATAATAGAAAGAATTCAGAAGGAAAAACAAAGAGTTTATGAATCTAAAATGATTTTTGTATAGGGTGGATGCCGAAAGTACAAAGGATTTGGACCTGTGATCCACAATAGCTAGAGATTACATAATCCTAACAGGCTTGAAACATTTAAAATGAAGAAGTGAAGAAGGAGAAAGAACAACTACCTAGCAGTGGCCCAAAGCATGATCACTGGAATGGAACTAACCAAAAGCAAATGTATGAGGTAAATTACTTACAGTATATTCTTATTTTAACAGACTGCTAATCTGAGGACACTTTTTCTCATACACCATGCACAGAGCGAGGGCTTTTTGACTACTGCTTTCTTGCTAGGAAATAGGCAGGGGCTAGGTTTTGCTTATCCCTGCACTGTATTTCCAGTTATAAACCAATTTTCTGCCATGGTTATAAAATCTGCTTCTAATCATTGCTCATATCAAATTCCTGCATCTCCAGAATGTCGCAATATCACTGACAAAACTTACCTATTCAGGCAAAACACTCCAGGGTGCCTCCCAGTTATTCTTCAAGCACATCAGCTTACTTTTCCTCTCTTATCATTTCAACCTACGCAGTTGGTTGACTGGAATTTGTGACACAACCTATGTAGTTTGATACTGTGCAGTATATGATCATGCTCGGGAGTTCCTAAGTGTTCTTGGTGGGGACAGACAAAATACAAAGAAGTATTTCAAAGATATCATTTCTGAAATTCAACAGTTAGCAGAGAAGGTATTCACTGATTTTTTGCATCCATGTGAAGAAGCTGTCTCTATTGTTTCTTTTTGAATAAGCTGTATTCTTCAATTGCTATATTCTAGCCTCAGGAATCATCACATCAGGTCTCCATTATTAAATCTTCAAGATTTAAGTTGAATCTTATTTTGTTTATGTTCCCATGATAAGCTACGAGTCTGGTATAAGCATACTTGCAAGCAGATGAAACGGAGATCAGGATCCTCAGTGAATTTAGAATATTCTAGCTTCCCAAAGTTTAGACAGATGTTTAATTATATTTTTCTTAGCTGGATTTCACACTAAAAATATTAAGCTTAAATTCTAAGCTTGAGGAATTCAACCATAGATTGTCAATAGTGTCCTATACTGAATTTATGTTCAATTCAAACTTGACTATTGATGATTTACTGGAGTAAATGGAATAAATGAAAACAGATCCATTTATTCCAAGCATTATTGTGCTGTATTTTATGGCAAGTTGACACCACTGATTGTTTTGTAAACTCTTTTAATAAAAGTTGTCACCTGTTTGAAATACAGTGTATTTTATTGGTTTTCTTTCCATTTCCTCCTGCAACATAAACCGAACTCTTTTGGCTGCCATTTGTGAGTAGTTAAAAATATGCATGTTAGACATTCAGTGGTGAACAAGCTCTTTTCTTTCAGGCTGTTTGGTTCTTGTCTTTGTTAACCTGCTTCTTTTTTAGCAGCACAAATGCTCTCCAGGTCAATATCCTGAGGCATTGCTTTCTCAGTGACATTCAACGATTTAGTCACACAGAAAATGGTACCATTTGGCCTAAAGGCATTAAAGATAACATTCCAGGCCAAGACAGAATGGAGAAAAGAGTGGAGGGGAAGGGGAGGGGAGGAATTCATCTAATTAAAACAACTTTTCAGTTTGCTGTCTAATCAGAAATAAGCCATGTTGAAAATACTATAATTTACTCCCTGGTGAATGAATAACATATACAAAACCTTCCTTTTTACGAACCTATAATTTGAGCTGGGGTGACTGGGTGGAATGTATTGTCCGAATGCCCTTCCTGATGCCACTCAGTGTTCACAGTAGATATTTTTTCTTTGCATCTTGAGAGAGAAACATCTACCGCTAGCTAGCATTGAACTCTCAACCTTTTGAGTGGGAGGCGAATGTCTTCACCACTAGGCCACCATGCCACTTGAATAACATGTACAAAATATTCATTTTATTCCTTTTTTTCTTTCTCTTCCACCAGTCCCTGGTATTTGCAAGCATAGATTAATAAACCTTAGCTCTCAGATGCCCTCAGATGGCCAAGATGCTACAGTTCTTACTGCAGCCACAGGCATAGGAATCCCCAAGGGGAAACGTGGGTGGAAGAAGGAATGATGAAACATGTTTTATGATGCATGCTCCAACTCTGTTCTTTGGAATGCTTCTTCCCAAGACAAATCCTCCCTCTCAAATACCAGTTCTGTACTATAACTATGTTGGGGAAATCAACACATAGGCAGAACTGATACAAATGTTTAACAGTTGGGATCCAATGGAATTTGACAGCTAATTTCCTCAACACTGTCAAACTAGTTATTAATTCTGCATTACTATTAATCTTCTCATCATTCCTATCACCATCTCCTCCCACTTATGACTGTATGACTGTAACCTTGTTGCTGGTATCCTTATGATTTATATTGACTGTTTCCTAATATGATTTGATTGCTTATTTGTTCCTATGACTATCATTAAGTCATATGATTCTTGACGAATGTATCTTGTCTTTTATGTACACTGAGAGCATATGCACCAAGACAAATTCCTTGTGTGTCCAATCACACTTGGTCAATAAAGAATTCTATTCTATTCTATTCTATTCTATTCTATTCTATTCTATTCTATTCTATTCTATTCTATTCTATTCTATTCTATTCATATAAAATTATTATGATCTTTGTCATCTACCTTTTCATCTTCCTCCTCCTCCTCATCAATCATTTTATCTCCTGAGCCATTTGATGGGTAAGGAGGAGCAATTTAAGTAACAAACAGGGCAGAGAGAGAGAGAGGCAAAGCCAGGTCCAAATTCCAGCTGCTAAGCATAGTGTTCAGAGGACAATGCAAACCTAAATTTTTCTACAGGAGAAAGAGAAAGGGTATCAGTGGAACACTGTAATATGGTGTTCACCTGTATATTGCTATTATTATGGTTGGACACCTTGTCAGCCAGATGTTTATACTGGATTTGGCCTTTTTGTCCACTTGCAAAGTCCTTCCCAAAGATCTGAGATAGGCAGATGTTGTTGTTTAATAATACTCAAGGTATCATCAAAGGATGTAAACTGTCCCAAATACAGCTCAACTTTTGCAAAGTGGTGGTGATTTTCTTAATGCCAACAATGTTCAAGTGGTGCTTCATTTGTTTTGGAATTGTGACCTAGACTTATGTTATTATTGGTACTATCTTTGATTTCTTTTGCCACAATCATTCTATTTCTATTTGCAGGGTGGCTTTTTTGTTGTTGTTTGTTTGTTTTTTGTTATTTTATCCAGCTCTTTCTTGTCTATTCTACTGTCTCCAGGTACTGCAATAAACACTTCCCGCACTTTTCTGTCTTTCTTTTCTACAAATATAAAAGTTCTAGTAGCTCCATAGAAGCTACTCAGAAGCAGTGAATTCTCAATGAATGCTGAAAAGGAACAGAGAGAAATATTAATGTTACCATCATTTATATGAAGAGTTTAAGTAGTAGTTCTTTGTTGTGACAGAAAAGAGTGTGGGACTGCTCTACATTGACTACAAGTACTATTTCTCTACATTGCTGTAAATAAATATCTGAGCTGGCAGAAAGAACATATACAGAACTAGAGACATGAAAGCCCAATACATTTTTATGGAAAAGAAAAAAAAATGATTAAAAATGTAGTTTCATTCCAATTAAAATAACATCAGGTCCAAATGCAATGAATTTGGTGAGAAATAAATGCTGAATTACAAATTTGGAGTGGATTACTATAGAAAAAGTTGTGCATTTGAAAGCAAACTGCTTAGAGTAATTTTCTGATCTTCTTGAAACTGTTTTTATTTTATATTTAAGCCAGTGGTGGGATTCAGCCAGCTCGCACCACTTCGGTAGAATCGGTTGTTAACTTTCTGAGTAGTTTGGTGAACTGGTTGTTGGAAGAAATCATTAGGGCAGAGAACTGGTTGTTAAATTACTTGAATCCCACCACTGATTTAAGCCCTTAAAAGAATTAATTGGGTAGGGTTATCTTGGTTAATAAACAAGCATCTGTTCTCAAATTAAGCTGTTCAAAATTCAATAAATTCTTTAAAATATTGCTAATTTGGTAATCCATAAGCATTAATGAAATGACAAATCACATTAAATAACTTCCCTTAATTTAATATCTACAGACTAGGAGAAAAGTTCTTGCCTTATATCACTTTTCAATATATCCCTTTAGCAGTGGTAGGATTCAAAAAAATTTACTACCAGTTCTATGGGCGTGACTTGGTGGGCATGGCTTGGTGGGCGTGGCAGGGAAAGGATACTGTAAAATCTCCTTTCCCTCCCCACTCCAGGGGAAGGTTACTGCAAAATCCCCATTTCCTCCCAATCAGATAGGACTTGGGAGGCAGAGAATAGATGGGGGTGGGATCAGTCAGAGGTGTTTTTTACCAGTTCTCTCCAAACTACTCAAAATTTCTGCTACCGGTTCTCCAGAACTGGTCAGAACCTGCTGAATACTACCTCTGCCCTTTAGGCAGATTGTAACACACATTTTCCAAATTTGTATATATTAATTTTGGAGCTTAATATTTTCATCTAAAGGTGGGGCATTGTGTAAGAAATATCAGAATAAAAAAAAACAAACCCCAATCTGATATATTACATTACAAACCCTTTACCAAACCCCATAAAGTATAACATATTTACTGTCCATACAGCAAGATATGAAGAAGCATTAAAGATATAAGGCACTTTCAGTTACTCCCTAAATGTGTCCCTCAGAAACCAATGTTTTATCTGTTACCTGATCTTTTTAAATGGAAGCAAAAGCTTTAAAACTTTCTGAATGGAAAATATGAATTCTCAACTACGGTATGGCTCCTTGATCTTCTCTATTTTCATCTCTTCTTTGATCAGGACTGTGCCAGGAGTTAAAAAAAATGTTCAGCATGCATAGTTTGATTAGTATTATTCATACTATTCAAATCTTAGATCACAATGAAAGTGAATCTAAGCAAGTGTCCATCATGTATTAGTTGTAAGTATAAAAATATAAACCAGTCTTCTGCATTATCAAAGGGTGAAGTATCTGATCTCTGTAAGATGTTTAAAGTTTCAAAAGCAATTCAACACAAGAATTTAAAATAGAAAAAAGGAGTTTGATCAAACAGACAGGGAGTTTTTCTACCTAGTTAAATGTGAACATCTACTAAAATCAACCTTTAAAATACAATTGCTACTTTAAAAGTGTTACTTTTTTTTTTCAAAACAGCAAGGACAATAATTGCATATCATTAGAACAAAGATCATGCAATATCAGTTGTTTTCTTTTAAGAAAAGGGATATAGACAACATTCGCAATTTGTATTATGAGCTTTCATTACAGAAATATGCAACTAGGAAAATGCATGATACATATTGTTGACAATGCTGACTCTTTTTCACTTTATTAAAATTAATGCCCATACTGCCAAGAACACACTCCTGACTAGAATATAGTAATATGATAATGTACTACGGAAGTTGTTGACACAGAGGGGATGTAACAAGCACTTCCCTTGAGATCTATAAACTGCATGGGTCATTAAAACAGGTTCAATTAGCCTCAAAGGTAAGGGTTTCCTCTTCCCTGATCTAAACAATTATCAAATTGTGAAATATTTAAATATTGCACAATATTTATTGAAGCAACTTGGCAAATTGCTTAATGGGGTAAAGTGATTTGTTTTAGCCTATTTCAAATGAAGTTACATAAAAATGGAAGAATTGTTCATTAGCAGTATAACCCTATATAGTCCAGTCAATGTCTACTAATTAGGAAATACATCTTCATTATTTCAATGAAACTTACTTACAGCAAAGCATAAATAGCAAGTGTGAGCAACAGATGACTTTCCAGATATTCGTGGACTGCAAGAGTTCCCAACAGTGGACACCTTGATAGAGACCAATGGAACAAAATTAATATCTGGAGAATTATATTTTACTACCCCATTTGCCATGCTTATACAACTACATACAGATTTCTCATTCTCACATAGGAACCTGCCAAAAGATTAGAAATCTTGCCATAATTTTTGACTGTAGTAAGCCTGTCTAGAAATTGCTATTCAGACAAATGGTATTCCATGCCAAAGATTGTGAAAAGATGAATAGAATAAATAACTTTTCTAAAAGTCTGAAAAGTGGAATTTTACCAAAAGAGTAAAGAATGAAATTATGATTTATGCATTTGAAGATTAAGAAAGATGTGGATCGGGGTGGGTTCTAAAATTTTTAAATACCAGTTCTCTGGGTGTGGCTTATTTTGTGAGTGTGGTTTGATGGTCATGTGACATTCTTCAAGATTTAGCAGAGGTACTGGTCTACCAGGCTTTTAACTGCTTGCAGAGCTGTACTGGTCTACCCATTTGTTCTTGGAGCATTCCGGTCTACCCATTTGTTTTTGGAGGCACCAGTCTACTCATTTGTTTTTGGAGGCACTGGTCTACCCATTTGTTTTTCAAGTCTACCACCACACTGCCTTTTAACACTGATCAGCTGTAGGGCGGACTTTTGAAGCCCCACGGCAAGAGTTTAAAGTTTTTTTCCTTCTAGCTGATCAGCTGGGACTCAAATAGATTGGGGGCAGGGACAAATAAAAGGTAAAAATAATGCGGGGGGGGGGGCAGGAGAGCCCAGCTCCCAAACAAAGAGAACCGGTTCGGTGACGTCATATCATCACTGCTACCGGCTCGGCAGAACTGGCCGAACTGGGAGGAACCCACCACTGATGTGGATCAAATGATGGGCTGGAGGGATTTGCATAGGGGGAGGAGAGATAATAAGTTTGTAAAAACAGATCATGCCAGACTAATCTTATTGCATTCTTTAACAAAGTGACAAAATTAGTGGACCAGAGGAATGCTGTCAATATAATTTACTTGGACTTCGGTAAAGCATTTGATAAAGTAGACCATAACATACTAAAATAGAAAAATGTGGGTTAGACAGCATCACCACCAGATAGATTTGTAACTGGCTGGCCAACTGCACTCAACATGTAGTCCTCAATGGAACTGCATCTACATGGAGGGAAGTATGCAGTGGAGTACCCCAGGGCTCTGTTTTAGGCCCAGTGCTCTTCAACATCTTCATCAATGACTTGGACGAGGGGATAGAAGGGGAGCTCATCAAATTTGCAGATGACACCAAGCTGGCAGGAATAGCCAACACTCCAGAAGATAGGCTCAAGTTACAGAGGATCTTGACAGACTTGAACATTGGGAGCTATCTAACAAAATGAAATTCAACAGTGAAAAAAGCAAGGTTCTACATTTAGGGAAGAAAAACAAAATGCACAGGTACTGTATATGTGGTACCTTGCTCAATAGCAGTAACTGTGAGAGGGATCCTGGAGTCCTAGTGGACAACCATTTAGATATGAGCCAGCAGTGTGCAGCAGCTGCCAAAAAAGCCAACAGTTCTGGGCTGCTTAAACAGAGGGATAGAATCAAGATCACATGAAGTGTTAATACCACTTTATAATGCCTTGGTAAGGCCACACTTGGAATATTACATTCAGTTCTGGTCGTCACGATGTAAAAAAGATGTTGAGACTCTAGAAAGAGTGCAGAGAAGAGCAACAAAGATGATTAGGGGACTGGAGGCTAAAACATATGAAGAACGGTTGCTGGAACTGAGTATGTCTAGTTTAATGAAGAGAAGGACTAGGGGAGACATGATAGCAGTGTTCCAATATCTCAGGGGTTGCCACAGGGAAGAGGGAGTCAAACTATTCTCCAAAGCACCTGAGGGTAGAACAAGAAGCAATGGGTGGAAACTAATCAAGGAGAGAAGCAATTTAGAACTAAGGAGAAATTTCCTGACAGAACAATTAATAAGTGGAACAACTTGCTTGCAGAAGTTGTGAATGCCCCAACACTGGAAATTTTAAGAAGATGTTAGATAACCATTTGTCTGAAGTGGTGTAGGGTTTCCTGCCTGGGCAAGGGGTTGGACTAGAAGACCTCCAAGGTCCCTTCCAACGCTGCTATTCTATTCTATTCTATTCTATTCTATTCTATTCTATTCTATTCTATTCTATTCTATTCTATTCTATTCATCTGTTAAAAACAAGGTTGGAAATGATTTGTATATTCCTTAACATTAGGGTTTATTTCTTCTATTTTCATTCCTTTCTTTCTTTCCTTTTTTCTTTTGATTTGTCTTTTATTCTATAAAAAAAGTCTTAATAAATATGTTTTAAAAAATGAACAGTCTGTTTTGAATTAAGAACTAAGAATTGACAATAGATTTATTCTCCGTAGGTTTGGCTAATTGTGTTTGTAATCCAACAAACTCCTGGTCTTTGACACATCTTGTGGCAATAAACGCCATCAATTATTGATGCATTGCACGGAGATGTACTGAGACTTAAACCATCATGAATATATTTGTTTTCAGATAATTGATTGTATATTAACATATTAATTGTAAATTATTTTCTGATTATTTTTCCATTTATGTATATTTATTAGAGCTGTGCAAAGCTCCAAAGGGGGCTTTCTTTCATGATGCTGTAAACAAAGTATTCCTCTGAAACTGCTTCACAAAACAATTCAGCTCCACCACCAACATAAAAGAGAAGCAAATGCCTTGGTGCCTTTTTCTTCATTTCTTCCAGTAGTTTGAGGAGTGCTGTTACCAGCTCCTTGAACTATACTATTCAAGGACCATATAGATCACCTTATCAAGGAGAAATGCATTGCCTCCAAAGTGTAAAACACCTGATCAAGGTGAAACCAAACCACTTTATAAAGGCTAATATTTATATCAGATCCTATAAAATTTTGTTGGGGGAGGGGAGAAAACAATTATCAGTTTTTAATAAAATCTTGTCTGTTTCATGGTGATTTCATGATGTGCCCATGAAGTTTTCTTTCAACAACATAGATGCATTTTGTCACTGCCTTCTTCAGAAATGTGTTTCAACATTCCCACCTTCATAATGTATTTTTATTCAAGTATTAACTGATAGTTTCTTATCTCATATTAGCTTAACCGGGTTCTTTCACTTTTTGTGATTCAAAAGAAAAAATATATTTGGCTAGTCATCAAGTTCAAGGGTATGCAGTTTCTACTTTCTTCATGCCACTTGTTCCTTTAACAGAAAGTCAGATTTGAGGAGTGATTCTGCCTGGTACAGAAAAGTCACACCTTGAGGGAAGTAGAATTATTTACTTTCAAGCAAGTCTGATTGGAGAGGTAGACATTGGAAATGAAGCCATTGTTTCTGGCCCCACTGTTTCAACATATCATGTATCACGTGCAGAGCTTTACAAAAAATAGCCCAAGTGCATTTAATTTATTGCAGATTTTAAAAATATTTTCTAATAAATTATTCAAGTTATTCTTCACTTTGTATCCTAACCAGGCAAAGTTTGTTAAGTCAGCTACTTCTCTCTGCATTTCATTAGCATTTGGAACTGATTTGATTTATACTTGCATTACACTTTCTCTGAATAATTAACAATGTTACATATTTTGAACAATCAGGAACATGGATAGTTTACTAACATGCATTCCATTGAAAAGTCACTTTGCAGAACTTAAATTTCTTTTAGATTTATTTCAAGTTTATTCATACGTGCCAAATGGAGTAAATACTTTATTCATCCCTCAATGGCAATAATAGGACTATAACTTCAAATGTGTTTTAATTTAAAGATACAATTAATACCAGGGAAATTGACAAGCACTTGCTTAGAAATCATCAAACATAAATCAGTGGGATTTATTCCCAAGAAAGTAGTTTTAGGCTTGCATCCTTTCTAGGTTGTTGGTTTGAGCTCCGAGCTTGACAATTTGGTTGCAAACATTTCATTGCTTTGGAATTGCTAGGTAGGCAGGAGCTGGGCTAAGTAATGGGAGCTAACCACATCCTTTCTGATTTATATTAAGTCACTATGAAAACTCACAGTCTTTTTTTAACAACTGTGATTCTATTATTAATCTTTTCTCTGAGAATTTTTTTTAACATAGCATCACTTAAATAAATTAGGTAAAGTGCATTGCTGAATAAAAATACAATTCAGTATGAACAAGTGTAAAATTATGCATGTTGGAACAAAAAAAGAGAAAGAGAAAAAATTTGGAATGTTATAGTTTTGAAAATAAATGATCAACTTTATAATGACTTTTTACTAATCTATACAGACGCTAAATAGCATAAATACGCTATTCTTCACTTAATCCTCCACAGAAAGATTGAAGGCAAACGAGGTCCAGGCAGAAGAAGAACATCATGGCTTCAAAATCTAAGGGACTTGTTTGGACAAAACTCAGCAGCACTTTTTCGTGTGAGTGTTGATAAAAATAGGATCACCAACATGATTGCCAATGTCCGATGATAGATATGGCACAACAAGAAGAAGAAGATAAAGACTGTACACAGTTGAAACTACCATGCTAGTTTTGATCATCACAATTCCAAATGCTTTCAGCATGATGTCTGGATGTCATCCTTCCCAGGTTGACCAGACGAGACACATAACCAGATGAGCGAATTCTACTTTATTATAAGTAAGGTAAAGGTAAAGGTTTCCCTGTCAGTTGTGTCCAACTCTAAGGCAGAGTTGGACATGACTGACATGACTCAAAAACAATTTCTGTGGTCATGTAGACAGCATGGCTATACTCCAAAGGCACATGGAATGCTGACCGAAGTGGTACCTATTAATTTACTTCCATTTTCATACTTTTGAACTGCTAGGTGATGGCACAGTGGTTAGAGTGCAGTACTGCAGGTTACTTCTGCTGACTGCCGGCTGCCTGCAATTTGGCAGTTCAAATCTCACTGAGGTTGACTCAGCCTTCCATCCTTCCGAGGTGGGTAAAATGAGGGCCCAAATTGTTGGGGGCAATATGCTGACTCTGTAAACTGCTTAGAGAGGGCTGCAAAGCACTGTAAAGTGGTATATAAGTCTAAGTGCTATTGCAAAGTGCTATAGGTGGGTAGGAGCTGGGATAAGTAACGGGAGCTAACCCATTGCATGGAGCAGGGTCTCAAACCTGGACTGTCAGCTCTCCAGCTGAGAAGTGTAAATCTCTTGCCACCTCTTTTGGGAGGAATCCTTTTTAAGTTTCTTTCTCCACGGTTATGCAACTGCTGGCTGATCATTCCCTAGGCAGAATCTATTCCCTCCCCTCCATCTCCCAAGATCATTCCTGCATACCATTGCACTGGATTTGCAGAGAGCCAATTATCTCTCAGCATGAGCTAGCCAGCAGCAAGCACAAAATATGCCAGCCGATAATATCTACATTTTGTTTTGGGACTTTATATTGCAGAAACAACATGACATGAAGAAATATTTTTTTTGTTTTGGAGTGTATCGCCTCCAGAGCTTTCAGTGTTCCGTGAATTAAGAAAGAGCTTTTTACCTTTCTTCTCACACAAACACAGAAAATGAATTTCTAACAGATACACAACACAGAGCCAATGCATTTGTCCACATGGATTTGTATACATTTATCTAATTGTTTGCATAAGCGTTCCCTAGGTAGGTTTGTACTGGAAACAGTTGTAAGAGAACATTGATTTTTGAACCTAACAGATGCACTGAGAAACCTCAAAAGCGTTCTGTTCACTATGGCACCAAATCACCAATCTAGCAAGCTGTATGAAGTATATTATCCCAGAAAATCATGAGTGCCTCATGGAAGCAAATCTGGCGAGAGCATTGTATCTGCAAACTTACATCTGAGGGCTTAGTTGAGTTAAATGAAATGCTAGCTAAAGCTGAGAAACAGAGGTTTCTGCAGGAAGTCACTCCAATTAAAAAAAAAACTGTAGGTATGGAACAAATCTTTGAAAATACACATTTTATGTCTCTGAAGCAAGGAAGAGAAAATGTGCAGAGTTTTGCTAGTTTTCAGGAGTTGGAGATCTTTGAAGTTGCCATTGTATTGATGCTGGATATTTGTGGATATTATCACAAGGTTGCCTATGCATGAAAGCTAAGAAACAGAGGCAAAGCATAGGTTCAAATCAGTGGTGGGTTGCCCCGGTTCCGACTGGTTCTATAGAACCGGTAGTAAAACTGGCGGGAGGCTCCGCCCACTGACCCTGATGTTATCAGAAGCGATCTGTGCATGAAGATCCCATTGCAAACCGGTTGTAAAGGTAAGTAGAACTCACCCCTGGTTCAAATACACGTCGTAGGGCTGGAGTAAGTATAAAAAAAGACAAGCAAAATATATAACAGTTAAGATTTGGTTAGTTTCAGTTAAGAAGAAATGAGGAGGCATTTGGAAAATCATGCCTGGGAATTATGGAAAGGAAGACAATTTTTCCCCTATCTCTTAATGCTGCCTACTGGGTCATCCAATAAAGCTTCATGGAGGAAGATTCATAACAAATATAGATAGTCCTCGACTTACAACAGTTCATTTAGTGACCATTCAAAGTTACAATGACCCGGAAAAAAGTGACTTATGATTGTTTTCCACACTTATGAACAACTGCATGGTCATGTGATCAAAATTCAGATCCTTGGCAACTGATTCATATTTATGACATGTGCAGAGGTCATGTGATCACCTTTTGCAACTTTCTGACAAGCAAAGTCAATGGGGAAGCCAGATTCACTTAACAACCATGTTACTAACTTAATACTTGCAGTGATTCACTTAGCAACTGTGACAAGAAAGGTCGTAAAATGGGGCAAAACTCACTTAACAAATGTCTCACGTAACAACAGAAATTTTGAGCTCAATTGTGGTCGTAAGAGGACTACTGTAAAAGGAATTGCTTCATCACACAGTGCATAGTTAAACTGCATAATTCACCTCTACAAGATATGGTGGTAGCCAAGGATAGCTTTAAAATAATCAACCAATTCACTGAAGATGAAATCAATAGATAATGAACTAGTTGAGCTTTGTAATTCCAAATACTGGAAAACATGAGTTGAAACATACTATTGCCCTAATGTTCCAATAATACATTTCTTGAATAACTCAACTGTTAGTGAAGATTCCTATAAGATTTAAAAGAGATAGTCAGGAGGGCGGGGACGGGGGGAGAAATCTGTTGAGTGTCAAAATAACAACTACTTTAAAAGAAAATTAACTTAAATAGAAATAATGACGTAAGTGTAAATATAAAATTAAAATAGCCAATTCACAGCACTAAATTTATTATTTCCAAATCTAAAGACTTTTCAGTAATACTTCAATTTGAAATCTTTTATTTTGTAAAGTCAGTGGAGCGAAGTTATTTTATGACGTCTAGGTCATAATCTAGCACTAATAAATTGGGCACACATTTATTTCTATGTAAAGACATTAATATCAACAATCCTCCCACTTGGATAATTGTCATAAAAGGGTTTCTCTTATATTCTCAATAAAAATTCTAAGAGTGTTTTTCACCAAGCCATACATTATCACAATTTCTTTTTCATAAAGATGTATGCCAGCTATCCAGCTTTAATACAAGTGCTATTTTACAATTTATTCTTCTACAGATACATTAGCAACTGCGAACAATGTTTTATATTCAAAAATCTTTCTTATGTTGTGGAAAAAATGCATAAACACAAGATTTTGTATTTTTATTCAATCTTTCCTATTCTTTGCCGGTTTCAAGTTGCAAATCCATAAGGCACTTGACTCAAATGTGTTAGGAGGTTGACTTGATAATTGTCAAATATCTATTATTTCATGCTTTAGATTATCAAGATTTATGGCAAATTCCAGCCAACAGGTTGATGCCAGTTATCCAAGAGGTGATTCATTGTGACCAAGCGGGATTTATAGAAGGCAGATATATGAAGGACAATGTAAGGCAAGTTATAGACTTATTGGAATATCTTGAGAAGAATAAACAGATCTCTGCAGTGCTGGTTTTTCTGGATGCGGAGGCCTTTGATAGAGTGGATTGGAATTTTCTATTAAAGACTTTAAAAAAGATAGACTTTGGGGATCAATTTATACAGGCGGTTTCAGCAATTTATCAAGAACAGAAGGCACAGATTATTATTAATGGAAGTTTGACAACAGATTTTAATATTGAAAAAGGAACAAGACAAGGTTGTCCTTTATCCCCATTGTTATTTATTTTAACATTAGAAGTCTTGTTGAATACAATATGGGACTCGAGCACCTTGAAAGGAATAGTGATAAGGCAAGAGGATTACAGAATAAGGGCATTTGCAGATGATCTGGTTGTTACCCTAACACAGCCGATGGAATCAATAATCCAGATGAAAGACATTATAAAAGATTATGGTACAGTATCAGGATTTAGATTGAACCAGAAAAAAACTAAGATGATAGTTAAAAATATGACACAAGATCGAAAACACGAACTTGAAAGCAAGGCAGGTTTTGAGATAGTGCCAAAGGTTAAATATCTAGGAGTTCAGGTTGCAGAATCAAATATGAAACTGTTTCAAAATAATTATGAGGTGTTGTGGCGAGATGTACAGAAAGATATGGAGACTTGGAAAAAACTGCAGCTATCTTTACTTGGAAGAATAGCAGCAGTTAAGATGAACATTTTGCCAAGATTTCTTTTTTTGTTTCAAATGATTCCGGTGCTTAAAAGTGATAAACAATTGAAAGAATGGCAAAGTGGACTGAATAAATTTGTCTGGAACGAGAAAAAACCGAGAGTGAAACTGAAAATTATGCAAGATGTTCCAGAAAGGGGAGGTCTTAAACTTCCAAACCTACAATTATATTATGAAGCAGCAGCTTTGACCCAAGCAAGTGATTGGTTTGGAAGGAAAAAGACTGGAATATTGAATATAGAAAGTTTTGATCTTGAATTTGGTTGGCATGCTTACTTATTTTATGAGAACAAAGTGGATAAAGTATTTAAAAGCCACATACTTAGAGACTCTTTGATGAGAGTTTGGAAGAAGCACCGACTCAAATGGGATTACAAAATACCGCTATGGCTGGATCTTGGTCATATCATGTGGAATACAAATATAATGTCACTCGGGGGGGGGGGTTAAATAAAGAAGTTCTTTTTGCAGATGCGGGCAGATGGCAACTGAAGACTTTAGAAATGCTGTTGGAAGAAGGGATTAATTTAACTCAGTTAAAGTATAACCAACTTCAATTGAGATGGAAAGAGGACCAAAAAATTGGTATAATGATGCATGAGGAAGAATTGGTTAGACATATAAAAGAGAAAGGTCCAATGCATATTAAAAGGCTTTATAATGTTTCGTTAGAAAGGGATTCAGAAACTGAATTGGTTAAAGATTGCATGATTAAGTGGGCACAAAATTTTGCAGAACCAGTGATGTTGGAAACATGGGAAAAAAATATGGGTTCAGAATGTTAAATTTACACCGTCACAGAATTTGAGGGAAAATTTTTATAAAATGTTTTATAGATGGCATTTAGATCCTAAGAAATTGTCGTGCATGTACCCTAATGTTCAACCAAAATGCTGGAGATGTGATTGTCTAGATGCTACATATTATCATGTGTGGTGGACTTCTAACAAAGTGAAGGCTTTTTGGATAAAAATTTGGTGAGTTATGCAGAATGTTTTGAAGAAAAAAATTCAATTTTCTCAACAATTGTTTTTATTGGGTATAGTTAAGGGTTTTACATTGGGTGAAACAAAGTTGATATTGTATATGATAACAGCAGCAAGATTACTGATAGGTCAATATAGGTCAATATCCATTCCTCAATAGTATGCCTACTATTGAGGAATGGACTTTGAAGATGGCCAGCTTTGCAGAGATGGCGAAGATTTCAGCATATCTAAAAGATCGCTCACAAGAGACTTATGAATGGGAGTGGAAAAAGTGGATAGATTATGTGCAGAATAAATATCAAACTAGGAAATATCAGATAGCTTTTAACTGAAAGTATTATATAAAGATAGAATATTTGAATTTTGTGAAAAATATACAGGGGGTGGAGGGTTTCAAGTTTTATAAAAAGGAGATTTTGATTTGGATTCTATTCTGTGGAAGTCTGGGGGGAGGGGTGGGTTGGGGGGGCTAGAGTGGGTTAGGGAGGTTAGGGAGGGTCAGGGGGGGAAATTGGGGAGAAAATGTAATTGTAAAACTTTTTCAATTAAAAAAAAAAAAGATTTATGGCAAATTCCAAAATGTTGCCAACGTTTTCCCCTGGTAAAAAGCACACCAGAAAAGACCAGCAGAATCCAACTGGAATCCTCAGCCATAATCCCTGAATCATATGGACACCAAAGCATCATAAATAATTCAGTGGGTTTTCGGTCAAATTTAAACACAGAAAGCTACATAGAATGGCATTGTTTATTTAAAGTTGACTTCTGACAGCAGGGAAAACTCACTACTTATACCAAATAAAATCAGAGGCAATACACTTGGGGCCTACTTTGTTTGAAAGGGGAAAAGCACAAAGATGCTGCATCATGTCCAGTTAAGATGCATGATGCAAAAATTATTACCCAGATAATCATATTTACTGAACTTTAATATGGTATCTGTCTGGCATCTATAGGTAAATTGTTTTTGGCTGCATTTGGAAAACAGGCCTATTTGTGTAACTTAGATTTATTTAATTTTATTTGGCACCTTTAGTGCTCCAGTCAAAAGATGCTGATAATAGGATGCAGTTGTGCCTACATCTGGATCAGTGGTGGGCTCTTCCCGATTCGGCCCAGTTCTCCCGAGCCGGTAGCGGTGACGATAGGATGTCACCAAACTGGTTCTGCCCCCCGCCCCCCTGGGCCCTCCCACCCCCGGGACCCCCCCACCCCTGCATTATTATTACCTTTTATTTGGCCTCACCCCCAATCTATTCTGCCTCCTGAGTCCCAGCTGATGGCTAGAGGGGAAAAAAACTGTTTAAACTCTTGCCGTGGAGCTTCAAAGGGCCGCCCTACAGCTGATCAGTGTTAAAAGAAAACAAGTGAGTAGACTGGTGCCTGCAAAAATACATGGGTAGATCAGTGCCTGTAAAAATACATGAGTAGATCAGTGCTTGCAAAAAATAAATGGGTAGACCAGTGCCTGCAAAAAATAAATGGGTAGATCGGTACAGCTTTGCAAGCAGTTAAAAGCCTGGTAGACCAGTACCTCTACTAAATCCTAAATAATTGTCACATGACCATAAAGCCATGCACACAAAATAAGCCACGCCCACAGAACCGGTAGTAAAAAATTTTAGAACCAACCCCGGATCTGGATAGGCAATATACTTCCAGTGGAACTATGGGTGACATTTGTTAAAACATAGCCAAGGATTGGGGGAAAATATTGATATAAATATTATTTTTTGTAAGAAGGTAAAAGGGTATAGATTGAAGCATGGATGTGAGAAGGTACTCCATTCTTGTCTGGAAATTGAAATACTATGAGCTGGTCATTCTCTGAGTTCAGGAATTGACTAGAAAGAGCAAACCCTGTATTGCTGTTGGCTCTAGATCAGTGCTTTCCATATTCTGTCTCTTACATCCATCTGCTTTCCTGAGAAATCCCTCTTACGCATTGGAGAGAATGTATTATTCAAGGGATCTGAGATAACCACAGATGGAACACAGGAAATGTTCTTTCTATTAACTTTCTAAATGAACTTACATTAAGAACCGCACCATTAATTTTAACCGTAGAGCAGGGATTTGGACATTTCTTTCTTGTATCTCAGCTGTTTAAAAACATTGACCCTATTGACACAATTTATCTGATTAGGTTTATTCTTCAGAAATGCTACAGGCTATTTAAAATCACTTTTTTAATGAGACATAGTAGATAGCTAATACAAACAGCATTTTTCAAGGGTGGGTGACCTTTTTAATTTTCCCCTTCCTTTTGAAGTGGAGAACATTTTGGTGCCCTTTAAACTCTTTGCCATACTGCTACTGTTGGTAGTTGCTTCAGCATGTTTGATGCTCTTCCTGTGTACTTATTTATCTTTACACTTCATTTTAAAAGCTAAATTCCTGTCTGGTCCGCCACCTTTGGCTTGGCGCCTCACTGGCATCCTGCCATCAAAGGCTAGGGGGAAGGGGATGGCCATGGGGAAACAAAGGGGCAATAAACCTGTGTGAATATGTGAAATAGGGAAGGGGGTGACAACTTGACCAACAACAGAGAAGCTCAGAACCAGTTTGTGCCAGTACTCAAAGTTATGCAACCTGAGAAAGAATTTGGATTACCTCAGCACTCTCAAAATACCTAGGTGAAACTTCATTGGATGAAGATGAACTGGTCATGAGGAGCAAAGCTGGAATGAGGGGAAATATTTTTCATGGGGGAATCTTAGTTATAGCCTGTTTTGGTGCAACCAGAATCCTTTACTAAAAGAACCTATCACTTCAATCAAATGGAGTCAAGGGTCTTTCTTTCCTAAGAAACCTATCTGGGGCAGGTCTGACATTTCCAAAATTCTCCCTGGGAAGCTAGAGGCATTCATTGAGCCTAGAGCTTTTCTGATTTATTTTTCCAAGGCAAATGAAAATATTCTGTGGTTTATTATAATGGGTTGCTGTGATTGATATTCCTTGGTATTGTTTTATGTATTTTTAAAATATATATATATGATGAATAGAAATTGAAATAAAAAATATGATAAATAGATAAAAGTTTATCTATCAATCCCTCTATCTTGCCTGAATTAATTAACCAATTGATTTAATTAGCCAGATGGCGCAGGCTCCAGACCACAGTGGTGGTCCAGTGGCTCCAGACCACAGTGGTGGAGCTGAGATATTAGACAACTCTCTTGTCTTCTTTGGGATCTCTAGGCTCAAAAATATCCCAGATAACACCACAAGAAGTTACCTTCATCATCACAATAGATTCTCCTCATCCAGTTTCTAACTTGGAACCAATAGGTGTTAATTTTTTCCCAAAATCCTCTGATAAACAATTGTAATTTACACTGACTGAATTTTCCTACTTCCAAGTAGAAAGTTCTGAGACATTTTAAACACTGTAACTGTATTCTGTACTAACATTTATGTCTACTCCTCAACATGGAGGATTTATTAAAGAATTATTTATTATAGTTTGTGAAAGAATTATTCTCAAGACCTTTGTTTTGTTTCCTCTGGAGTAGTAAAATCATCATTTCAAACCCAGAGACAAGTTTTGAACAATTTCCCGCACACTCAACATCAGCCTACAATCTACAGAATATGACTCCAGATCCCAATAATTAGATTCACTCCTAAACCTCCAGAACTTGGAACTTCCAGAAAGCAAGTTGGAATACTTATGCCAAGCATACTACTATCAGATGAATCAAAGCAGTCCCTAAGAACTATGACAGGTTTGTTGGTTTAATTAAATCTGTGGCTAAGAGAAATATTCCCAAAGGCTACCATAAAGATTATGTCCTGGATGGAGCGAGGAGCATAGTCACTTGTACACCAAATTTGAACAGGATGGGAATCTGGTGAAAACAACCAAATTGCTGAAGTTCCTGGACAGAGCCAGAAAAGAGAAATGCTCCAGGACTCTAGAAAACCAAAACTTTACCCACTCTAGCAGGAAAGCCTGGTCCCTTATCCAAAAACTAGACTCATCATCCATCGAGAAAACATTCTATCATCTGCTTGGACTCTGTAGCTAATTATCTCATCTCTGCTTCAAAGACAAGATATAAGAAATTTGCCAGACAAATTAGATCTGAATATAGACTATAAAGCATGATCTTTCACCACATGCTTTATACTCATGTCCATTTACACCAGAAGAAGTAGAGGGATCTGGATTCTCTACAAAATGGTAAATTTTGTAAAGAATCCAATAGTTTGCAAAGAATCCAGTAATTCTGGGTACATGCCAGGATTTATAGACATGTATCCCGAACTACTGAAGAATCGTTGACCATTGGCTTGTCTCCTTTTTAGTTCCATACTATACTTCGGATGGCTACCCCCATACGCAAGAAGACCAAAATTATTACAATTTTGGAACCAGGAAAGGCTCCAAACTTTCTTCAAAGTTACAGGCCAATTGCTCTTCTTTGTGTCACCTATAGAGTCTAAAAAGTATAGAAAGACATGTGTTAAACAGAATAGCCCTAACAGTAGAATCTATAATCCGAAATTGAACAAGCTGGATTTTGCCCCAAACATGATCAAGTTCTTGCATTAACTTTCTACCTGGAGAATGGATATTGGTACCTATTTATCTATTAGCATTTGCATGCTTTCGAACTGCTAGGTTGGCAAGAGCTGCACAAGGATGGGAGCTCACCCCATTGTGTAGTGCTTAGGTTTTGAACCTGAGCTGCCAGCTTTTCAATATATCTCAATGCCATCTCCTGAATTGTTTAACTCATAGTGGTATTAAATATGTTGAGGTATGCTAGATGGGCTTCAGATAAAGGAAGATGTCACATAACAGCAAACAATATTTATTTTCTTCTCTACTACTTCATTTTCAAAAATGTCCACTTGAGAGCAACTATTCAAAATCAGTTATCTAGTCAAGGACAGCAAATTGCATTCCTTCACATGTATATATCTGGAGCAGTATATTGTGTATACTCAGCACTTAGTCTAACAGTGATAGCATTTTAGTATTTGGGAAATCTTTAAACATAGAAAGAAGGAACAATGCATCTTCTTTTTTGACGTCAAAGAACATAATCTGATTTCTTTCAATAAGCATTTGCACAAAGTATGTAATTGTATACTTATGAGAAAGCTTGGTGGACAAAGTTATTATATTGGAAATTCTGCAGTAAACATTTATTCTATCTGCAGACTGAAATCAGATTTTTTTTTTAAAAAAAAAAAGAAGGCTTTTTATTCCTGAAGTGTTTAAAACAAATTACTCTTCTAGTGATGTACGCAATCAGATATTTTTGAAACAAGTTTTTTTGAAGTTGAAAGAATGAGTGCTTCAATTTTTTACAGAAGAAGAAAAAAGTTGGTAAAACCCAGAGATAATATTCTTATGTAGTTAAAGATGTTTTGCTTTAGAGCAAATCAGCCTGAAATATGTTTTTCTTGCTATCTTTACCATCCTAAGTATTGTTTCCCTCAAATAAATTTGACTATCTGGATATATTTTTATAAACATCATATGGTAAAAATCCAAAATTGTTAATGTGGAAATAAATGCCACAAAAAAACTGTTTAGTATTACATAAAAATAATGTTTGGAAGAAATTGTGTGCAAGACAGAAATTCCAACCCTCTTCTATATAATATGCAATTAATTGTAAGGCAAATCAAAATGAGACATATTTGAAAATGGTCAAACAAACTTGTATTCTCATACTGGAAATAAAAACTGCAAATAAAATATTGGACTTATTAGATAAGCAATTTGCATTTCAGCTTTCGCCATCAAAATTTGAAAAAAATGCGAAGTATTATTAAAATAATTTTTATGTGGAACTGCATTGATTTACAAGCTATAGTAACCATGATTTCTTGCTCCTTTTTCCTAGCTATGTGACTTATAACGATGTACATGAAATAGATTCTGATTTCTAGCTGGAAACAGTTTAAAAGCTGTGTTAACTTATACAACATTACATAATTTGGGACTTGAATATTTAATTGTTCTCTAAACCCAGCCATCAAGTACAATAATCTTGGGCCTTGTTCTGTAATATATATTATCAAGACAACTGTGAATGGTAAGAAAGTGAATCAGGATTTCCTTGATTACACTGGTTTCACATTTTTAAACGCTGAGCATCATGATCTTATTCTAGAGTGTTTGATTTGGAATGAATATAGGAAAGATCAGGATAATTGAATTGGTGATATAGTTCAAGTAAAGTGGATATCATCATCATCATCATCTTAATAATTACACATTATATTCAAAATCACAGGAAAGAGATCCACGTTAATTTGATTTTTTTAAAAAAACTGGTAATTTCAGACAATCCCAGCTACTTTTTATTCAGCTGCTGCAGTATATTTTCAGGCCTATTATCTTAAATCAAACATTAGAATCAAAAGGGTTCACATTCGCTTTCAAAGAAGTTGAAAACAACTTTGAATCTTGGTTGGTTTGTGTATTTATATATATGCTGTGCATTTATATAAATTTAGAGCACCTACTGCCCACTATTTGTTCACTTATTTGTCAAAGACTATAAATGCTTCTTAGAAGTAGCAAAATAAAGGACAACTAGAATGCCTTCTAAATAATTTAACACCGTTTCAAGACAGAGTGTTCCCTAACACTCTCCCAAGAGTCAGTTTCAGTCTTTTATTTATTTTGTTAGCAATGCTGCAGGCATATAGTTGATGCATCAATTCTGTTAGTACAAACACTAGCTACAGTAGTATTGTCACACTGTGCTTTGTTTTGTCTTAGCTGACTGCATGTGTGAAATCTGAAGACAACGCTGGATTAAATTTTCACAGGCCGGACCACATAAGTATGAAACTTTGATTTCTTTACAAGATTACATTAGGGCTGGTACATAGACACATACATTTACTTTGCACACTACTAAAATCACTACCATATAAATGTACATGCATGAACAAGCCTTCACAAATGTAATACCAGAGTTAAAATCCCTGATGCAGAAGATTTTTTTTTTCCAGCTGAATTTGACTGCAGACTTTCTTGGCAGCCATCAACTTTAGAGTAATCAACTATAGAGAGAGGGCAAGTGATTACATACCTATTTCATCTAGTTCCAAATGACAGACTGCATAAAATCTCTGCTGAGCAGCCCTGTTAGAGAAGATTTTACAGCATAGGAAAACTTTACCTATGATTGTTTGCTTTATCTGTGATTGTTTGCATCGTGTCCATAAAAATGTGCATGTCAATGTTTCTGCTATTCTCATTTTAATAAATTATCATAGCTTTGAAATTTTGGTTTCTTCTATAGTTCAGATTGCATTTTGTACATTTCTTCAAAAAATATTTTCAGATGGTAGTGATGTCCATTCCATTTCCAAATGAAACTACCAATACCTCTCTCAGTCAAGTGTGAATATAACCAACTCAGCAGGTGGATTTAGTTAGGCAAGGAACTATACATTTCCTGTGGAGCATAGGCAAGATGAAAAGCATGACTTGACTACAGTCCCTATATTAAAATAAATTACTGTAGTCCTGAGCTCCTTCCAAAGTCTATTTCACTTCTGAGCTAATCAGCTAAGGACAAAATTCAGAAAGAAAGAAAAATAGAAATGGGGGGCGGGGGAGAATATGGAACCATCAGATAGTCTTCAGTGCTACTACGGTCCTTTATTAAGAAATTCATATATATAATATGTTTTCTCTTTCTTTGAGCACATGTTTATGTGTGGATTGATTATGTGTCATCAAGTAATCATTGACTCTTAATGACCATGTAGATTGATTTTCAGATACACATACCCAGAAAAACACACATAGGGAGAGACAGATACACTTAATGATATCTACCACCACCTCTCCCCAAGTTCCATATAGCCCCCTCCTCTTGATATTCTAGTACGAGAATGTCCAACCTTGGCAACTTTGACTTGTGAACTTCAACTTCCAGGATTCCCCAGTCAGCATGGGTGGCTGGAAAATTCTGGAAACTGAAGTCTACAGGCCTTAAAATTGCCAAGTTTGGACACCTCTATTCTAGAAGACTGTAAATACATGACTGTTCCTCCGAGCTTTAGGATAGGTTTTTTGTGGAGCCTGGTGGGTTACATTTTCTGTTTCAGGGAATGTGCTTGCTGCACAATGGAATTTTATTTCTATTACTTCCTTTCTACTGTTTTTTTATTTTTATTATTTTAATGTAAATTGCCAGAGTTGGTTTAAGAGTTGGATGGCCTCTCAATTGTGTAAATAAATAAAGTAAAAAAAAACAAAAACATGCTGTATCCAACAGATCATGCCTGAATTCCTACAAGGTGCAGGGTATAAATAAATCCTGTATCTTGTAGAGTTTTAAAAATAAAAGTCAAGACTGAAAAAATCAGTTAAGCTAAAATTAAAATGATAACTCCACATAGCACTCCTGAGAAGAAAATTTTTAGTAGGGTGCAAAAGAAAAAATGGAGAAAAGAGCTAGAAGAAAGCATAGGAAAGCTCTGAATGACTGCTTTTTCAGTCATTGGTGGTTCAGTCACCTTCCTGTCTATCTGAAATAAGGAAAAGGTTACAGTATGTAATGGTAGCTAAATTCTTGTTTCAAGGTAATCTTTGTAGTCCTCTACAGACTCAGTGAGAAGACTGTCAAAGGTTCAAGGAAAGAAGCTAGTAATTGTGGTGATCAGGATCAACATTCATGGGATGTCTCCTCACTACAAAGGAAAGGAACTCTGAGTCACAGGGAAACATGGAAAGCAGAGATTATAATTGATCTCTGGGAGGGTGACTGGGATAATTATCCTCCGGACGTGGGGGGATGCCGTGAGAGGGCAATGAACTAGCTCTTGATATGAAGATCTACTTTGACCCAGTATTATTGGATGATCTGGTGAAGCCCTGACCAGTTGACTCTCCACCTCTGTTTTGTGCGATGTTTACGGCTGCTTACCTGCTTGCGCTGTGAGACTTCTCCCTCTTGCAGGTTTGGCCCTCCTCACTATCGAGGGCCTACCTTGATGACGGATTTTGGAATCCCGAGAGGTGGCATGCGGCAAGGAGGGGGCTGTGCGGTTTTTTGGGGAAATTTTTAGATAAGGTTTTAAAGGCTTCTGGGAGGGGAGTGAGCTCTGGGGCTTTGGGGGAGAACCTGTCGGGGAGGAGGCCAGAGCCGGCCGAAGAGCGCGGCACAAGAGGTGTGGGAACCGGGGTCAAGGAGGGGGTTAGAGCTTGTGTTGTGGATGGACATTACATCAGTACTGTAGGTGGGAGGGGCAGATATGGCGGGAGCAGAGGGCCACATCAGGTTGTGGGAGCGCGTGCCCGCTGTGGCGCGCGCTCCAAGCAGTGGCGCGCTCCGGCCTCCAATGCTCCTCTCATTCCCCAGGTTGTACAGACCCTCAAGCCCTGGGCCTTCGGCTAATGCTGTGCAACGCCCAGTCCGTGATAAATAAAGCCCCCCCTCATTTGTGATCTTGTTCAGGAGGGGGAGCAGACCTGGCAGGTATTATGGAAACCTGGTTGGGCCAGGAGGCGGGGTCTCCCTCGTTGAGATGTGCCCACCTGGTTTCCACGCATTCCATCAGCCGAGAATACGGGGAGGGGTGGGGAGGTGGCGGTTGTCATTAGAGAAGGTCTTGGTCCGAGGGAGGCCACTGTTCCTCAGACGGCTGGATGTGAGTCCCTCCTTGTGAAGTGGGGTCATGGGGTGCAGATGGGCATGCTGGTAACGTACCTGGCTCCCTGCCACATGATGGCAGCCCTGCCCGAGCTGCTCAACGTTATAGCCGCGGTGGCGGTTGACATCCCCAGGCTTATGGTCATGGGGGATTTTAACCTGCCATCCCTTGGTGAGGCATCTGAGGTGGCTTGGGAGTTCATGGCTTCCATGACGGCCATGGACCTGACCCAGTTAGTTCATGGCCCTACTCACACGGGGGGAAACATGCTAGACCTGGCTTTTGTCTCTGGTCAGTGGTTGAGTGATCTTGAGATAGGGGATATAGTGATCGAGCCCTTGTCATGGTCAGATCACTCCCCCTTCACTTTGACCTTCGAACCGCCGCACCCCGCCGCAGGGAGGCGGAACCATTGAGGCGCCTGATGGATCCAGATAGGTTCCAGATGGAGCTTGGGACATTTCCTGAGGCTCTGGCACACGGCTCGACTGAGGAGCTGGTGGCCGCCTGGGATAGGGCAGCTGCTGGAGCTTTGGATCGGGTCGTGCCTTTGCGGCCTCTTACCCGGTGCCGATCTTGCCTGGCTCCTTGGTTCACTGAGGAGCTGAGGGAGATGAAGTGCTAGAAAAGATGCCTGGAGAGTGGTTGGAGGGCCAGCCATTCTGAATCTGACCGAACACTGGTAAGGTCTCATATTAAGACCTACCTGGTGGCGATAAAAGCAGCGAAGTATAACTATTTTGCTGCTCTTATTGCATCATCAGATAATTGCCTGGCTGCCCTGTTTAGGGTGACCCGCTCCCTGCTCCACCAAGAAGCGCGGGAGGACCCCTTGGAGGGTAGAGCCGAGGATTTTGTACAGTATCTGTATGACAAAATTGCTCAGATTCGGGAACACCTGGACTCTGATTGGGTAGATTCAGGAGGGAGGACAGAGGCAGGTCTTGTGAGTATTATCTGGGAAGAGTTTGATTCTGTGACACCCAAAGACGTGGACAGGATACTAGGCAGACTGAGCGCAGCCACATGTTTACTGGACCCATGTCCCTCCTGGTTGGTGCTGGAGGTTACACGAGGCTGGCTCCAGGGGATTATAAATGCTTCTTTGAGTGAGGGTGTCTTCCCTGCCACCTTGAAAGAGGCGGTGGTGAGGCCTCTCCTCAAGAAGCCTTCCCTGGACCCAGCAGTGTTGGCAAATTATCATCCAGTGTCCAACCTTCGCTTCATTGCGAAGGTTGTTGAGAGTGTGGTAGCATGACAGCTCCCCCAGTACCTGGATGAATTGTCATATCTGGATCCGTTCCAGTTGGGCTTCAGGCCTGGGTACAGCACGGAAACGGCATTGGTCGTGTTGGTTGATGATCTCTGGAGGCCTCGGGACAGGGGTTGTTCCTCTGTCCTAGTCCTATTAGACCTCTCAGCGGCTTTTGATACATCGACCATGATATCATGCTGCACCAGCTAGAGGAGTTAGGGGTGGGGGGCACCGTCCTACGGTGGTTCTCCTCCTTTCTCTCTGACCGGTCGCAGTCCATGTTGACAGGGGGGCAGAGGTTGACCCGAGGCCCCTTGTATGTGAGGTGCCACAAGGGTCAGTCCTCTCGCCCCTTCTGTTCAACATTTATGTGAAGCCGCTGAGTGAGATCATCCGTGGTTTCGGGGTGAAGTACCATCAGTACGCTGATGATACTCAGCTGTACATCTCTACCCTGGACCACCCCAATGATGCCCTTGAAGTGATGTCCCAGTGCCTGGAGGCCATGCGGATCTGGATGGGGAGAAACAGACTCAGGCTCAACCCATCCAAGACTGAATGGCTGTGGTTTCCGACATCTCGATATAATCAGTTGGTGCCATTACTGACTATTGGGGGTGAGTCATTGGCCCCCATGGAGAGGGTTCGCAACTTGGGTGTCCTCATGGACTCACGGCTGTCTTTGGAAGAGCACATGACAGCCGTGGCCAGGGGGACTTTTTATCAGGTCCACCTGATTCGCCAGTTGCGTCCCTTTCTGGATCAGGACTCCCTATGCACAGTCACTCATGCCCTCGTCACCTCTCGCTGGACTACTGCAATGCTCTCTACATGGGGCTCCCCTTGAGGAGCACTCGGAAGCTCCAGCTGGTCCAGGATGCGGCCACGCGGGTGGTTATGGGAGCGGCGTGGCGCTCCCATGTGACCCCCCTCCTGCGCGAGCTGCACTGGCTCCCGGTGGTCTTCCAGGTGTGCTTCAAGGTTTTGGTTACAACCTTTAGAGGGTTCCATGACATCGGACTGGGGTATTTACGAGACCGCCTTCTGCTACCAATAGCCTCTCACCGACCAGTACGCTCCCATAGAGAGGGGTTTCTCAGGGTGCCGTCGGCCAAACAGTGTCAACTGGCGGCCCCCAGGGGGAGAGCCTTCTCTGTGGGGGCACCTACCATCTGGAACAAGCTCCCCCCAGAGATACAGAGGATCCTGGACCTGCGCAGGTTTCGTTGTGCTCTCAAAACTTTTTTATTTCAGCAGGCTGGCCTGGCCTAACTCTCCTCTTTTAAATTTTTAATTTGTGTGATTTTATAAATTGGGTGTTTTAATCTGTGTTTTGGCCAAAATATTTAATAATTTTAAGGGATTTTTTTTAATATTTGTATTATCTGTATTTTATCTTGGCTGTTCACTGCCCTGAGTCCTTCGGGAGTAGGGCGGTATAGAAATTTGATTAATAAATAAATAATAAATAAATAAATCTGTGAATGCATGTCTCAGGCACTGAAAGGGACAAGACAGCAACAGATGTTCTTCTGCCATCTCCACCCCCCAATGTTTCCCACAGACAGTGACACTGAAGTGAACCCTGAAGAATAACAAGCATTTGATTTCTTTAAACAGACCACATATTTTCACAGAAGAGCAGAAACAATTTTAAAAAATCGTACTGTATAACTCCCCCCACTCTAGACCAAAAATATTGTCAGACATCTTGTGTTTTGAGTTGTGGTTCTTGTTATTTTTTCAGCCAAGAAGAGATTGAGTAGCTGGGTGACTCATGAAGTATCAGATGCCTATCCTCAGTGCTGCATGTTGTGGTCAGTCAGTCAATCAATCAATCTGGGTAAGGTATAAACGAATGCTATCATAAATTATGCAATAAGAACAACCATACTATAGAAACAATAACAATGTTAATATACTGTATATTTTATATAATAAGCATGTTACGTGTTATAAGCAACTCATCTGAGTAGTTAATAATTTAATGCATAGACATGATGACTCTTTTCAGTTTAACGCCTTGTAGTGAGGAGGTGTTCCCTTGCCCCTTTATCCATGTAAAACTGCTGCAGTTCTGACCTGTTTTAAATCAAACTCTTTTTAATTGACAATTCTGAATTATCTGTCATTTTGCAGGAGGCTTGCAAAGTACAGGTAGTCTTCGATTTACAACTTTTCATTTAGTGACCATTCAAAGTTTCAATGGCGCTGAAAAAAGGAACATTTTTCACACTTATGACCATTGTATCATCCCCATGGTCACGTGATCAGAATTTGCAATTGTTTGGCAATTGATTCAGATTTATGATGGTTGAAGTGTCCTGGGGTTATGTGATCACATTTTGTAACCTTCTGACAAGAAAGTCAATAGGGAAGCTAGATTCACTTAACAAACTGAAGTGATTCACTTAATAACCATGGCAAGAAAGATAATAAAATGGGGCAAAACTCATTGTGTCTCCCTTTTGAGGCTCAGTTGGGGGCTCAATTGTGGTTGTAAATTAAGGACTACCTGTAATGATCACAGGAAATATTCACAAAGTAATAGTAAAATGATTCATGCACATCTCAATGACTTTTATTCCAACATGAAATGGCGGTTTTTGCTTCTATAATTTCACAGTCTTCTGAAGAGTGGCTTTGCCCTTTTTTCACTTCTCCTTCACTTCTCCTCTATTTTCTTCATGACTAACTCCTGAAATCATGATATGGTATTAGCTTAGAGGGTAGTGTGTGCCTGCAAAGGTTGAATACAAATCAAACTGAATACTGCATGCAGATATGTGATTTACGATTATCTGCAGACTATGTAAAATAAATATTTTGTAGCACGCACTTGGGAAAAATCTGGTATGACCCTGTTTAAATCTATTTTGAAAGGGAATGAATTTTAAATACTTTAAAGCACTTTTTAACAAACTATGGCAAAATGGATGAAAGTCTTGAATATTGAATTGTGTCACTGCCATTCATATTATTGCTGTCCAGGGCCTGCGAGACTTCCCATTAACATCCTATATTCAGTGCTTCAGCTATAAAAGTGTATATTGAATTGAAAAGGAAAACAGGCAGGTTTAGCTAGGCAACTTTTCATTTGAAAATATGGTAAATTCAAAACAGAGGAAGCTAATATTAAGTTGGGAGAAGAAAAAGATTCAGGATCCATCCACTTCTCAAATATAACTGTGCACAAATCCATTCTTCTTTAAGGAGCATTACATTTTGTAAGATGCATTGAAATTAAGTTCCATGAACTTCAAACTAATCTCTTAAATATGCCTAAATCAACACTGAAGCTCACCCTTCAATCTTATATTCACAATATTGCTTTAAATAGTGGAAATCCAGTATATTCTAATATGGATTGTGTTTGGATTTCCCTTGTTTCTTAAGGATAAACTATTGCATAGAAATAGTTCAACAGGAGTTTGCAACCAATTTATCCTCAGTCCTAACTCCTCTTCATGTACAGGTAGTTCTCAACTTATGACTACAATTGAACCCAAAAATTCTGTTGCTTAGTGAGACTTTTATTAAATGAGTTTTATCCCATTTTACAACCTTTCATGCCACAGTTATTAAGCGAAACACTGCAGTTGTTAAGTTAGTAACACAGTTGTTAAAGGAATTTGGCTTCCCGTTGACTTTGCTTGTCAGAAGGTCACAAAAGGGGATTGCATGATCCTGGGCCACTGCAACTGTCATAAATATGAATCAGTTGCCAAGCATTTGAATGTTGATCATGTGACCATGGAGTTGGTGCAACGGTCATAAGTGTGAAAAGTAGTTATAAATCACTTTTTTCAGTGTTGTTGTAACTTTTGAATAGCCATTAAACAAACTGTTGTAAGTTGAGGACTACCTGTATTCATGAAAATCTCTACTTGAAGCTAAAGAACATGACTATTTTGAGTGTAAGATGCTTGGAGATGACGGGTAAGGTTCTTAACCCTGCCGTTGTACTTTTTTCTATTCAAAATAGCTTCCCCAGCTGTTTATTTTTCCCAAACCATGAATTCTAGATGTAAATCTCAACATATTTACACTCTCTTTGCTGCCTCCAATTGGTAATCTAAACAGCTATGATTTGTGTACCATAAGGATCAAATATTCTCCACCCTTGCCATTAACTACCATATTGCTTAACGAATTGTAAGCTGCCCTGAGTCTCCGGAGAAGGGCAGCATATAAATCAAATTATATATATATATATGTGTGTGTGTGTGTGTGTGTGTGTGTGTGTGTGTATGTGTGTGTATATGTGTATATATATATATATATATATATATATATATATATATATATATATGCATATTCTTTCTAGCCAGGTTTTACCTACGTAAGCAGTTTGTCAGCAGAGGAGGAGCTCTGAGGTTGGTGAATGAGATTTCACACAGTCAGAGCTGCAGAACAACCTAGCTTACGTAGGTAAAACCTGGCTAGAAAGAATATGCACATAAAAGCCTACGAAAAACAGAAAAAGACATATATATATATATATATATATATATATATATATATATATATATATATATATATATATATATATATATATTTCTTCTAGCCAGGTTTTCCCTACGTAGCCAAGGTTTTTTTGTAGCTCCAGCTCAGTAGGATCTCATGTACTCGGTTCTGGGCTTTTTTCCTTTCTAACACCTAGCAAGCTCTGACTGCTAGGTGGGAGACCTAAATAGATCCATTTCTAGCTCGTTAGCTGTCGTCAGTAGGCCACACCCACCTCCTCCCTGTAAAGGCATAGTATCAATTTTCTTACTTCTTCGTAGGGTCTATGTGTGTTTTTCTTCTAGCCAGGTTTTCCCTACGTAGCCAAGGTTTTTTTGTAGCTCCAGCTCAGTAGAATCTCATCTACTCGGTTCTGGGCTTTTTTCCTTTCTAACACCTAGCACCTGAGATTCTACTGAGCTGGAGCTACAAAAAAACCTTGGCTACGTAGGGAAAACCTGGCTAGAAGAAAAACACACATAGACCCTACGAAGAAGTAAGAAAATTGATACTATGCCTTTACAGGGAGGAGGTGGGTGTGGCCTACTGACGACAGCTAACGAGCTAGAAATGGATCTATTTAGGTCTCCCACCTAGCAGTCAGAGCTTGCTAGGTGTTAGAAAGGAAAAAAGCCCAGAACCGAGTAGATGAGATTCTACTGAGCTGGAGCTACAAAAAAACCTTGGCTACGTAGGGAAAACCTGGCTAGAAGAAAAACACACATAGACCCTACGAAGAAGTAAGAAAATTTTTATATATATATATATATATATATATATATATATAAATTTAAATCTAGTTGTGTCTGTTTAATGTGCAAGAATCAAGAGGGTTATTTCAGTATTGGGCTCTGAAGTTGAGATTACTATGCTTGAAATTATCCAGTTCACTCTGTGGTGTCTGCATTTCATCAGAGCCTAGATGAGTAAGTGAAGCCCATTGGGACTATCTAGAAAAATAAAGGATTTAAAAAAATCCTTTAAAAAAATAATAAGTTGCATATTATGGTGGAAAGCTTGCATCTCTGCAGGAATGGAGGAATCGTTTTCCTTGTAGAAAGCCTGCTGAAGGATAGATAAACATATATTCAAATCAGGAGAAACATTTTGGCAGATTTGGGCTTTTATAACGGAGAGCATGCAAGTATGCATGACTTGTCATCAGTTCAGCACATTGTTATGGTTCTTATTGCATTATTATTTCTACCCTTAAGGTCAGGGTAGAAAATGAAAATGTTTGAAAATGTTTGCATATAAAAGGTTTACATAAGAAAAGCAATGGGCTATATTACAGAAGTATCGAACAACTAAGAAGCTATCTGTTAACAATATTCAGAAAACCAAGTGCCCACTCCTGTTAAATTCAAAGGATTTAATTATACTAATCCTTTCTGGCCTTTAGAGGTCAAAATATATATAGTTGACATATTCTTAGCCTAAATTTGAACACGTACAATGATTGTGAGAGGAGATAGAATTCAAATATGGCATTTTAATAACAGATTTAGAATGCTTGTAGAGAATGACTCTAATAAACTCATTTACATTTAAAGCAGCATTTATTAACTCATACAAAGAAGGGAAATGACTAACACGATCAAGTATATCATAAGGGTCATAAGCACAGATAAGCATATGCATTCTAAAATGATACTACGCTTGTCAACTAGCAAAGAAATCTGTTCAGTTGTTGAAAGAAATATGCTAATTTGGTAGTAATGCAAATATTTTTTGGTTTTGACCTGCACAAAGAATCAGCTACACTGTGAACACTGATGCATATTCATGCTGTAGGACAAGCTGACCCCAAACACCACCAGACTGTAAACTGATGCATATAGTGATAGTATTATTGGAATATCAGTGACTTTAATCCCTAAATAGACAAACAAGGTAGTTGAATATAATAATCATAGTGAATAATCTGGTAATAAATAATAAGGATCATTAATTTTTATGAGGTCATGGTTTACAAAATCAATCATAATTGAATGATCTCAAAAGAGACGTAGAGGTTTCCACATCTTTCAAGAAAGATCAAATCCTCATCTCTAATTGTAGAATAGAGAGAAAAATTCCTCAATCCCTATGCCTAAATTAGTTTGTTTCTATTGTAAAATAAAGAACATTATTTTTACCATTCTAACCTAAGCTAAAAGAAAATTATAAGCAACATTTGTACAATTGCATGTGATTGTACCAATTTATAAGCTGCGGTGGCACAGTAGTTAGAGTGCAGTACTGCAGGCTAGTCCTGCTGACTGCCGGTTGCCTGCGAATTTGGCAGTTCAAATGTCACCAGGCTCAAGGTTGACTTAACCTTCCATCCTTCTGAGTTGGGTAAAATGAGGATCCAGATTCTTGGGGACAATATGCTGACTCTGTAAACCACTTAGAGAGAGCTGTAAAACAGGGGTGGGTTCTACTTACCTTTACTACTGGTTTGCAACAGGGCCACGCGCGTGCTCTCGCTTCGCTCGCACAGAAGCTTCTGCGCATGTGCAGAAGCATTTTAGTGACATTGGGGTTGGTGGGTGGGGCCTCCCGCCAGTCTTACTACCAGTTCTATAGAACCGGTGCGAACCGGGGGCAACCCACCACTGCTGTAAAAGCACTGTGAAGCAGTATATAAGTCTAAGTGTTATTACTATTGCTATGTTGTATCTTATTTTATTAAATTAGTGTTCTTTTATTTTAAATTGTGACTATGTCATTTCATGCAAATATATGTGGGGCATATGGACTATATTTTTATACATTGCAATCAGTAAAATACTGTTTTTGAGATACTCTTGAAGATAAAACAAATAGACTGTTGTTGTTTGTCTTAATTTTTTTATTCTTCAGCAAGATATAATATGGGTACCACTTAACATCTAAAATCTACTGACATTTCAAAAGCCATGATACAACTATCAATTGAGTTATGTGTCTAGAAGTCCAAAGCATAAAATAATGCAAGTAATAGATGTTTTTTATAGAGCCCAAAAGCTGAGGAGTCCAGTCTAACCTACAAGTCAATTACCATGAGGAACAAAACATGTCAAACTTGACAAATTATGCACAAATACATTTCTCTATCTTTTTTAAAAAATATGAAACCCTCAAGGCCACATCAAGAATCTACTGAGAAGATGCACTTTTCACAATAGCTATAAATGTGGGTGTCTGTTATTGGGGTAGGGAAAACTCAGCCAGAAATATTCAGAGCTGTATCGAATTTTTTCATGTAATTTAAAGCTTTTTCAAGCAATTGTTGTGAAGATACAGTCCCAACTTTCCAGAAAATATACTCCTTGAGGTGCTATGGAGATAGTAATGGTTGAGTTCAACATTTGGAGTTGACAAAGGTATCTATCAACAAACTGCCCATAATCTCATATTTCAAAGAGATGTAGAGGTTAAAAAAAAGGAGGCTTGCTTGTTTCACCATTCACCATTCAGATTTTTTCAGATTTTCCTCAGACAAATTCACCCCAGTTTCATTGACAACTCCCTCCTTTCTTTACACAGTAAACTCTTAAACTCTTCAAAATATTTTTGTGTACAGAAGCAACTGCTGGGGAGTAAAAAAAAAAGTCATGATTTTTTGTGCTCAAGGCCCTGCCCATTACTAACATGTTTCATGCATGTACATGTGTGTAAAGGGGTCTGGGGGTTGACCTCCTTTTGCAGACACCCTGGCTACTAAAGTCCTCAAGAAGTTCAACACTTATCACAAATTGATAAGTAGGGCAAAAGCTTCCATGTCTTGTGTCTTCACTGCATTTGTGTCCACCTCAAAGAAGAAAAAAATGGCCATTCACTTTCAAAAGCCCAATGAAATGCTAGTGCAGTGCTTGGTCCCTTGATTTCAGCAGGAGGGGTAGAAAAGGCACTGACTCTTCTCAAGAGCCTGACAGAGTAATGGTACCTTGACTGAGCAGAGACAGAAACAAAGTGAGAATTTTTACCTGTAGGAAACTACATTAGCCCCAGTTTTAACACTATAAAACTGAAATGGTAACGTGTCCATGAGTGCCAGAACTGAGACAGAATGGATTATTTCAGCTTTTAAAGAATTCCAAAGCTGTGAAAACATAGTGCTGTGGTTTTAATTCTGGAATGACCTAAATGTTAACATGTGGAGCGGGTCAGTGTTTTTTTTCCAATCAGCCATCATGAAGTGGTTATTACACCATTCCACTTCCTGCCCAATTATCTATGTTATTCATACTGTAGCATTTATCTCTATTATATTTGTTACGATATTTTCAGGATCAGACTCAATAAGTAGATTAAGAATTAGATATTCAAATAAAGCACTGTTTATTTACAGAAGGCATTCTATATTCACTGAATATTCACAGATAGAAGCGCAGAAGGAGAGTATAAAGCTCCTTATATATACATGGGGTGGAGCTAGATATAGGAGTGGTTAATTATGAATATATTAAATAGAGAAGAATAAGTTAACCCCTGATACCCTGGTCATATATTATTTGCATAAAGGAGAATAAGGCATTTACTTGTGACAAATCCCCCTCTAAATGCCGATTCGATATATAACAATAATTACATTCAGATTCTGAACAATATAAAACTTGTAACTTAGAAGTCAAATATTTGTGCTGCTTAGAGGGTAAAGGTTTTGTTAGTATGTCAGCAATTTGCTCTGACGTTTCACAATGGACTGCTTTAATAAATCCATCTTGAGATAACTGCCTCACATGTTTGAATTTTATATCTATATGTCTGGATCTTTGTCCAATGGCATCAGATCTAGATATTTCAATAGCAGCCTTATTATCTTCATGTATGATAAATGGTAATGAAGGTTTCATCCAGGTGTCTGACAACAAGTCATTAAACCATACGAGGTTATTTGAGGCTTTAGACAAACAGATATATTCTGCCTCAGTCGTTGATGTGGCTACTAAGTCTTGTTTACCAGTATACCAGTAAACTGGACAATTGTTAAGAAAAAATATATAACCAGATGTGCTTTTTCTACATGTGGTGTCGCCAGCCCAATCTGCATCGGCGTAACATGTGAGGATGGGCTCTTTGACACTATTGGGTTCCAATAATAAACAAAAATCTAAGCTATTTTTCAAATATCTTAATATTCTTTTGACAGCTTCACAATGATATACTAGTGGTTTGCTGACGTGTCTAGACAACAAGTTGAGAGGCAAAGCGATATCGGGTCTGGTCCAATTGGAGATATATAAAAGGGAACCGATGACTGATCTGTAAAGTGTATTATCTTTAAATTCAGGGGATGACTCATCTGTGTTCCTCAGGAAATCAGTTTGCATGGGAGTATCACAGGGTTTAGCATTGTTTAAGTTACATTTGTTCAGGAGTTCTATAATTTTATCTCTTTGAGAAAGTTTGAATCCCTTTTTTGTTTTACTAATTTGAACTCCAAGATACTTATTTACCTTACCTAATGATTTCAAAGAGAAATGTTCATTTAGTTTCGTTACAAATGTTTCTCTCTTCTCTTTGTGTTTACCTATATACAAAATATCATCCACATAAATTAACACGAATTCTAAAGAGTCATCCTCTTTTTTAACAAAGAAACAGTTATCAGCAGTAGTGGCATTAAAATTCATGGTTTTGAGCACTTTGACTAAACATTCATACCATCTTTTGCCAGATTGTTTCAGCCCATATAAACTTTTATTTAGTAACCACGTTTCATTTTTGTTTGTATATTGACTGTGAGGCGCTCTTACATATATCTCTTTATCTAATTTTGCATGTAGATATGCAGTCTGTATGTCGTATTGGAATACATCAAGGTTAAGTGCTGATGCTATGACCAGTGCAGTTTTAACACTCTCAGTTCTTCAGAGTATGTATCTGTGTAATCCTCGGGATATTTTTGTGCATAACCTTGAGCAACGAGTCTAGCTTTGTATAAGGTGTTGCCTCCTTCTAAGTTTTTGATTTTATATATCCACCTAGTACCAATAACAGTTTTATCTTTAGGTGCATGTGTAGGTGTGAATACATTTAATTTCTGCAAACTATCCATCTCTTTAGTCATGGCTGATTCCCACTTTTCCTTTTCTTCAGGGGGAAGTTTTAGCACTTCCTCGTATGTGTTTGGTGTTGATGTTTCTCCATCCATATACATTATATAATCTTTGTATTTGTTTGGTATTTGGTTTCTGTTATTCCTGATTGTTCTTTTTGGTTTACTATCATTGTCATGTAAATACCTAGCTTCCTTTTTTGTTAATGAATCTGTCTTTATTTTGTATTGACTGTTTGTCTATGTTTTGCTTTTGTTTTTATGTATGTTGTGATTGTATTCTTCTCCAGTTCTTTCCTCTTGGTGTTTAGTGTTTGTATAGTTGTTTGGGAAAATTTCATTAAGATGTATTTTAGACCAGTTGGCCTGTTCATGGAATACAGCCGTTCTGGAAACTATAAATCTGTTATTATTATCGATAAATCTGTACCCTTTTGTGCCTGTTTCGTAACCCATGAACCTGAGTCTCCTAGATACGTTCTCACCTTTACGTCTTAATTGCTTAGGTATGTGTACGTCTGCAGTGACTCCAAATATGTGCATATGAGCTATTTTGGGTTTCCTATTATACATCATTTCATATGGTGTCTTGTTAACAATGCTGGACCAAGTTCTATTTTGTGTATAATTGGAATATTGTAAAGCTTCCGACCAGAATTGTTTTCCTAAGCCAGCATCTTCTAATGTGCATCTAATCATGGTTTGTAATGTCGAGTTCTTTCTGCCACTCCATTTTGGAATGCAGAGAAAGGGCTAGACGTGTAATGTAACATCCCTTTGTCTTTAAGCCATTGGGAGAATTCTTTTGACATGAATTCACATCCCCTATCTGTCATAATTTGTTTTATTCTAATATTATGTTGTGTTTCTATATGTTTGTAAAACTCCTTAAATTTCTGAAAAGTTTCATCTTTGTGCTTTAGTGTATAGACAAAGCCATAACAACTATAGTCATCCACAATGGTTAGGAAATAACGTTTTCTATATATGATTGATGGTGTTAATGGACCAACTAGGTCCATGTGTACCAAATCAAAAAATTTGTTGGTTGATCTTGTTGATTTTTTAGGTTTGGGGCTAGTTTTGAGTTTTGTAGATTTACATACTGAGCATTCCAAATAGTTTTTACAATTTTTTATTTTAATGCCTTCAGCATGTTCAGTCATCTTTTGAACTACAGGAAAACTGGCATGTCCTAATTTCCTATGTAAGACATGAGCACACTCATCATGAATTGGTTTACCAATATTAGGTATTTTGTTGTTGGGTGTGTCTTTGTGATTATGAATAATCTCATGTTCCTCATTGTCACTATTACTACTGCTTTCGTTGTCTATGTTATTGTTATCTTCCATGTTGGAATCAATGTTGTGTAACCATTTTTCTTTTGTCATTAGATAAGGTAGACCTCCCTTAATAATCACAGTACCTATGTTTGTTCTGTTTTTCTCTAATGTTGCTTTTCCTTTTGAGAACACAATATTTATGTCAGAATCTCTGCTTAGTTTTATTGCACTAAGTATGTTATGAGGTATTTCAGGTATTAACAATACCCCCTCTATTTTTCCTAGGCCAGGTAAGGTTATATTTCCTCTACCTATGACTTGAACCTTCTCTTGATTAGCTACCTTAATTACGAATTTATCCTCTACAAATGAAGATAGTATATTTTTATTATTTGTAGTGTGGTTGGTTGCTCCAGAATCGATAAGCCAATCATTGTCCTCTGTCTGTTGTATGTTAGTGTTGTCATGTTTGTTTAACCCATTCAGTGAACCAGACTTTCTATCTTTTGTGTTATCCCTGCCCCCTCTATGTTCCCTGTAGATGGGTGGACTTCTATATCTATGTCTATCAATTGATGACTGTCTGTTTTGATACCTATTTCTGTAGTCAGGATTTTTTCTATTTCTGAGGAGTTTTGGACAGTCTCTCCTATTATGTTCTTTGGATCCACAGTTGTGGCATCCTATTGGTTCATGATATCTTTCTTGAAAAACTACCCTCTTATATTGTTTATGTTCCATGTGATTGTTACAACGACTTCTCCTTGAATTATCTTCAGATATTAGCTTGTTAGATAGACTTTCTATGGATAAATATCCTAAATTGATTGTGTCTAAATGAGATATATAGTTATCTCACGATGGGTCTAGTGAGTTAATGATAAAACTCCTCATTGTTTGATCTGAAATTATTTCCCCCCTTAAATGCAGTTCTGCTCTAATTTTGTTTAAAGATATTAAATGTTCACTTATGGTAACCCCTGGCTTTATCCTAGCTGAGAAGAAATCTTTAGACATTCTTGTTGTAGTGGCTACACTTTCACTGTGAAACAATTTAAACATGCATTGAATAATTTCTGATACAGTTAGATTTTGTTTAATACTGTGGTACATGGCAGGAGATATACTGGAAATTAATAAGAAAAATGCCCTACGGTGCAGACAGTCTAATTTTAGAGTCCAAGGTCTTTTGGGGGGATTAGTGATAAAAAATAATAAGTTTTCTTTTAGAAAGACAACCTGGAGCTGCTGACACCATTCTTGCAAATTAATGCCATCTATTCTCAGTTTTGGGAAATCATTGGGTAAATTCCCAATATTGTTGGATCCATTACTTACAACTGGAGGTAGTCCGTGGTCTTGCAAATGTTGAAAGTTACAAAATGGCGTGGGTATGCTTGCGACGATTCTGAATGGTTCTCTCTGTTCTTCATGTCCTTCGAAGTTGTCTGTGTAGTCTTGCACATGCGCATTGTTCATTTCGCTCCTGAAGCCATCGTGAGAGGTTTTCGCTGCCGCAGCTCCCTCGCATCGCTCTTCTTCTGAGGAATCGGTCTCCGGCTCGATCTTGGGAGTCCTGGTGATAGCAGGCGCTCGCTTTCTTTGATTGAGAACGCTGGTCCCTGGGATCGTCTGTGGCGTGGGGTGGTATCTGCAGGGCTCTCTGGGTTCAGGCGTCGGCGCTTTAGTCGTTTGAATAGAAGTGGGTGGATTCTGCTTGCTTGCCTTTTCGTTGATTCTTTAGTGATTTTCAATTTTGGTCCAAAAGCAGCAAAGAGCGTTTTCATTGCTGATTTTACTTGCATATCTATCGAAGTCTCTTCAATCTCTGTGTCTGATTCTTCTGAGGTGTAAATTTTCTCTTTTTCATTTCTTGCATCGAGTAAGTCTTTTCGCGCCAGATATTTTAAATCTAGCTTTCTGATTGGCTCTGCTTCGCTCATCTTAGGGGTCTGTTGAAACCAAGGTGGCTGCCATTCGAAATTTTGCGCGGGACTGTTAGTTTTCTTTTTCGCTGTATTTTTATTTTCAGGCAGATCGCTCACCGTTTTTGAGTCTTTAGATTTATTCGTAACGATGTGCTTCTCTTTCGCTGCTCCGTTGTTTTTTAATATTTCTTGGAGGTTCGCGATGAGATTTTCATCGTTCTTTTGGCTTTTTAAGAGTTTTAGTATCTCTGACCTGAGTTCGTTGTTTTCTATTTCATTTTCTTCTTGGTCATCAGTCTCATCCATTGTTTCTTCATTGTCAGTAGTGCAGTCTTTAGATTCTCTCGATATTGTATTCGTGGACTCATCGATTATTTCTTGATCTGCTTCCATTTCTTTGCTGTATGCCCTGGTGTTGGGTCTTTCTCTTTTATTTCTGGAGTTTTCTCTCTCAGACATATTTAAAGTTTTATTGAGTCAATTTAACCATCCTCTGCTACCAGATTGTTACGATATTTTCAGGATCAGACTCAATAAGTAGATTAAGAATTAGATATTCAAATAAAGCACTGTTTATTTACAGAAGGCATTCTATATTCACTGAATATTCACAGATAGAAGCGCAGAAGGAGAGTATACAGCTCCTTATATATACATGGGGTGGAGCTAGATATAGGAGTGGTTAATTATGAATATATTAAATAGAGAAGAATAAGTTAACCCCTGATACCCTGGTCATATATTATTTACATAAAGGAGAATAAGGCATTTACTTGTGACAATATTCATGTCTGGTTATTAACTAAACAGCCAAAAAAATATAAGGAGGTTAAAAAAACTGGAAAAAGAATCTGTTGCCACTCATCCAAATTTTCAAAAGATGGTACTTTTTAACATAGGCCTTCCCAGAACTTGGCCACTGAAATAATGTACTTAACAATTGTTGCAACCTTCCATTTACATTTGTTGCAATAACTCAGTGCTAGAACTTGTATTTTCCATGTTGAAACTCCAGTGTTCAGTCCTACATCTCCAATTCAAACAAGCCAAGGGCATGGAAGGGGACATTGTCATGGGATACTATTTTTTTTCCCCAATTAAAACATCTTCAAATTGCTGGATTTCAGTGAGTATGTTTGCAAGATAAAAATGCTGGCAAATAAGTTTAATTGGCAGGTGGTGTCTGTTTTGTTATCGGTTCTTGGCAAGAAGAGGCAACCTTGGCAAGAGTAACAAAATCACTCTTCATAACGAGATTGCTTTGTTTCACCGAGTCGCTTGAGTACATACATTTATGCAAAACGGGTTTGCATGGAAAGGAGTTTTCTTGGCAAGAGCACAATTGCTTGGAATATTATTGCTCTGGCTGCGATATTGAAGAGGGCAAGGGAAGGGAGAAAGATGAGGTATATGGCCGTGCTTTTACTGTTGGGATGCATCAGGCACAATTGTCTCAGCAGGTGACACGTTTTGGCTGACCTTGAAAGCTAAGCTGAGTCAGGCCTAGCTAGCACTCGGATGAAGAACCATCAGGGAATATCAGAGCTGTAGGCTATATTGGAAAATCAATAAAATCTTCTCCAAAGAAGGCAGTTGTCAGGGTTCCGACCAATGCCCTAATAAAATCGTGAGCCTCAAGCCAAGCTTCAAAAGAAATCCAGTTATTTATTAGGAGCTTCATGTCAGCACGGACCAAGTGAAGCCAACTCTGACCTCACTTAATTCGTGCCCTGGCTCTGACCCTGTTTCTCCCTCTTTCCAAGGTGTGTCATCAGTCACATTCTCCAACGAAGCAATTTCACAGGTTGTAGAGATCCCTCCCTCCGGCCACTCTGGGTCTGTGTGGATATGATCTTGACATGCCCGGCTGGAATGTGCTTTTTCCTGCCTATGGCAACTTGAGAGCAGATCGTGAGTTTACAACAATGATACATGGAGGCATCCATGAAGTCATTGATCATCTCCTATGATATGTCATTGTCATACATCCCACCTTAGTGTATTTAAATGCTGCCAGGAGGAGTCATATATTTTTATTTAATACATATACACACATACATAAGACATATATACATATGTACCATAAATCAGACCCTATAGGCTTTTATTAATACATTTTTGTGAGAGAAAATATTACTGTAGTTAGGAATGTTCAAAAGTCATGTGTCAAACTAGCATGTAAATGTTTAGAAGAAACTGGCAACCGATTTAAACATTTGGTATAATTTTCATAATAAATGAGTGACATTGTCTAGGAGGCCTGATTTTTTGTATACTTTGCACACTAATCGGCAACATTACTCATGCTTTGGAGGGAAGAGGCATTTACTGTCTTATTTAGCAACCTATAAATGGAGATACTGTCTATGTTCAAATTATGTCCAAGCTTAATATATTATTAAATCATATAATTATATTCAGATTGAGTCAAATATTGCTTGAAACTTTATGCCTATCCTTTCATTCTAATCGATTAATCTGGAATTCTAAATAAAAACTAAAGATATTAGTTGGATAAAAGGCTGACATGATTAAGTATGTGATATTGTATTTGTACCACACTATGATATACCAATTCCTATATTAGATATTCTTGAAATTCAGCTTCCGTTAAGTGCCTATTTTCAGCTCCTGAGTTAATAGTTGCTTTTAGCAATTTGGTTGATTTATGCCATTTAAAACAAGTTGCTTTATTAAATACTTTCATTTCTAAAATATACATGCATACAGTACACCTATAAATTACCCTATGATTGGCAACATAAAAAATCTTACCATATAAAACTAAAATGAAGGAACTATAGTCTGGAAAAAAAACAGTTTCAAAATGACTGAATATTTTATTCACCTCCCCAGTAAATGAAATGAAAACTTGCTTTTGTTGTAATACAGAACATAGATATTTAAAGTGGCAGATCATTTGTTATTATTAGCATTGTGAAGGTTCTTTGTCTTCCAAGGACCGGACATACCACAGCTTAGCTTTATTGTAGCACATACCTTCCCCAAGAATAGGCTGTTGCCCTGAGTCAACTCCACCATCCTAGGATTTTGCAAGGTGATGTTGCCGCATGAATATATCTTTAATACCCAGCCCTATTATGCCTCTTAATATTCAGTTCAACAAAAGTGTCAAAATCTTCATGGTAACATGGAACCTTTGCCTTTTTCCGAATGTTCTTGTACTAGTTGGGATGAAATGCTGTTTCAGTGCAGTTGCTCCTCTTCTAATTGCTTTTGGTCATTGAGTAATATTCATCTTGCCTTCTTGTTATAGCTGTCAAACTTCAGATGTCACCTCCTGCTTCATCACCTGATGTCAGGTGCAAAGAACCAGGAACAATTACTGAGTTCAAAGTCCTTAAGACTTTATTATTGTTATCTATATGCAAGCATCTGGTCAACTAATGGTCAAAGCTAAATTGGTGGTAGTCACAGGGCTGGGATTCAGCCGGTTCCGACTGGTCCGACTGAACCCAATGCTAATTTTATATCTGGTTCACCGAACCGGTAGTTGCAACCGGTGGATCGCCCCTCCCACCTTGTCCCTCCCCTCCCAGGAGTCTCCACACGGCTTGTTTTGGATGCCAAATAAGTGCAGTTCCTGCGTGGAGGCTCTGGGAGAGTGAAAAACGGGCGTCCCGGAAGTTCTGACCTCTGGAAGGCCTCTGGACAGCCTCCGGAGCCTGAAGAGGGTGCCAGCAACTGGGCAGAGAACCAGTTGCTAAAATTTTTGAATACCACCCCTGGTGATAGATAAGAGTTGGTGAAATTCTTGGAGAACTGGACTTGTATCTCTTACAGCTGCACAATGATGCTAAAGTGATGACATATTTAACCCACTTCCAGCTGCACCTGCTCATCTCATAGACCTGTATTCCATCTGCTATCTCCTTTTCTCTATATGCACCCCTACCCACACTGTTTCAGCATTTGCTTTTATAATATTAAAATACTAGGTAGGGTGAGGCTGCCTCAGGAAGCCTCACCTACTCAGTCTTTCAGCATGTCCTTGAAAACACCAGGACTTAGCTCAGTTAGCCAAGAAACTTCAGCACTGGCTTGAGGTGTGAGTAAAGTTCTGAGGGAGTGGATGAATAACTGAGGGAAGGCTGGGGGAGGGTGGGAAATAAAGATTGTCTGTATGACTGCAATTACTTGAGCAGACAGCAGCCCAATTTCATTCCATCACAAGTATAGAAATGTTTGACTTTAATTATTCCCCAAAGTAGGAGCTTAAATAAGTTCACCACTCTATAAATTTATGGTTCCATGATTCTAAATTTAAACTATTAGAAAATAGCACTGAAATATTTTGAAAATTCAAAATATGTTCAAATTTCAAAAGTTGAGTTGGTTTTTTTTAATCTTTTATAATTTCAATGGGCACTGAATATATTTTGGGCTGGATAAGGAAATTCAGAAAGTTTTATTAATATTTAATAAATTTCTATTCTCCTTTTTGGCTGATAATTTTTTTTGGTACCTCAGTGGGGAGAGAGTTTATTGAGTTTTGTGACTGGAGTTTTATTTATATAAGCTAGCCAGAGATTTTGTGAGTTGAGTTCTCATTATAAATGTTCTAAATAAATAAATAAAATAATGCAGTTTAAAATATACCAGAAAATAATTAAAAGCACCAATAAAATTATTCATATGACATATGGATGGCTCAATATTGGTCCTAAGGATTTGGCAAAAGGATCCAGTGAATGGAGGAAACAAATATTGTAGTTAGGAATTAAAACATGAAAAGGCAATTTCCTAAGAAATACAATAAATGATCCTGAAAAAAATGCTGGTGTTCTAAAGAAAAAAAAAAATCCAAACCAGGTGGCTGCAGATAGTCTATCACTGAATCAATCATTAAGCCACCTTTAATTTTAAAGATTAAAGTCATCACCTTCTACTGGGCACATCTTTCAAAACAGGAATAAGATCCCAATCGTATGTCTTTAAAAAGTGGACATGAATGTATTTGCTTCTTGAATGTAATGCACTTAAAATGTAAATATGTGTTACTGTTTTATGCCATGGCAGATCACAAGTTATTGGAACTTATAGCCGGAGTTTTCTGCACTGTAGGTTGCCCAGGGTATGTTTCAAGACATTCTATAACATGGATGGAAAGCAAAAATCAGTTTCAAATATTTCTCATACTTCTCTTCAGAAATGCATGGACTTTAAATGCAATACTAGTTTTAAAAATACAGAGCTTCCTATTTAATTAGCTTTTCTTTAAAAGACATATTGACTTTTTCTTTTTCAATAAGCATGTCCTCCTTTTAATAAGACACGTGTCCTACTTTTCATATAGGGACACGGTGGCTCAGTGGCTAAGATGCTGAGCTTGTCGATCGAAAGGTTGGCAGTTCAGCGGTTCAAATCCCTAGTGTCGCATAACAGAGTGAGCTCCCATTACTTGTCCCAGCTTTTGCCAACCTAGCAGTTTGAAAGCACATAAAAAATGCAAGTAGAAAAATAGGACCACCTTTGGTGGGAAGGTAACAGCATTCCGTGTGCCTTTGCCATTTAGTCATGCCAGCCACATGACCACAGAGATGTCTTTGGACAGCGCTGGCTCTTTGGCTTTGAAACAGAGATGAGCACCGCCCCCTAGAGTCGGGAATGACTAGTACATATGTGCGAGGGGAACCTTTACCTTTTACCTTTACTTTTAATATACCTCACATCAGGACAGAAGAAGCAAATTTCATTCTATCCCTTTAATCACAACTAGGCAAAATGTACAGTACATACAAGGCTTATATACCATTCCAATAGAAATCAATTCTGAACAATTCATATGTACTCTTTTTGCAATTAAGATTAAAGAATACAAAGTCTAAAACATGGACAACTATATAATACAAAACACAGCACCGAAAGAAAATGAAATGCTGCCTTTATTAATTTATTGATTACTAGATCACAGCATTCCCATTCCACGACTTATGGGGGGGTGGAAACAGGTTTTGAAGGATTCCTGCTCTGGCATTATAAAAAATGGTAGGAACCATCCATTCATGATTAGGCTTCACAGGGGTCCTTTACTAAGGCTTTCAATGAAGAAAGGGATCTTTTGACAATTTGTTCAGGCTTAGTCACAGTCATTTGAGTTTGATACGTTTTGTTGATTGTTTCCCCGAGAATGTAGAACCCATTATAAAACATGAAAAAGTAGTAGCTGGGAGAGGGGAGTGACATCTGTGCACTCCACAACTGAACTAACAATCATTGCTGTCTTAATAGGACCTCTGCAGGACCATTCAATCTCTCCTTCAAAATTACCTACTTGCACCATTTAGTTGTCAAACAAAGTCTGCTGCCAGCTCTGAATCTGAATTCAGGTGTGAATCTGATAATGAAGATATTGGTTAGCTGCAGGGATTTCTTGTTATCTGAAATTCTTTCACTCCTCCTTCCCTCTCCCTCCCTCCCTCCCCCCCTCTCTCTCTCATACACAAACACACACACACACAAAGATTTTAGAATTGCAGATATTAGCAGGATATTATACTGACACATCTTGAGCTAGAATTTATACCTAGATTCATGGCACATATTTGAAAAAGATCTTAGTTAAACGAATAATTTCCTACGTAATATCAGTATGGTGATGGAGAAATTGGTAGCTTTATTTAGAAATGGAGAACCCACTGATATAGTATATCCTTCTATTTTAGTGTATTATTTGTTTGAAAAGTATAGTTTCCATTTGTTTCCATTGAGTCTCTTTTTCATGATTGTCAGAAAAAGAATATGTTACATAGGTACAATATGTGCAAATGATTATGTGCATTACTCAGAATCGGAATACTGAGTGGGCAGTATTCATTATTATGAATAAATAAATATCTATGAATAAGGAAAAATCAATTGTATGAATGGTAGTAAATTAAAAGCATGATAGAGGGAAGGGACTGTGCCTTGGTGATAATGATTTTTTCCAGGTTGTGAATTTTGCAAATTTTTAAATGATTATATAATTCCTTTTTTTTGGGGGGGGGAGGGTACATATTTTCCAAAATCTAATTGTGCCAAGTTCTGCCTGAGTTTATGCCTAGTATTCAGAAATTTTTTTGGAAAATTTTCTTTTTAGGTTTTTTTTAATTCTTGGTTTATGATTATGAGACCAATCATCATCACAACTTTGAAGGTACTTCCTGTAGCTTCATGATAATGAACTTCCCCTTCTGGAAAAAGAAAAACTCAATTTTTAGTAAAAGCCTTCATTGTTGTCTTATTGGATCATTAGTGCAATATATATTCAACTGATGAATGCTGTTTTTTCAATGAGGAAATGATTAGGCTGATACGTGAGCCTGCAATAATTTAAAGAAAATGGAAAGAAGGAGAGAGAGAAAGTTGTGTGATGGAGGGTCTTAATTTTCCTCATTTGTTTTTTTTTAAAGCAGATTAACAATTCTATGCACAAGTAGCTGATGGCATTACTTTCCCGTTCATATATAATTTTAATTAAAACTTTTAAAAAGGAGGATAAAATTAATACAAACGAATATAAAGTAAAGAAGAAAAGGGAAAAAGAAATAAAGAGAAAGCATTTTTTTTAAAAAAAAAAAGCTAAAGTAAACTAGAAAAGAAAGAAAAAAGATATAAAGCAGTGTTTTCCGATATTCTTTGCCGCAGTTATAATTATATTTTAACCACTCTCTTGATAGTTACATCATATTAATCTTCTTTCTATAAGAAGATTAATTCTCATAGAATTCTTAAAATTTCTTTTCTATAATCTATCCTGTCTAATCATCAAAGCTGCCCTGAGTCTCTGGAAAAGGGCGGCATATAAATTGAATAAATAAATAAATAAATCACAAGTGTTTTTCACACAAAAAGTCCATAAGAGATTTCCAATTATTAATAAATGTAGATAATGTCTTTTCTCTAATCAAAGAAGTTAGATTATCCATGAAGATCTGTCAATTTCACCAGTCATTCCTCCATAATGGGCAGTGTCAAATCTTTCCATTTCTTTGCATATAATAATCTCACACACTACTGTAATCATATACTAAAGTAATCTTCCATGGCTTGTTTATATATCAGTCCTAAAAGGAAAATTTCTGCTTTCAACTGAATATTTATCTTTAAAATCCTCTGTATCATATGCCTTTGAATCCATTTTTTAAAGTTATTTTTAATACATCCACCAAGCCTGATAAAATGTCCCTTTATATTTTTCACAGTTCCAGAATAGATTCGAAGTGCCTTTATAAATTCTATAGAATGTCTCTGGTGTCATGTTGCAACAATAAAGATAGTCCTCGATTTACAAGTGCAGTTAAGCTCAAACTTTCTGTGTTAAATCAGACATTTAAGCGAAATTTTGCCCCATTTTATGATCTTTCTTGCCCCAGTTGTTAAATGAGTCACTGTGGTTGTTAAATTAGTAATACAGTTGTTAAGTGAATCTGGTTTCCCCATTGACTTTGCTTGTCAGAAGGTTGCAAAAGGTGATCATAAGACCCCGGACACTGCAATCATTATAAATAAGAACCTGTTCTTAAGTGGCCGAATTTTGATCACATGAACTAAGGGACGCTACTACTGTCGTTTGAAAAATGGTCATAAGTCACTTTTTTCAATGCCATTCAACTTTGAATGGTCGCTAAATGAATTGTTGTAAATTGAGGACTACCTGTGAATCATTTTATAAAAATGTGAATTTACTTTCCAGTTCAAGATAATATTTTATGTTTCTGAGAAAAGTACAGAGGTTCATGCAGCTGCTGAAAATAGCCAGCACTGGCTATAAAGAGAATAAAAATAAATACAAGTTTAGAAGATTGCAGTTTTGATCCCAGATATACCAGTTGAAGCCTTCTCTAAGTGCATGATAAATAGAATTTAATTACTATTAAGTTTATTTAGATTTGGAAGGAATTTCCATGAACAAACAAGAGAGTGAACTGCCATAATACTCAAAACTTCAAAACCAAAATATTATCAGGATGAGGCTTAAGATAGCTAATACACAAGTTAGTTGGAAGCTCCTTAGCTAGTTGTGCAATTTAAGTTTTTGGTTAAAATTCTTCTATCCTTCATCACAAACTGTATCCTAATCCTCCGAGTCTCTGTCATTTTCAATCCAATGTATCTTCAGACCATTGCCTTTCCTCTGTTTCCAGGCAGACAATATTTAATCTACTATTTCCTGATCTAGCTCCAGCACAGTCACCATCCCTTTTCATAATCTTTTCTATAGGTCTTTTCTTCTGTAACCAGGAAAAAGTCTATCATAAAGCAACCAAATTTGAAAGCCAATTGTAGAACAAGGACAAAAGGCTTACATACAAGGTAGAGCCGCAGTGGTTAGTATGTAGTATTGCAGGCTAATTCTGCCGGCAGTTCGATTCTCCCAGGCTCAAGATTGACATGGTCTTTTATCCTTCCAAGGTCAGTAAAATGAGGACCCAGATTGTTGGGGGCAATAGGCTGACTGTAAACCGCATAGCTGTAAAGTATTGTGAAGTGGTATATAAGTCTAAATGCTATTGCTATTGCTAGAGAAGCCACTTAAATCTATTCGTTTCACCGAAGCAGCCTTGTATGGTTAGCCACTCATTCATCACACACACTTATTCTTTTTGCTAAAAGATTCTCCTTTTGGAAAGTATGCAGTAGATAATCCATCATCCACTTCTTAAAACTACTTTACCTTACAGAGGTGTGTGACTCTACCTCGCTTTGATGGGACATTTCAAAGGTCATGCAAGTATCTCTGGGAGATGCAATTTCATAGGCTCTGCAACAAATTTATCCATTAAGTTTTCATTCTCACTCCCCGCAAACGATACTTGAAACTGATCAAGTGTCTCAAAACATTTTGACTAGTCTATCCATACAATACAATACAATTGTAGAACAAAGCCTTTCCTTTCCTTTGTTTTTCACCCTGCAGTCCCAAGAATAGATGCGGTAGGAGTCAGTGCTAACTCTGCTTCTCATTTATGGAAAAGGTAACCTAAAAGAATAATTCTTAAAATACTTCTATTTCTTGTAATTAAAATGTTACTCTTTGCTGAACCTATATTTCTACCTGAATAGCTTTCTTAGGATAGATCAGTGTACTTTTTTTTGACACAATTGGTCCTGAGTTCAAGAAATTAACCTCCAAACTAAGCTCCCAGGCATAAGATCCCCATTAGCTCCTTTTCTATTCCCGACCTAATGCTTTAACTAAGCCTGTTCCAAGCCTTCTAATTACCAGGGTCTCTAAGGGGAGCATAACCCCTCCATTAGTGGGATTCAAATCCCAGTGCTACCGGTTCGCTATCAGTAGCATGTGGCACTTCTGTGCACGCACAGAGCATTTTTGATGATGCCTGGGTGGGTGGGCGGGGCCTTCCACCACCACCACTACCGGTTTGCCCGAACTGGGGCAAACCGGGAGCAACCCACCACTGATCCCCTCCCTCCAAACTCCCAGTAAATACACTTTTCCTTATAACTAGATAAACAGTTCAGTTTTGTCACTTGCATTCAAAAACAGTAGCGGTAGAAATCTACAGATTTACACCATTACATAAACACATGGGGGGAAAAAAACATTACAGAATTATAGCTGTTGAACTCAGGGTATGAATCCCTACATTTCTTAGAGGCTTATTTGGAGAATGCAAATCTCTATCAGTCTCAGGCAGGCAGGATTTTCTTTAGTAAAATCCCAAATATATTCACAACTTCAATTGCCTTCAGTCTCATGAAGTATTTTCCATTCTCTTCCTCTTAATTCTGCTCATTTTTTCCTTGCGTGATCTCTTTGCAGCAGAATTTTGGCAGCTCAGTAGCTCTTTGACAGTTCCAATCCCTTGCCATCATACACTCATGATGTGTGGGCCTGATCTATCTGACTTGCACCTATCTCTCTCCTTTTTTTTTGGTTACTCTGCCTTGCAACTGGATTGCATTGTTCTTTTTGTCTTCTTGCCTCTGATTCCTGAGTAATCATTCCCTCAATTTAAAGCAGTGATTCTCAACTTTGCCATCTTTAAGATGTGTTGACTTCAATTGCCAGAATTTCTCAACCATGTTTCTCAATCACAGCAACTTCAAGTTGTGTGGATAGCTGGGGAATTCTGGGAGTTGAAATCCACACATTTTCAAGTTATTGAAGTTCAGAAACAGCTTTAAAATTTTATTTTTTTCACAGTTGAGTATTTTGGCTTTCTGTAACTATCTGATTCCTTGTCATCCGCTCAGGATGCCTTAATTCATCAATCACTTCCTTTTCTTTTACCAAGTTATTGTTTCTAGGCTTGGTCTCTCTAGGTCAGGGCAGTGGTGAGTTGCTACCAGTTCACCCCAGATTGGGAGAATCGGTAGCGGTGGCGGTGGGAGGCTCTGCCCACCCACCCACGCGCACGCACCCACAAGCGAACCGGTAGCGACAGGTTTTGAAACCCACTACTGGGTCAGGGGTGTCAAACTCGTAGTGTCACATTGTTGACACGTGATGTATCACAACTTTTTCATCTTCACTAAACCTGGGATAGGCATGGCCAACGCATGACGCATCCGGCCCGCAGGCTGCAACTTTGACACCCCTGCTCTAGGTCAAGTCTGCCTGACAAATAGAGTGCATAAATTGGAACTCTTGCACCCACATATCTTGTATTCCCTTTCCCAAGTTCAAAGCTTCATTTTTTTCCTCACAACTCTTTAAGAATGAGAATATCTTGCTTTGGAAAGCTCCTAATTTGGATTTCTTTATATGTTCCACTTCTCTGCTAAGAGGCTACCCATTTCCTTCTGTGATCCAATTATCTTTCTTCTCCTTTCATTTTTTTTTCATTTAAGGTCTCTGCCCTACATTCCACTAATTGCAATCCATGGATATCCAGATTTCCAACAGCCAGCCAAATTATTTCCTTGCTTCTCAGTTTACACCACTTTCAGTCATTTAACATTTACATTCATTCTTATTCATTTAGTTATACTTTGGTAAAAAAAAATGCTGTCAATTCCCTCTGACATGATTTTTTTTCTTTCATTCCATTTTGTCTGGTTCTCAGAGACTGTCTAGAGAAGTCCTTTCAGTATTCTTCAGCGAGGTTTTTCAAAGTATTTTGCCATTGCCCTTTCCTAGGTTGTAAGAAAGGTCACCAACTGGCTTTGTGCTATAGGTAAGATCAGAATTCTGGTTACTAGCCTGATGTCCTAACCCCTACACTAAACTGGCTCCCCCATGAATAATATTTCAGAATAAAATTAAATGCTGTAAATCTGCATTTAAATGCACCTTGAAGCTCAATTTAAAGAGCACATAAAAACACAGGGTACACTCACAAAAAATCTCAATTCACTGGCTCAACCATTACAGAAATACATACAGTTTAATATGGATAGGCATGTGCCAGTGGACAAAGTACACACACTTCTTAGAGTTCAACAGGCACTTCAGATTATCTCAATGAACTACTTGTAGTAGCAATCTTTAAATTGAGAACTACAACAGCATTCACAGTTGGTTAATCAGTTGCAGTACTCTAGTCTTCATTCTTCAATAGCAAAATCCACATCAGTTCTTCAGCCCTGAACCAAATGCTAAAGTAACTGCTGTTTTGCCTAGCACTGAATCCCTTCTATCAAAGCCTCCAGCAGGAGATCACCTGTCATTGCTGTTGTCCTGGCTAAACTAGAAACAGTTTAAATCTTCAATCCCACAATAGGCCAGAAATACAAAATATAAAACTGGAATAGCCTGGAACAAAAACCAACACTGCTGAGGATTTCCAGTCATGGAATATACTATTCCAAGTAGAGTAACCTTTTGCAAAATTAGTGATGTCAAATCCAATAGGTTTAATGTATACAAATACTTTTAAAATGGCTCTTAAATAATTTACCTGTGTAAACCATTGGTGGTGTTTGGCAGATATAATATGCCTGAAGAAAAGCAAATTAGCTGTTCTTTTCTTGGCATTAAGCCTGTTCCTTTGGGGTTTTGTGTTTCTGAGATTTCATGGCTGGTAAATAAGGGAACCAAGGCAACAAATCCCATAAACAGAATATTTAAGAACTGTTCTTTTGCATCTAATGATATTCTTTTGAACTGGTAGACCTAGAATGATATTTGATTGACAACATCAATCCTCCACATCTGGGCAGCCATTCACTGTAGCATTTTGAATTAGATTTTCATTTAATACTGATAAGATAGGATATTTCTATAGTTTTTCAAATGGAACCATTATTTGTGCAGTCTTGCATAATATCTTGATTATGATTTACAATTATTTTATATGCATAAAAATTCATTCAGCCAGCTTGCAATCTTCCCAAAGGAGAATGAGCAAAATAGATGCTTTTACCCACTGTTTTCTTTTTCTGTGGTTAGCTGTTACATTGAAAAATGAAAACTATTTAAAAAGCTCTGTCAACAACTCAAATGCATTATACATAATATACACACATAATTGTAACAAAGAAGCTAGCAGCTGTGTACCCAGCTTTAAACAGGAGTTTCTTTTTGGAATGAATATCATTTATATCAAATTTACAGATGTGTTGCCTTCTCTCAAAGGCGGTTTCAAATTATGTTGCTCATCTCTCTTGATTTCATTATGACAGCCATAGTTGGAAAGCATACATAAGAAGTGCAAAGGTAAAAAAAAAACAAATATAAAAGAAAAAAGAGAGCAAGCATGGAATAATGCTTGGGAGAATGAATGCCCAGAAATAAGAAACCAATAGATTAATGTTCAGGTTTATTCATCTTAAAATTAAGGTAAAATAGTTTTATTTTCAGTAGTCCAAGTTTATGTCTTGGACTACTGACCAAGTCTGTGCTGAAGAGAATGAAATTGACCAGTTCTACAGCACCTTATAGAATTAACATCAAAAAATGATGTCCTTATCATCATGGGAGATTAGAATGCTAAAGTAGGAAGCCAAAAGATAACTGGAATAACAGGCGAATTTGGCTTTGGAGTACAAAATGAAGCAGGGCGCAGGCTGATAGAATTTTGTCAAGAGAATACGATGGTCATAGCAGACATTCTTTTCCAACAACCCAAGAGATGACTCTACACATGGACATCACCAGATGGTCAACACAGAAATCAGATTGACTATGTGCTCTGCAGCCAAAGATGGAGAAGCTCTATACAGTCAGTAAAAACAAGACCAGGAGCTGACTGTGGCTCAGATCATGAGCTTCTCATTGCAAAATTTAGGCTTAAATTGAAGAAAGTAGGGGAAAGCACTAGGCCACTCAGGTATGAACTAAATCATATCCCTGATGTATATACAGTAGAGCAGTGGTGAAATCTGAACCAGTTTACTACCGATTCGCTGGCTGCACATGCACGCTGATGCACTCATGCACAGTGCACACCATGCAGCAAATGTGAGGTGCGTGCACGCACAGTGCACACCAAAAGGAGGGTAAAGTAAGTAGAACAGCGTGTATGTGTGTGGGGGGGTGATCAGCTGTGCGGCGCAATCTTTTTTTTTTACTTTTAAAAGCATTTTTTTACAACCTATTTGACCAAATAAATGCTTTTAAAAGTGCTTTTAAAAGTAAAAAAAAAAAAAAAAAGGCTCTGACAATCAGGCAGCTCAGCTGGGATCGTCAGAGCCTTTTTTTAATGGGCGATTGGGTGGGCATGAGCGTGGGGCCAGGGATTTTTACTACCATTTCTCCGAACCATCTACCACCATCGCTATTGGATCAGCTGGTTTGGTCCAAACTGGGAGCATTTCACTCCTGCAGTAGAGGTGACAAATAGATTTAAGGAATTAGATGTGATAGACAGAGTGCCTGAAGAACTATGGATGGAGGTTCGCAACATTGTACAAGAGGTAGCAACTAAAACCATCCCAAAGAAAAAGAAAGGCAAGAAAGCAAAATGTCTCTCTGAGGAAGGTTTGCAAATAGCTGAGGAAAGTAAGGAAGCAAAAGGCAAGGGAGAAAGAGAAAGATATACCCAATTGAATGCAGAATTCCAGAGAATAGCTAGAAGAGATAAGAATGCCTTCTTAAATGAACAGTGCAAAGAAATAGAAGAAAACAATAGAATAGGGAGGACCAGAGATCTCTTCAAGAAAATTGGAGATATGAAGGGAACTTTTCATGCAAAGATGGGCATGATAAAGGACCAAAATGGCAGGGACCTAAAAGAGGTAGAAGAGATTAAGAAGAGGTGGCAAAATTAAACAGAAGAACTATACAAGAATGAACATCCCTGATAACCAAGATGGGGTAGTCACTGACCTCGAGCCAGACATCCTAGAAAGTGAAGTCAAATGGGCCTTAGGAATCTGAGCAACAACAAAGCTAGTGGAGGTGATAGTATTCCAGCTAAGCTATTCAAAATCTTAAAAGACAATGCAGTAAAAGTGCTACACTCAATTTGCCAGCAAGTTTGGAAAACTCAATAGTGGCCACAGGGTTAGAAAAGTTCAGTTTACATTCCAATTCCAAAGAAAGGCAATGCCAAAGAATGTTCAAACTATCACACCATTGCACTCATTTCACATGCTAGTAAAGTTATGCTTAAAAGCCTACAAACTAGGCTCCAGCAGTATGTGGAACGAGAACTCCCAGAAGTACAGGCAGGATTTCGAAGAAGCAGAGGAACTAGAGATCAAATTGCCAACATACACTGGATCACGGAGAAAGCTAGGTAGTTCCAGAAAAGCATCTATTTCTGCTTCATTGACTATGCTAAAGCCTTTGATTGTGTGGATCACAACAAATTGTGGCAAGTTCTAAAGAGATGGGAGTACCAGACCAGGAAGGCCTGGAGGAACATTGTCCTTGAAGTCGCAATGGGTCAGACACAACTTCGCAACTAACAACAGCAACAACAATAACAACAACAAGTTTTATTCTGAATTGTGAAAATCTATGATATAGAGCAGGGGTGTCAAACTCACGTCGTCACAGCGACAGCATGTGATGTATCAGGACTTTTTTCCCTTTCGCAAACTGGGCGTGGGCATGACCAGCACATTACGCATCTGGCCCATGGGCTGGGAGTTTGACAGCCCTGCTGTAGAGGATCTTAAACAACTCACTGGTCTCTTTAAGCCTTTGCAAATAATAGGAGGAAGGACAAGATCTCATCTAAACCCAAGATTTATTAAGCAAATTCATTTAACAATTTCTTCTGCTGTAGTTTCTTGATCAAATTCCTTTTCTCAAAGTTGCAAACTTCCTCATTATGTACATTTTCCCAAAAGATCAAATAGCTGTTTTGCAAATGATTTATGTAGGTTAAAAAAAAACCAATTAAACACAATAAGATTTATTTTTTTGTTTTTTAAGAAAATCCAGTGAAGGATTCAGGTATTCAGATAGTGTCATTATTACATGTGTTTTGGCCCTCCACTAAGAAAACTAATTTGGAATAAATTTGGAATCCATGGTGAACCTAAGTTCCTTTTAGGAGTTCTGATATCAGTAGTTCCTCACATGAAATTTATCTGTTGAATTCATGAGTATTCTTGGTTCACATTTGGTATCAGTTTTAAATAAAATAACACTATATAAATTTTGGGAACAACACTAAAACCCACTTTCTAGAAAGTAAATTGTATCAATTAGACTATGAAATATCAAAACTGGTTTCAAGTTCTGAGTGCTTTCTGAGATCAGATGAAAGCTTTACTATGTTAAACTGGGTTTATCTATTCTGTTCAATTGTAAAACATTACATATAAATTCTATATGTTTTTAAAAAATAAAACTGAATTTATTATTGCATCCAAGTTTCACAAATATACATATTCGTGGACCTGGTTTTTGAGCAAAAATAGAATAAAATAAAATAAAAGATGGAATAGAATAGAAAGATGGATATTTGTGACTCTATAAATTATAATTCTACTTTAGAACAAAATATTTCACTTCAAAAAAATTCTGTGATGGATTGGTCTGATATCTCTGGTGGCAACCTGGTTTGTCCTGAAATGGGAGATCTTTTAACTTTACTGACATCAGACATAGAGATGACAGAGATATATAGAGATGATGTGAGAGAGAGGGAGGGAGGGAGGGAGGGAGATAAGATGGATGGATGGATAGATGGATGATAGATAGATAGATAGATAGATAGATAGATAGATAGATAGATAGATAGATAGATATAGACAGAGAAACAAACAGAGAAACAGAGACAGAAATAGATGACATGAGATGGGAGAGAGAAATATGTTAGATGATAGATACCAAAAGTTACAAAAAGCTCAAACAACGAAAAAGAGAATGTAAAGTGCCAAAAGTTACTAAGTCCAAGTGTGTGAATTAAATTATCCGATTCCTTTTTATCTTTCTTACAAGAAAAAAAAAATAGAGTTCATAAATGGCATCAATTAAAGAGTTATTACTTAGACAATAGTTGGCAAAATGAATCAGCAGCAAGTTTGCCACTAAAAATGGTTGTGTTCTTTGTGCAATAACAAAACAGACACACATACACACACAAATAAGAAATGTCTACAAAATAACAATTATAAGGGAATAAAGATGCATAATTAAACACATGGTAAAATTTGATTTCCGGTAAAAAAATGCAAATTAATATTTATTAACGCAAATTTAGATCCAGAAAGGTCTGTTTAATCAGGGTGAGAGGCAATTTTCATCAGTTGCTCTTTCAAGGATAAATATGCATGAGAGGATTTAACAATTCAGACATAGAAAGTTGGGGAAAGTGTCATACAAATTAGATACTTGTAACTCAAATATATTTTTTTTAACCATCCTTTTCCCATTGTCAGCCAGAATACGTTTTAGATTCTGGTACCAAATTTACTCTGAAAAAGAAAATGATGCCCAGTTTACAGCTGCAGTTTTCTTTTCTGTATCTCTGCACTGAGCGAAGGAGTTCACCAAGAATGAGCTAAACAGGAAACTATTATTACACAGAGACCAGGTTTCTGCACTGTAATTTATATACAGTTGTTCTTCTGACTTTATATGAGAATAGTAATGATACTTCAGTTCAATCAGTGATTAATGGCATTCTAAAATGCTCATCACCCTAGTGGAAGTAATGTTTCTGGATTCAGGTTTTCATTTAACCTCCTATTATATTTTGTATCTTGTATGATTATTGTCATAACAAAATTTAAAAGGCACTACCAAATATTCAGGTTTCTTGAACTCAGATGGAATTTGCTGCCACGCAAAAATATAGGATTATAGCATTAAGCAATGAATGAGAACAGATAGTTCTTGCTTAACAATGGTAATTGGACGAGAATTTTCATCGCTAAGCAATGTAGTCATAAAGCATGATGTCACAGGACCTTATCACTTAGTGATAACTGTTCCAGCAGACCTGAGTTACTGTCATTAAGTGATTCATCATAGGTCATTAAATGAGGACCTCACATGATGATGATGACTTACAGTACAATTTCATGCCAACTTCTTCTTGACTTTGCTTATGAGAAGCCAGCAGGGAAGGTCACAAATCACAACCAAGTGATCATGGGACACTGAAACTATCAGAAAACTGTCAGAAAACTAGGCTGGTTGCCAAGTGCCAAGATCAGATTCTGATGTGAGGGCGCTCTGATGGCCTGAATTTCAAAGACTAGTAATAAGTGCCACTCTTTCAGTGCCATCAAAAGTTCAAACCATCACTGAATAAGTCATCATTAACCAAGGACCACCTATACATTGATGAATGTTAGCATGTCTCAGTATTTTTAATGCAGATATCAGATGTATGGAGCAAATGAATGCCTACCTTAACAGATCAGGGATGTTTTTGGAAAATGGAAGAAAATCACAAATGGCAATGAAAAAAAGAAATGAAGAAAAAATATCTCAAGGGTACATAAAAATGAAGATATTGGTCTAATTGATTCTAAAATACACTTCTTCAAAGGCATGAAAAATAAGAACTCTCTCTCTATATATGTTATATATATATATATATATATATATATATATATATATATATATATATATATATATATATATATGTACAAACTAAATTACATACTTTCACAAACATATTAATCTCCAACGGATTCCAAAGAAACAAAATTACCAACCTAATCCAAAGGGAGATACCCCCCAAGAACTGAGACACAGAACAGGACAATGGCATTGCTCTCCTCCCTTACATCAAAGGCACCACAGATAAAATCAGCAAAATTCTCCACAAACACAACATCAAGACAACCTTCTGCCCTGACCAAAAAATAGCCAACATCTTAAGAAACCCCAAAGACAAGATCCAGCTAGAAAACCAAGGAGTCTATGAAATACCATGCAAAATCTGCCCAGCCACATATATTGGACAAATCAATCGGAGAATAAATGCACGCATCGCAGAACACAAGAACACAGTCAGAAAAGAAGAAAAAACTTCCTCCCTTTTCCAGCACCTTAAAACAACAGAATATGAAATTAATCTCCAAAACTGAACACTTCAACAAGAGAATAATTATGGAAGCCATCGAAATAGAGAAACACCCATAACATGAATAAACGTGATGATACCTCCCGCCTACCAGACATCTGGAAACTAGCCCTAGTCAACAAATAAGCCCCAGCCACAAACATTGACACCAGACCCAGCATAACACATAATGCCACCACCATCATCCTCACCAGATTCAAACCCAATCCCATCCCATAGACGAAATGCAACCACCATCCAGGAGCCGGACCGCAGCAGCGTCGCCAGCTGCTGCGCCCCCCTCCAATCCCCACACAAAGCAAACTAACACATGCCATGAGCACATGACAAGACCTCAGACTCAGAGCCAAACCAAAGACCTGGATGTTGCATCACAGTCATCTGCTCAAGACAATACATCACAGAACTCAGGATGTTACAACACTGAAGCTCAGCGTTGCTGCAACTACCCAGGATGTTGCAGCTCAGGACTCAGGATGTCACAACACTCGAGCTCAGATGCTGCAACATGGCCCATTACCCAGGTCATTATAACACAAAAGCCTAATGGGCACACAGCTAGGACCTCGCCCACACAGGATATTATGAAACAGCCGACTAATCTGCAAACATCAACTCCATCAACTAATCAAGATGTAACAACACAGCCAACCAACCCGCTTACAACAACAAAGCCAGCACTCTACACCTTCCCAGCAATATTTATAGAGAGACGGCATCTCTGATCACGCTTTGCTCACACATACACAAAGCCGAAGACACCAGCCTGAAGATGATGAGTGGGACCTTGTCGAAAGGTCACCAAGATCCTCTCAATCTTACACAGGAAAAGACCTGAATACACCAAGATTCACACCCATCAAGCCATGCCCACAGACCCAGTAGTAAAAAATTTTGAAAACCACCATTGGTATGTGTACATTTATATATATGTACAGTGTGTGTGTGTGTACATTATACATATATGTACATTACACACACACACACACACACACACACATACCAGCCCAGATTTGCTAGAACTGCATCATAACTTGATATAGAAATATAAAAATTAATGCCGTGTGCCAAGGAACACCCAAAAGGTTCGGATGGGTATAAAGCTTTATTACACACTTAAGCTCTCTACAAGAATCTGAACTACTAATGGTCCAAGCAAATTAGCAGTAAATAGGGAATTCAAAGTGGCCTGGACTTAGATCTCTTGTGAATGTGAAGGGATTTGTGACTGATGACACATTTGATCCCTCCCTTGGGCTCAGCCTCATTATCTCCTAGAACTGCAATCTCATCATATTCAGAACACAGACAGAGAAAAATGAACTAAGCAAAACTACTCAATACCACCAGGACAGAATATTGCTCTAAAAGCATATGGCATTCTGTTACCTAGTGTGTTGTTTAAATTAGGACTGTTAATATTAAAGCCTTTTTTCCATGTGTGATCAGCAATTCATAGCCCTTCCATGAATTCTCTCTACCTTTCTTTACCCCATAAGCTTTGCCTCCCATAAGGCAGCAGTGAGATGACTTAAATTTTCATTTCCTAAGAGACAGCCTAAAAGTAATAGGAGCAGATTACGGGAAGTTTTAGTATGCCTCATTTCCGTGCCTCCGTCTGCTTTTCCGTCTTGACCATCAGACATTATTTCATCATACAGTATCATTTTCACATTTAATTTGGTCCTGAAACCCATTGATAGATGTCATCCCCTTAATCAGAGTTGACTTTTTAACAGAGATCAGCAGATCAGTATTAATCCAATCTATTTTACTCTACTTGTTACAGTATCTCCACTGAAAGATTTTAATGGATTCTTAAAAACAAAAACGTGCATACATTTTGCAGTAACTTTAGACTTAAAGCAGAAATCTTCTTAAAAGTTCTTACTTATATCCATTTCCTCAATTTACATTTTACTTGAATTTCTCTTACATTGCTTTTAAATATAAACCTCAATGTTGTAATTGATCTTTTTGCATATATACCCATTTTTGTAGCAACTTTCAGTAACATGCCTCATTGTTCAGTAATACCATGTACTATCAGATATGTCCATGTGGAAGTGCAGCTAGGGCTGCAGAAAAACTTTGGTTACATAGGAAAAACCTGGCTAGAGGAAATACACACATAAATCCTACGAAGAAGTAAGAAAATAGATATTGTACCTTTACAGGGAGGATACATGAGAAGTGGGTGTGACTTACTGATGATGGCTAATGAGCCAGAAATAGATCTATATAAGTCTCTCACCTGGCAGCAAGAACTTGCTGGCTGCCAGAAAGAAAAAAGCCCAGAATCGAGTGGACGTGATTCCACTGAGCTAGGGCTGCAGAAAAACCTTGGTTACGTAGGAAAAACCTGGCTAGAGGAAAAACACACATAAATCCTACGAAGAAGTAAGAAAATAGATATTGTACCTTTACAGGGAGGATACATGAGAAGTGGGTGTGACTTACTGATGATGGCTAACGAGCTAGAAATAGATCTATATAAGACTCACACCTGGCAGCAAGAACTTGCTGGCTGCCAGAAAGAAAAAAGCCCAGAATCGAGTGGACGTGATTCCACTGAGCTAGAGCTGCAGAAAAACCTTGGTTACGTAGGAAAAACCTGGCTAGAGGAAAAACACACATAAATCCTACGAAGAAGTAAGAAAATAGATATTGTACCTTTACAGGGAGGATACATGAGAAGTGGGTGTGACTTACTGATGATGGCTAACGAGCCAGAAATAGATCTATATAAGTCTCTCACCTGGCAGCAAGAACTTGCTGGCTGCCAGAAAGAAAAAAGTCCAGAATCGAGTGGATGTGATTCCACTGAGCTAGGGCTGCAGAAAAACCTTGGTTACATAGGAAAAACCTGGCTAGAGGAAATATATATGTTTATGTAAGTTTTCACGGGTATGTATGTGTGTATAGTTAATATTTCGGGTTTCTTCCCATGTAATTGTGGATATATCCCTAAAAGGGTAGAATATATGTGTGTGTGTGTGTGTCTGTGTCTGTGTCTGTGTCTGTGTGTGTGTGTGTCTGTGTGTGTCCAGCATAACTCTGGAATGCCTGGGCCACTGAAATGAAAAGGAATGAATTATATCTATAGTATCAAATCACAGTACTTTTGACAGTGATAGTGTGCATTTTGGATTCAAGTTCTGTTAAGATACAGCCAGTTGTGCCTTAAAATGGCTTCCACTGTACAGCACAGTGGAGTTGCCATGGTAACAGTTTCATAGTACTTCACAAGGGGGCTTCCTCCGGTAAGGGGGATTGGTTCTTTAAAAACACACACACACACACACACACACACACACACACTTTAGGCCCTCAGCTTCAAGCAAAGAGGGCAAGTTGATGGGGGAGGTGCCTGCTAATGTAAATAATCACTTCAAAGGCAGGAGTGGGATAAATAAATACCCGGGCAACAGCTAGCTGGGTTATCAGTTAGTATGAGAAAAGGGTAGGTGATTTGATTGTGCAGTGACTATGATCATCTTGACTATTTTGATCTCTCTGTGATGTCCCACTTGAACATCTGTTTTCTAGTCCTCTTTCTCAAATTTTTGCAAGAACTGCAGGATTAAGAAGAAAAAGTAGGTGTTCTTTATGTTCTTGAGGGTTGTCTCCTTACATTAAGGTACAGAAAAACAGTCCAATGGGGCAGTCCGTACAGGCTGAACATCATGCTGCTGACCTTGCTCAGACAGACACCTTTTCCACAGACCACATATTTGGGAAGCAGCTTGCATGATACAATGGAATGGGTCATTTCATGGGATTCAAAATGTTTTCCTTTTGAGTGGAAAGGTTCTGACTGCTATTCCAAAGACTCAGTCTTCTGAGACACCGTAATGGAGTTAGCAGAGATATTGCTGCTTATTCATAAAAACAGCCTGCTGATATAAATTTTTCATTTTAAAGAAAGAGCCCAGCAGTTGAGAAACTATCACAATGCTTTAAAGTTAACTAAACAGACAGAGGGGGAGGGGGAAATGAGTCTGAGAACAGGTGGCATAGAAAAATAAATGCTTCTTTTATTGCTTCCTCTAATTTGCTCTCCTCCTTCCCTGGGAATTCAGTCAATTATTTCCCATTTTCTTAATTTTAGTTTAAGAATTAGAATGACTTGCAAACTGCTTTCATTTGTACTTATTTGCCTATTGGTACAATAGTAGACCCAATATAGAGTTGCTTTAAGGACTTGGCAAGTAAAAGAACATGGAAAAAATTGTATTAGGCCAAATTTTCATCCCCCTTTGTTTCAGAGATTTATGTATGATGGGAATGAAACCAAAAGTTCTACACAAAGGGAAGAAGAGGATTTGAAAATTCAGCTAGATGGAACTTTTGCTAATTTGAGAATTTTCTCTAATTTTGAAAGAATGTGAGAATTAAAAAAAATGTATTTAACATGCAATGGAATAAAAATGTGTTGACATATTAGTTGTTGAACTAATGACAGATATTATAAAGATAGCTAATAAGAATAGATGTGAAGATTCCTGATTGCTATACAAAGGAATACGTTATTGAGCCATTTAGATAAAAGACTTTTTAAGCAGCATAATTTTAATAAGATCCTCTCAAGTAATATATAAGCTTTTAAGTTTTGCTACGTATACTTTTAGTTAAGTGTTATCATTCCAGTGAGGCTTCAATGCAATTGGAAATCCTGGAGATCACAGTTTTAAACCATTCATCAAAGTTACGTAAGTACCAGCTGTTCCCAGCTGCAGAAATTCATCCTCTACCTTGTGATGAATGACAGGGTTAGTATCAGAGGTCAGAGATGGCACATACATCCCCATTCCTTCTTCCAGGATATTCCTGGCATAGAAAATTAAAAGTCTTACCAAGAGTTTTAAGGCAGACAACAAACCAAATCATTCGTCTCCTCTACAAATAGGTTAGGTTTTTATTTTATTATTTCTTAAAGCAAAGGAGGAAAAGAGAACACCTTGTTCACTTCATAGAAGCCTAATGAATTGCTAAATCAAACTTACATTACTGCTCAGTGGTGGGTTTCTACTGTTTCACCCCAGTTCAGGCAAACCGGTAGCGTCGGAGGCGGGAGGCTCCGCCCACCCACCCAGAAGTAATCACGGAAGTTCTGCACATGTGCAGAAGGTTCTGTGCAGAAGCATCATGTGCACACTCACGGTTCCGAACCGGTAGCGAAGGTAAGTGAAAACCACTACCGTTACTGCTATTAAGGAGATTGTATCCAAGAATAAAAAAATAAGTTAGGAGCACATGACAAAGCTTTGTCTAATCCTCATTGCCCAATATTTGCCCTTAGAGACAACCAACTCATTTTGCTGGGTCTCTGGCTAATACATAGGAATAATAATCCCTCTCTACCCGGAATCACTAAAAGAAAAATACAGTTTAAAAAGACTTGATCTACATCTTGCAGTAGAAGAAGTCAAAGTGGTCTGATATCAATCAAGTCAGAAAAAGTATTCCTATGTATTAAATTAGAGATGGGAGTTTATAAATTGAAGGGATATTGAGATTAAAACGTTTAGTTAAGATTATAAGCACAAAGGTGCTATGAGTCAAGCTTCACTTTTGATGGCAACATCTATGCAGATTTCTTGGCAATGTAACAGAAAGTATTGAATTCTTCCACAACGGTTTTAACTTCCCAGTCTAACAACAGCCTGAAACACACAGTTAGTTCTTCCTTCAAGAGCTAACCTGGTTAGCAGGGGTGAAATCCAGCAGGTTCTAACAGGTTCTGGAGAACCGGTAACGGAAATTTTGAGTAGTTCAGAGAACCAGCAAATACCACCTCTGGCTGGCCCCAGAATGGGGTGGGAATGGAGATTTTGCAATATTTTCCCCCTGCCATGCCCACCAAGCCACGGCCACAGACCGGTAGGGAAAAAATTTGGATTTCACTCCTGCTGGTTAGGTTTCAAGATCAGCCAAGTTCAGCCAGGACAATTGCACATTTTCAGACTAACTGAGAAATTAGAGAGTCAGTTTGATTTATTACAAGTAAATTGCTGTTTTTATTGGCTTAATACGACCTGTGAATAAGTTGTATGGGTACTTAATAATTCCTAAAGGCACAAAAATCTTCCTTAAAAGATCATTAGGGAGCATATTTTGATCTCATAAATGAAGTCACTGTCTTGTACGCAGTATATATATTGTTAAGACTGGGAGGCATTTGCATTTTTTCTTCCTCTTCTTACTATATAGATTAATTTACAAGAGCATAAATTTTAGAGAAAGGCATTGATCTGTCTTACATTTATTCAGTGACTCATCCTGACTGTCGGAAAAGCAAAGCGCTTGTCGAAGATCACTATTGATTTAAGCAACATCTATTGCTGCAACACTTCAGAACAAATTTCCAATTGCTCAGAATTGCTCAGTTGATTTTGACTATACATTATCAGATTTGCTACTTCTTGTATACTTGCTGAACAACCTTCTGTCAAAGATTAAGTTCACATTTGAAAAATGCCGCTCTTGTGCGTTCTCTCTAAGCAGCACTATAGATCCCCAGTCATATTTTTCCAGCCTTTGTTGCATGCCCAAATGACATTCTAGCCCAGCTTAGTCAATTTTAATGCTCTCAAGTAGCATTTATGATGCCAAAACTATTCAGCAGCAAAAATCAAGCAGTGATATACTTTGACACCTGCAACTAAATTTGCATGCTTATAGCTATTTTCCAGGATCATAAATAAGAAATGCCTTTTGTTCTAAGCTTCTATTGGAACACAAAGAAAGGTTCTTTAGTGGAGTTCAAATAAGTTCTAAAAGATGAATTGAAATAGCAGCATTTTCTTAGCATTAGGAAGAATAATTGGGTGCATGCTGTGATGGCAGACATTATTGTAGAGAATGTTTACTACTAAACTCCAGGGACGATTCAAGTCCTGCATTCAATACTTATGCATGAATTCCATTGGATCACATAATAGTAAGGTTACACTGCAATGTCCATTGACCTTGAACTTCATTAAAGATACAGTATAGTATAATCTGTAGTTCAAGTAATGCTTCCTCTTGAGAGTGGAGGTTTGATTGAAAACAGTAAGCAGATGGAGACTTGCAACTATGCATTCCTGAAGCAAACAACAGGTAATCCACAATTTATGACTGGTTGCTTACTCTCCATTGAAAGTTCTAACAGACCTCCCCTGGGGTACTTATGACCTAGATTTGAAGTTCCAACTGTTGCCCCCCCCGCAAGCAATCACATTACTGCACTTCAGGCACTTGGCAAATGGGACACATTTATAGCCATTTGCAGCATCCTACAGTCACCTGACCACATTTTACAATGGTTTTACTAAAGCCTGGCATTTACGTCTGACTTTTGCAAAACTGGTCCACAGCAAACCATAGGTTTGCTTAATAACTGTGGCATTTGCTTAATGACTGCCACTAAAAAGAACATAAAATTGGGTCAAACATATGGGTGACTTGCTTTACAGTTGTCGCAAATTATTACCATGATGGGCGGGACAATCTGTATTCTGTTGGTGCTGTGTATCACATGTTCGCTACCTCACTGACTAAACTGTTCCAAAACATATCAAAGGAAGCCTTTGGGACCAAACTCCAGAGATAAGTTTAGTTTAGAAATATCTTGGGCTTAGTGCCATTTTTAAAGTTCCTGGTTAGTCAATTAGTCAGCTAAATGATGCTGCTTGTTAAAGGAAAAGACACTAATCTGTGGCAGAAGAGTGGGAGGATAGTGTTAGAATTCATTATGTAGATCTATTTCCGATTCAATACAATATGAAATAATTTACAAGAAAACTAGCGATAGGAACATGGCAATTACAGGTAACCTCCAGTGGATGATTGAATTGTAAGTTCTCAGTATAAACAGGATTTCTACACACTGAACATAGGATAGGTAATTATGTCCAAACATCCAAAATACCACAACAGTCCTGCCAATAAGGTAAGACAGAATAAAACATAGAACTATGATAAAAACTTGCACTACAAGTTAATCCATTTTTGTAATCTATTGTAAGCAGAACAGTATTTTTTTAATTTCAAATGTTCACAAATTCAAGCTGGGTAAAACTCTTCTTTCTATTATTCTTCCTTAAATGTGAATCTACGATCAAAAATGCAGATGTAATATCTTGTTTGCTCCTTATAGGATCAAATATTTTTTGTTCAAGCCACACATTTTTAATAAACCATATTCAGCTTCTGTATGTACCTCTCCATGTCATCATCTTTCCTTTCCTTCTAACATTCCCTCCTTAACACTGGCAGCTGATCTGACTTCTATGAATATCAAAAGGACCAAAGCATTTAAATTCTCAAAGAGTTCAGTCAGGCTTTACTAAGCACAATACAGTTTCTAGAATGAAAAGCCTATACAGGTAGCTGCTCATCTGGTATGAATCCACAAAGCGTGTTTAATTGACAAGCCATTGTTTGGCTGACAGTCTGTTTCTTTGTCTTTTTGTTTAAAATACAATAATTGTAATAAAATGAAAAAGAACATAATAATATTTCCGTATGGTACAAGTCCTAGGTTAACTATTTCAGTTCTCCGAGCTAAAGCCACTATATTGTTTTTAAATTCTGAAAAAGTATTTTTTTTAATATATATTTAAACATAGCATGGTATATGTTATATGTTTTCATAATTCTACCTTTGGAATTGTTAAAAAGCAATAAAAATGTGGGTATAGATTTGACAAAGTAATTTTTTAAATACAATATAAGTTAATAAAAATGTGCAATTTAATTGTACGCTTCAAACCACAATATATAAAGAATCCTTTAGTCATTTATGAAACATTTATGACAATCTACATCTAATTTCTATAAATTACAAAAAAGAATCCATTTACTCAGTGGCATCTGCAGTGGTGGCAAAACAGGCAAAATGATAGCTGTAGTAGTGAGATTTTAAACCCCACTTCTTTTGTAGATATCAAACACAGACGTAAAGAGCTGGGACTTTGATGTTAAGTCTGTGACAGCAACATACCTGATATGAATACTTTTCCCCACTGCACTTAATTGTACTGATTGCATATATAATGTGCAATCCACATTTGTTCACAATCCTCCCAGTTTCAATTGCAGATAAGTTCTCAATATATTACTAAAAATAATACCACACCTTAACACATTAAACCAAGGAAGACATAGTCTTACACTTTTCAGGTGTCCCAAGACTTTAACCTATTCCATTTGGCTCAGGACAAGGCCTTTATGAAAGAATAGGAAAACCAACCTCCAGTTCATTTGATCATGAATTCCTCTTAACAGTCCCCGACCTCCTTTCCTTCCATCGTGAGTTGAAGACGTGGCTCTTTCGTCAACTTAACTGAATCGTTATGTGTGTACATTGTTATAATTTTAAATTGTTTTAATTGGGTTGTTGATTTTAACTTTATTGTGATTTATATTGGATATTGTTTTTGTAAGCCGCCCTGAGTCCCTTGGGAGAATGGTGGCATATAAATCGCAATAATAAATAAATAAAATAAATAAATAAATAAAAGTACTAAATCAATACAATTACAGTTGATTTTACTTTACACTTTCATTTCATCTAATCCTCTTTCCAACTTTTCATCCAGCCAGCCGAGCTACAGGTCGCAGCCCCAGTCCTATTCAAAAAAAAAAAAAAAAAAAGATGGAATTATGAGATTATGTGCTGACTTTAGAGGTATAAACTGAGTGTGTGTACACAACCTATACCCCCTCCCTCTCATGAAGGACATGCTATCTCACCTAGCCAAGGGAAAAGTCTTTACCAAATTTATCATGAATCAGGTTCAAGATTTAATTAGGGCATCCGTTGGAACCATGACACTTTTATAATTATACCCCTGTTTCTGAAAGATCTGGTTGACATTTTATTGCTATTTTGAATGATAAATACAGTCCATCTTACCTTAAGCATTCAGAGAAAAAGATATAAGGAGGTTATGTTATGTCATACTCCCACATTCAAGGTTTTACATGTAACAGCTTCCTCCCTTGAGTAGTGGAAATTACTCTGTTTTTACATACATTATGTGTGATGTTACATTGATCTCCTGAGTGATCAATGTGGCTTATTTCCATTGAAATTCATTATCTCAACGCATTTTTGTGCATTTTTAGTTAAAATCTGTGAGTGAGATATTCGTATGCTGCTTTTGTAAACATCTGTTAGAAATGAAAAGCCTTCTTGAAAAATGGAACAAATAGTAGATTAGTCTTATCATTTCATTGGACTGCCAAATCATTCCATATTCAAAACTTTTTCTCAGTTCTTATTCATCTCTCTCTCATATTTGACCTATCTCCATATTCTTTGAAGCTTTGCCAACTTAGCATGTCTTTTTTACGGTTCAGATTTAATTTATTAAGCATAGGTTATAACCTATATTATGCCATCAATCTCATTATTTTTCTTAAATGAAAACATAAGCATAACAAATATCGAGCGTTAGTTTCTCCTGTGACAGAATAATACTTTTCTTGTTCTTATCAAGTATTATCAGATGGTTGATGATCTCTGGAGGGCATGGGACAGGGGTTGTTCCTCTGTCCTGGTCCTATTAGACCTCTCAGCGGCTTTTGATACCATCGACCATGGTATCATGCTGCGCCGGTTGGAAGAGTTGGGGGTGGGGGTCACCGTGTTGCGGTGGTTCTCCTCCTTTCTCTCTGACCAGTCGCAGTCTGTGTCGGCAGGGAGGCAGAGGTCGACCCCAAGGCGCCCTGTATGCGGGGGGCCACAAGGATTGGTCCCCTTGCCCCTTCTGTTCAACATTTATGTGAAGCCACTGGGTGAGATAATCTGTGGTGTCGGGGTGAAGTACCACCAGTACGCTGATGATACTCAGTTGTACATCTCCATCCCGGGCCACCCCAATGATGCCCTTGAAGTGATGTTCCAGTGCCTGAAGGCCATGCAGATCTGGATGGGGAGAAACAGACTCAGGTTCAAGCCATCCAAGACCGAGTGGCTGTGGTTTCTGGTGCCCCGATATAGCCAGTTGGTGCCATCACTGACTATTGGGGGCAAGTCATTGGCCCCCACAGAGAGGGCTCACAACTTGGGTGTCCTCCTGGATACACGGCTGTCTTTAGAAGAGCATTTGATGGCTGTGGCCAGGAGGACTTTCTATCAGGTTCGCCTGATTCACCAGTTGCGTCCCTTTCTGGATCAGGACTCCTTATGCATGGTCACTCATGTCCTCGTCATTTCCCACCTGGACTACTGTAATGCTCTCTACATGGGGCTCCCCTTGAGGAGCACCCTGAGGCTCCAACTGGTCCAGAATGCGGCTGCGTGGTTGGTTATGGGAGCGACAAGGCGTTCCCATGTAACACCTCTCCTGCGCGAGCTGCACTGGCTCCCGGTGGTCTTCCGGGTGCGCTTCAAGGTATTGGTTACCACCTTTAGAGCGCTCCATGGCTTAGGACCTGGGTATTTACGAGACCGCCTTCTGCCACCAGTAGCCTCTCACCGGCCAGTACGCTCCCACAGAGAGGGGCTCCTCAGGGTGCCGTCGGTCAAACAGTGTCGACTGGTGGCCCCCAGGGGAAGAGCCTTCTCTGTGGGGGCACCTGCCCTTTGGAATGAGCTTCCCCTGGACATATGGAGGATCCCGGATTTACGCACTTTCCGCGGTGCCCTCAAGACCTTTTTATTTCAACAGGCTGGGCTGGCCTAACTCCTTTTAATTGTTTAATTTTAATTTATTTTTTAAAAAACAAGGGTGTTTTAATTAGTATGGGCCAAATTTATTTAATATGTTTTAAATTGTTTTTTTAAATTTTATACTGTATGTGTTTTATCTCTGGCTGTTCACCGCCCTGAGTCCTTCGGGAGTAGGGCAGTATATAAATCTGAATAAACTTAAACTTAAACTTTATTCCACATTATAATATCAGGACATAAAGAATGTTGAATAAAATGATTTCAGAGAAATAGCTAATTTAGGGGCTTTGTATGTGGAAGATCCCATGTTTCATAACTGATATCAAATGATGTCCCATGTTTGATATTTGATATCCCATCTTTGATATTTCCATTTAAATGTCCAGATATCAAATAACGGAGAATATCTCAGCTAAAAAGCCCAGACTGATCAGAATACTTGGAGAGATAAACAACTAATTTGGCCATGATTTGAAGCAACAGCCTATAATTTCTTCAGGCATATCTATACTTTTTATTGTTGTGTTTCTTAACAGTGTATGAGAATGATCTTGTTCTGACCTAGGCTCCCTTAAAAAGCAGGAAGCAGAGTCTTGGTCCCAGCAAAACCTCTTTTATTTACACGACTATGAATTACTTTCATTCACAGTCAGCAAGGTCTGTCCAAACAGTCTTTCAGAAGAATATTTATTCACCTTATCTCCCTTGGCAAGCTTCCACATAACTTGTTTCCAAACGCAATACAAGGCAAAACATGGCACAGAGTCTCTCAGAATGAACAAATTGTTTCCTGCAAAAACCCACTCCCCATTTACTCCTCTTTTGTTTCCTATGGGAGGGGCCAATCACCTCCAAGGTGTGGCTTTATTCCCAAATCGACCTGCTTTCTGAGTTGTTCTTGTCTTCTGGCAGCTCTGTACATTCATACACTGGGAACAGGCTCCAGCTGTTCCTCTGCCTCGCTGCTTTCTAGCTCCCTCTCTGTCTCTGATGCAGAGCCCTCATCTGAGCTTTCCCAAGCCCCCAGGACTCGCCCAAGTTTGTCCCCAACCTCCTCACTGTCTGACTCTGCTGCCAGCTCCACTGGCCACCGGCGGGCCACATCAGATCTTGGAAGATAGGAGGGAAAGCCATAGAGTGGGCTACAGCATTTCTCAGCCCATAGAAAAGGGTATGAGACACATTTCAGAAGTTCCTCTCTATCATTTTTTTAGAACAAGGATGGCAACAAAAATCATCATACAGCTTTTGCACTGAGCTTTAAATATGCCATAGGTCAGAAAAAAAGGACTGAATGAATCATTTACATCCATTATTAGGAACTTATCACATGTTATTATGCAGCACTGTGTGTTTTGAGAAGCCTGAGCTGATTGTTCAACTATTATAAGCATCTGCTTTTCTTCCTAGAGAATAACAAAATCAGTATCCAATTTGATGGAACTGAATGAGAATTTCATTCTAAAATGAAAAATTCTTTTCAGTCAAGGAATGCTGGTCATTTTTAGAAGCATGTAGATTGCTTTATATGTGTCTCTCTATCACACACACACACACACACACACACCATTACAGAAAAACTTCTTTGGAGGTAGAAACTAATTGGCACATTAATTGATTGGATTTTTACCCTGGTACAATCTAATCAGGCTTCAGTAGCTCATAAATAAAATGGAGACAATCATAAAACAACACAAATAATCCCAAAGACATAACACATACAGTACATTATTCACTCAGCCAGCCTCATGACTCAAACATTCTACAGAATAGATCAATCTTCAGCTTTTTCTGGATGGTGATCAGATAGTAACCAGATCATGACAAAGGGAGAATTGTAATAACCTCCAAATCTAGATGTTCCAACATGCTCCAAAGTAAAGACAACTTCTAACATGACTACGTACAATTATCAAAGCTGGGACCAGCTATGATCACTATGGAGGCTGTGAATTCTTGCATTCTATTTGATTTGATGATCCTTCAGTTCATGCTTTATGATTGAAAATTATAGCATTTACAATTTGTGACACTTCTAGCCAACCATCTGGATGGACAGAAGTGACTTTGGACCAGTGGGAAGCATAGCTGTTTTGGCAAAGACATATAGAAAGTGAGAAATTTTAAAACATGGGAAGGTAAATACTGTAGTGGGTCCCCAGAACTCAAAGCATACTGTTAGGTGCAGGGACTGGCTCTTCCACTGTTGTTATTGGAATCCATGACCAATTATAGTTGTGGCTGTCCAGGAAAAGTTAGTTTTATGCTAAACAATTTGAATTCAATAACTCTATCGTTCACATCCCCAAATACATTTTCAAGCTCATGGTATTAGACTAATAATAATAGGAGAGAAGGAAGTTGTGCATTCTTCTCCACACTGGCATCCTTTAGTTCTCATGATAACTGGGAATTCTTAGAGACATAATACAAGACATCTAGAGGGCACTTCATTAGAAGTGCTATATAAATTTTTGGATGTTGTGGTGAACATTGCTTGTTGATTTCACAGCAAAATGCAAGTAATATACACTTACATAGTCAAATTATCAGATATTTTGCAGATACTATCACCTCAAGTTTCGTTCTGTTGCTCATCTAATTGACACCAAATAATAGAAATGATAGCATATATTTTTGGTTTGCATATGCATAAATTAGAGTATGGTAACATGAATTGGCGAGACTAACTTGTATCAAGAATATTTCCCCCAGGTAGAGGAAGTACTAGCAATAGATTTAAGAAAATCCTTCAAGCAAGATGCAGATGAAAACTGTTCTGTGAAGTTTCTTGGCCAGAGAGACAGACCGAATGAAAGTATAATTATGGGGAAGGAGATGGAGGGGAATGGAAACCCCCAGAGATTATATAGAAAAGTAGTGGTAGGAGGAAGAAGAAGTCTGGAACCCAAATTGGATGAAGGACCATGCATCTTCCATCCTCAAGATAATCTCATCTATATTATCCTGGTAGTAAATCCTATGGTCTTTTATGGTGCCTTAAGATAATCATCAGAACTGTCTGAATGGGTTCTAGCCTAATTTAGATAACCATTTCGTTAATTTAATCAAATTTAAATTTGATTTGCAGGTTGTTTAAGGTATAGGTATATATCTTATTCCTTTAAGGTATAGATAATTTTTTGAAGTCATCACATCTTGTAGAAAACCTAAAAAGTAGTCCCTTCCAACATTTAAAAATGTAAATAATTGTGTACTATCTTGTCCTTGTGTCTAATACACATCTACTGTTTGGCATGATTGTCCCTCCTAGCAGATCACAGTTGTGGGTGTATAATATCAGTTGGCTCCTTTGGGTTGTTCTTACAATTTATATGAATTAAATGAATATCTAGCTGCCAAAACTTGTCATTAGGACCTACCTAACCTACCCCAAGATAAGCCAATAAATTACTACCTTCCTTGACTTACTGATTTAGCAGAGCAGAAGTATTAGTAGAGAAAGAAATCAAACCGAAGTGTTAAATCTTCTCTCAGCTCATAACTCATTTCGGTCAATCTAAGTATCTTAGAGCCCACACGGGCAACCTATTACCCCTATATTGATAATCAGCTGAGTAGAAAAGAGAGATTGCTGTTCCCTTGCTCTTGGTGGTACAGGATAATAGATCACAATAGCAGGAATAGTAAACTTGTAGAAGCAGATAGGTAGCTCAAAGCAAATCTGTAGGAAGATCTGTAACTGGCTGAATAATTTAACATATTAGCAAATCAAACCAAATTACTGAATCCAATAAATTCAGCACTCAAAGAAAACTATTCTAATGCATAATAATTGCTTGGGTTAATTCAGTAATCAAAAACTTTATTTATTTATTTATATCCTCCTGGAATAAAATATAGCCTGGTCATCAGGGAGCTTTAGCCAGCTAATTTAAATGGAAGATACTTGTTGGAAAATTAGGTTGCATTAGTAATATGAAACTGGTTCATATAATATTAGCTTATATGAAACTGGTTTGATATCATAACCTACCCCAAGATGTTGGAAGAGAAAATCAAGGACTCGTTACTAGAAGTTGGAGCCATTGCCTCCTTCCTAAGGCTGCGAGGAAAGTGACTGACCAAAAGTCACCCAGCTGGCTTTGTGCCAAAGGCAGGACTAGAACTCACACTCTCCCAGTTTCTAGCCTGATGCCTTAACCACTATACCAAACTGACTTATAAATAATGGATCCAAAACTGTAACTATAAGCTAAGGATGAAAATAATAAAACAATCATAAATCAATAACCCATTTTCATTGGTGTACAACATATGATTTCATAGATAAGTATGTCAATCATTAAATCAAACATTCAAAATCAGAACTCCAGAAAGATAAGCATCATCCACTGATTACAATTTCTAATTATCAGGAAACGCAGTATTTACATCCTGTTCAGTAACACAGTATGGAGTGGTAAGTCAATAAACCAAATATTTCACCATGAATATGGGGCAATTACTTTGCAAATGTCTATTTATTTGCTTTAATTCCAACTATACCTAGTGGGAACAGTGTTTATAGTCCCTTTATAAAGCAAAAGCAGATGCAAGTGAGATCACTTAAAATTATCCTTGAAAAGAACAGATGGTATCAAAGCAAATGTGAAGTATCTTGCAATTTGTGTACTATAAATTGAAAATTGATTTCAAAAGTTTTCTGCATGCACAGATTTGCAGTTTTAAAATATGCAAATAAAAGAACACTTCTCCTTATTATCACAACAGAATATCAAATTATGGGGTATTTGTTAACAATAGTTTAAAATCTTTTGACCAAATATAATGACTTCCAAATTCTTGTACTTCATAATTCTCAGGAGCAGTATAAGCAAACTTTCCTATCTTACAAATTACTTTTGTTCATAAAATAGTAACACACACTTTTCTGTTTATATGCAACAAGAATATCTAGAATCACCAAAATATAATTCTTCATTCTTGCTGTAATCCTTTTAAATACTCTTAGTCTAATCTTTGTTTGGAAGAACTAAAGCTATGCTAAGTGATACCATGACATTCTGCTTTAAAAATAGTCTTACAATAATAATAATACATATCATTTTCTACTTGCTGATACCCCAATTAAACGACTAGGAATAATTTATTACAGACTCTTGTGCCTCAATGACACAATATCAGTGGGTTGATATCAGGAGCTATCAGGAGATATACTGTGCAGTTGTAGTTAACATGTTGGACCAGGAATGGTGAGGCTTAGGTTCTGGTCCATTCTGAACCATGGAAGCTTGATGTGATGCTTTATATAAACAGAAATTCTTACACAAAGCATGGTTGAGAACCTGTATTGTGCATATATATGGATCTAATCCTTCCATAGTCTTTACTCCGAGTTATATCAATAGTTGATCTCTCTTCCTCTGAATCAGATTCCAAGTTGTCAGCAAGAATAAGGCCATGGCAAAAGCTATTGTGTACCAAAACAGGAAAGCCTAAAGGCCTTAGAATGATTAGGCCATGTGAAAGCTAAACTACCCATACTTTTAGAGACAAAGCTGCTACATAAATATTCTGGTTGGTTGGTTTATGCTTTACTTTAAAGCAAGACAATGGAATTCAATTCATATTGGGAAGCTAGCATGGGGACTAGAGGGATTTAGCTCTTTTTCTCTTGTTATGGCCTTCATCTGTGTTAATTTACCCATATATCCAAATGGATAGTTTATATTTGTAACATGTGATTTATTCTCCTTTTCTAAGAGAATCATATTCTATTTGTAGGTAAAAACCTTGCTGACTCAGCCACTTTCTTTAAAAAGATTAAGTCCAATGGGAAATGGTAGTGTGCTGCCCCACTCACACACACAGGTAAGTATGGCTTAGAGAGTTCCCCATCAATTCCCTTCAACAAGCCTCAGAAATGTCCCAAATAAATCCAGCCACCAGCAGGCCAAGGCAATGGCCAATAGTCTATAAAACAAAGGAAAGTTGCTCAAACAAATAAGTCCACCAAACAAACTTAATCTACCAGATCTGGGTCCGAGGGAGACCACTGTGCCTCAGATAGCCGGATGTGAGTCCCTCCTTGTGAGGTGGGGCTGTGGGGTTCAGATGGGCTTGTTGCTTACGTACCTGGCTCCCTGCCGCGTGGCAACAGCCCTACCTGAGCTACTCGACGTGACAGCCACGGTGGCAGTAGATACACCCAGGCTTTTAGTCATGGGTGATTTCAACTTGCCATCCATCGGTGAAACGTCTGAGGTGGCTCGGGAGTTCATGGCTTCCATGACGGCCATGGACCTGACCCAGTTAGTTCATGGCCCTACTCACAGGGGAGGTCACACTCTGGATTTGATTTTTGTCTCTTGCCAGTGGTTGAGTGGTCTTGTTATAGGGGATATAGACATGGAACCCTTGTCATGAATTGACCACTCACTCCTTCGCCTAGATCTTCGAACCGCGACCCCTCGCCGCAGGGAGGCGGACCCAATTAGATGGATCCGCCCCAGGCGCCTGATGGATCCTGATAGGTTCCAGATGGAGCTTGGGCCATTTCCTGAGGATTTAGCACATGACTCGGCCGAGGACCTGGTAGCCGCCTGGGATCGGGCGGCTGGTGGGGCCTTGGACCGAGTTGTGCCTTTGCGGCCTCTGACCCGATGCCGATCCCGTGCAGCTCCTTGGTTTACTGAGGAGCTGAGGGAAATGAAGCGCCAGAAAAGACGACTGGAGAGCGGTTGGAGGGCCAGTCTCACTGAATCTGATTGAACACTGGTAAGGTCGCATATTAAGGCCTACCTAGTGGCGATAAAGACGGCAAAGTCTAACTACTTTTCCGCCTCTATTGCGTCATCAGGGAATCGTCCGGCCGCCCTGTTTAGGGTGACCCGTGCCCTGCTCCATCTGGGAGTGCGGGAGGATCCCTTAGAAGGCAGGGCGGAGAATTTCGGACAATACCTGTATGACAAAATCGCTCAGATCCGGGGGGATTTGGACTCTGACTGGGTAGATCAGGGCAGGGTGACGAGGAACAGTCTTGAGAATGTTATCTGGGAGGAGTTTGATGCTGTGACTCCCGATGATGTGGACGGGACTTTGGGGAGACTTAGTGCGGCCACATGTTTACTGGACCCGTGTCCCTCCTGGTTGGTACTGGCTTCCTGGGAGGTTACACGAGGCTGGCTCCAGGGCGTCATTAATGCTTCGTTGAGTGAGGGTCACTTCCCTGCTGCCCTGAAAGAGGCAGTGATGAGGCCTCTCCTCAAGAAGCCGTCCCTGGATCCAGCAATATTGGCCAACTATCGTTCTGTCTCCAACCTTCGCTTCATTGCGAAGGTTGTTGAGAGTGTGGTCGCGCAACAGTTTCCGCAATTCCTGGAGGAAACATCCTATCTAGATCCGTTCCAGTCGGGTTTCAGGTCTGGGCACAGCACGGAAACGGCATTGGTCATGTTGGTGGATGATCTCTGGAGGGCTCGGGACAGGGGTTATTCCTCTGTTCTGGTCCTATTAGATCTCTCAGCGGCTTTTGATACCATCGACCATGGTATCATGCTGCACCGGCTGGAAGAGTTGGGGGTGGGAGGCACTGTGTTGCAGTGGTTCTCCTCCTTTCTCTCCGACCGGTCGCAGTTTGTGTTGGCAGGGGGCAGAGGTCGACCTCGAGGCCTCTCATCTGTGGAGTGCTGCAGGGATCGGTCCTCTCGCCCCTTCTGTTCAACATTTATGTGAAGCCGCTGGGTGAGATCATCTGTGGCTTTGGGGTGAGATAGCACCAGTACTCTGATGACACCCAGCTGTACATCTCCACCCCAGGCCACCCCAATGATGCCCTTGAAGTGATGTCCCAGTGCCTGGAGGCTGTGCAGATCTGGATGGGGAGGAACAGGCTCAAGCTCAACCCTTCCAAGACTGAGTGGCTGTGGCTCCCGGCATCCCGATATAGTCAGTTGACTCCATCGCTGACTATTGGGGGCGAGTCTTTGGCCCCCACTGAAAGGGCTCGCAATCTGGGAGTCCTCCTGGATAGGCAGCTGTCTTTGGAGGAACATCTGACGGCTGTTACCAGGGGGACTTTTTATCAGGTTCGCCTGATTTGCCAGTTGCGGCCTTTCTTGATCGGGATTCCTTGTGCACAGTCAGTCACGCCCTCGTCACCTCTCGCCTTGACTACTGCAACGCTCTCTACATGGGGCTCCCCTTGAAGAGCACCCGGAGGCTCCAGCTGGTCCAGAATGCGGCAGCGCGGGTAGTGATGGGAGCAACATGGCGCTCCCATGTAACACCACTCCTGCGCGAGCTGCACTGGCTGCCGGTGGTCTTCCGGGTGCGCTTCAAGGTGTTGGTTATCACCTTTAAAGCGCTCCGTGGCATAGGGCCTAGCTATCTCCGAGACCGCCTGCTGGTACCGACGACTTCCCATCGACCCATGCCCTCCCACAGAGAGGGCCTCCTCAGGGTGCCATCAGCCAAACAATGTAGGCTGGTGGCCCCCAGGGGGAGGGCCTTCTCTGTGGGGGCTCCCACCCTCTGGAATCAGTTGCCCCCGGAGATAAGAAGAATCCATGGCCTCAATGCCTTCCGTCGTTCCCTGAAAACCCATCTTTTCCAACAAGCCGTGTTGGCTTAGAAGAAATTTTTAAATTCTTTTAATTAGTTTGTGATACTTAACTTTCGGCCCAAATTTATATATATTTTTAAATGTTTTAATATTTGTATTCTATGTTTTTTATCTTGGCTGTACACCGCCCTGAGTCCTGAGGGAGAAGGACGGTATATAAATTGGAAATTAAATTAAATTAAATTAAATTAAATTAAATTACCAGGCCAAACTGAAATATACCCACAAGAGCTCAATTGGCAAGAGAAGTTCAGTCTACCTACTACACTGTAACCATGGAAGAGAGCCATCATTCTCCTATATGCATCTGATGAGTAACTTTGGTACACAGAATCTTAAACTAAATAAGATATGGACTTGTCAAGCATAGGTTGCCATAAGCACTTACACATTTTAAAAAGCTAAAGGGACTTCATTAATTCTCTGTTGCATTTTAAAATCTGAAAAAAGCCATCATGTATGTTTGAAACTTATTTTGGACAGCATGAAAGCTATGGGGCACTGGAATGATAAAAAAATGTGGAACCTCCATAAGGAGCTTAGGATAAAAACTGCTGATGAGTTTTAATGTGCCCACGCAAAGTGGTAACTTCTTAAGTCAAGCTGCTTTGACTCGGATCATTAGATTGATCCATTCAAAATGGTACATTGATGTCTCCAATTAAAATGTTCAAGGGGATTCCTTCATTTTGCTTATGCAGAAGGCATTTGAAGGCCACTAAAAATGCAGGTCTGATGTAGCACTCTGAATTCTAATGAGACATATAGACATAGAGCCTTTAATTTCATAAATTCACAAGAATAGCCCACACAAACCAGGCCAAGACTAATTCTAAACCAGTGTTTTCTCATCTTAATCAACCACATGTTTATGGAACATTCCCAAGCATAAGGTGGTCAACTTGTCACTGCGTTCTTTGTATTTGTCAGCTGTCCTCCCATTCTAAGATTTACGGTAGATGCAGAGCTTCTTATTTCTGATGCTACCGCGCATGTCCACATTCTTTCTTCCACATTCTTTCACTTTCTTCTAACTTTCTTTGTTCGCCTGCCAAGAGGTACGGCAGGAACGCTGCCAAGATGTAATTAATTAGCAAGTAAGATGTTTTTACTTTCTTTATAATAAAATGTCTTTATTAGAATATATCTCGGGTTTATTTTCTTAAGGCATACTTGCAAGGAAAGGCCACGATCCATTCTCTAATCAAGGTGTAATTACCCAAAAGTAGAATGGGATTAATTGCCACGCTGACAAATTTACCCTTCTTCTCCCACTGAAATTGTTATTTGGGGTATACTGCCTTGAACCTGGAAGTAACATTGAGCTTTCAAGACTAAAAACATTGATCCACCTGTGATCTATGAATTTAACCAATCCCATTTTACAGAATCACAAAAGTGAAATCATATTTTTAAAAGAATCATATTTTTTTATCATTGAATAGGAATAGATTTCATCCAACTCAAATTTATTATTCTATGTTCTGCATTCTATAGTGAGAGAATTTGTTACAGTTATATTATGTGTTCCAGGTATTTTAGGAGTGTTATATTCCTACTGTTTTCTCTTCTCACAGCTAAACATTGCCAACTCCTTCAATCTCTCCTGGTAAAACTGAATTTCCAGTCATATCGTCTTCCCCACTGCTATTCTCTGAATCTATTCCAGTTAGTGTGAAAGTGTGGCTCCCAGAAGTGGACCCAATATTTTTTCAAAGAAATTCTACACATTAAAAAAAATTGCAAGCCAGAGGACTTTGTTTTATTTCCCAAGCAAGAAAAAGACACTACTACTTATTATATTTTATTATACATATTCATGCTACTTTCTTCAAAATTTAATTTGATGGTTGTGTTTTGATCCTGAATACTTATATTTTGAATAGGCTATGTTCTCTGTCATCAAAAGTTTACAAGCAGTTTTTAAAATGGACCACAAGTCTCCAATAAAAACAAGATTACCTTTGACTGCATTCTCTAAATGTACACATCTTTATTTAAATGTCAGCATTGTAGAAAATTACTAGAAAGCTGTCAACAAACAGGAAGCCTTGCTAAACTTGAATGTCATTTGCAACTTGTTAGGATTCTCATCCCACCATCTGACAGATTTTGAAGCCTTGTCAAAGCAACAGGACAATTCAAGGGAGAAATCTTCCTTGTGCATAGCAAAAAGAAAAAATGAATCAACAGAGTAATAGCTGTTAATGTGATTTCCTCTTGCAACAGCAATTTCAATCAGCTTTTATTTTTAAAAATGACTGGTGCAGGCATTTACATTTTCCTTATTTTATTTTCAAAAGCCACCTGTATGAACTCTTAGGGTAGGGGAGCTGACACTCCATTCATATTCATGATGTTGAAGAAATTTTGAGGCCTTTAAAAAAATATCCCATGACAGACTATAGAATTGAATCAATTGTTTTTTTTTCCTTTTCATCTCTAGGCTTTATATAAATATTTTTCTTAGAAGAATGAAAAAGCTAAAAAGACATGCCGTTTCAAGGTTTTGATTGAATTCATTGCTGCTTTCTTTTGCCTTAAATTTTCTAAAGTGTTCCTATAACCTGACAAGCAAAGCTGAAGTAATCGCCTTTTCCCAGATGACATATTTCTAAATTAGCAGACAGAGATATGATATGCCAATGGAAACATTTTGGGAGAGTATTATTTTAGGAAGGGAAGATGATGATCATGATTTATGATCAAGTCCTCAGAAAACTTGTTACATCAAGATCAACCTCCATACTTATACCTGAAATATCGCACATTAAGGTTTGGATTCCAACTTCCAACTTGGATCTCTCCAGTGGATTCTTCTTACCTTTTTAAAAAATCAAATGGAAATGGTCAAAAATTTGATTTGTCTATTTTTTAAAAAAGAGATTTTCATTTCTTAGAGATTTAAAAAGAAAAAGATAGGGTGACATCTGGTAGACTTTGACTGGGTCTGCAAAACTCAAGCTAAGTAGAGTTAATTCTCTGCTAGACCATACACCCAGGGGTGGGTTCTACTTACCTTTACTTCCGGTTCGCAACAGGATCACGCTCACCTGCTCGCTTCACTCACGCATGTGCCTTGCTTCTGCACATGTGCAGAAGCTTCTGCGCATGCGTAGATCGCTTCTGATGATGTCAGGGTCAGTGGGCGGAGCCTCCCACCAGTCTATAGAACCGGTCCTAACTGGGGGTAACCCACCACTGTGTACACCTTTGTATAAAATAAGCCAGAAACAGAATGAAAAAGGCATAGGAAATAGTCCTATATTCTATTGGTGCATGGACCTGATAGAGCTAGGTGTTTTACTGGGCAAATGTTGATAGAAAGCTTCCATTAAAGAAGAGTAATAAATTTAGACACTATTTTTCAATCACTTTGTATGTAACACAGTTGGGGAATCTGCACTGAACTGCAACTTCTCCATATTGGTGGACATTGGAATTCAACCACACTTAAGCAGTTACACATCCCTATACTTTTACAGTAGCAGGTTTGCATGCAATAGTATAACAAGAATAAAAGACTGACAATGGTTCTGAAAGACTTCAGACAACCCCTTTATGAAACTTGAATTCAGATTTTTAAAAAACAAAACAAACACCCTGATTCAATTACGTGGAGGAAGAGGCATGGGAATAAAATGATCTTGCTAGACAGAGCTGAATTTCAAATTCTCCAACAGCTAGAAAGATTCCAGCATATAAAGGGATCTTTAGATTAGACAGGAAGTACTAAAAGGAGATTAGAAAGTACTCAAGTAGACATTTTATGAAGAAAGTTTTGCAAAATGCTTTTTAAGCAAGCAATAGCTATCCCTGTAATCTTTCTAAAATGCCCTGCACATTTCAGCAGTAAACTTATTTTGTAATAGAATTTTCATGTTAAAACTTTAAATTGTACACATATTTAATTTTTATATGTGTGTACACACAGAGAGAGAGAGAGAAAGAGAGAGCTATAAAATTAAACAGTAACTTTGGGTTGACCTAATAGGAATCAACAAAAATGCCTGTGGTCATGCTAGTGCTTTTGGATATCTTGCAAGGAACCCTAAAAATAGATACTTCTGATAATTATGATCATCTTATAACTAAGATAAAATCTTTGGAAGCTATAATTTATTTCTATATTTATTCATTCAGTGTACTAATAATAGTTCTCAGAGCATCTTACAGATAATACAGAAACATCTAGTCCATATTGATGAGTTTCAACTAATAAAGAGAAATCCATCCATAAAATCCTAATGCAAAATGATAATCAGCCTGGATTTGAAAACCTCATTCAATGTAACAGCTGCTAGGAATGTAGATCCAAGCTCCATTATTGTAGCAATTCGAGTTGTCAGAATACATTTTGTGTGGCATATTTTAATTAGCCTGCTGTAGCTGTAGAACAAAACGTCTAGCATTTTTGCATGTGTTGTGAAGCCGTTGTAACAAGCTGAATTATTTTAACCACTTATGTGTGAAAATTAACAGTCTCATGCTTTCAGTAAGATTGGGTCACCTGAAGGGCAAGGAATCAATGTCAGACATTCATAATTATACATTTTTGCAGCAATGATTGCAAGAAAGGGAATAACCTCGTCTCAGAAATTGCTTCCTAAGTTGAAGAGGCAAGACAGCTATTTTAAGCCATTTGACCTCCATGAGTGTGAAAAGAGGGACATATGAAATATTTTGAGGGTATATACAAAGGAATTCTATAGACACTTATTTTCCTGTCAGTTATCCAACTGCAACTGAAAATATTCATCAATATGCTATTCTTTTGGGAGTCAGGAAAAAGGGAATGATATGCTTGTTCTTTTCTTTCTTTTTCTGTTCCTGTCACCGTATCTGGTCAGCAAGCTGTACCGCAGCTTTTCTTCTTTCCATTAAGTAAATATTTCAATAGCTAACACTGCCGTTCTCACATCTTCCAAGAAAAACAGATGGTGATGTCCCATTTGTCAGAGGTTCTGGCCAGTCTCACCTTAGTAGGAATTGAAACTGCAGGGCTTTGTGCTGTACACCCTAGTGTTGATCAGGTTTCTCAAATCCTGCTGATTGAAATTGGGATCTACAGCTTACTATTCAATACCACTGTGATTATGGTCATCTTGATTGCTGTGATTGAGTCACTTGCTATGATTTGCGTAAGGCAAGCACTGCCCTTAAATCAGAGGTTTTACAAAAGAATATGAATGGGATTTAGCTTCTATGAAAAGACAATTCAGAGTTGGCAATTTACCTGCAAGCATCAGAGGTAAAGTCAATGCTTAGCAAGGTGTAACTGTGAGGCAAAGAAACTGGATTATTGCACTTTTTAATCTGGACAATTACAAAAATAACTCCATCACTGATATTCAGCCTGATTTACTTAAATCATAGCTAAAACTTTTAGGAACTTTAAAATATCAGTAATCCATATTTGGAAATAATATAAGTGATCAAAACAAATACAAATGAGGCAGGAAGACAGCAGAAATAACACTATCCCCCCCCAAAAAAAAATATTTACTGAAACAAAGAAATAGAGCAACAAAAATCAACCAATAAAAAGCCGTAATTTTGGGATGCGAAAAGAGCCTTACATTGCTAGACTTGAATTATCTATTTTGGATTCCTTTCAGGTATTGATAACTATATTATAACTATCCTGAGCTACAAGGCAAGAGAGTTACGCTGGGGCTTGCAGAAGATCTGGTTGTTACCCACTAGGATGATGGGAATTAATAATCCTGATGAAAGCCACAATTACAACTATATGGAATATAATTATAATGTCACTCGGGTGGTTGTTTTTACTTTTATATATATAAGAGGATATTCATTGCTGATGGGGGTAGATGATCATTGAAGATTTTGAACAAACTGTTGCACCAGGATGCTATGCTACCCTATTATGGATGATGGATTTAACAATCCAGTGGAAAGACAATACAGAAGATATTATATGGATTATAAATCTGAAGTTATTGTCTTTTTTTATATATATATATAATGGAATGTATACATATATATATATTTTAGCAGAGTGGGCAGTGGATTAAAGATATTTAGAATTGTAGTGCAGGGTAATTTTGTAGGAAACTGGGTGGGAATAGGTTAGTTTAATGATTGATTAGCTTAAGTAAAGGGATGTTTAAGTGATATATTTGGGGGAGTGGAGGAAGTGGATAGAGTTGAATAAATGTTGAATTAGGATGTAGAGCGAAGGCTGCTTTGAAATGTTATATTAATATATACAAAAGATTAAATGTTAAAGTAGGATCTATCATATAGTTCTAAAGCGAAAGGTTGTTTTGAAATGTTGTAATAATATATAGATATAAGTTGGGAGGAGGAAAAGGGCAGATTATTGTTAAAATGGGAGTTATAATAATATTATGCTAAATTAGATGTTATCATACAATGTTATAGTAGAATGTTTTTTTCTCTCTTTTTTTTTCCTTTTTTGAAATGTATGGTAAATGGGGGAAATAATAATATTAATAATATTTTTCGTAAGTAAGGGTCAGTGTTTAGAGGAGGGAGTAAGGGATTGGTAAAATATTATGTAACTAGTTATGAATTAGTTTTTTGTTGTGAAGAAGTCACAGGGAGGGATGGGTGGTGAAGGGGGGCTAGGGAGGAGGTGGGGAGGGAAAAAGGGGGGGGGATTTGTATTTGAAAACTTTTTCAATAAAAAAAAAATCAACCAATAAAAAGAAAGAAATCAGCCAAAATTTGCTACCAGATCAATGCAGAATAGTTACAAATAAAAGATAACAAGATTGTGACCAGGTAAAATCCCATGAATGAAGAAGGATAATTGTATAATAAAATTTTTGTAGTATAGTATCAATATTATTGTCTCAGGCTAGAAAGCTCCCTTGCCAGCAAACATTATTTTATCTCTTCAGCAAATCTACAAATGTGCTTGTGCTCCTATATATACTCTCATTTGACTATTTGACTGATATTTTCTGTGAAATTCTTTTTCTAAATCACTTCTGCTAATGTAGAAAAAATCCATTTACAGCAAATGTTTTATTTCCAGGAGGGAATGCATCCTATATACTCATATAACTTGTGTCAGTGTTCCTGGGTCTGGGAAATATTTCATTATTTATATCCTTGTCTCTTTGTTGCATAAAGCATATTATAATTGCATAAAATTATTAAACATACTGGTGTAAACATACCAGTCAGTGTGGGAAGATTCCCATAATCACTTGGATTTTTACCCCAGTTATTGGCAGTCTTATTTGTGAAAAGCATTCATCACAAGCAAAAGGTGCTCAATTTGAGGGATTGTGGAAATTCCTCATGTTGCAATATTGGCATCTCCTCAAAACCAAGGAACCAGGGTGGTATAGCTGGGATGCTACTTAATAAATCCATGTTTTATCATTATGCTATTCCTTTATTATGCATGAAAGGACTATAATCTGCTGTGCAAAGTATTAGGCTGATGCCCTTCATTGGCAGAAGATCCACTCCACTGAAACCAATCATACTAGTGGTGATATTTTGTTTATGGTTAGTTACACAATGTGATATTTCCTTCCCAATGCACTGGACAAGTCACCATGGCTGAAGGGAATAGCCAACAGGATCCAGTGGATTCCACTCGTGTCAGTTTTACTAGCTGCATTGCTATTTTAGTCTTTGCTTGCTGAAAACTTTGCTCAAGACTTTTTGATTTGTCTGAAACTTTCTCTTGAACACAGATGATTTCACACAGAAATTACATCCTGCTTCTCCTTTCTGAAAAAGAAACTAAAAAGCACAAATATAATATATACAATATAATAGTAGCCCTACCATTTATGTTTGCCCCATTGTCTCACTAATATATTCAAACATACAACATTAGAAAGCTATAATTTAAAAAGTATCCTTAAAAAGTATCCTTTTACAGACAGTACTGTATTTTTCGGAGTATAAGACATACTCCCCACCCACCCAAAAGAGGCTGAAAATTTGGGTGCATCTTATTCTCCGAATGTAGCTTTTTTGACGCTTTTTTTCAGCCCTAATGAGATGCTAGCGAGTGAAGCGACCTTCCGCTTTGCTTGCTTCCTCTGATTCTCAGCTGTGCTTTAGAAGCTTTTTTTCAGCCCTAACGAGGCACTAGCGAGTGAAGCAATCTTTGTGCTTTGCCTGCTTTTCTCATTGTTTCTCTCTCCAAAGATCAGTTGTGCTTTAGAAGCTGTTTTTTATCCCCAAGTAGGGGATAAAAAGTGCGCATGTGCTCAAAACCAACAAACTAATGTGCTGAAGCTGACCAGACTAAGGACAGATGAATACCTGCTAGGCAGATTTTTTTCCCCTATTTTCCTCCCCCAAAACTAAGCTATGTCTTATACTCCAGTGCATCTTATACTCCAAAAAATATGGGTACTCACCTGAATGAGTAACTGTCTGTAAAAGAAATCCTTGAATCCACTCTGAATTCAGTTGTGGAAGCAGGTAAGGTTTGTGCATTTTTCCTAGGCAGCCAATACTACTAATTTCTGCATTCTTTGCTCTGTATGTTGCTTTCTAGTATAAACTCTAGTCAGGTATCTGATCATAATTGATCAGGGTCAAAATAAGATTAGCACATTGAAATAGCCTTATGTGTCTCCTGCTTTTGCACATGTAGATGTCAACTACATCCAAGCAAAATAAAGGGAGAAGCCCAGTTATAAAAGACTATACATTAAGGAGCACACTAGACTGAACAGAACTTTAAACTGGGGTATATGTCTATCAAGGCTGCTCTTTTGAAAATGGCATTATTTTCTTCTCTTGTTTAAAAGAAAAGACTCTTAGGATAAGTTTTTAGGCTAAGTCATTCCAAATCACCAAGCTCTTAATCACAAGGCATGAAATAGCTCTGTGAGTTTACTTTTCCCTTCAGCACATAGTTTATAGAGACTGAAGTAAAATAAAATTTTCATTACCCTGAACAAATCACAGTAACAAAAACCCAGCAAATAGACTTTTTATCTCTGGGGTTAGTTATATTCTCAAGGAGTATCATGAACACAGATATAATTTGCTGATGTTTTCTCCTGTGCTCAATAGAAAGAGGATTAAGTAATTATATTGAAATCCATCCAGATAACTTGCTGTCTTGAAATGTTTTGCTAACTTTTGTTAACATTCACATAGGTCTTTCACAAGCAAGCCAAACTGTATCTTTAAACATTTTGTAGAAAAATCTAAAGTGACATAAACATATAATCAAGTTTCGTTCTGTTCTTGGAAAGCTTGTGAGACTAAGTCAGTGTGTTGCAAACTAAAATATAAATAGACAGGAAGATCTAAAATACTGAAGAGTATATTGTCAATGAGATTTTCATCTGATAGAAGCAAAGCCGTCTACACGCTCAAAGTAACACAGGGAGACAGCCCGTTCAATATTTCTCTCTGAAATATCAACACATTAAATTCCCAGAGATTGTTTCTTCTGCATGCTTTATCAAAAGAATCAAATTTGTGTTACCCTATCTTTATTTAAAAGCTTTCACCTGGAATCCCTTTGCTCCATTAATTCTGTCTTGGCAAAAAGAAAAAGAAAAATACAAAGCCAGGACTTTAAACAATTCCAATTTATTCACTTTGAAACAATTAATGTAATATAATTGCTTGTACAATAGTCTTTTTCCCCTTCCTCTCCATTATGGAGAACAGGTGGTTATCCCTCTGAAGCACCTGTAGCTTCTAACTAAATCAGCCAGCTGCTAAGCATTGAACATTATTATAACAATGAAAGTTCCAACTTCCTTTAAAAAAAAAAAAAGACAGATGAGTGACTTACATTCAGGAGTTGATAATGAATGTGATGGTATTCAAAATAGTGGCTTCAAACATTTACTTGAAGTTTGTGATGAAAAAACCAGCAGTCGGTTCTATTTTGTGTCTTGATTTCTTTGTCCACCACAGATAGTAAAAGCCCGGTCTCCATTTTTTCCCTTCTGTTTACAGTCTCAGTTAAATATGACTTTTAACTATCTCTCTTTTGGAAAATGTTATTTTGTAAAGTTTTGGTTGATCTGATCTGGTTATACTTTTAGTTATGCAACCTCAACATATGTCAATCTTCCTAACAATTGCCAGGTAGAATGTTTGCCCTTTAATGAAATTTATGAAGAAATTGTGAAGTCATCCACTGCTAGACAAAATGTATCCAATTCATGAAGTATTTCTTACAAACTTTTGTATCTTCCTAGTAATTCCTGGTGAAGCAAAGCTACAAATAACTTTTTTTTTCCCTTTTATCTTCATTCCTGTGAAAAAGTGAGTTTTCACACTGGCATAAATAAGCCTCCCTATGTTTTCTAAATACTGTCCTCTTAGAGTCTCCTCTCTGACATATAAAATAAAAATTGATTAATGTCACGAAGACTGCATAAAGAGTTTTCTAAATTTTAGTGAAAAGGTGCTGTGTACCTTTTGTTTTATTTTTATTTTTCCTTATACAAGCTTAGAAGATATATGCTGGACTAGAGTTGTTCTGTAATCTAGGAACCACAGAAGTACTTGAGGTGTACCTTGGGATGAAGGATTTTCATAAATTTACATTTTAAGAACCTGACTGCTGATTAGATTTGAGCCAAGGACTGTAGAAGTATTTAGTACTGCCTTGAGAAAAAAGCAAGTAAAACAGTTGTTCAGTCCTAGGAATGTAGAAACCATGAGAAAGAGATTTAGAATAATATCAGCATGACCATATACTTAAAGAGGAAGGCAGCAAAGATTTTGGACAGATCTTCAGTATAACCTACATGCTGTTAATATATCCTACAACATAACTTAAGTTTATTTTCCATTGTTAACAACAAATTCCAAAAATCATAGATTCCAATTATCCAAACTCATATCTATTCTTCAAAAATGTTTGCTGCTTTCAAAACATTATTTCAGTGGAAATTCATGGGGATGTGGTGGCTCAGTGGCTAAGATGCTGAGCTTGTCAATTGAAAGTTTGGCAGTTCAGCGGTTCATATCTCTAGTGCTGCATAACAGGGTGAACTCCTGTTACTTGTTCCAGCTTCTGCCAACCTAACAGTTCAAAAGTACATAAAAAATGCAAGTAGAAAAATAGGGACCACCTTTGGGTGGGAAGGTAACAGCGTTCCGTGTGCCTTTGGCATTTAGTCATGCCAGCCACATGACCACGGAGATGTCTCCAGGCAGCACTGGCTCTTCGGCTTTGAAGTGGAGATGAGCACTGCCCCCTAGAGTCAGGAACGACTAGCATGTATGTGCGAGGGGAACCTTTTCCTACTGTATGTATGTGTGTGTGTGTATGTATGTATGTATGTATGTATGTATGTGTGTGTGTGTTTGTGTGTGTATGTATGTATGTATATATATATATATATATATATATATATATATATATATATATATATATATATATATATATATATATATAGGTCTTTGGTTATTCGGGTCTTCTCCCACGTAAAATTGGAAGTGTCTTGGCGACGTTTCGACGAAGTCTCATTCGTCATCTTCAGGCTGGTGTTCTCGGCTTCGTGCTTCCAGGAGCAATGTGAGATCGCAGCTGTCTCTTCCTTTTAACTGCTAGTGGGGGTGTGAGCTGATTGGGTGGGAACTTGGCCGTGTTCTGATTGGGTAGAGGTGTGTTCTGATTGGTTAGGGGCTTGGCTGTGCTCTGATTGGATGGGGGGTTGGTTGTGCTCTGATTGGCTGGGGGTGTGTTCTGTTTGGGTGGGGGCTTGGTTGTGCTCAGCTTAGTCTGAGTTGCAGGGGGATTTGAGCTGGTGAGCTGCGTTGTTGTTGTTTGGCTTCGTGTTTGTGGCCGTGTGAGCTCTTCATGGTGGGTGTCAGTCTGCTTCATGTATGGATTGGAGGGGTTTAAAGTGGCTGATGATGCAGCTGCGGTCTGGCTTCTAGTCCTTGGTCGTGGCTCATTATCAGTGTGGGTTTGAGTCTGCTTTCTGCGTGGATGTGTGGTGGTGACATCCTGTGTGGCTCTCGTGAGTGTGGGTCTGGTGTCATTCGTCGTGTTAGGGACCCGTTTGTCAATAAGGGCGGGTTTCCAAATGGCTGGTAGGCGGGAGGTATCGTCTCGTTTGTTCATGCTGTGTGGGCGTTTTTCTATCTCGATGGCTTCTCTGATTATTCTGTTGTTAAAGTGTTCAGTTTTGGCGATAGTTCTGGTCTTTTTAAAGTCTCCCCAAGATACACAAAGAAGGAGCCCCACTTAGACCCATACTCAGCTCCATCGGCTCACCTCTACAAAACCTAGCCAAATTTCTCGCCAAACAACTACAGCCCTATGCAGAATCCATCACCTCATACGTAAAAAACTCATTCCAGTTCATAGACATCATAAAGCAACAAAACTTACAGCCCAGTGACCTACTCGTGAGCTTCGATGTCATATCCCTCTTCACCCAAGTACCAATCAAAGAAGCCTTGACAGTTATCCAAAACAAATATAAGCACATCTTAGATCTGACCAACCACTGCCTATCCAACACATACTTCATCTATAATGGACAGAAATACAAACAAACAGAAGGAGCACCCATGGGATCACCCCTCTCACCTGTCATTGTCAACCTCTATATGGAATACTTTGAAACCCAAGCTCTAGAAAAATCGGATCACAAACCAAAACTCTGGCTCAGATATGTGGACGACACCTTCATAATCTGGCCACATGGGAAAGAAAAACTGGACAACTTCCTCACACACCTCAACAGCCTACACCCCAAAATACAGTTCACCATGGAAACAGAAGCGAACAACCAACTTCCCTTCCTGGATGTCTTAGTCTACAGAAAATCCAATGGCTCCCTAGGACACACTATTTACCAGAAGAAAACACACACAAACCGCTATCTGCACGCACTCTCACACCACCACCCTGCCCAGATCAACTCTGTAGCCAAGACACTCATTTCCAGAACAAAACGCTTAGCTGACGAACAACACCTAAAAACTGAACTACACACCCTCACTAACGTACTAACATCCAATGGATTCCAAAGAAATAAGATCACCAACCTAATCCAAAAAGAAACCCCCACTAAAATCCAAGACAGAGAACAAGAAAACGGCAAAGCCCTCCTCCCATACATAAAAGGCACCACAGACAGAATAAGCAAAATCCTCCACAAACATAACATCAAGACAGCATTCTGCACAAACCGAAAAATATCCACCATCCTAAGGAACCCCAAAGACAAAATTGAGTTAGAAAATCAAGGAGTATATGAAATCCCATGCACCGCCTGCCCCACCACATACATCGGACAAACCAACAGACAAATAAGTGCACGCATAGAAGAACACAAGAACTCAGTCAGAAAAGAAGAACCAACTTCTTCCCTGGTCCAACACCTTAAAGCCACAGGACATGATATTGACTTTAAAAAGACCAGAACTATCGCCAAAACTGAACACTTTAACAACAGAATAATCAGAGAAGCCATCGAGATAGAAAAACGCCCACACAGCATGAACAAACGAGACGATACCTCCCGCCTACCAGCCATTTGGAAACCCGCCCTTATTGACAAACGGGTCCCTAACACGACGAATGACACCAGACCCACACTCACGAGAGCCACACAGGATGTCACCACCACACATCCACGCAGAAAGCAGACTCAAACCCACACTGATAATGAGCCACGACCAAGGACCAGAAGCCAGACCGCAGCTGCATCATTAGCCACTTTAAACCCCTCCAATCCATACATGAAGCAGACTGACACCCACCATGAAGAGCTCGCACGGCCACAAACACGAAGCCAAACAACAACAACGCAGCTCACCAGCTCAAATCCCCCTGCAACTCAGACTAAGCTGAGCACAACCAAGCCCCCACCCAAACAGAACACACCCCCAGCCAATCAGAGCACAACCAACCCCCCATCCAATCAGAGCACAGCCAAGCCCCTAACCAATCAGAACACACCTCCACCCAATCAGAACACGGCCAAGTTCCCACCCAATCAGCTCACACCCCCACTAGCAGTTAAAAGGAAGAGACAGCTGCTATCTCACATTGCTCCTGGAAGCACGAAGCCGAGAACACCAGCCTGAAGATGACGAATGAGACTTCGTCGAAACGTCGCCAAGACACTTCCAATTTTACGTGGGAGAAGACCCGAATAACCAAAGACCTACATACAAACACCCACGAAAACCTGAGAAAACATATATATATATATATATATATATATATATATATATATATATATATATATATATATATGATTAACCAAATGGCAGCATCCGTAATAAAAAAATAATTCTGTAGTGAGTCACTTCTATAAAGTTTTTTTAACTAGTACAGTAAAATAGAAGCTTTTTTTACTAGTGCCTTGTACCCTGTTATGGCCAGCTAGGAAGAGTTATAAAAGAACTGATGCAACAAATAATTTTTGATTTTTACATTCCAAGAAATTCTGTTAGATTTAGAGTCCAATGGACATAATGAAGATAATAAGTCCCTCTGAGAATTATTACCAGAAATACATTTAGGAATATCTTTTAATTAAAAGGTTTTTAAAAGGCAGATTCAGAATGAATGTTGGCAAAGATTCCCAATGTTAAGATCAATTCAGCAGTAGATTTAATTTTCTAGAGAGGCATAGCCTAGAAAGTCCTCAGCCTGAGGTGATTTAATTTGGATTCTTTCACTACACAAGGGACTGGACTCAATAGCCTAATCAGCTCATTCTAACTATATTGATTCTAGGTTTTTCAGTCAAAAAGCAAGTAATAATTGAAATGACTTCCAACATTTCTTAAGACTGCAGTGCTTGTGGCTAAGATCCTAAACATCTTTATTAGCACAAAGGAAATCATATTGAAGTCACCCATAGCAGTAAGTTGTAGGAATGTGAGCTGCTAGCTATGTGCATTGGACAAAAATGAAAATCAGATCATGGGACAGAAAATAATAATTTTGATTAACCCAGTTTAAAGTAATTGAGTCCAAAGCAACAGTATTCCAGTCCTAATTTTACAAAACTCCAGCCTTGATACATTACTCTGAAATTCTAAAATGTTGCAAAGGGCAATAGCATAGAAGCTGTTGTATTGATTCCGAGGATCAAGCTGAGTCAAACTGAAATGATCTGGACTAGGCTAGTTCAATTCCAAACTGGAATTGAATTTGGATTGCTGGATTGCTTTCCTAAACCAGATAAGGTAACCTTTCAGCTTTTCAGTCATATATGGTTATTGTCTTTTAATGTTTTGTTCAGATTAAGATTAGCTATAAAATAAACATCTTACTGATGAATAAAAGTGAATATGATTTACTATCAGTATGTTTCATGTTAGTTACCTATTTAGTCTTGAGTAGTAGTTTTAGGAGCCATGGTAGTGCAGTGGTTAGAATGCAGTACTGCAGGTTACTTCTGTTGACTGCCAGCTGCCCACAGTTCAATTGTCACCTGGTCAAGGTTGACTCAGCCTTCCATCCTTCCGGGTCAGTAAAAAGAGGACCCAGATTGTTGGGGGCAATATGCTGACTCTGTAAACTGCTTAGAGAGGGCTGTAAAGCACTGAGAAGTGGTACAAAAGTCTACGTACTATTGCTATTTCGAAAAAACAAGAGGAGGGAATTCTGGGAATAGCAAGGAGTAACTCATTTTTAATCTACAAAAGTGGACCTTTATTACATCTCAGTAAAAAATGAGAAAAGGGTAGCTTAATCCAAGGTAAATGTTCCTAATTGGTAAAAGGCATGTGTAAACCAGGGATTTCATGCCAACATTTATCACAAAGATAATACTTCTTCATTATTTCTACTCTTCCAGCTCTTTATTTTTCCTTAGAGAACAAAATTATGAAAGCAGGCAAGCTCTGCCTAGTTTGACTTGAGTCTTCCTCACTTGTGATCTTTAATGGAACACATCTCTTGATGTAGTGACAGAAGGAGCTTCTGACATAGTGATACATTACTCTGTATTTTGCAGCTGCTATATATTTGAGTAGAAAAATAACAGGATGGGACTGTATAAAATAGGACCAGGGTATAAAACTGAGGCACATGAGCGCGCGCGCGCGCACACACACACACACACACACACACAGGTAAATCATAAAATCATATGGTTGGAGGGTTGTTTATACCATAAGGTCCAACCTACTCCTCCATCCATGAATCAGGATTAAATCATCTATGATAGATGTTGCCCAGCCTTTGCTTGAACACAACCAGCGAACGGGTTGCCCACAGTCTCCCATAATAATTCATTATTCTGTCACACTGCTGTTACAAATATTCAATCAAAACCTGTCTTCCAGTAAGTTAAAACCATTATTTCATGTTATTCACTCTGGAAAAATATAGAACAGGATCCGTATTCTTTATGCATCCCTTCAGTTGTCTCACTCTTACCTTCCAACTCAGCTTTCTTTTCTCAGTGCTAAATAAACCTCATTCCCTCAATTTCTTTCCATAAGGCTAAATTTCCAGTGCCCTGATGATCCAGGTGTCCTTCTTTCTACCTTTCCCAGTTTGTCTGAATCACTGGGGCGAGAATCTTGCAATTCTCCCCACAGTGACAGGGTCATGGCTCTTTGTGAACACTTCTGAGATGAGAGCAAAAAGGATCCACTATATTGGCGGCCTCAAGTCAACGATGGCCACAATCTCATTGCCACAAAATAGAATCAGAACAGATTCTTCAACATAATTAAAAACACTTTCTAGTTCCAAAAATAAAAACTCAGCAGAGTCAAAACTGCATCACCAGTAGAAAGCTTAGGGTGAAAAGGGATATCCCCTTTATAATATACTTTTCTTATAGGCAGTTATTTTCCACATGATATTACAATTATATTACAATGTTTATGCAAATATTTAGAGAGAAAGTACTCATGCTGTGATATGGAAAGAGGCTGAAGACCCCAAATGGAAGAGAATTTATGATGAACGAAGTAAACTATAGAACAAGAATCAAAAGAGAAGAAATCCTGAAGCAAACCTAAAGTTCATTGACAAGTGCTTGTTTTAGCACAAATATTGGAAGAGAGACAAGACATATTCAGGAAATTCTAGAAGAAAGCAAGCAAACAATCTACAGAAGGCCTTACCTCAAGTAAAAGGACAAGAAGAATTTATCCACAGCATCTCACCAGGATAGACTGCACATCTACAGTTCTCCAACCCAGCTCATTTCAATATATTGTTGGCCTATATTCATAGACTGATTCTCCAATAGGTTGAATAGTATATAAGAGAGAATAGTATATAAGAGAGAAGAACAAAATAGGCAATTTCTATTGTAATTCTTAAAGTGAAATGAAAATATTATTTCCTTTCTTTTGCTAATTGGCAATGAATAAAAGATACAAAGTTGGACTCCTTCTTGTGTTGATCTCCTACAAATGCAATTATCATTTTTCTAATTCATGCTTTACATAGCACACTGGGATACACAGGAAAATTAAATTCTGTTCATACTTTACTGTCTTAGTTATTGATGTAGAAAACTAGTTAATTCTTCTATTGATTTCATTTTTAAAGAGAGAGCTCAAGTGCAGATGTTAAGAACAGGTGTGACTCACAACCCCTCTGCAATATATTTTCAAAAATAGAAGCCACATGCTCTCAATTCTTAGTTGCTTGACATAAGGCAACTATCTCTACTTTTACAGATGGATTTATGAATACCATGTTTCCCCGAAAATAAGACCCTGTCTTATATATTTTTTGAACCCTGAAATAACTCAAAAGTCCGATTGGGTTTATTATCAGGGGATGCCTTATTTTGGGGAAAACAGGGGTAGTTATTAGACATTTTTTAAAAAACGGATTTAAAATTCAAAAATGTCCATGCTGTGAACTGTCTAGTTTTCCTCCAACAAAAGGAGTATTCTTCATCGAAAACATATTACTGTTAACGGAAAAGTTGATATAATGCTTAAGGGATTAAAAGCTTTCCATATTTCTGTAATTTGCTTGCATGTGTTCATTATGATTTGATGAACAAAAGGAGCGTTTGTCAAAGAATGCATTGTTTAATAAACCAGGAGTTTGTAATTTGCAGGGGAGAAGTGGAATCTGTTCTTTGATGGAAAGATTGGATCCAAATTAATAAGTAATAAAGGATACATATTTATTTTATTTTATTTTATTTTATTTCGAATTTATATACCGCACCTTCTCCCAAGGGACTCAGGGTGGTGTACAACCAGCTAAAAACATACAATACAAACATTAAAAACAATTAAAAGGATATATTAATTTGGCCCCAATTTAAAATGACAAACCAGTTAAAAATGTTTTTAAAAAATGTTATGTTAATCCAGCCCGGCTTGCTGAAAAAAGAAAGTTTTAAGGGCACAGCAGAAGGCACGAGGTCTTGAATTCTCCTTATCTCTGGGGGCAGCTGATTCCAGCGGGTAGGTGCCCCCACAGAGAAGACCTTCCCCCTGGGGGTCACCAGCCTACATTGTTCGGCTGATGGCACCCCAAGGAAGCCCTCTCTGTGGAAGCGCACAGGTCGGTGGGAGGTCATCAGTAGCAGCAGGCGGTCTTGAAGATAACTAGGTCCTATGCCGTGGAGCGCTTTAAAAATGGTGACCAACATCTTGAAGCGCACCCGGAAGAACACTGGGAGCCAGTGCAGCTCACGCAGTAGCGGTGTTATGTGAGAGCGCCAGGCAGCTCCCGTAATTACCCGTGCAGCCGCATTCTGGACCAGTTGGAGCTTCCAAGTGCTCCTCAAGGGGAGCCCCATGTAGAGAGTGTTGCAGTAGTCCAGGTGCGAGGTGACAAGGGCATGAGTGACTGTGCACAGGGAATCCCGATCAAGAAAGGGCCACAACTGGCAGATCAGGCGAACCTGACAAAAAGTCCCCCTGGCTACCGCCATCAGATGTTCCTCTAAAGACAGCTGTGTATCCAGGAGGACACCCAGATTGCGCACCCTCTCCGCGGGGGTCAAAGACTCGCCCCCGATAGTCAGTGATGGAGTCAACTGACTATATTGGGATGCCGGGAACCACATCCACTCAGTCTTGGAAGAGTTGAGCTTGAGCCTGTTCCTCCCCATCCAGATCTGCATAGTCTCCAGGTACTGGGACATCACTTCAAGGGCATCATTGGGGTGGCCTGGGGTGGAGATGTACAGCTGGGTGTTGTCAGCGTACTGATGGTACTTCACCCCAAAGCCACGGATATGAATATGAATATATTAACTTTTATGAACAGTTCTATACTCAAAATACAGCAGCTGAGGAATTGTTGGTTATGGTAGAAGTTCTGCTAAGTGGACAGAATGTTAGATATACCACAGCCACGACAACTCCAAGGGGCAAAGCATTAAGATAATGTCAAGAAAAGCCATATATGAATGCAGACCAATGTGGGAGGTTGAAAAGGCTTCTTTGTCCTCCCCTCCAAACAAGACCTACATTTGACAATTCTTCCTTTGACAGAATGGTGACATCTGTCATCACTTCAGCACAAGTACAAGGCTGTATTTCTTCGTTCAAGCGTAACGTACTAAAATATTACTCCTCCATTTACCAGCAATACAAAGAGAAATATGAATGCAATGATATTAAAGTTATGCAAAACCTATCCTGTTACTGAAAACTTCCTGAGTTTGGCAAAGCAAGAATTATTTTAAAGTACAGGACCTACAGGGAGGCAGATTCAATAAAATCAAAGACAATGAACCGCACAGTAAATCTAGGCTTCCCAAAATTAAATCTGATTATAATAGCTCTTTACAGTAAAAAGGTGATTAGGTTGCTTCCCATTAGTTGCTAGAACCAATCAATAAGCAAGCTGATTTAGATTCCAGAAGAACAAATCACATGCATCTCTAAAGAACTGTCTTTGAAGAAAAGAAGGGGGGAAAAAGGCATGAGCTTTGAGAACTCATGAACTAGGCTGTTGTTTTTCCATTTTATCTAAGACAAGGACAAGTAAAATGTCAGTCTGTAGATCCTGGGTCCTTTTTTTCCTTTTAAAAAATAAATGATTTTTACATTCTTTAAATTAAAATTTAATTATTCATTGGGAAGCAGGGGCCTGCTGTCCAAAGTACAGTTTGGAAGTCTACCCATCTTAGTCTTCTTGTCTTGGAGGAAAGTCAAACGACTGGTAGAGACTGGAAACAGAAACAATACAGCTAGGATAGAGATCAATAGTGAAGGCAGCAAATGTTGTGCTGCTACAATGCTCTAGCCACTCAAGAATAAATCAGTAGTACCATAACTTAGTATTGGCAAACGTCCCTAAGGCTCTTAGGCCATTTTATAAATGTTAATTTGTTGAATCGGTCATAGCTGAATCAGTCATAATTATAGCAGTGCTCTAATGATTATATTAATAGTAGGTCCAATGTTAATTGAGATTTAATTTTGGGACAAATGGACTTTATTTGGTGCAGAATTAAATTGGATACCTAACTCTCTGTGACACACACATATATATTCCTGATGAGCTAGCAAACTCACAGGCTAGAAAAATCATTGGCAAAAAAAAGCCTAGTGTGATTTATTTGAATGACTGCTTAATTGGCAGCTGAGCCTAATCAATAATGTTATGGCCCTTATTTAAACTCCAATTATAAGTTGCCTCTTAATCAGTATTGCAGGAGCCAAGCATCAATGTTACCAACAATATACATATATGCATATGTATACATACACACATCCATATTTGTATAGTACATCACACTAACTTAAATTTATTTTATTTCTCTGATCATAAGGGATTTATAAACCTTAAAATTGAACAAGTTTTTTTTTTTCAGCACTTTTACTATTCTCCAATTTCGGAAGTTTTCTTCTACTGAGAAAAAGGTTATCCAATAAAAATAATTATAATAAAGATAACTACATCTTAACCTGAAAAGAATGAAGGTTATATTTTGAAAAGAAGGGTAAATCCAAGATGGTTCACTACTTAATTGTTTTAATGTTCAAATCTTTAATGCCTTTGGTTATTATGGGGTAACAATATACAATATTTATATAATATAACAACATCAGGTGGTCCAGCCTTTCACCTCCTGTTTTTTTAATATGTTTTGAAGCCTGGATGAATGCCAGATATTTGGCAGGCAGCATGCAAGCATGAGTACATCTGCAGGCAGGATTGGTGTCAAGCACATGCTGGGGAAGTGCTTGGGTTGGAGGTAGGAAGCAAGGGGATAAAAGCAAGAAAGAAGTAGGGTGCGCTGGCAGGGACAGCAGAGAAGGCAAGGCAAGGCAACAGGAATGAGAATGTGATGTATGTATTTGCATACTGACATTGCTAGGAACGAAAGAAAAGATGTACACCAAGTTTGGATTTGGAGAGCATAGAGAATTCTTTGGTGTGCTGAGCAGTGTTTCTGGGTGATGCTTAAGAACAATCCAGAGTTTTAGAATATAAGCAGAAAACAAAGGCATGGAACACAGCATTTCATATGCAGAAATTGTTTCCAGACACCAGGAGCTATTAGTAGAGAATAGAATAGAATTCTTTATTGGCCAGGTGTAATTGGATACCCAAGGAATTTGTCTTTGGTGCATATGCTCTCAGTGTACATAAAAAGACAAGATACATTCATCAAGAATCATAAGGTACAACACTTAATGATAGTCATAGGGTACAAATAAGCAATCAGGAAACAATATCAATATAAATTGTAAGAATACAAACAAAAAAGTTACAGTCATTTCTTTTCTAAAAAGTTTGCCTGCGTGGAAATATGGCGTTTAGGCTTATAAAGCTGGACAAACAAGCAGGGGGGGGGGATTCCCCATCCACAAATTATATGAACAAGTTCTTAACTTACAGTCTCAGAAAACTGATTTTAATATAATTGAATTTCTTTTGGAGGAGATTGTAAGAAGGGATGAGATTATGAATCAGAATTTTGAGAAATTTAAGCAGGAAACTAAAAAATTGGTGCAATTAAAGTTTGATATTTTGCATCGAAAGATTTTAAAAGTGGCTAATGGTTTCTCAGAATTTATGATTAGGCTGGATACAAATACTAATCTATTAGAGTCTAAAGTGGAGGAAATTGAAGACAATTTGGAAAATAAAATAGAAAAAATTGAGAATGATTTGATAAATACTCAAGACAATAGTCTAGAAGAAAAACCTGAAATGGAAGCTGATTGTAATGTAGAAAATATACAGCAACGTATTGAAAAGGAAGTTTTATTGATGCAACATAATTTTACTGAATATGCGATCAGACTGAGAGGATTACAGGAAAATAACAGAGAGGATTTAAGAAAAATATCTTCTGAAGTTCTGGCTGGGATTTTAAAGGTTCAACCTGAGGAGGTACTTTGTAGGATCGATAGAGTTTATAGAATAAACTCCTGGACTGCAAAGCAAAGGCAATTGCCTAGAGACGTGGTGATTTATTTTACAGATAAAGATTTAAGGAATAATATTGTGCAGAAATCCTTTAAGTCTACTTTGCAATTTTTTGGAAGAAAGATTTGGATTTATAAAGAGCTCCCGCCTAAGATATTATTGGAAAGAAAGAAATTTGGCTTCTTGGTGGCTGAGCTTAAAAAAAGAAATATCCTATTCAGATGGAATATTCCAGTTGGTATAATATTGAGATGTCAAGGAGAAAGATATCAATTAAATACTGTTGAAAAAGCGGAAGAATTTTATCAAAAAATTTTAAAAATGAACTTAACATCTTTATGCACAACACAAGACAAGCAGAAGGAGCTAGAAATAAAGGGAAAATATCGAGTTATAGAGGCCTTTGCAGATGAATTGCCTTTGGATTCTTCAGATACCTCAGATGGATTATTTATAAATAAGAGAGAAGTGGCATCGGATTCTAACGTGATGACTCGCCAAGTTACAGATAACCATGGAAACCAACCAATTGATATACAACTTACAGAAAAGAAATATGAGTTACAAAAACAAAACCAACAGGATCAAGTTATAAAACAGAATGAAAATCGACCAGTTGATATACAACTGGCAGGAAGGAAATCAGGATGGAGATCCAACCCACAAAAAGAAAGGAAAAAAAAAGAAACAGGTCTCACAAAAATAAAAATGTCTAAACTAAGCAACAATAAAGCCAGTTACTTTGAAAAAATACATGACTGAATATATGAAAAGATGGATGAGGCGAAGTAGTGGTTGATATTATCCTGAGGAGAATGACAGATCTCTGCAATGCTGTAATTTTGGGATGTGAAAAGGGCCTATGAATTGTTGGATTGGAATTATCTACTTTTTGTTTTTGTTTTTGTTTTTTATTGATTAACGTATTATATCTATGCGGAGCTATAAGGCAAGAGAGTTATGCTGGGGCATGCAGAAGATCTGGTTGTTACCCCATTACGAGATGGGAATTAATAATCCTGAAGAAAGCCACTATTACAGATATGGATTACAATTACAAAGTCACTCGGGTGGTTGTTTTCTTTATATATATATATATATGTGTGTGTGTGTGTGTGTGCGCGCATGTGTGTGTGTGCGCGCGTGTGTGTGAAGATATTTATTATTGATGGGGGCAGATGATAACTGAGGATTTTGAATACTCTGTTGCAACTGGGATGTTATGTTACCCTAATCCAGATGATGGAGTCGGCAATCCAGTGGAAAGACATTAAAGAAGATATTATATGGATTATAAGTTTAAAGTCATTGATTTTGTTTATATAAGGGAATATTTTTTTAGTAGGATGGGCAGAAGAATAAAGATATTAAGAATTGTTGTACATGGTAATCTTGTAGGAAAGTGGGTGGAGACAGGCTAGTGTATTGATTGTATAGATTAAAAAAAGGGATGTTTAAGAGATATATATATGGGAGTGGAGGAAATGGATGGAGTAGAACAAATGTAAAACTAGAATTCATGGGGAAGGCTGCTTTGAAATGTTATATTAATATACGCAAAAGATTAAATGTTAAAGTAGGATTTATTATATAGTTTTAAAGTGGAAGGTTGTTTTGAAATGTTATATTAATATATAGATATAAGTATGGGGAAGGGGGGAAAAAGGGCAGACTATCGATAAATTGGGAGTTATAATAATATTACTGTGTTAGATCAGAAGTTATCATATAGTGTTGTAATGGAATGTTATTTTGAAGTGTTTGGTAAGAGGGGGAAGTAATAATATTAATAATATTACTAGAAGTAAGGGTCAGTATTTGGAGGGGAGAGTAAGGGGATGGTAAAATATTATATAATCTGTTATGTATTAGGTTTTTATTTTGAAGAAGTCACAGGGGGAAGGGGTGGTGAGGGGGGTTAGGGAGGAGGGGGGGAAAGGGGGAAAAATTTGTAATTGAAAACTTTTTCAATAAAAAAAAAAGTTACAGTCATAAGTGGGAGGAGATGAGTGATAAGAATGATGAGAAGATACTAATAGTATTGCAGCCTTAATGAGTAGTTTAACAATGTTGAGGGAATTATTTGTTTAGCAGAGTGATGGCGTTCAGGGAAAAACGGTTCTTGTGTCTAGTTGTTCTGTTGTGCAGTGCTCTATAGCGTTGTTTTGAGGGTAGGAGTTGAAACAATTTATGTCTAGGATGCGAGGGATCTGTAAATATTTTCAGACTTCTTTTTGACTAGTGCAGTATACAGGTCCTCAATGGAAGGCAGGTTGATAGTAATTGTTTTTTCTGCAGTTCTAATTAATTTCTGAAGTCTGTTTGAATTTCCTTCCTGATGGAACCATACCTTTGTAGTTCCTTTTGTTTAGTTGGTACTGATAAACAGGTGGTTAGTCAGCCAGACAGAGTCAATGTGACTTGCTGTTTGCTTGGGAACCAGATGTTTTACAGGGCACAGAGGCTTCATGTCATATTTGGGGTGGTCTGTCATGCTGCCCAGCACCCACATTAAACAGGGAGGGCCCTCTGCTGGTAAAGGGGGGACCAAGTGGCATTGCATGTGTGGAAGTAGATGTCTCTCCTGCATCCTCTGCTCCCCATTCCAAGAATACCTGACCACCTGCAGCTTCAGGAGGGTGTCTTGGACAGCTTGGAGTTCTGAGAGCCACGTGTCAGTAGGTGAGAGCAAGACTGGAAAACCAAGCACAGGAAAGACCTAAGAATGGAAAGCATAAGTGACTTAAAAAGAAGTATGAGGGGAGGCGTGCTTAGTGTTTTTGTAAGCAAACTCAGCGGGTGACAATCCCAGTTGATTTAATTTTGATTAACCTGTCTTGAAGTAGTTGGATCTGAAGCCTCTGTATTCTGGTCCTAGTTTTGAAAAACTCTAGTCTTGATACATTACTCTGGAGTTCTAACATGTTGCAAAGAGCAAAAGCATGGAATCTGTTGTATTGATTCTGGGGATCAAGTTGGGTCAAACTGAAATGATCTGGATTAGGGGAAGTTCAATTCTGAACTTCTGGATTGCCTTCTTAAACCAGATAAGATAACCTTGTAAAGTCTTTCAACTTTTCACTCATATATGATTATCTTTTAATGTTTTGTAATGTTCAGATTAAGGTTAGCTATGGAATAAGCATACCTTAAGTATATCTGAATAAAAATGAATATGAATTAATCTCTTATATGAGATTCTATAGGGTCTGCTTAGATAAAAATTCAGAAATGAATTCATCTCTTGCAGCATACAAATAAGGTTTCACTCTTCGGCAGAAAAAAAAAAGTAATGTTTTATCCTTCCAAAGAGTGAGCTGTCATTCTTGAAATATTTATGTTATCCAAAAGAAACATCACAGGTCAAAAACTGACCAGCATGTCCATATATTCAGAAATCCTGATACTAAACTGTATTTGTTTTGGCTTTTTTTTTTAAGTTGGGATGGCCATAAGTGAATATAAATGTGAATGCAGTGTCTTTGATTTATGTCTTTCCACCAAGATTGCTATATTTTAAGTTTATCTTTGAAACTGGTGCCTATTGCTATAATGGTTTACTTTGTATCAAATGCCCTTACAGCCTTGTTAAACCAGCTCTTTGTTCTGTATGTAGTCAAGCATTATAAGAGACAAAATTGCTTCCCTAAATTATTTTTTCCCAAAAGTATCCACATTAAGTTACTTTATTCTTCCTTTTTTCCCTTTTCTGCCCCAAGCTGATATGAGGCATTCATGGATGATTTACATCTTGTCTTACTGGTTTTCTAAGCCATTGGCCTGAAGAAGACTTGCAGTAACAAATAGATGCTGAAAGATGTTGCTTAATAATTATTAATGTCTTCCGCTCTTAAGAGGAGAGGAATAACTATTTAATTAACATTCTGCAATGATTAATTGCAGAGTCAATGAAAAGCTACTTAGCTCTTGCTACTTTACCAACATCAAAGGAATTGCTTCAGATTTGCCATAGGTCTGTCTATAAATAGATTAAAGTATCAGGTTCCTAGTGGTTGCCCTGGATGGACTTCATAGCTTTAGATTAGGGAAAAGTTGGAAGAGTTGACCATTTAAATTGTAAAACTATGTTATGGATTTCATATAGCAATTCCTGTGGCAATTGCAGCAATAAACTATATTTAAAAGAAGAGCAAGAAACTATCCAATAATTTCAAGCTACCTTTAATGACACTGCTATTCTATTTCTCCAGGAACTAAGAAAATTGACTAAATGCAATCAATGTTTTCTACAAATTATCATCCCCACTTCCCCTGAGCAACTTTAGTTAAATTAAACTATACCTTAACCTATACTAAAACCTCATCCAAAATCAATTTTAAAAGACTGTGAAGAATAAGGTCTATATATATATATAAGGTCCAGGCTATAACAAACACACCTGGCACAGATGTGATTTGAATTTTTTCTTTTTCTTTATTTAATCCCCTTACGTTATGGGATATGATCAGAGTATCGCTTATCAAAAAATTTTTAATCCCTTATAACTAGGGAAAGTAGAGGAAAAGAGATGTCCTAGTCTTTTTACTTTTTAAAGGCACAAAATGAGCAAAGGCATTCTGCGATATATCTCTGAACAAACCTGTCTTGGATCTGTGACAAGTCTGGTACTTGTAAAAGACTTGATCAGTGTTTTATAGTTTGACATGCAAGAAGAAAAATACACTGAAGCTTTAGCTTAAAAACTCAAGGTGACTCTTTCATATACATTGATTAAGCACTAGTGCTGAAGACAAGACAGCACAGAAATAATGATTTCAATGAAAGCAACTAGTCAACACCATGTGGTTGATTTGACAAATATTGTCGGAGTCCCAATCCTAATAAGCATTGTAGAATCATGCAATGCTTCAGAAAGCATATATTATAAATGAATATGCATTTTTGAAATAAAAAACAATGCAGGATTGGTTCAACATACATCAAACCTAATATCAATAAAGTTGCAGTAAACCTGCCCGGTGTAAAGACCTTTACAATAACTAATTATGACAAAAAACAGATAAAGTGTTAAATAAATCCATGTCAATGTAGTTCTATTTTAGGCTTGATCAGTTTTAATTCAAGGTCAATAGAAAATGGAAAAATGACAGTGGGAAAAGAAAATGGGGTTAGCTGTTTCATGCATTAGAGGGAAGCAACCTGTTTCAGGTAGACACATAAGAAAGGTAACAGTAGTAGAAATCTGTATCTAAATGATACAAGAGTATTGTTTTCCAAAGAACTGGTTCTTGGGAGATGGGACTTCCACATGGGGTCCATTTCACCCCCAAACTGCCATCTGAAAGGAAGGTCTCACCTTTTCTTATAAAAAGGAACAGCTCCACGAATGACTAATTCATACATTTCATCTTCAGGTTAGCTATAAGGAAAAGTTCAATAGGACATGAAGCCAGCAGGCTGTGCCAAGGATACCACAATGGATTCTGTGCATGGATCTGAAGGAAATGCAAGAAATGCCATGCTACAAATGTAGCATAATGCAACAAAAGCATTACGTTGCTTTTGCAAACATAATGAACAGCTTTGGGAAAGTTGCAGAAGCTTTTGAGAGTGATTCAGACAAAGGAATAAAGGTCTCGGGTTAAAATGTGTAGTAGAAGTACACATGAGGCCAAAATAAGCAGTAGGGACAAAACTATGGAGAGTTCTAAAGAATTGCAACATCAAGTGTTCTTTTTTGTTGTTGTTAATGTGAATGAAACCATATATCCAAAGCCTTTCATCACTGATGAGAATGTAGTCCTCCTATATCCGTGATGGCAAACCTATGGCATGCGTGCCTGAAGTGGCATGCTCTCTGGGCACGCCAGCTGTTGCCCATTGCTCTTCTGGGTTCCTGCACGCACATACACATTGGCCAGCTGGTCTTTGCATGTGGAGAAGTGCCGAAAACTAGAAGAGCAGCTCCCTAGCATACATGCGCATGCCGGGAAGCTGAGCTTCCAGTTTCTGGCACGCGCATGTGCACCAGCCAACTAGTCTTCGCACATGCATGTGTGCCAGAACCCGGAAGACCAGGTGACTGATGGGCATGCGGACATCGGAAACCAGAAGCTTAGCTTCCCGTTGCGCACATGCATGCCAGGGAGCTGATCTTCTGGTTTCCTGCACTCCTGTGCATGGGCACCAGGGAGCTGCTCTTTCTGTTTCCAATGGTCTCCTGCATGTGCACACATACGTTCCCCTTTCAGCACTCGATGCCGAAAAGGTTCACCAACACTGTCCTATATTGAAATTGCTCCTAGATATTAGAAATGACATCACTGCCCTGTTATGGACTTCTGTGCCATGTTCTTCATCTTAAATTTGTTTGTTGCCCATTTCCCTACAGTAGCTATCCAAATTCCATCTGAGCAGCAAAAAATAATAAGAGTTTTGGTTCTTTTTCATTTTCACTGAGTGTGGCACCTCTGATAGTGTTGTGACCTAGGCCCAAGTAGGTATTATCAGACACAAACAGTTCTAAATAAACAGGTTTTATTAGAACAGCTGAGAATTAACTCATTATCAGCGTAGTCCAAACTAATTCAAAACAAATTCTTCATAACACAATTCTTCAGCCTTATCACCAACCTTGGTCTAATTAGGCAACCTGCCAAAGGCTTTTCTTGGCAAAAGTTCAGAAGCAGAAGACACCGACAAGAAATAAATGCAGCAATACAAGAAACAAATCTATCAATGTTGTTTTGGACAAAGAGCCCAAGAGCTGTTGCTGGTCTTTTATGTATTATTTATTTTAAGCCTTATGGGAGGGGCCAGTCATCTCTTGGCCTTACTACCGAGTCATCCTTTTTGCTTTTGCTGCTCTTGCCTTCTGGTAGCTCTTCTCATGCATGCACTAGGCTCCTCCTGTTCTTCTGCCTCTCTGCTGTCAGTCTCTGGAGGCTCCGGAGTCCCAGATGGCCCTGGCCCCATCTCTGCCTTTGACACAGAGCCCTCATCCAGGCCTTCCCCAGCCTCTAGGACTGGCCCATGTTCTTCCTCAGCTTCCTCACTGTCCAACTCCGCTGCCAACTCCACAGGCTGCTGGTGGACCACAACAGATAGAAATTTAAAAAGGAAAAAGATCTCAATTTAATGCTACACAATTGCAATACATTAAACACATGCACAAATTGCTTTGCCCTCCTTAACTTTTATATTTAATGTCAGTAAGAGACTACAATGATCGGAATAATAAATTATCACTTCTAACACGACAAGTCTTCTTAGTTTTACAGTATCTCTTAGCTAGATCCTACTCTGTGCAGTACTTACTCTAAGCTTCTCCTCACCCCCCTCAACTTTTCTAATCTTGGTTTTAAAAAGGGTAACATTGTTTGCATTTTAGCTCACTGTAATCCATAGTATTCCGCATTTAGAAGAGTTTTTTTTAATGATGCTTAAATGGATATTCATATTTTCTAGGACTGCCTATAATAGAACAGGGACATTCAATATGAAGCTGTTTTCTCCTTTACTGTATGGTATTCAGATCGTGGGATTTTGTCATTTGGAAATTGCATGGGGTCACATAATTGATGGAATGCCATTTTTTTGTACTCATCTATTAGTCATTTGGATTAGTTCATGTTATTTCTCATAGGAATGAAGAAGATCACACCATTGACTTCTTAACATTTTGGCAAGATTGGGGATTAGAAACATACCTTTGGAAGTGCTCTGAGGTATATGAATGTCAGAGAGAAAAATGGAGACAGCAAGGGAAACAGTGGCTTATCCCAAGGGCAACATATGTGTACATGCATTCTCTGTAGTATGGCTACTGTTGTGTTTGGGATTCATCCATGTTGCTCCTGGCTCTTTCAGACAGCTGGTTTGAAAGGGGGTGGCTGGATTGAACAAGGACGGTGTGTTGCTACCATCTCTTGAACCTGCCATCTTCAGATACAGGTTTCACAACCGTCTCCATCGTTCCGTGAATTTAGGAAGCCCCAAATACTTTCTTATTCCAACAGGCCTACAATCATAGTGAGATTTTGGAATATTGACTGATAAGATTTATAAGTTATCAGTGAATTATGTGTGAATTTGATTGACTTTTTAGATGAATTCTTGTATTCTTTGCAGTGCATTATCCAGGATTATATGATTGAGGTTGTACACTAACAAAAGTGAAAAAAGAAAAACAGTAATAGTTTGTGGCAGTGCGACATAAATTGAAGCACAATGTAATTATACCAGTGTTGGTGCTGTGCAATTCACTAACCTTCCTTGAGACACTAGACGTCATACTTCTAAAATTTAAAAATGTCAAGAGTTTATTTTGTGTGGAAATAGATTCGTAGATAGTTTGTGTGAACCCATTCACTTTTGATTTATTATACAAACCTATGTTTTAGTGCAATATGCAAAAACAGTCAAAAGGTATGAATTTGCTCTGTGAAATCTAATTAATAAGCCTAGGAAATTAGAGTGTGTCATAAGTGCTTTGTTAGAATAATGCAATTTCATGAAAGTTTTGACATGAGATCTGCAGATTTTCACATTGTAAAACTGTTATCAAAATGAGCAAATGAGTGGCAGCAGGAGACAAATAGCTGACAAATCAAACAACCAGTGGTTATGGTGCAATGTGATACAAGTATCCAAGTAAAACATGAGACATTATGCATGGATCTGTCTTCTTTACTGTAAATACACAGAATTAACTGGAATATCAATTTACCCATGTTGTTGCAGAAATGTCTGTTACTAATACTAATATACTACATATATTAGAATATGCTATTAAGATGATTATGTCCATTTAATCGTGTCCAACTCTTGGCAATTCTATGGGCCAGGTCTTTCCACATTTTCCAATCTTGCCCTGCTTCTTTGAGCTGTTCTATGCCATTAATATACTAACAGCTTATGTTAATATATGTGAAAAATTTTGTTAAATCCCATATGGATTGGTGGACTTTTGAGTGGATTGGAGCAGGGTTGGTTCTCTTTCATTTTATAATTACAGATAACAATCTACCAAAATTAAATTTAATTATAGATATTTTTAGTAGTTCAAATTTTATAGGATAGGTTAAACAATTGTTTCTCTATTAGTTTACTCTAAAATGTGTAAGATATAGTAGTGATGGGCCATTTGCTGTAGGGCCATTTGCTATAAAAAATACAAGGTTATGGCATGAACTCAGAAGGAAGTCAGATGTGTATTTGTAAGGCCTGCATAACAAAGATAAAGGAAATGGGAGTGTGGACAGGTGTGACCCCTTTCAATGAAGAAACTGCACCTCACGTCTGGTGTTCTTCATCAGGCTCAGCCCAAATTCATCAGGCACCAGGCTCAGACCTGAATTGGAGACAACAGTAGGCATTTGCCTTTCCATTCTACTGAAGGAAGTCTTGGATTGATCAGAGTCTTCTATAGAAGATACATGTTTGATAAAAGATATTCAAACACTACGTGATACATGTGTCCAGTTATTTCTGCGGAGGCAAGAGCAGGCTATATATCAAGAGTGCTAGAAATAGCAACTAAAATGTAGTTGTATCTTCACATAAAAACTGGCATAGTTATTCATTCATTTACCTACTCAGTGAAGGAAGGCAATGGCTTCCTAGTGAACAATCACATGAATAAATTCAGTCCATTTTTATGCAAATACTAATGGCCTGTCTGATGAAAAAGGGTCACGGGGGAAATTCACTAGCTGGGTCACAAGCATGGAACAATTTCAAATTTTGTTGATTTGATAACAGATGAAAATGACTTTATTGTGCCAGGTTTTCTGATGTCAAACTAATAATACGTGTCAAGAAGGCAAGTGCTACCAGCTGATTCTAATGAGGATTTTCAATCAAATGCAGTCCAAACTTAGCATCCTAATATTAAATGCAAATACAAAATAGCATTGAAAATATATGTGATATAATCACTTACAGTGAATAATAAAGTCTTACTGCTGTATATGCATTATAAAACTACTACATAAGTGACCTCACATTTGTGAGAGAAAAGATTGGAACCAATTTGTTAATATTCTCCCTCCCTCCCTCCCTCCCTCTTGCTCTCTCGCTCTCTCTCTCTCAAACTGCAACAATCATTTGTTTGTCTGCTCTATAAAAGCCACTAGAAGGAGTTATATTTTCTGCCTTCTGACAGCTTCTTCATTTTTTGCATATCTTAAACAAAGTAAACAATGGAGGGCTTGCCTATAAAAAAAAATGACCATAATAATACTCAAATGATCCTTGTTTCAGGAGTTTCAAAGCTTCTAAATCAAGACACCATTGTTACTTCATTTAATTGACCAAAATATTGTCTTTCCTCAGAGATATATTGGTAGTTATTTATACTTATGTTCATGGAAACCTGTAATCTTCTTGAGACATGTTACTCAGTTTCTGAAAGACTTCATTAGTAGATTTTGTGGACTTTGTGTTTTTCTCTGTGTCTAAATAAAGTGTAACACTAAGGGGGCCCCTCCATGTATAGTGTCGCCTTCAACCCACTTCCATCCAACTATTGAAGGCAGTTTTTTCTTGGTCTACTTCAAAAGTAGTGCTTTTTTTTTTATTTGTGCTGTCGCAAACCATGATGAACAGTCATTACTAAGATACTTTGCATCTACACTTCATCTTTTTTGCCCCATTATTAAGAGACTTGGTTTCCAGATTTCTTAACAGTTTTTCCTCTGCTTTCTTTAGATTTGCTGCTGAATCTCAAAGTGATCTTTAAACAGGGGCATCCAAAACAGGGTCCAAAGAATAGAACTAATACTCCCGGTGGGCAAAAATTAAATAAATAATTGTGGATTAACTAATTAATTAATTACTCAATCAATCTAGCTCTGTCAATGTAAGATTTATCCAATGTTGGGAAAATAGACATGGAAACATCAAGTGCCAAGCTGTAATTCGGTTGCAGTTATAGATTCATCATCAGCTGAAGTATTTAAAAAAATACCAAAAATATTTGTGTTAATAAAAACTCATAAGCATGAAGAGGAAGTACAGTGATGGAGTTGAATGCACTTGACAGGTGTCTGCAGCTACCTGATCTTGGAGAATAGGTAGCGTCAGTTCCCGGATTCTAAACCTTGACAGTGATGAGGACAGAGATGAAAAAAAAATGAAGTGACCGTGATGGTTCTTTCAGGGGAAATGATAAAAAGCACAGCCATGAAATGTAATTTTGTTTCCCTTTGTGGTGAGGATGACTTCAGAAAAATAAAAATATGTCACAAAATTGAAGATATTTTTATTTCTAGGATTTCCTGTTGATTCCTTTGGCTCCTATCTATTATTACAAAACAATCATATTTGTATATGTGTATGTGAACATACACATCTCCAATTTGGGTCACTGCATATAGATCTGTTATGTACTTGATTTATTCTTTCTATGGCTTTATGATTTTATTATATATTTTATTGTCTCTCCCGGTTTTTGTTTGTAGGCAGACTTGGATTGTTCATTGTTGTGTTAGTTATTGTTTAGGTGGCCTTGTCCTTAGCCAGTCTCCAAGTTGTGGATTGTAAAAAAATTAAGATTCTTTTCACTCTTTAGACATCCAGATATTGGTTAATATTCGTTAGGTTTCTCAATGAGGTTTCTGTCTTCTGTGGACTGAGCCACAACTAAGATTTTGGCATCTGTTTCTAACTGGGAAAAGAAATTTGCTCCTGGCACTGCTGTAGAGTTGGCATAGAAGTTGGGCCCTGCAGCTACTCTCTGCATGCAGGCCCCAATTCCCTTGCTCTTGCTAAATTGGATGTTTTGGGGATTGTGTAGCTCCTTGCCTGCTGTCCTCTTTCTCAATAGCACATCATAATACAATGTACTCTTCTCAACTCTCCTTCTACTTCATCTTCTACTTCTACTTGAGCAGGGGCTTGGACTAGATGATTTACAAGGTCCCGTCCAACTCTGTTATTCTATTCTATTCAGGTAAAATCATGTCAAGACATTAAGAAAATCTCATTTTATCTTAAACAACAATAAGTGAAAATGCTTCCATTGGCATAATTCTACCTTTTTCCCAGAGTCTAAACCCTTTTCCTATTACATCTTAGGGCATTTGTGGTTAGAACTCTTAGGAACTCATTTAAGTTCTCTCTCTCTCTCTCTCTCTCTCTCTCTCTCTCTCTCTCTCTCTCTCTCTCTCTCTCTCTCTCTGTGTGTGTGTGTGTGTGTGTGTGTGTGTGTGTGTGTGTGTGTGTTTGTGTGTGTGTGTTAGAGAGAGAGGGGGAGAGAGAGAGAGAGAGAATAGATTCATGATTAATAATTCATCTGGAAGGAGATTTGAATATGTAGGCTAGCCAAGTCAGATTCTACGTTTGGTGTTAAGAGCCAAATTAAGTTTGTCTTTCTTATGTGAAAATGATCTCATTCTCTTCCCCCAAGTCCATTTCTTTTCCTTCCTTTATTTAAAAACATCACCATTCCTAATATCAGCATTTTAATTTATTCCTCTAGTCAGTGAGAAATATCAGTAAGAAATAGGGATTGTCACAGCCACTTTTAGTTATTACTATCTCTTCAAGTTGGTAACAATGAAGACAAGAAATTTTTTAAAAGGCAACATATTCTATCTGACAACACCGGCTTTTTATATCACATTTTGATTCTGATTCTGATTTCCCTTTTTATTTTGTCATTGTAAAAGGCGGATGTCACAAATCTTGTTTTGACAACTGCTGAAATAATTAAGAAAAAACAGCCAATTATCCAGAGATTTTTAAAAAGCAAAGAACAATTTCTTATAGAAGAGCAATTTATCTGGTATATTAGATCAATATGGCTTCAGTTGTGCAATTCCACAATGTTGTCCTCATTTTGGATTCCACTCCTAAAGGATGTTTAAGTTGAGGTGTAATAATAGCAGCATTATAGCCATTGTTATCTCAGAGGAGGAAACATAGTAACCAACCAGCAATGTTTGCAATATACAAATGCTTGTAAATACATCTACTTTTAAATTGAAATAGTCAGTCAGGAATCCTCAACAATTTTTCTTTAATTTGGTTGTTTATTTATAAAATTTATAGACTACCCCAATTTCTCTGAACTTTGAGCATCTTAGAGAATCTTCATCATCATCTTACTGTTTCTACGGAGATGCACATAAATACTATTCAATGCAATCAAATGTAGCAACCTGGTCCATTATATTATATGCCATATACACAATGGAAGAAAACTGGAGCAAGACAGGAAAATATATATATATTCATTGTCTTTCACAGCATCTGCTGGAAACCAAAATATGAGATTCAAAGCAGTATTTTGCAGCAGGTAAATTTATCCTACAGTGGCAACCTCAGGATGAGAAATAATGGAAACATTAGCAACCTGGGTCCTGTAGTTTTTTTCTTTCTTCTCAGAGTAATTCAGCTTGAAACAGCTTTTTTCCTATGAGGCTTCTATCCATCTTTCATTTCCTTCCATTGTAATGGCTTATTCTTCTTGGTGCAGTTATTCAGATCAGGCTAACTTCTGGGGAGCAAGTTTATTATTCCTTTCTTGCTGCAAAGTGAAATAAAGATTCTTCTATAACCTCTCCTATACAGGTGTTTCTATGCTCCTCTATAACGTCTCCAAAACAGATGTTTCTATGCTGTGCTCCCAAAGATTTGGGATCTGCTATTTTATTCAGCACTCCTGTAGGAAAATAAAAGCTACACAACCAAAGCCTGAAAGAGTTGAGGCTATTTTTTTCACTGGGGTGGGGAGAGAAAGAGAGGGAGATGTTTACAATTTTGTTTTCAAAGCAAACTGGACTACTGTCACCATTTTGGACCGGACAGAAAGTTGGAGGTTGTCTTACTTAGAAAATCCAGTCTCTACATTATCAATATGTGATAACAGAGCTTCACAATCACAATCAATATATGATTGACAGCTTCTGCACTGAAGACAAATTCCTTGTGTCTAATCACAAATAAATGATTATGCTATGCTATGCTATGCTATTCTAAAGACTTTGGGCAGTCACCCTCTCTCAGGCCAATTCACTTCCCAGAGTTGTTGGGGATTTTTTGGGGTTTTTAAAAAAGTTTTATTAGGTTTTTTTATTTTTTCCCCCCAGAGTTGTTGTTGTGGGGAAGATAGGAAGAGGAAGGAATATTATGAAATAATAGAAAATATTTGTAACTCAGGTTGTAGTTTTTGGCAGTGGTTTGCTCTCCAAGCTTGTTTCAATTTAGTTTCCAAACATTTAGTTACCAGACTAGGTAACGTTATCAACAGGACTGTCTTGTCCTATTCTCCTTAGTTTATAAATGTCTTGTGTGCTAGTGTGGTCAGTTGGTTGTTTGATTGGTTGTTCGTTTGGAGCAATATTTAAATTCTGAGCAGCTGATTGGTTCTTTTGTTGACTGGTTATTCGAATGATCTGGTTTCTTATATATTCATATGCTGGATCTAGGTCAATATGTTTGTTAATTGCTCGTTTGGTATAATACCAGGCCTCAACAAATTCACATGCATGGCGGGTGCTAGCATGGCCAATGATTTTTGTTCTTTCCCAATTGAACTGGTATTATTCATTATCAATGTGATAAAATAAATATTATCTATATTCACCACCCTGAGTTATTTATAAACAATAAAAAGGTGGGGGAAAATCAAATAAATAAAATATGAACTGTTGTACCCCAAGATCCCATACATGTCAGTTCTGCCCTTCTAGTTTCTGATCTTTAAATACTGTTGGAAGGTCTTTAAAAAGCTCTCTATGCCCTCTTTTGCAAACAGGTCTTTATCTATAAATCATATGGAGGTTCCTCAATCCATCTGCTGTATATTTGAAGATACATAGAAACCCACCTCATAATACCTAGGAAGAGGAAGAGTGGTGCAGGTGAGAATAGAGACATTAAACACATATTTGACGATTCTACAAATATCGCTTATGGTTCAGTTCCTAATTCAGACTTGATGCCTGGACAGGATTCATCTAAAATATACAGTGCATAATTGTTACTTCCCCATGGATTTATTTATCAAATTTATTTGCTGCCCATCTCATGATTCAGGCAGATCTGGATAATACTCATGGATAGTATGTAAGGTTGGATAAGATTCAGAGATCCAGTGTAATTCAGATTATATAATGGTGATTTGTGCACTCCTGATAATAAGCACACGCACATGCATGCATAGAAGACATTGATAGTATATCTTCACTGTGTCCGAAGGAGGAAGCTTTTATGTTTTATGTCATTATTATTCCTTTTTATGATAATTGCAGTTGGGCCATATAGCCACATATCTGTTAATCTTTTCTTGTGAAGAAACCTGCCATATTCATACCATGCTAATGAGCAGATCGTAATAAAATAAACCAATCTCTTTAATTCATTTCCCTCATCTTCTCTCTCCATTCAGTCCTCTCAATTCAGCACTAATTACAAATATGTGTAACAATGGTGTGTACAACTTGGCACGTAGTCTTTACAAAATATAACATTCCCTTCTTACATGTTCACATAGACCTATAGGCACACAGATATATGTATGCGTTGTGAGAATTCTACTTATGTTACATATTAAGAATTTATATATATTAAACTGCTAGGTTGGCAGGAGCTGGGTAAGGATGGGAGCTCACCCTGTCCTGTGGCATTCAGATCTCAAACTTGGGCTGCCGGCTTTCCAACTAAGAAGCCCAGCATCTTAACTGCTGAGCTACTATAGTTTTATATTTATATTTATTAAATGTATTTATTAAATAAATTATTACATGTATTTCTTAAATTTAAGAATTATACGTTTTTAATACAAAACGTAAGTAGGATTTCCACTAAGCACAATAGCTTCAATCTTCTGCTGTTCTGCTCTTGAAAAAATAAGTTGAATAGAAAGAAAACTGTTCTATTGATTCTTTACAATATAAAAATATATGAAGGAATCCTAGAAATCTTACAATTCTTACCCTTTATTGTCTACTTTTGTATCCATTCTCTTGAATAGCTGCTTTCCAATCCTGAGGTTCTGTTTCTTTCCCTATGCTTACTAAATAAATACTTGCAACAGATTTCTAGATGGCAAATGCTGCATAAAATAAATACATTTTCATTATTGAGTATAATTGGACATTTGACTCCAATATTAGGTACTGTCCAAGGTCTCCCATGTTCAAATAAAGACATGAATGACATTTTAAAATATATATATATATTGGCAAGAAAATATTTCCACAGATTTCAATTAAAGCCAGTAAAAGTTATTCCTGGGTATTATCTTTTGCATTTTTATTAAGGGTGTTGTTTTTATGGTAATGTGCTTATCTGCCAAAACATGTTTTGTTGAATTCTAGATAATCCAGGACATATTTTTTCAGTTTCTTTACATTGAAACACTGTCAGCCGATATTCCAATTATTGTACAAACACCTAACAAGATCATTTTTAAAAAGCTGTTAAACTTTGTAGGGAATATTGAAGTCTGACGTCAGTGGCAAGTCTTGAAGTTCAGAAAAAATTGTTTAATTCTTTTCCAGTTTCTTGTGAAAATTTATCATGATATGCTTTAAGATCTATGCATGCATCTGACTGCAGCACAAATATATCTCCACCATGAAGGAAATATGAAGCAAACCTTTCTCCCAGCATGCCCAACTCTTCTCCTGCCTTACAGTTCTTTGCATAATTAGTACAAAGTTCTGAAATCTTTGTACACACATTGCAAAACAGATGGGATCACAGGAAGACAGAAAAGGCTGTCTTCAATTTTGACAGATATTTTATAACATTGTTTACCATGAGATAATTTAGGACTGTGAAGTACATTGACCGACAATCCTAGACACGTCTGCTCTCGTATAAACCTCATTATTTCATCCTTAGCTAAGTATGTATGGGATTATAGCATAAAGGACTATGCAAGTATTTGTGATTCAATTCATCCTAACCTTGAATATCGTAGAACACACAATTTTCATTGATGCCATGTATTATTATGTGCTTAGCTGAATGGTTTAAAAAGGTGGGGTAAGTGTCTCCTACCCAAGATTCATACAAATTTTAAAGAAGTTGCCTTGTAGCTTTTAAACAACTATCTTCTAAATAGCTACTAAAATTTCTCTGTCTTTTTCTGTGACTGCATTCAGCTTAACCTTTTTCCAATAACATGGGTTTAGCTAAAATGTAATCCTATAAAGGAACTTCCAATCTTAAGTATAGCTTCTACCAACCCCATTATATCTTAAGGCAGGCATTTCTTAGATGTTTCCCCATTGACTAATATTCTTTGGTAGGAGGAACATGGGAAAAAGCCATGAGAACCCGCCTATCCTTAATGTGCAATTATACACTATAAATAAGGGCCATTTGTTGGCATTGTGATTGTGGCAGAATAGGGATTTTCAGTGTGGCAGCAGATTTTATGCCAATATAGTTTTCTGCTAGCTGAAGGATTCATTGTAAGAGCGGCAGTGGCACAGTGGTTAGAGTGCAGTACTGCAAGCTACTTCTGCTGATCACCGGTTGCCAGTAGTTTGGCAGTTCAAATCTCACCGGCTCAAGGTTGACTCAGCCTTCTATCCTTCTGAGGTGGGTAAAATGAGGACCCAGATTCTTGGGGGAAATATGCTGACTCTGTAAATCGCTTAGAGAGGGCTGGAAAGCACTGTGAAGCGGTATATAAGACTAAGTGCTATTACTATTGCTATGTTACCTTGGACGTGTGACGAGCACTCAGATACTTTCAAAACAAATCACTGTCAACCTATACTGTTGACAAGAGTTTGGACTGTATAATAGCATATAGTAGAAGCCAGGCTTCTGTAGCTGAGAAGACAGATTTTGCTATGCTAACATACTTCCCATTTTCCCCCCACAGCTTCAATTGGCATTTAACGCCCTAAACAGCATGAAAATAGTGGTTCCTTCAGAAACCTTTTCCCTCATTCATTCTCCCCCTTTCCCAGGACAAGTGTCTAAACAGAATACAAAAAGGGACCTTTTCAACTATAATGTTTCAACTGTGGAATAGCTTCCCAAGAGTGAGCCTTTAGCTTTCCATTCCCCATATTATTTCAATATGTCCTTAAGATGGTTTTATTCAAGTGACCTTTTATATGAATTAGGTCTTTTGGTTGCTAGTGATCATTGTTATGATCTTTTATGGTGACATTTTATTGTTATTTCTTTTATTACATTGGTTTTAATCTTAATATGAAATATACTTTCTTGCAAGGTCCTGGATTATAGAATCATATCACTGATAAACAGATAGAAAGATGAAAGAAAAAGAAAGAGAGAGAGAGAGAGAAAGAAAGAAAGAAGGAAGGAAAGAAGGAAGGAAAGAAGGAAAGAAAGAAAAAAGAAGGAAGGAAGAGAGGGAGGGAGGGAGAGAGGGAGGGAGGAAGGAAGAAAAAGAAAGAGAGAGAGAAAGAGAAAGAAAGAAAGAAAGAAAGAAAGAAAGAAAGAAAGAAAGAAAGAAAGAAAGAAAGAAAGAAAGAAAGAATCAAGTTGTCAATAGACGGGTCAGGAATGGCTGACTACTATGTCACAAAACCATTCCTTGTATAGCTTTTCACCAAGATGCTTTTTCTACAGCCAAGAACATTTTAAACAGAGGTCAGTGCAACACTATTTATCCCAAATGGGAGTAGCATGTAAAGTACATGTGCAGGCAATGTTATTTTCAGGGGGTTACAGTTTTCCTGCCTTCAATTAAACCTTAAGAGAGTTATTTTGAGGGACCTTCACCCACAGGACATAATTTGTTGTTATAATAAAAGCCTTGGTGGCACAGAAAACTGAAGTGCTATTAAGTAGCACCAGCTGCCTGCAATTACTACAAGTTCAAATCTCACCAGGCTCAAGGTTGACTCAGCCTTCCATCCTTTCGAGGTAGGTAAAATGAGGACCCGGATTGTGGGGGAAATAAACTGACTTTGTATAAAAAAGAACACCACTTAGGGGGGGCCGAAAGCCCTACTAAGCAGGTATATACAAAAGTATGAAGGCTATTGCTTAATGCATTGTAAGCTGCCCTGAGTCTCCAGAGAAGGGCAGCATATAAATCGAACCAATAAATAAATAAATAAATAAATAAATAAATAAATAAATAAATAAATAAATAAATAAATAAATAAATAAATAAAAATTACAGACACTATTTTCTTTAATTAAATTTTAAATAGTTGCCATTTTGCTAGGCTGTCATTTGATTTTTGATGCTGTGTTATTTTTCTTTTGCTGAATTGTGGATTTTCTCATTGTCAGACACTTTGACTGTTTTGATGAAAAAGTGGGCTATAAGGGCCCATTGTATTTCAAAAAGAAGCTTTGAACATATTTATATTTATATTTGAGAAATATATATATAACTTCTGGTCTGCCTTGGTCCCTATACAGGTAGTCCTCAACGTACGACCACAACTGAGGCCACAATTTCTGTTGCTAAGTAAGAGAGTTGAATTTTGCCCCATTTTGTGACCTTTCTTGCCACAGTTAAGTGAATCCCTGCAGTTGTTAAGTTAGTAACACGGTTGTTAAGTGAATCTGCTTTCTCATTAACTTTGCTTGTTAGAAGGTCGCAAAAGGTGGTTATATGACTCCTGGAGATTGTAACGTCTTAAATATGAACCAAGCATCCAAATTTTGATCATGTGACCATGGGGATGCTGCAATGGTCATACGTGTGAAAAACGGGCAGGTCACTTTTTTCAGTGCCATCATAACTTCAAATGGTCACTAAATGAATGGTTGAGGACTACAGGTATAGTGTAACAATACTTTTCATATTTTTTCATATTTCCTCCCATAAGATAATTTGACAAATCCCACTGTAATTAAACTGCCATATTTCTTCTATTTTCAAGATATCACTCCTGGTTCAAGGCCAGTGCTTTATTTCTACACCTAAGCATAAAGCAGTTGAAAAAAGATTGACTTACTATAATGAAACATATCCTATTTGGCTCCTTCTATGATTTGTTATTCTAAAAACATTTATATAATGATATTCCCATTATTTCAGATATGTAATTGTGCTTCAAAAGAATTTTAAATTCTTTTTAAAAGGTATTATGGAGTATGAGGAAGAATTGGTCAGACATATAAAAGAGAAAGGTCCAGTGCATATTAAAAGACTTTATAATGTTCTGTTAGAAAGGGATTCAGAAACTGAACTAGTTAAAGATTGTATGATTAAGTGGGCACAAAATTTTGAGGAACCAGTGATGTTGGAAACATGGGAAAAAATTTGGGTTCAGAATGTTAAATTTACACAGTCGCAGAATTTGAGGGAAAATTTTTATAAAATGTTTTACAGATGGCATTTAGACCCCAAAAAATTGTCGTGTATGTACCCTAATGTGCAGCCTAAATGTTGGAGATGTGATTGTCTAGATGCTACATATTATCACGTTTGGTGGACCTGTAAGAAAGTTAAGGCCTTTTGGATAAAAATTTGGTGGGTCATGCAAAATGTTTTGAAGAAAAAAATTCAATTTTCTCCACAATTGTTTTTATTGGGTACAGCTAAGGGTTTTACATTGGGTGAAACAAAACTGATATTGCATATGATAACAGCAGCAAGATTGTTGATAGGTAAATACTGGAAAAATGAAGCGCTGCCTACGATTGAGGAATGGACTTTGAAGATGGCCAGTTTCGCAGAGATGGCGAAGATTTCAGCGTATCTAAAAGATTGTTCACAAGAGACTTATGAATGGGAATGGAAGAGGTGGATAGATTATGTTCAGAACAAATATCAAACTAGGAAGTATCAAATAGCTTTTATTTGAGAATGTTATATTAAGATAGAAATATTTTAAGGTAAAGAGGATGAAAAATTTATTTCAAAATGTTATATTAAGATAGAAATATTTTAAGGTAATGAAGATGAAAATTTTTAAGGAGGAGGGAGGGGTTCAAGTTTTATATACAAATGAGGGTTTTTCCTTCTACTTGATATGAGTATACTGTGTGGAAGTCTGGGGGGGAGGGGAGGGTTAGGGTGGGTTAGGGAGGTTGGGAAGTTTGGGGTGGGATGAGGGGGGGGAAAAGGGGTGAAAATGTAATTGTAAAACTTTTGCAATAAAAAAAAAAGAATTTTAAATTACTGCTTTCCCAATTGTTCTTTTATTTCTTGGTGTGTTCCTTTCCAGCATTTCTGAATATCAATTCTTCCAAACAGTTGTTATCGTATGAAGAGATAAATTTGAAAGGGTAAACAGGTTTCCCAATTTGGTACATTTTAACCGTATTATGCCTGTTTTGTTGAACACATAACTTTTAATAATAAAAAGTTATTGCTATAAATGACTGGTGTAATTTAGTCTTAATAAGCCTTGCAACACATGACTTGAAAAGACTTGCCTTTCAGGATATTTTCAAAATATCTCTTGCACCATCTAGTGACACTTTTTTAGGAATTAAAAGTTTACAAGGCCAATATTCTTCAGCTATATACTGTACAATATAAGGTTTAGTAATACATATACAGGGTCAAATTAAGAAGACATTTCCTTCACATAAACATTCCTACTTTTTACATCCTAATCTTACACTACATACATACATACATATATACATACATACATACATACATACATACATACATACATTTTTTAAGGAAATGGAATGCATAAAAATGTATATTATCATTATTGGATTTACATTTTGCCTGTCTTTCTATTTGATAATCAAGGGAACTGATAACAATAAAAGGAATACAGAATATAAACCAAAGAGAAATACAACCACCATACAGATAAAAATCAAATATTAAAATTAGCAATTAAACAAATTAAAAGCTTGGCAGTAGAGCTGTGCTTTTACTAACCTTCTAAATACTGGAGATGCTGGAAGCCAAGAACTTTTGCATGTAGGACATTCCACTATAGGCATCCACAGTGGGACAAGGCAGGAGCAAATTACAAAGCATGCTTCAGGACATCATGATACAAATATTGTGACTGACATACTTCTAACAGGTATCAGCATGGAAGTACACAAAGGCACATGTCAGGACAGTGAAAGTCCTGGTTGGTGTGGCCATTCCATATACTGCTACCACCCATATACCAGATAGTCTAACTTCTGACAATGGATATATCTTAATAAGGGCATTCCCTGTTTATCTGAATCGCTGGGCAGTTTCATAGTGGGAGAGAAAGTCAGTCCATTAACCATTTAGGGCAATATTTCTCAAACATGGTATCTTTGAGATGTGTGGACTTCAGCTCCCAGAAATCCTCAGCCAGTGATGGAGAAACCCTGATGTAGCCTCATAAAAGTCAATATCAGGACCTTGAATTGGCAATCAATGCAATTCTTTTGTTCCCAGATAATATGATTCCTGTACTTTGAACCAGTTAGAAGCTTAACCAACACATTTTGCACCACTTGTAATTTCAAAACATTCTATTTATTTATTCATACATAAATACATGCATGCATTCATGCATACATACATAATTTGCAAGACATACACTGCAATATTCAAGAGGATTGTAACTAAAATGTGGATAATTGCATGACCAGCTCAAAGAGGGTCCCAATTGGTACAGTAGCTGGAACTGTACAAATATTAGCTTCTGCAAAGGAAATGAGGTCACCTCCATGGCCTCCCTCAAAGTCAATCTAGGTCCCTTTGCACAGACCAAATGTTTTCTCTGAAGCACCCAAGTAGCAGCCTAATTAATGTCACAGTCACAATCTTTTGCAAGCAGAAAAATCGTCTGCAACACCATGGAAATCCTCAGCTCTCACTGCTTTCATCTAAATGAAGAAAGAACTAGTTTGCCATTGAACTGCAAGTTCCACCCTTTGCGGAGGGTGCAGTGTCATGATGCAGATTCCAATGAGTTCACCAAAATATTTTTCTTTAGGTGGAAAACTAAAGAAAAAGGAAACTAAAGAAAAATTTGGAATATCCTAGCTTGGTGTACATGCAGGGGTGGGATTCTACCGGTTTGAACCAGTTCGGGTGAACCGGTAGCTCCGATGATCAGGTGCCCCCCCCCCTTCACTTTACTGATTGGGGTTTTAAAATGATTTTAGTTGGATATTTTAAATTTGGTCGAATGATTGAATCATTTTAATAAGCTTTTAATTTTTGTTGTATATTGTTTTTACCATGGCTGTTCACCGCCCTGAGTCCCTCGGGAGAAGGGCGGTATATAAATATAATAAACTAAACTAAACTGACCTATATCTTCTCAGCTGGTTCACAGAGGCAGAGCGGACTGCCACGCCTCAGCTGTGTTACTCCCCAGCAGTAACGGAGAAGGTAAGTTTTTGTAAAACCATGCACGCATGAGCAGCACGCAAAGCGCGTGATCACCGAACCGTTTGTTAAATCGTCAGGATGGCACCACTGTGTACATGTTAGAACAGGGTTTTTTTTTCAAAAATAGAAAAGAGGTCCATGGGGTTCCATAAGAGACCAAGGGCAAAAAAGTTGAAGGCAGTTATTTTTTCTCATAAAAGCTTTACCTCTTGATCATAGATTCTGGTTTGTTTGTTTGTTTGTTTAAACTAATAGGTTCCAGACTCTGAGGCAGTTTAAAATACCTTGTTCTAGAATCCCATTGTCCAAGGTTTTTATGGAATTTTATTTGTCTCCTGCACCATAAGAATATTTATATATTCAATTGATTTCACTGGGGTGTCCCCAAACTGTACTATGCTGTGGTGGGTTTTTACCTGTTTGCCCCGGTTTGGGCAAACCGGTAGTGGTGGCAATGGGAGGCTCTGCCCACCTGCCCGGACATCATCATGGACGATCTGCGCATGCGCAGAAGCACCAGGCACTCCCAGTCTTAAAGTGGTAGCAAAGGTCAGTGAAAACCACTACTAGTACTATGTCAGAAGGCAAAAGATTGGTTAGAAACGCAGATGAAAAGGAAAATATGCCATGCTGAGTAAGAGAAGTATTAACTATATAGCAACTATCTACTATTCAGAAAAATCAGATTAGAAGACAAAATATGACTCAGAATTCACACAGGTACACCCGTAGTGCCATCAGGTATAACATCCAAGCTTAACTTTTGCCAAGATCAGGCATCAGCTGTGAAAGGGAACCACATAAAACCAGGAAAAAGAGATCACTTCTTTAAATGTTCCTGACAGGCATTATGTGTCTTTCTATACCGTGATCATTCAGAATCACATTCAAATCTCCACCTCTGCACCACCTCAATGGATAATGTATTGAAGGATGAAAGAAAGGTAAAGAAACATAGGCAGTAATTTACTTCGCTTGACAGGTAACAATGTAATCAGTTTTTCATAGGTATTCATGGGGAGGGGGACAAAGAGGAGCAAATATTGCAATGCGCATCATGAATTGTCTCCCAGGTCTGCACAACTTTTATAATTGTGTCTTATTTAGGCACTGAAGTACATAAAGGCAGGGTTTACTTTATGAAGCCACTGCAATGTGTTTTATCATTTTTGTTGAGCTATCATTTTATTGGGGTAGTTACCTGCAGAGACCTGTGCAGGGGTTACATGGGAGAAGAAACTGATCATGAACATAAAATGACAGCTAAGTTAAGCCACATGGAGAAAGCCATAATGAAAATATGTCTTCCACATTGTTGCTTGACTGCAAATCATTCCCAGAATTGAAGATACGCTTGTCAATCACTGGACAAAATCCAATATAATATCCTTCATTCTGCTTCTTTATCAACAAGTGTCTAAATGTTAGGAGTGCTGCCATATACTGGTAACCCTTTTCATAGACTCCAGATATAATTGGGATAGCCCTCCATTGTTCTGAGGCAACAAAGCTTCTATGCAAACTACCTTCCTCCTGGTGTGAATCTGGGGTTCCTTTGAATTCAACACCTCCCCATGTGCTGAGTTTCAGATATTGTTTATTATGTTGTTAAAACAGTAAGGAGAACCAGTTTAGTGTAATGGGCTAAGGCATCAGACTAGAAAGCAGGAGACTGTGAGTATCTAGTCCTGTCTTAGGCACAAAGCCAGTTGGATTACTCTAGATCAATCATCCTCTCTCAGTCCTAGGAAGAAAGCAGAGGTGGGTTTCAGCAGGTTCTGACCAGTTCTGGAGAACTGGTAGTGGAAATTTTGAGTAGTTCGGAGAACCGGTAAATACCACCTCTGACTGGCCCCGCCCCAGGGGTGAAATGCTCCCGGTTTGGACTGGCTCGGGCGAGTAGGTAGTGATGGCGGTGGGCAGTTCAGAGAACCAGTAGCAAAAATCCCTGGCACCACCCCCCCATGCCCAGCTGAGCCGCGCGATCATCAGAGCCTTTTTTTTCTTTTAAATGGCTCTGACTGTCACTGCATTTTTTTTTTTATTTCCCAGCTGTGCTTATTTATTTTTGGACTAATAGACTTACTGTAGTTTGCCAAGTTCCTTATCAGTATTTTACTACGCATGTCCGCATTCCTTCACTTGCTTCACACACTCTTTCCTTTGTTCTCATGCCACAGGGGTGTCGACTGCTGAAAAGCAGCCGGCCCGAATTACTTTTCAAAATGTAGCAATTAACTTTCTTAGTTAGTGAGGTTTTCTTTATAACAAATAAATGAGTTTTATTAGAAACTTTTCTTCGGGATTTCTTTTTCAGAATATTGCAAACAAGGAGGAGCCACGATCCATCTCCTCTAATTAAACCAGGGTGATTTTTCCCAGAGCCAAACATGGGATTAATCAACGCCCTGACATCTGGTAGCAGAGGATGGTTTGAAAAAGAATAAAGTTCACGTAGCTCAGGTTCAGGCTCGTGCATCTCTGTGAAAAGTTCCTTTCTGTAGGTAACATGCAATGCTGCACCACTGTCCAAAGTCCACAGGAGTCGTCTTTCGTACTCTGGTTGAGGTTGTGGATCATTGGTTAAAGCCAATGTGGCGAGTGGAGTTTGTGGATCACGCTGGGGACCACGACGACCTTGTCTTCCACCTCTGCCTCTGCCTCTGGAATCTGTTCCTCTGGGCTGGTACATGACGGGAGCTGGAACTCGTTGGGGACAATCCCGGGTGGCATGTCCCACACGATTGCAGGTGTTGCACCTTGGCATCCTTGGAGCGTAGGTTGAGAATTCACTAACTGGTAAAGCTTTGCATTCCAGGTGTATCCACAAATGGCATAGAAGATTGGGGCATGCCAGTTTCCGTGTTCTTAGGAAGATGCCAGAGTTCGCAAAAGTTTTGGATCTAAAGGGGTGTAAGGTGTTTTTGAATTGTGCTGTATGCAAGAAGGCCAAATCAAAAGCAGCAGCCATTCCCAAACACGCTACACGCCTGTCAACACGCATTTTTGATTTGGTTCACATTGACATAGTTGGTCCATTCCCGCCATCATTTGGTGGTAGATCCCAGCTGAGTTGCCTGCTAACCGATAGCAAAAAAAAAAAATCCCTCCTCTCCCCTCCCCCTCCCCCCCAGCCTCCATCTTGCTTACCTTAGCTGCTAGTCACAACGCCTGCCTTGCTTCGCTTGCTGTAATACCTGCAATCCATCGCATCAGCAAGCAACTGAATCTCCCTGCCTGCAATCAAGCTCATTGGTGAGCAGCTCTATCTGCCTTCTTTCCTGCCTTGCAGGGGTCTCCAACCTTGGCAACTTTAAGACTTGTGGACTTCAACTCCCAGCAAAGCTGGCTGAGGAATTCTGGGAGTTGAAGTCCACAAGTCTTAAAGTTGCCAAGGTTGGAGACCCCTGTTCTATTGGGTAAGTTTTTTTCCTGTTTGGGAGCTTTAAAATAATAGTTAATTGGGGTTTTTTTTAGTTGTTCTTTTTTTAGACCTAGCCATTTAAAGTTTAGGAAGTTTTAAATTTAGCTGCTTTTATATAAAAATAAAAATAAATTAAAATAAAATAATATTTGTGCAGCTTTCTGAGATTTAGTGTGTTTCTGTAGTGTTTCACTCTAACTACACAAACACACAAAATCTCACAAAGCTGTATGTGGAATTTTGTGTGTGTAAAGTGTGAAAGTTGGTTTTTTGGGCTTTTTGTGGCTGTGTGAGGTTCCTGCTTGTTGCAGGGGCCATTTTGGGTCTAGCAAAGCTGCTTTTACATTGTGGGTGAGCCAGTTGTGTTGTGTTGTGTTGTGTTGTGTTGTGTGTGTGTAAAGTGTGAAAGTTGTTTTTTGGGGCTTTTTGTGGCTGTGTGAGGTTCCTGCTTGTTGCAGGGGCCATTTTGGGTCTAGCAAAGCTGCTTTTACATTGTGGGTGAGCCAGTTGTGTTGTGTTGTATTGTGTTTTGTAGGTTAAAAAAGGGCAAAGAAGTGACATTGACTTGGCCATGCCCACCCAGACACCTTACCACCAAGCCCCGCCCACTAATTAAGCCACGCCCACAGAACCGGTAGCAAAAAAAATTAGATTTCACCCCTGCCCCCCCCATCTATTCTCTGCCTCCCAAGTCCCAGCTGATCAGGAGGAAATGGGGATTTTGCAGTAACCTTCCCCTGCCACACCCACCAAACCATACCATACCCACCAAGGCACACCCACAGAACCAGTAGTAAAAAATTGAAACCCACCACTGGAAGAAAGCAATGGCAAATCACTTCTGAAATCTTGAAAAGGTTGTTGCAGAGACTTATCTAGGCACACACTAGGAGTCAAGACCGAATCAAAGGCAAACAAAAACTAGTAAACAAACCCCCCCAGTAAAATCAATTTGGGCCCGATAAGAAACTAATATGGCATATATTTTGATCTATTCCCATTTACTATGTTTCCCAATTGCCTCAACATCTCTGGAAATTTAATACTTTTGATTGTTACCTAAGAGTCCTATACTTATAAGCCATATTACATAAAATAAATTTTTAAAAGGTATATCAAGTCAAACAAGTAACTTAGTAGTTCACAATTCTAAGAAAGAGGTAGCAACTAATAAGTCTGTCTCCAATATCCCTGAAAATGGCATTCCTTTATTGGGACCCAGTCTCTTCTACCTAATGCTATCAGACAGGCCTAAACAATTGGACGAAACTAGTCTTGAAGATACCCAGGTTCTGAGCCATGCAGGGCTTTAACAATGGTATCAAGCACCTTGATTTGGATCTGGAACCAGGGCAGCTCTTGGAGTAGAAATATTGTATGGGTGAATTAATACAGTATGTGCCCAGAACTACCCAGACCATTGCAATCTGAATCACTTCTTGCCTCTAAATGGTCTTCACAGGCAGCCCCATGGAAACCACATTGCAATAACATAAATGAGAAGTGACCCAGGCATAAGTGACAGTGATTAGTGTCTCAAGCTCCAGGAAAGTTCATAAGTGGAGCACAAGATGGAATTATGCAATGGTCCTCCCTAATGTAGCTACCACATATCCCTCAATCAGGAGCTGTGAACCTGATCTGGGTTCAGCCATGAATCATTTCAAAATGTGGGAGAGTGTCCCTAACTTAAAACCATTCTAGCTTGCTGGAATTAAGCTTAAATTTACTTCTCCCAACTACTCCCTAACACCTTCAGACTTCAGGTCAGGACCATCTGTTTGACTAAGCCTTCTAAATGTAAATTTAGTACCATTAACATTGACATAATTCATGTCAGTGGATTTCCCTAGTGGCATTATGTAGATGTTAAAAAGGCAAAGGGAAGTGTCGATCCATGTGGCATTTTATAAACCAAGAACCTAGGGCTTGATTTCCCTCCCTTCTTTTTTTTTTTTTTCAATTTTTATTTATATGTACAATTTGTCTAATTGAATACTATAACTGAAATTTTTTGTCCAGGTTATCATATTTTCTTTCACTACCTCTTCTTCTAATTTATATCCTCATAAGTAATTGTAAATTTTTTTGATCAATTTGTCCTGTGTCCCTTGCAAAATTTTATCTAATTCGGTTTCCCTCCCTTCTAAAGATTAGAACTGTTCCCTCAAATAGGCATTACACCAGTGGTGGGTTTCAAAAAAAAATTATTACCAGTTCTGTGGGTGTGGCTTGGTGGGCATGGCATGGCTTGGTGGGCGTGATTTGGTGGGCATGGCAGGGAAAGGTTACTGTAAAATCTCCATTCCCATCCCACTCCAGGGAAAGGATACTGTAAAATCTCCATTCCCTCTTCAATCCAGGGGAAGGTTATTGCAAAATCCCCATTTCCTTCCGATCAGCTGGGATTTGAGAGGGAGAGAATAGATGGGGGTGGGGCCAGTCAGAATTTTTACTACAGGTTCTCCAAACTACTCAAAATTTCCATTACCGGTTCTCCAGAACTGGTCAGAACCTGCTGAAATTCCACCCCTTGGAGACTATCCAGAAGATACCAGGATTGATAGTATCAAAAGTTCTAAGCAATATTCTTCTAGCTCAGACATTTGGTACAAGAAATGTACCAAATGTCTGATCTTAAAGTAGCTTAAACAGAATGCTGTGCATTGTAATAGTCCAATCTTCTAATCTTCTCCCAATGAAATAAAGAATTATTTACCGCAGTGACCTCTACCTACAATGTCTTGGTGTTAGAAGAAGCATTAACAAAATAACTGTTGAAATAATGTAGATCCAGTCCATTAACTCAGCTAAAGCAATCACATGTATTTAAAAATACAAAAACCAAAAGAAGTATCAATAAATTCTTAGAACAGTCTATACCAGTGTGTCAGCTCTATGAACAAACTAGTTTACTCTATGACATTTGTTTATGTGATTTATAAAGGAATAGCTGCTTTCTTAACCTAAGTACAGTTCCTAAGGAACACCTATGAATACAGTAGGTGCTTTTTACAACTGGTTACTATGGAAACATCAAACTTAGAATTCATTACAAGGTTATAAAAATTCAAGAATATCATACCTACTACTAACTAAACAGACTGTCAGGATAGAGAATGCTACCATTATGGTAATATTTATATCTATCATAACTATCTTTTTGAAATTCCACACTCTGGTCATTTAAATATTGATAATTTCCAAGTAGAATAAAAAAAAATCTGTTCCAACTTTGATAACAATTGTTGTATTTGTCATGCTGGTTGGCAATGATAGGTCTTCTGTTGGTTGAGATACTACACTAATAATAACAGAGAACAACAGTAAATCATAGGAAACTGTTTAAAAGATACTTGTATCTTTTAAAGAACTTGCCTTATAAAGAACTTTTTCAAGCCATCTAGTTATCTATTCTGCAATGATCCATAAAGTCAACTCTTTGAATCCCATAGAATAAGAACTGACTATGAACATTCAATAAAAATGAAACCAGAAATACACTGCCACCTTGGGTCACTATAACTACAAAAAAAATCACACAGGACATGCACTATGTAAAAATAGAGACAACCCACCACCATATTGTATTATGTTGGGATAGTCATACAAAAATCTCAGGAGTATGATATAATGTAACTTCTGCATTTCTTTCACTTTAGACCGTGAGAGAAGATAGACTGTATACACCACTGTTTCCCAATTTGGCAATGGATTGCATGCTGGCTGGGGAATTCAGGGAATTGAAGTCCACACATCTTAAAGTTGTGGTGGTTGAGAAACATGGTATATTCCATTCCGATGGATTCTTTTTCTAACCAAGTCACGATTCATATGAACAAAGTAGTCAAAAGTAAATACTTTTCTAGAACTTTGTAGGAGTGTTATAAACTGCCTTTGCCTCCTTATGGACTTGTAATTCTTTGACGCCACCATCACCATCACAGATCTGAAAAGACTTCCTGTTAAACCTTTCGTACTCCTGATCTTTTCTGTGCTCACTGCAGGAGCAATTTTTCATTGCCTTCAACATTCCTAACATTAGATCTAAGCAGATCTTCATTGGGTTTCCTTTAATTTATCATGCAGGTTGGTGAGTATAATAGGTTCCCAGGAGTAAAGACAGAATGACCCAAGACTATCTCTACATATACAGTCAGGTCCAGAAATATTGGGACATTGACACAATTCTAACATCTTTGGCTCTATACACCACCACAATGGAGTTGGAATGAAATAAATACAATGTGTGTTAACTGCAGACTGTCAGCTTTAATTTGAGGGTATGTACATCCAACTCAGGTGAACGGTGTAGGACTTACAGCAGTTTGTATATGTGCCTCCCACTTGTTAAGGGACCAAAAGTAATGGGACAATTGGCTCCTCAGCTGCTCCATGGCCAGGTGTGTGATATTCCCTCATTACCCCAATTACAATGTGCAGATAAAAGGCCCAGAGTTCATTTCAAGTGTGCTATTTGCATTTGGAATCTGTTGCTGTCAACTCTCAAGATGAGATCCAAAGAGCTGTCACTATCAGTGAAGAAAGCCATCATTAGGCTGAAGAAACAAAACAAACCCATCAGAGAGATAGCAAGAACATTAGGCATGGCCAAAACAACTGTTTGAAACATTCTCAAAAAGAAGGAATGCACCGGTGAGCTCAGCAACACCAAAAGACCTGGGAGACCACAGAAAACAAGTGTGGTGGATGACCGAAGAATTCTTTCCCTGGTGAAGAAAACACCCTTCACAACAGTTGGCCAGATCAAGAACACTCTCCAGGAGGTAGGTGTATGTGTGTCAAAGTCAACAATCAAGAGAAGACTTCACCATAGTGAATACAGAGGGTTCACCACAAGATGTAAACCATTGGTGAGTCTCAAAAACAGGAAGGCCAGATTAGAGTTTGCCAAACAACATCTAACAAAGCCTTCACAGTTCTGGAACAAGATCCTATGGGCAGATGAGACCAAGATCAACTTGTACCAGAGTGATGGGAAGAGAAGAGTATGGAGAAGGAAAGGAATTGCTCATGATCCTAAGCATACCACCTCATCAGTGAAGCATGGTAGTGGTAGTGTCATGGCGTGGGCATGTGTGCCTGCCAATGGAACCGGTTCTTTTGTATTTATTGATGATGTGACTGCTGACAAAAGCAGCAGGATGAATTCTGAAGTGTTTCGGGCAATATTATCTGCTCACATTCAGCCAAATGCTGCAGAACTCATTGGACGGCGCTTCACAGTGCAGATGAACAATGACCCAAAACATACTGCAAAAGCAACCAAAGAGTTTTTGAAGGGACAGAAGTGGAATGTTATGCAATGGCCAAGTCAATCACCTGACCTGAATCCATTGAGCATGCATTTCACTTGCTGAAGACAAAACTGAAGGGAAAATGCCCCAAGAAAAAGCAGAAACTGAAGACAGTTGCAGTAGAGGCCTGGCAGAGCATCACCAGGGATGAAACCCAGTGTCTGGTGATGTCTATGCATTCCAGACTTCAGGCTGTGATTGACTGCAAAGGATTTGCAACCAAGTATTAAGAAGGAAAAGTTTGATTTATGATTATTATTCTGTCCCATTACTTTTGGTCCCTTAACAAGTGGGAGCCACATATGCAAACTGCTGTAAGTCCTACACCGTTCACCTGAGTTGGATGTACATACTCTCAAATTAAAGCTGACAATCTGCAGTTAACGCACATTGTGTTTGTTTCATTCCAACTCCATTGTGGTGGTGTATAGAGCCAAAGATGTTAGAATTGTGTCGATGTCCCAATATTTCTGGACCTGACTGTAGATCATCCCTTCACACACAACAACAATACCTTCATTTAAAAGACATTTTCCCATCCATTGGCAATACATTTATAAAAGCTGCTTACAATCACTGGACTCCATTTATGCTGTCCTATAATGAGTTTGCATATGAATTTCAAGAAAAGCTATAACCATGCCTTCAAGTCACCTCTGTGTTGCACGTTTAGTTGCTATTGTCCCACACTAATTCCAGCAGGACTCTTAGATAGCTTAAGAAGATTCTGTTAGAATTGGCATAGTTTGATAGCTGCTGGCCAAATCGTCAGTCCATATTGCTGACTAAAGTCCACTCCTGACCTTCACCTCCACCTCCATTGGACAATTCCTCTGCTGCCATTTTTTTCACTTTTCCATGCCAAGAAAGCAATTGCCAAACATTTTCATTCCTATCAGTGAATCTTAAAGGACAATTGTATTTTTTGAGAAGTACTACTACATTTATTTATTTATTTTTGAAAAAAATAATATTATTATTTGCAAAGTTAAGGCATGAAAATGCATGTGCACCTAGGCACAGTAACTGATTTGAAAAATAATAGCTTCTGTTTTGCATAGTCCCAGGTTTACCTCTTAACTTTACCTGCAACTGCCATTGCAATTGTGTCCCAATGGTATAGAGATTATAACATTCATCTTAAATTAGGAGGGTCCCCAACTTAAAACCGAGCAAAATCCTTTTTAACTACTATGTTTCTTTCCTTGAGCTATGCATTTCACTTTTTAATTTTTAACTAGTTCACCATTTCATAGGTTGTAGAATCCCAATTCCAGCCCAAATGGATAAGTACTGCAATGGACCTAGCCTTGGATAAAACGGGGGGGGGGGGAGGGGGGAGGGGAGTCCTATATTTCAGTGGTACACTAGTAAATGGATTTTTTTTAAAAAAAAAGGTTGCAATTCCGACAAACTACTGGAATACTCTTGTAATAATATTTGCAATAGAGATAAGGAAGTCAATTCCATGAAACGGCAAAAGATGGATTTTTCTTAATGTCTCTGCAGGATGCAACCATTGATCCAGGAAATGGGGTGTTCCTACTACAACAGACATTAGATAATCACAGAAAAGGGCTGCACTAGAAGAAAGTAACCCACACAGCAGGCAAACTAGACAATGATGTTTAAGGCACCATAAGGTAGAAAATTATTTTAAAAGTAGAAGAGGAAAACAGGAGCAGAAATCACATTCAGACTTCTAAAGTAACCCCGACAGGAAACTAAAGCCATCGGTACTAACAGTACCTTCGTTGTAGGATTACAATATCAGAATCTTGCAAGTCTGAAAGCATTTCTCCGCTCCACTGCCTTTAGTTTCCAAAGAATTAGGAATGGTCCGTTTTGAGATACATTCTCCACCTCCAATTCTCCTTCGGACTTAGATTTCTCTTATCAGAATATTGTTGCAGCTCTTCCTCTTGTCTCCCAAGGCTAGTCTCACATCCCATGACAAATTCATGGTGGGTTGGTAGCAAATAGGGGACAACATACCGTATCTTTCAGAGTATAAAACACACTTTTTTCCCTCCTAAAAGAGGCTGAAAATTTGGGTGCATCTTATACTCCAAATGTAACCCTGCACGGTGCCCAAAATGCCTACCCAGAACAGCTGCTGCCTTCTCTTACCCCTTCCGCGCATTGCCTACTTTAGTCACTGAAGCTCCCTCTGAGAATTAGCTGTGCTTTTGAAGCTGTTTTTCAGCCCCAGTGAGAGTGAAGCAATCTTCCATGCTTTGCCTGCTTTTCTAATTGCTGCTCCCTCCAACAATCAGCTGTGCTTTAGAAGCACAGCCCCAACCAGCCCCAACCTCAAAACCAGGAAGCAAACTAATGTGCTGGGACTAGCCAGATGAATGTCTGGTAGGCAGAATTTTTTTCCCCCATTATCCTCCCCAAAAGCTAAGCATCTTATACTCCAGTGCATCTTATACTCCGAAAAATATGGTATGTTCCTGCTGATGTACATGCAGTGAGGCAGTCTGGAAGTGGATATAAGCCCTGATAAACCTCAAGGTCTATAGAAGTCTGAGGACACTGTACGTTCTGCATCATACCACAGAATAGGTAGTAGTAATCCTAGAACAAAAAAAACAATTCAAGGATTTCCTTGCTAGCACATCTTAGCATAATACCTTAATTGCAACTTATCAGACAATTCTACCTACAGGCCTTACTGCTATAAAGAATTAGCAATTACTCAATTATGTCTGCAGGAATGAACCATAAACGTAGGAATGAACAATAAAGAACAATAAACAGGGTCAGGAATTAACAATAAACAGCAATAAACATAGATCACGTGAAATTTATATGTTTTCCATGGGGGTTGCTTCTGAACTTTCTGCTTGGAAGAACAAGTGTTCTTGCTGTTTTTAGGTCATTAAACCAGACTGATTACAATGAAAATGTATCAGTTGGCTCTTAAAGCACCATCCAAAATACTGGTGCTTAGTTGAAAAACACTGTAGTTCACCATTGGAAAGGTCTTCTCCATGTTGGCATTCGTTGTATAACATTTTGTCTCTCTCCCCCCACCAAAATTTCATTGAGCAGTTCTAATAATATAATTTCTTCAAAAGATAAAAACTTATTTTCCCAGGCTTGACTATAAACCTATGTACATCTAAAATAGAAAGATAGATCAATGGATTTCGGAAATAGTGCTTGTCAATCTTCCCCTTGGTAAATATGACTTTTTAACAGAATTAATTCTCATTCAAATATGTGTTCTAATACACACAAATTGTGACATTTGCATTAATAGGGCAATCAGCTCTCTATTTTATTTACATGTAAATTTTAATATCTAAGTTTGATTATTTTTAAAAGATGGTATTGGTAGTTAAACATTCCAATAGAGAAGTATTTTAAAGGGCAATGTTATACAGGTATGATAAATATTTTAATATTCTATATTAAAAACCCAAATGAAAATAGCATACCAGTATTTGTTTGAAGTTTTAAATTGTCTATTTACAGTGATCTTGATACTTTTCATTATTTGGTGTGATAAATTTAATAAATACATATTACCACAAGTACATTGGGAAAAACCAGCCAGGAACAAAACACAAGTGAAACAGGATTCAGTGAGATTGGTACCAGATCAGGGCTGCAGAAATCAGAATGGCCAATAGATGACAGCAGAGGGACAGGGGAAAAAAATAACTCTTTACTGCCATCTAGTAATCACCCAAATTTTGCAACCCAGGATTGGTAGCATGATGTATTGAATCAGTATATACTATACAGCTATAGTATATACTGATTCTATACTATTCCTGAAAGATTTATCCTTCATCACTTTGTTTAACCTTTCAAAAACATCCAAACTGGCAGTCATCACTACATGTTCTCAAAACATCAGAGGTGGTATTCAGCAGGTTCTGACCAGTTCTGGAGAACCGGTAGCGGAAATTTTGAGTAGTTCGGAGAACCGGTAAATACCACCTCTGACTGGCCCTGCTCCCATCTATTCTCTGCCTTCCGAGTCCCAGCTGATCGGGAGGAAATGGAGATTTTACAGTGTCCTTCCCCTGCCATGCCCACCAAGCCATGCCCACAGAGCCGGTAGTAAAAAAAATTGAATCCCACCACTGCAAAACATATCATGCTGTGTGAAGATATAATTCATTTCATGAGTCCTGAATTTCCTACCTTTTAGTTTTTATTGAGAAATTTAGATTTTAATATTGATTAATTGATGATTGATTGATGGATTGTGTGTTATCAAGTCATTTTCCACTCCTAGTGACCATACAGATTTTCTCCATTATACTCTATCTCTAACTTTGTCTTTCAAGTCTGCCGATGGTGCACTCATTGCCACTGTAACTGAATCCATCCGCCTTGCTATTTTTTCTTAAACTGCAAAACTCCAAACATTGCAGCTATTCTAGCCCTTGATCAAATTAGTTCTTTTCTTCATCATTTACAGCTCCATAATATCCTCTCTGAGGAACAGTGATTGCAGTTCTGTAAACTACTCCAGACAGCAGTCATATGAAACATTACAGCACTGGCACCTTTATTTTTGTCTCTTCAACCAATGAGCCAGTAATGGAATTTCCCTTTCTTCTCTGCAGCTGTATTTGAGCTCAACATCTGCACTTAACCCTAAGCCTAAAATCTCTTTCCTGGCTCAATACTGTCAGTTCAGGTCCCATCCATTCATATGTGAACTTTATTTGTTTGTTTTATTTTTATCTCACCTTTATTATTTCTCTAAATAACTCAAAGCCTAATACTCCTTCTTTTCTGATTTATGCACCTACTTGTGCATGACTTACTTGCAATAGACCTCTGTTGCTGCAATTGCTATTGAACTGTGTTAAAAATCCTGTCAATTGTGATCTGGAAATAAAGGCACAAGAGGCGGGCACAGTATTAAGCAGAAGAAAATGGCTGAGTCAGGGAACTGAAGAGGAGGGGTTGCAAAAACAGCCCTAGGTCCATTCTTTTAGGTTGGAGCCAGTGGTGGGTTTCAAAAATTTTTACTACCAATTCTGTGGGTGTGGTTTGGTGGGCCTGGCATGGCTTGGTGGGCATAGCAGGGGAAGGAGAGTCTAAAATCTCCATTCCCACCCCACTCCAGGGGAAGGTTACTGCAAAATCCCCATTTCCTCCCAATCAGCTAGGACTTGGGAGGCAGAGACAAGATGGGGGTGGGACCAGTCAGAACTTTTACTACTGGTTCTCTGAACTACTCAAAATTTCCACTACTGGTTCTCCATAACTGGTCAGAACCTGCTGAAACCCACCTCTGGTTGGAGCCCAGAGTTTTGTAGGCCACAAAGCCATTCTGATACCCTCAATTGAGACATAGGATTGCAATCCAGTTAATCACCATGTATAGATAGAATTGGAAGGGAGTAAGATGCCACCTTAACCTTTATCCAAGGAAACCAGAATGATTGATGTAGGATGAGAAGCTAATGCCAGTAACTATAAATGTTCCATTTTATATTGTTATGCTGCTGTTCATTACTGTCAGCCCTTCACTGATCTTTTCTCTTGCAATCACAGTTTGTAACTCTGAAATATTTTTCCCTCCAGCCCATGGAATCACAATTATGATCCAGTGGTCTCATTCTTTATGTCCAATACTTTGATTTATCATATTGTAAAATAGCTACAAATCTAGTAGGTGCAATGCTATTTCTTTAACATAGAATGAAGGCTGTTTAATGGTATAATGTATAGATAGATGTTTCTTCTTGATGTTTATCCATAAACTGGGGCATGTATTCTGTAACTAAGTAGAATGGGACTTACTGTACACCCAGGAAAAAAATTGTAGATAGATTATCTCCTTAATTATTTGTTACAAACTAGATATTAGCTTCATGTGCTGCTTCTTTAGGAGCCACCGTGGTGCATTGGTAAGAATGCAGTACTTCAGGCTACTTCTGCTGATTGTCGGCTACCTGCAATTTGGCAGATCGAATCTCACCAGGCTCAAGGTTGGGTCAGCCTTCCAGCCTTCCGAGGTCGGTAAAATGAGGACCAAGATTGTTGGGGACAATATGCTGACTCTGTAAACTGCTTAGAGAAAGTTGTAAAGCACTGTAAAGTGGTATATAAGTCTAAGTTCTATTGCTAAGTGCTATTGCTTTACATTGTCACTCTTTATTGGAAAACGATACAGCCACGGGGAGATACTCAAGACATAACTGTATTCTACTCTATTCTACTCTACTCTACTCCACTCTACTTTCCTTCTCTCTCCCTCCCCATCTGTATCTCTTGTGAAAATTCATTATTTATGCAGATAACACATCATTGAAGTGTGACATTAAGTTCAACAAGGAATCAAATTTAATGAGACTTAGCAACTTTCACCCTATAGTTGCTTTCCTGTAATTCTTCCAAATTGTCACAAATTATAAAACATTGTACAAGACTAATTCTCTCCTAATTTGTTGCTCATCTCATGACTTTCCATTCTATTCCCCAGAGACAAAACTGAATGCATTGCCAAATAGCTTTGCCATGGTTTTCTTTCACAGGTGACAACAGCACAAAATGCTTTAATTCCTATACAAAACTTCAGTACCAATAGATATAAGAATGTATATTACTTTTCAATGTGAAACAAACAACAACTGCAGAGTGAAGAAAGGGATTTTTTTTAAAAAAAACTCCAGGTACCATCATCATACTTCCCCATGTCTTTGACTATCATCTACAAAAGTTTAACAGATATGGGATACACTTGTTTAATAGGTCTGTGTAAAGCATCTGGAAGGGTGCACTGCACAACTGAAGTATCTTTTTTCAAAGCATTATTTGCTGTATCTTCCAGAAGGTTCAGCACTGCTGCTTCAAGATCTTTCCTGTAGTCATCACGTGTATGTATGCACATGTCCAGATCAGTGGTGAAATCCTTCGAGGTTTGCCGCTGGTTTGTTCTGCATGCATGCACAGTGCACGCCAAATGCACACTTTGTGCCCATGCGCACTGCATGCGCTACTGCGCAATGCATAAAAAAGAGGCTTAAGAAGTTAAGTAGAACAGCGAAGGGGCGCAATTTAGATTTGCTAGAAAGCAGGATTTCCTGCTTTCTAGAGAATATAAATTGCACGGCACAGTTGATCATCAGAAATACCAGTTTGGACGAACTAGTAGCATTCTTTTACTACCGGTTCACCCAAACTGGTAGCTTTTATTACTATCAGTTTGCCCGAACTGGTGCGAACCGGTAGCATTTCACCCATGATGTGGTATTTTAAGTATCCAAATGTATAGCTTCAACTTTCCAGAGGTAGTCACTTCACCCACAGAAGTGACTTTGTTTAAGCCTTAGTATAGTATGCAGCATCCAGTTTTGCAATTTGGAGCACACACAGCTACAAGCATTGGACATTGTCAGTACTCATGCTGATAACATGTCAAATCTTTGCCCTGCATTTAACAGAGTGTGGCATGGAGCTTGTTTTCCTCCAGACTAAGTCCAATTGCTTGATATCTTGACCAAGAAGTCCAAACACAGTCTATTAGATGGAAAAGGAAAAGAGTAGAAAAATAAAAGCCAGGCAGGAAACGGACTGTCTATTTGGATTGTGAACAACCCAGGACAGAAATAAATAGATCATGCTTACACTTTAGAAGGAGAGAATTCACTGTATTTTGAAACTCGAGTGCAACTGCATAAAAAGTAATGGGAAAGGTTTGTTTCCATTTTTTAAAAAAAAAAATTCTCTCACTCAAACAATCCCACATTGTTACTTTTTTTAGTTGAAAATGTAAGCATGAATAAATGATTATGTTTTTCATTTGTTATTTGCCTTTTCCAGTTAACATACTTCACTTGCTAGTGAAGAGATAAGATTATATAGAAGTCCCTATCTGGGTAGCCAAAATCCAGATAATCCTTAGATGGCAGCAAACAATTACAGAAAGCTACCAACTAGCAGTATTCCAGATGTTTATGGTTTTAATATGATAGGTTTGATATCAGGAAGATTAATGAATTAGGACTTCCTCCCAACCACTAATATTTAGACTTAGTCTGCAAGACCACATAATTTTCACTGTTATAAGAACTGAAATATTTTGTTCTTCCATTCAGTTGTGTCCAATACTCAGAATCTAACTAGACTAACTCTTTGTGGTTTCTTGGCAAGCTTTTAAAAAGTGCTTTGCCTTTGCCTGCTTCCTAGAACTGAGAGGGAGAGTGACTGGCCCAAAGTCACCTAGCTGGCTTTGAACCTAAAACAGGAGTAATGCTCATAGCCTCTCAGTTTCTGGACAGGTGCCTTAATCACCACTCCAAATTGGCTCACTTACTGACACATGTCCATGAACAATTGCAGCAGTAGTGGGTTTCAAAAAATACCGGTTCTATGGGTGTGGCTTGGTGGGCGTGGTGTGGCTTAGTGGGCATGGCTTACTGGGTGTGGCAGGGGAAGGATACTGTAAAAACTCCATTCCCACCCCACTCCAGGGGAAGGATATTGCAAAATTCACATTTCCTCCTGTTAGGAAATGGCTATTGTCTAACTAGTTGGTCAGGCAATATATAAACTATCAATACATGTTTGTCAAAAGGTATTATATTGCTTTAAGACTGTATTGCATCATTCTGTATCCTGATTGGCTAATCTCTGTAGCCAATGTACTTAAGGGGAAGCCTGACTCATGGCTTGAGAACACTACACCATTTTATCTACTTATTTGCTGTTACTCTCTACCTGATCTCTCTGCATGATCACTGTTTGATCATTGCTACTTGTTGCTTTCTACTATTTATTGAATGTTTTAATACTGAACTTGTTCCTGTTTGAAACTCAAGAAGAACTGTTTATTGTGTAATGACAACAACTGGTAAGAAGACTTTGTACTTGGAATATCCCTGAATTGATATTTTAACTATCGCCTTATCTGTGTATGACTTGGATTGTTATTGGACTTTGCTTTACTTTTTTCTAAAAGTAAAAGACTACCACAACTCAGTGTGTCAATATATTAACTGTGGTTATTCACTCTTATCTGCTTTCATGTGCATACTCAAGGGGTACTCTGCTCAATAACCCATAACATTGGTTATGAGCCAAGAATATCCTTAACACCGCCTGATCAGCTGGGACTTGGGAGGCAGAGAATAGATGGGGGTGGGGCCAGTCAGAGGTGGTATTTACCGGTTCTCCGAACTACTAGAAATTTCCGCTACCAGTTCTCCAGAACTGGTCAGAACCTGCTGAAGCCCACCTGTGAATTGCAGGTATAAAAACCTCTTAATCAGAAAATATAGTTGAAATTTGGACAAACTCTTGTGTTTCCCAAGTCTAAATACCTTTTAACATTTTTTAGAGCTGTGTTTGATATTTACTGTTATCAGGGACATATCTATATTTTAAAATCTAAAACCTAGAAAGAATAGTGGTCTTTAAGGCTCCCCTTGTTCCTCCCTGTGCATCCCTGATTATTAAGTAATAAATAAGTCTTTGCCTCCCCCGTCCCCCAAATTCCCTTCAATAACTGAAAAGAATTTTCTAGCAACTCTTCTCCCCAAGCCCATTGCAGTGGTGGGCTGCTGTCAGTTCAGACCGATTTGGGGAAACCGGTAGTTTCGATCAGCAGCTGGGCCTGCCCACCCGTCCTGGCACTATCTCGTCCTATATAATTGCTGGTTTTCGGTGCCATGCACATGCATGGAAGGTGCACACAGCAGGGGTGCTATTCAGCAGGTTCTGACAGGTTCTGGAGAACTGGTAATGGAAACTTTGAGTAGTTTGGAGAACCTGCAAATACCACCTCTAGCTGGCCCCAGAGTGGGGTGGGAATGGGGATTTTGCAATATCCTTCCCCCTGGAGTGGGGAGGGAATGGAGGTTTTGCAGTATCCTTCCCCTGCCACGCCCACTAAGCCATGCCCACCAAGCCACACCCACAGAACTGTTAGTAAAAAAATCTGAATTCCACCACTGCCACACGCGCTCATATTTTTGGTTCTGGGCGAACTGGTTGTTACAATATGTGACTCCCACCTCTGCCCCATTGTCCTCAAACTTGGCCATTTATCTATTAGCAAAACAACAAAACAAAGCTTTCCTAGGAAGCTATTGAACTTGGACAGCATTGAAAACTGAAAGCAGTTATAATTAAGGAGTTTTTGTGGTACAACTGAATTCAAAAGTCTTGCATGGGTGATCAATAAAAAAATGAAAATCAATGAAAAAACTGCATATTGCAGTTACACCTGAAGAGAAAATATTAGTATTGTGCTGGGAAGCTAATGTATTAATAATGGGAGTTTATCAACCTGAATAAGATAAATTGAATTCATTATTATGCATAGCTAAAATGCCAGGAGATAGAAACCCATTTCCATATTCCTGGCATTGTTTTTATTTGTACTGTTACTGAAACCTCTGCATAACCAGTGTACCCCTAAATTGCAATTGTCTGTATTTTGTTCTCTGGAAATGAATTGCTTGTATCATGAGGAATGGAAGGAACATTTGAAGTAACAGACCATAATGTTAAAAGTGTGATATTTCAATCAAGAAAGGCTCTTGGTTGAACTGTTAAGGTTAATACAGGCCATGTTTGTTAACCTTATGATGATAAGTTTTTATGTACTAGGATTTTATGTACAGAAGAAATATTTTTAAAGATCAATAAGCAAGAACAAGCAAACATATCTAGAAGTAGAGATGGAAAATAGAATTGAGGCTAGGACATCATGATAATAATGAGATGATGATGATGATGATTTTGCTTCCTGGTGAGAAAAAAACTTAAGAGGCAAACAGAATAGAAATAGGCTATTATATCATAAAAACTGTCAGTTTTATGTTAGCTTGTTAGTATAGCTGCCAGGAATTTTGTAGAATTCTCAAGCTTCCAAGTATTTGTCTGTCCTTAATTGCAGCCTCTTAGGGCAGTGACCTCCAACCTTTTGGGTATCAGGAACCAGTTCCGCCGAAAGAGGTTTTTCCGTGCACCAGAGGGGCCTTGGTTTCATATGCTGCCTGCATCCCATGGATGGAGCTTTGCTTGTTTGCAAGGCCTGATTTCTGGCATGCCGTGGCCATGGTCAAGGGGTTGGAGACCCCTGTTTTAGGAGACTCAAGTCTGGGGGGGGGGAAGTGTGACTCTTTTTTTCTGTGTCTAAATCAGAACCAGGAAATATTATTATTTGAGGATGGATATGAAGAGCAAAATTGCAATGCAGCAACTTTAATTAAAAATCCAGCAGAAAAGAAAAGAATTCAGTGAAATTTAAAATGACATAATCAGTACCACTTCCATCGCCATTGCCACCATGCAAGCAACAACGTGTCTGTATAAACTGCAGGTATAGGTCAGTTTACCCTATATTTTGGATGTTTCAAAAAAAAAAAAAGCCCCAACCAATGAAAATTGTACTCTAACAATTCCCATCTTACCATAAATGAAAGTGAGAACAAATCTCAGTCAGCACATAATAAGTCATAATTGGATTCACTGTTTTCACATTGGCTGTTATGCTGTATTTAATGGCAGGCATTAAAAAGGTGCTGAAAAGATTGCATGAGTTATTGGCAGTTCTCTGTACTGGTTCTGCCATAGGTGTTGTCTCTCATATTATAGTATGCTGGAGATTGATTTTATTAACCTGCATATAAGGTATGGATGAGCAACCCAAAATTGTTGGGTTACTTGCAGCCGAAACTTTTCTTCAGCCCCCCTCCTCCCATACATTATCCTATTAATAAAATAAAAGGACTAAACACCCTGCTCTTTCTGATCTTGTTACCACCTCTTAATAAATAATACAATTGGGGACGAACACTCTTTGAATGGTGTGGGAGTAGGAATGGATTTCCAGAGGAAAAAATTGCAGACTACAGGAACCAGGAGATTAGATTAGATTTATTAAATTTGTATATCGCCCTTCTCCCGAAGGACTCAGGGCGGGGAACAGCCAAGATTAAAATACATACAATATAAAAATTAAAATAAATTAAAACAGAATTAGATCAATTTGGCTTCCCCAAATTTTAAAACTCTTTACCCATAAAATAACCCATTAAAATTTTAAGCCAACCTGGCTTGCTGAAATAAGAAAGTCTTCAAAGCTTGGAGGAAAATACAGAGGTCCGGGATCAGTCGTATTCCTGGGGGTAGCTCATTCCAGAGGGTGGGTGCCCCCACAGAGAAGGCTCTCCCCCTGGGGGCCATCAGTCGACATTGCTTGACCGATGGCACCCTAAGGAGACTCTCTCTGTGGGAGCGCATTGGCCGGTGGGAGGTTATCGGTGGCAGAAGGTGGTCTCGTAAATACCCAGGCCCTAAGCCATGGAGCGCTTTAAAGATGAGAACCAATACCTTGAAGTGCACCCGGAAGACCACCAGGAGCCAGTGCAGCTCGTGCAGGAGAGGTGTTACATGGGAGTGCCATGTCGCCCCCATAATTACCCATGTGGCTGCATTCTGGACCAGCTGGAGCCTCCGGCTGCTCCTCAAGGAGAGCCCCATGTAGAGACCATTGCAGTAGTCCAGGCGAGAGGTGACGAGGGTGTGAGTGACTGAGCATAAGGAGTCCCGATCCAGAAAGGGACACAACTGGCATATCAGGCGAACCTGATAAAAAGCCCCCCTGGCCACGGCCGTCATATGCTCGTCTAAAGACAGCCGTGCATCCAGGAGGACGCCCAAGTTACGAGCCCTCTCCGTGGGGGCCAATGACTTGCCCCCAATAGCCAGCGATGGCACCAGCTGGCTATATTGGAATGCTGGCAGCCACAGCCACTTGGTCTTGGAGGGGTTGAGTCGGAGCCTGTTCCTCCCCATCCAGACCCGCACAGCCTCCAGGCACCGGGACATCACTTCAAGGGCATCATTGGGGTGGTCTGGGGTGGAGATGTACAGCTGAGTGTCATCAGCGTACAGATGGCACCGCACCCCAAATCCACGGATGATCTCACCCAGTGGCTTCACATAAATGTTGAACAGGAGAGGCGAGAGGACTGACCCTTGTGGCACCCCACAAACAAGGTGCCTCGAGGTCAACCTCTGCCCCCCAGCCAACACAGACTGCGACTGGTCAGAGAGATAGGAGGAGAACCACCGTAGCACAGTGCCTCCCACTCCCAACCCCTCCAGCCAGCGCAGTATGATACCATGGTCGATGGTATCAAAAGCCGCTGAGAGATCCAATAGGACCAGAACAGAGGAACATCCCCTGTCCTGAGCCCTCCAGAGATCATCAACCAAAGCGACCAATGCCGTTTCCGTGCTGTACGCAGGCCTGAAGCCGGAATAGAATGGATCCAGATAAACAGTTTCATCCAGGTACTGTGGGAGCTATCACGCAACCACACTCTCCACAACCTTCACCACAAAGCGATCCAGAGAGCTTCTTGAGGAGGGGCCTCACCACCGCCTCTTTCAAGGCGGGAGGTAAGAAACCGTCACTCAAAGAAGCATTTATAATCCTCTGGAGCCAGCCTCATGTAACCTCTCGGGTAGCCAGCACCAGCCAGGAGGGACACGGGTCCAATAAACATGTGGTTGTGTTCAACCTCCCCAGCATCCTGTCCACATCCTCGGGAGCCACAGGATCAAACTCCTTCCAGATAACATTCTCAAGACCCGCCTTGGACACCTCGCCTGAACCCACCCAGTCAGAGTCCAGGCCGTCCCGAATTTGAGCGATTTTATCATGCAGATAATGTGCAAAATCCTCAGCACGCCCTTGCAAGGGGTCTTCCCGCACTCCCAGGTGGAGAAGGGAGCAGGTCATCCTAAACAGGGCAGCTGGGCGATTATCTGCCGACGCAATAAGAATGGAAAAGTAGTTACACTTTGCCACTTTTATCACCACTAAGTAGGTCTTGATATAAGCCCTCACTAGTGCTCGGTCAGATCTGGAACGACTAGCCCTCCAACTACTCTCTAGGCATCTTTTCCGGCGCTTCATCTCCTTCATCTCTTCAGAGAACCAAGGAGCTGGGCTGATTCGGTGCCAGGTCAGAGGCCGCAAAGGCACAACCCAATCTAAAGCACCAGCGGCCGCCCTATCCCAGGCGGCCACCAGATCTTCCGTCGAGTCGTGAGCCAGAGTCTCAGGGAATGACCCAAGCTCCATTTGGAACCTATCAGGATCCATCAGGCGCCTGGGGCAGAACCACCTAGTCAGTTCCGCCTCCCTGCAGTGGGGTGTAGCGGTCAGGAAGTCAAGTCTAAGGAGAGAATGGTCTGACCATGACAAGGGTTCAATGACTATATCCCCTATATCTAGGCCATTCAACCACTGACCAGAGACAAAAACCAAGTCCAGAGTGTGTCCTCCTGTATGAGTAGGGCCATGAATTAACTGGGTCAAGTCCATGGCTGTCATGGAAGCCATGAACTCCCGAGCCACCTCCGACGTTTCACCGCTGGACGGCAGGTTGAAATCCCCCATGACCAAAAGCCTGGGGGTATCAACCGCCACCCCGGCTATAACGTTGAGGAGCTTGGGCAGGGCTGCTGCCATGCAGTAGGGAGCCAGGTACGCAATCAGCAAGCCCACCTGCATCCCATGGCCCCACTTCACAAGGAGAGACTCACATCCGTCTATCTGAGGTACAGTGGCCTCCCTAGGATCAAGACCCTCCTTTACAATAACCGCCACTCCCCCACCCCTACCCTGGGCCCTTGGCTGGTGAAATGCGCGGAAACCCGGTGGGCACATCTCAACGAGGGGGAATCCCCTCCTGGCCCAACTAGTTTCTGTAATACCCACCAGGTCCGCTCCCCCCTCCTGAATCAGCTCACAGATGAGGGGGGCTTTGTAGACCAAGGACCTGGTGTTGCACAGCATCAGTCTAAGACCGGAGAAGGAGCACTACTCAGGTGACCCTGAGGACACAGATAGATCTCCAAGTGCTTCGAAGACCCTCTAAAAGGATGTAAATGACCAGCTGTCTGCAAGGAATATAAATCCTTCCATTCCCCACTATCCTATCAGAGCTGAAGAAGCTTCTTGGATGACAAGCAAAATGTCTTCAAAAAAAAAACAAAAAAACAGGAAAGTCCAGTTGCCTCCTAAAAATGCACCTTTGGGACAACCATGACCTGGATTACTGAGAATTTCTACAGACACCACTTTATAAGGAACAAAATGGGGCTCCTGGTCCCTGATTGAGGGTCATTGATAGATTGATGACAAGCATTTGAATTAGAGAAAGAAAATATATGTGTGAGGAATTCTGGGTGAGAAATGGCAAACTAATACTTCTCCAAATTAACAAAAACTATGTTGCAGCCACAACCAAAAAACTATCAAGTAGACCAGTCCCACAGAACTCTATGGAAATGAAGAGGATCGGGGGATGGCCCATTTGAATGCCCAGATGGCTGCTTCTTGTAAGGAGACTGCAAGATAGTGGTTTACTGCAGGTTTGCCAGGAGACAAAAGAAAGCTCTCAACCATAGTAGAGTCTATTTAAAGTCACAGGGTTTGTTAACCTCACTTTCCAATCACTTTCAGAAATTAACTATTTAATTATGTTAATACAGATAGTAGAAATCTTCAAAATGACAAATTTACAAAGCCATCTGGTAAATTTACTTTCATCCCAGAATAAAAGAAAAAAAATAATTATAAATTTAAAAACGTAAACAATTTGAAATAAGCAGCAAAAAGCTACATTAAATAAGATTTTAACTTAAAAAGTTATAGATGAATTAAGAAATCAGACAAATATGGAATGCTATGATTTTTGCTATAAGATTCTGGAAATAGTTATATAAATAAATAGCACTGTCATAGGAAATTTAGTCTGTCTTAAGTAATAAGAAATTAAAGTTTCTATGATTGGACAGTGGAAGAACTGAAGATCCAAGCAGAAATGAGAAAAAGGAAACAAAACAGAGAAAGATTTTCTTTTTGTTTTAGGTCAGCATTGAAACAAAACAATAGAAAATGGTATGATATGTGAAATACTGCAGGAGCTCTTTGACAAATGGAATCAGAAAACAGCAGCTATAATGTCAATAATGATGTCTGCTTGTGCAGAAATGAATAGATTGACTTTGATGATTAAAGATAGGGAAGAGATAGAGTATTATAGGATATGGAACTGTTTTTATTATTGGTTGGAAAAGAGATATAAAAGATAAAAGTTTATGATTATATGTAAAAATTTGATAGACAGAATTTTGTCTTAGTAAGGAGATATTAAAATGGTTTGTATAAAGATCAAGATAGAAGAAATTTCCTTTTTTGGAAGAAAAAGAAGAAGAACGACCAAAGATAACACCGAGATGTCACAGGGAGGGGGCGACAGATGTACTAAATGTTTGTTTTTATAAAAATAATAATAAAAAGTTATATTTAAAAAAATGATGTCTGCTTGTACAGATAATTTCCAAAAAGATATTATGGAACAAATAACAGATGTGAAAGAAAATACCTTGGAAGTCTATAGGATAAAGAACTAAAAGAAACTTGATGTAGAAACCTGATGTAGAAATATTAGAATATAAAGTAATTGAAATGCTATAAAATATTTTTAAAATGTTAATTATGAAACAGAGATGACAATTAATGATGAAATACAAATGATAAGCCAAAAGAATGACCTGGATAATGATTCCTTACTGGATTCAGAAAAAGATGTTTGCTAAAGGCTCAAAGAAGAAAAAGAGCATTTGAAGAGAGATCAAATCCTACAACAAATCCTCTGAATGAATTAAAGACCAAGATTGTTAGAAGCAACAGGAAAGAGGTCAAACTTGATTTCTTGGACCAAGATTAAAACAAGACATATTTCTATAAAGTTTTGGAAAGTCCTTTATGGACTTTTTTTGCTGATACCAGGGTACAAATGTTAATAATTTACGAATTTGCGTTAAATATGGGATGAGTTACAGGAAGAAGAGATACTTGTACATAACCTTACAGAGGGAAGGGGAGTACTGAGTTTCTTTGCACTTATGATGAAGATTGAAAGTTACTTTTTAAAATATTTTTTCTCTTCTTTTTTATTTTTGCACTATCTTTTCTCTTTCATTCTTTTTCTTTCTCAGTTTAATTTGCATTGTCTTTCACTATTATTAGTACAATTTTCAATTATTTTTTTAAAAAAAAAAACCTGTATATGTTGTACAGAGCTGTATCCTATATGTCCTAAGAAAAAGAAAACTTCCTTGATGGTCATATCTCACAGCATAGGTAGTATATTTCTCCTCAATCATTTATTAAAAGAATCAGAGCTAGTAAACTGTGTTGGTTTGCTGCACACATAAGCTACCCCATTCAAGACAAGGAATAGATCAAAAGCAGGTCCAGGTGAAAAATGGGTTGAAGCTGATCCATACAGATACTTACATTACCTACAGTGAGAAAGGCTTCTTAATACGGGTTGGTCATTGATCATAGTTTATGCCATTGACTGCATAACGATTCAAATGTTTTTCTCTGTTCCAAAAAAAGTATTTATTACAAACGTTTTTATACCATTTCAATCATATGATTCAAAGCAGTAATTTCTAGGATAAAAGCAAATCAGACACCACCCAGTAAGGATCCTTCCACATGCAAGCAATGCATGTCACTCCAAGATTACAAAGGGTTGTGAAGGTCTTTTGAAACTGAGCCAGTTCACATCAACCTAGCTCCCATTTCTAGGGGAAATGCTATCAAGATAGATTCCCAATGTTTCCTCTGGATTTGAAGGGCTAGCACAAGGGTGTCAAACATGCATCGTTGTCATGTGACGTATTGTGACTTTTCTCCTATTTGCTAAACTAGGGGTGGGCGTGGCCAGGAGATAGATAGATAGATAGATAGATAGATAGATAGATAGATAGATAGATAGATAGATACTCTTACCTTACCCTGACTCTTGGACTTTCAGCAGATTTCAAATGTCACCTGTAATCTGGGAAATATCTGTTTGGTCCCAGAAAAGAATTTGCCTGACTATGGGTATTTAGATTTTGCTTAAGATCTAACTCTGAGTTAACTCTACTTAAGTCAACTCAGAGTGATTTACCAATTGAATTTAAGATTTAGTTCTAAAGCAATTTTAAATTACAGTCAAAATCACAGTGCCTCTAAAATTTCAAGAAAAACACTGTTACTAACATTTTTTACAAGAGAAAACAGAAAATAGGTAAATTAGTCATACTCAGGGATAATAACCATACTGATTAGTCCTTTTTTGTATCCCGTAGAAGACACACTTCAGAAGCTAGTTATAGCTCCTTTTAAGCATGCCCTCTTGGCCTCTTTTTCTATTTTGCAGCTGGGTATTTTGATACCGGTATTTATTTTTTCCCGAGCCAGAAAGAAACATTTTCACCTCTGTGCCATCTATATATAACAACTTCAAAAAATTTTCTCCTTCTTGCTTTGACTATCACCCACAGTTCCACTTTAGTGCCATCTGTTATATACCTCAGGAATCCCAAACAACAGCTTCATTATCTGTTGCAAGATAATTTAGCGAGATAAAAGTTGCCTGCTGTGTATGTATAACTTGAAAAACACTACACAATCAGAAACCTCATTAAAAGGTTTTCTCCACTGTTTTACTTACATGTCTTAATCCATTCCTGTTTTCTTTATAAAGACAGAATCAACAGGAGAAAGTTAACATTTCTTTTCCTGCTGTCTTGTAATCCTAACCCAATAAAACAAGAAGGGACTGTAATTAAATGGATGTATCACTTTTCTAGGTGCCCATATTTGGTATCCGTCTGGGGCGAAATGTCATCTTACAACATCATCTATCTTTTCAATACCAACTTAGCAATGATCCCAAAAGATCATGGGAAAAGAGATGACAGGTATCATTATTTATATCATAAGAATTAATGTGGTTGCATTTCAGCAACTCCTGAACAAGAAGGAAAATGATTTAAATTTAAGGTTAAAAATATATTTTTGTGCTTTCATGTGGGCTACAAATGGTCTCAATATTTCCCCTAGAGCCCCCAACTGTGCTTTCTGACTTCGGTAGCAGAGGTCGTATTCAGCAGGTTCTGAGCAGTTCTGGAGAACCGGTAGCAGAAATTTTGAGTAGTTCGGAGAACCGGTAAATACCACCTCTGACCTGGCCCTGCCCCCATCTATTCTCTGTCTCCCAAGTCCCAGCCGATTGGGAGGAAATGGGGATTTTGCAGTATCCTTCCTCTGGAGAGAGGAGGGAATGGAGATTTTACAGTATCCTTCCCCCACCACGCCCACCAACCCATGCCCACCAAACCATGCCACGCCCACAAAGCCACACCCACAGAACCGATAGTAAATTTTTTTGAATCCCACCACTGTTCAGTAGTACATATACCAAAGCATAGGAACAAATTTTTGTTTTTCTTGGTTTGGAAATGAAGTAAGTGGAGTAACCTTCAAGTAACTTATCAAATTTATATTGTACCACCTTTTTAATTCCACCCAAAATAACGAAATAAAGTACAGTTCTACTGTGTCCAATTGAAATTGATGCATCATCATCATTATGATTGTGCCTCTTTTGACGGCTAATTTTTTTAAAAAAAGAAATGTGGCCCTATTCCAAGCCAACACATCCTTTCTCTATACTCAATCAACAACATATGTAACTCTATGTCGAATTCGGTCCACACCATATCATGGCAGTTGCTTCAGACACTGCTGAAGGACCACTATGCCCCAACCCCATCGAAGTACGTCCAACGGTTCAACTTCTGGCAACGGCTGCAGCAGGAGGGAGAATCGATCAGCGAGTACGTCACTGCCCTGCGTAAGGCTGCAAACCTGCATAAGACCTCAATGAGATGCTGCTAGAGCAACTAATCTGCGGAGTGAGAGATATTCGCTTGCAGAGGAGGTTGCTCACAAAGACAAACCTCATGCTACACATCACACTGGATGAGGCGAGGGTGCAAGAATCCTCATCCAAGGCAGCCGAGAGACTACAGGGGACGACACAGAGCAGAACAGCACAGAAGTCAGCCCCGGTTCACCAGGAAACCGTGGGAACAGGGAGTGAGGGAGAGTCAGACGAAGAAGTCTACAGGACCGAACAGTACCGGCAGAACTGGCGAGGTCAGCGAGATGCCTGTGCGAGTTGTGGGGGACCCCATCTGCACCAGACCTGCAAGTTCCGCGATGCCATTTGCCAGCAATGTGAGCAGAAGGGGCACATCACCAGAGTTTGCAGAGCCAAGCAAAACCACCACTACAAGCCACAGAGCAACACTAGCCAATCAGAGACAGCGCAGCGGGCAAGAACCAATCCAAAGGGCAGCTACCAGAAAAGCGCGAAATCTGAGGATCTCGAGGCCTGCACCATCCAAATCGGCCAGACTGCACATCCCCCAGGGAGAAGACTTACACGACAGTCGGCATCGAGGGGCAGAAGTGTATAATGGCGATTGACACCGGATCCCCCATTACCATCATGTCCTGGGACAAGCTAAAGAAGGCCATCCCCAGTATCCAGAGACGGCAACTATGGCACCAGCAGCTGGGATTGCACAATTACCAGGGTAACCACATCTTCGTGAAAGGAATCGGCAAGTTCCAGGTGGAGTACGGGGAATTCTGGGAGAAGCTTCCTCTCACTGTCATCAGAGGAAAGCACCCAAGCCTCCTGGGCATGGACTGGTTCAGAGCCCTGGGCATGGGATTCACCGGAGTTCGCAACGTGTGAAGCACCCTGAAGGATGACCTGATGCAGGAGTTCCAGGACGTGTTCGATGAGCGGCTTGGCAAGTATGTGGGGACCCCTATCTCATTCAACCTCGACCCCAATATTGCCCCCATCTGGCTGAAACCAAGGAGGGTACTCTTCGCCCTGAAGCCCAAGATCGACGTGGAATTGGACAAATTGATAAAGCAGGGGGTATTAGTGCCAGTCGATCATGCTCGGTGAGAGACCCCAATTGTGACCCCCATTAAGCTGGACGGGTCTGTGCGTATCTGCGCTGACTACAAAGGTACAATCAACAAAGCCCTGCAGCAGAGCGCCTATCCAATCCCGATCGTACATCACCTTCTGCATTCCCTAGGGCCAGGCAAGATCTTTGCAAAACTCGATCTTGCGCAGGCATACCAGCAGCTGCCAGTAGATGGTGCTACCACAGAGGCGCAAACTATAGTAACACATAGAGGTGCCTTCAAGTGTACCAGACTCCAATTTGGAGTCAGCATAGCTCCAGGACTATTCCAGAGCACCATGGAGCGACTGTTACAGGGGATCCCTGGGGTGGTCCCATATTTCAATGATGGGCTCATCACCGCAGAAGATGAACAGCAGCTAGGGGAGAGGTTGAGACAAGTCCTAGGGAAGTTCAGGAGTGCAGGACTCAGGGTCAAATGCAACAAGTGCATGATCGCAGTCCCTTCCATGGAGTTCTTAGGGTACCAGGTAGATGGAACTGGCATACACCCCACCAAAAGCAAGATTAGGGCGACCCGAGAGGCTCCCACCCCCAAAGATAAGGCAGAACTACAAGCGTTCCTGGGACTATTGAACTTTTACGCAATTTTTCTAAGGGACAAGGCAACAGTAGCGGAGCTCCTGCACAGACTGTTGGCCAAAAAGTCCAAATGGGTTTGGGGGAAGGCTGAAGCTACAGCGTTTGCGGCTGTAAAGAAACTTCTGTCGGCCGAGAGCTTCCTAATCCAGTACAATTCTACGCTTCCATTTGTGCTCATCTGTGACACGTCCCCTTTTGGCATGGGGGCCGTCCTGAGCCATAGACTACCGAGCAGTCTAGAGGCACCCATCGCCTACTACTCCGAACTCTTTCAATCGCTGAACGGAACTACAGCCAACTTGACAAAGAGGCCTTGGCAGCTGTCTCAGGAGTCAAGAAGTTCCACGAATACCTGTTCGACAGAGACTTCAAACTCATCACAGACCATCGCCCCATTCTGGGTCTCATCGCAGGAGACTGATCCACCCCGGCAGCCCTATCCCCCAGGATGACACGCTGGGCCATCTTCCTGGCAGCATACTCCTATCGCCTGGTACACCGACCAGGGGTGAGCATGGGCAACGCTGACGCCCTCAGCCATTGCCCGTTACCAGACAGGATAGAGGACCCCACACCCAGAGTTCCAGTCCTGCTTATTGATGTCTTGGACTCAGGGCCCATCACTTCAGCGGGGGTCACGAGAGCCTCAACCAGAGACCACGTGATTAGGAAAGTCATGAGTTGGGTCACCAGGGGGTGGCCAGAAAAGACTGAGGGCAGGGAATTCAAACATTTCACGAACAAAAAGGGTGAGCTGACAATGCAAGGGGGTTGTCTTTTGTGGGGCAATCGGGTTATTGTTCCCTTGTGCCTAAGGGAAAAAGTTTTAAAGCTATTGCATGAGGGGCACCCCGGGATTGTAAGGATGAAGGGGTTAGCTAGGAGTTATATATGGTGGCCCCTAATGGATAAAGACATCACTGAGTGGGTGGGGAAGTGCCAACCCTGCCAAGAGTCTAGACCAGACCCCCCCACAGCACCGGTCAGGGAGTGGGAACGGCCCCAGGGTCCCTGGTCCAGGATCCTCATAGACTTTGCTGGCCCATTCCATGGGCAGGTATTTATGGTCATAGTGGATGCCTTCTCGAAGTGGTTGGAGATCAGACTCAGGAAAACCACTACCACCGACACCATGATTAGGGAGCTAAGGCAGTTGTTTGCCACCATGGCCTACCGGACACCTTAGTCTCAGATAACGGGCCCCAGTTCATGGCCACGCAGTTTGAGGGGTACCTAGCAGAGTTGGGGATCAGACACGTCCTCTCTGCCCCGTTTCATCCGGCTAGTAATGGATTGGCGGAGAGATTTGTGAGAATGGCTAAGGAAGCCATCTCATGCCTAGGCCCCGGGGACTGGCAGAAGAGGATAGATAAATCCTTAATGGCCCAACACGCCATACCATGCATCGCTACAGGCAGAAGCCCGGTGGAACTTCTAATGGGAAGAAAGCTCCGAGGAGTCCTAGACAGGCTACACCCCAGTTATTCCCCTGACAGCTTTAGAGGGACAGAAAAGAGGCTGACGGAGTTCACAATAGGGATGCCAGTGTTCACTAGGATTAAGGGAAGGGGCCCCTCTGGGAAACTGGGACAATCACGGAGGTAACAGGGCCCAAGTCGTATAGGGTAGACATGGGAGATGGGAGGATTTGGCACCGACACATTGACCAGCTATGGAAGTGTTGGGCGGCCAACACAGAAGACACATTTGACGAACCGATCACTAGCTACCAACAGGACTCTCGAACTAAGTCAAACCCGAGTCTAGCAGAGGACTTAGCTGTCGGCCCCGAGATCCAGCGCCGCCCCATCGCGGAAGATCGACCAGCCGGAGAGGTCGCCACCCACAATGAATTCTCAGAGGTTCCATTGGCGGAGCAGGGAGAAACAGGGAGTTCCTCCGACCTGCTCAATGCCACACCTCTGACTGAACTGCTCAGGTCAATTAGGGTGCGGACACGCCCTGGTCACCTGAGAGACTTTGTATGCTAATGTCCACCCCAAGTGACTTCTGGGAGGGGAGGAGTGTTATGTATGTAGATTTTGGGTGGGCAGTTTGAATTAACTGACCGTCAGCTGATTGGCTGACCACCACAGCTCCAAGGTATATAAAGGGAGCTGTTTCCCCTGGTCAGTCGCCGGGTTCTCACCATACAATAAAGAGTTGTTGTCACTCACTGCCTGGCTTGCTGCGTCCTCATTCACCCAACTTAACACCCCTAGTCTAGATTGCTGTGCCTTTCAAAGAACCAATCATATGCTTTCCTAAGTTATTTATCTTCCCAGGATGCTTCCATGGAAGAAAGCCTCTTCCATCTCATATCCTAATGTCATCTTTGGCAGTCCTACTGTCCTATGCTAGGGACTTTGAGTGGGAGAAAGTCTTTTCAGTGGAAGTTCCCTAGTTCTGAAATGCACTCCAGAAGTAGATTTCCTGCTACTTGTTTTGTCTTTCAGGCCCAAGAAAAGACAATTTAATTCCCGAAGTTTGTTAATGCTGCACTGATGTTTTAAATTGTTTATCTCTTCTTTAACTGTTCATATTTCATTGGTTAATTTGTAGTATAGTCTCCTCCACCTTCTCTTCTTCTTTCTCTTTCTCCATATATTACAGTATTTTAATTTATGGTTTAATCTGTAGTTTTAAGATGCTGCTTTGTTTGTATTTTTTTCTTAAATGGAAAGTTAGATGCAAATATTTTAAATAATAAATAGGGGGAAATAAAAGTGTAGCATGCATTTAGAAATAACATATATGCTACTTACGTTGTCTGATACATTGACTAGTTAGTTATTTCACCTAAGAATAAATTCATTGGCAGATACTTAGATTTTAGGAAGGCTTTTCTTTGCATTTCCCAACAAATGAAATTTCAGCATTATAACCCTATAGAGTTGTGGGATGAGGGACGGATATGTATCCATCCCTTAAAACTGCTCAAAAATATAAAGGGAAAACAAGCAGAAGACATCAGAGATCTGAATGAATGAAATAGCCTTATTAAATACTTTGTTCTTTACATACAGTAGTTTATACACTGCTCAAACAACTAAAGGGAACACAAAACTACTGTATGTAACAAACAAAGTATTTAATAAGGCTATTTCATTCATTCAGATCTCGGATGTCTTCTGCTTGTGTTCCCTTTATTTTTTTGAGCAGTGTATAAACACCTATTTGTAAAGAAAATAAGTATGCATTGAAAGGAGGAGGAGAAAAATGTTATATTGCTCATTACATTGTATACTGATTTATATCTGGGAGTTGAATTCCATACATGAGTTATCTGGGAGCTAAAATCCACATATCCGAAGACCGCACATGTTAAAATTGCCAAGGTTGAGAAACACAGCTTTGTATCAAGGAGTTTTTTTAAACAAATACCATGGCGGGGGAGAGGGGGAAAACTGCAACAATCCAAAAAGACTAGGAAGCAGCAAAAGCTACTGTAATCCTTGGGTATCACTTCTGTCGATCCTGATTTACCGGGTCCAGATGCTATCATAAGATACCAAAATAAGTCAAGATGCCTTAAAGAGCTGTACTCCCAAGGATAATTTTTCTTCATTCACTCATCTCATTAAACTGAAAGCTCAATTACTGCTGGAGAGCAAACAAATCCATCGGAAAAACAGTCCATCGCATTTCAATTCAATGTGGTCTCTCTATTCAGTACCAGAATAGAAGGGAAGAAGCAAGATGGCAATTCTGAAGCCACTCGGACTTGCTGTGGTAGTAATCATGCCTACTGTGTGTATTGTCAGAGAAAGGTGAAATGGAGGGATGAACCAGAGTCCTGGCAAAGTGCCACTATTGCTGCTGTGCTAATGGAGACCCTAAGAGCACGCTGGAGGTTGGAGAAAATTACACACAGCAGTTTCTAAAGCAGTAGGGGGAAACCAACACAGCAATATGCAACAAGGATGATGTATTCTAACACAGTAAATCTGCAATTTTTCTTTTCTTTGCAATGTTAAAAACTATGGGGGTTTTTTCTTTCTTTTCTTTTTTTTTAAAAAACGGGCCACCTATGGAGTTAATGAGTTCATTTCAGCATACTTTCTGCTATGCAAGCATAAAGAAGAGCAAAAAGAAGAAAAATGATGTAGAGTTGGTTTTTATAGTCATTATTTTTTCTTGTCATGTGCTTTTGGGCGAGCTGCTTCATGGAAGAAGAAAGAGCTCAGAAAACCATGACCAAAAAAAATCTTCTTACTAATTGCAAAAAGGGGCTCTTTCTTAGGTCAATTAAATTTTAAATAAATTGGAATATCTGGATATGACTTTTTTTTCCCCCTAATTAAGTATAGGCATACTGCAGAACACTGTAAGAGAGGCCTGGCAGTCTTTAATAGCATTTTAGACACGAGATGAAACATTGGATCGATTAGCATAAAGTGGTAAAAGTATATCATTTTGTCAGAAGAAGGAGAGATTCTGGTCTCTTCCCCATGTTCTCATCTTTCCTATTACCCTCTTTTTTCTTACAAAACTACTATAAATTAATGGTATATTTTTATGACTTCTTTCCCCCAATGGAATTGCACAGTTTTGAGAATAGCTCTGTGAATAGTTCCACTTCCCATGTCCTGCTATAACTTAACATTGCTTGGAAACCTTTATTTCCCCAGGAAATCTATTTTAGCTATATCTATTGAAGAATCATGAAATTGATTCATATCTACGCAAAGTCACTGATAGCAGCACTCTTATGGGATTAGAGAACCCTGTTCTGAGTCAAACATCCATAAAATTCTCAGCTACCCTGTTTCCCCCCCCCCAAAAAAAAAAAATAAGACATCCCCTGATAATAAGCCCAATCGGGCTTTTGAGCGCATGGCAAAAATATAAAACAGTTTCCCCTTATTTTCAGGGGAAACACGGTAGTCTTAAGTCACTATAACAGAACCATTTAAAATGACATCATGGAACTCTCATATCCTTCGTTCCAATTTTTAAATAATTTCAGATGTTTTGTTTCCCCTTACATACAAGAAAAAACCAACATTCAAAGATTTCATAATGAAGAAAGGAGCTGCTTCCACACAACCACTACTGTTTCATTTCTCCAGTTCCTCAAAAAATCATCTGAAGTTGACCATGAGTTGCTGCTATCAACCTTCAAAATGCTGAGAACATTTATAACCAATCAGCATTTCTTCCAGTTGGCTAATTGGGAAAAAAAATTAGAAAAGCTGGAAATTCTGTAATTTCACCTTGCAGTGAAGGAACAGCATCAGACTCCTTGTGATCAACGTTATAAATGCCTGCAGACTCAGTACTTGCTAAACAGGAAGGCTACTCTGAAGAAATGGAGGTTGGGGTGGAGGGGGTGGAGAAGAGGTTTGAGGGAGAGGCAGAAGATGACAAAGAGAATCTGTAGAGGAAATTGCAAAATAGTGGGTGGAGAGAAGAAGCAGGACACTCAAAAGCGGTTCTTTCTTCTTTATTTAGCTCCAGCAAAAAGCAATGGCAAACCAAGCCGCGGCAGCTCCTTTTAGGAACCTGTCCGTGGCTTCAGCCACGGACACGCGCTTAATTTTCTCACTCTGACTTCGGGCCACTTATTGGTCCTTACATCAGTCCATTCAATATCTAACAGAAATGCCTGCTAGAATTATCCTTATCAGACCAGTATAAATAGAGTTCCCCATCTCTCTAGTCTGCTGGCTGGAATTTAAATCATTGCCTTAAAGAGAGCTAATTCTTCATGTTGGAGAACCTTGCTCAAAGAGGAGGAAGGGGCCAGAGACTACTCAAGTAAGGTTTTTGCTTATATGGTCACAGCCAAGTGCTGGGAGACTTATTGAAACCATTGGTGCAAGAAGAACAAGTTTCAAACTGCTACCATCAGACCCATTGACGTTCTTAGTTTGATATTTTATCTTGAGTATCTAAATTTTTGGTTTGGACTGCTGAGTAAGTCTGTTTTTATGGATTATCCCATCCCTAAATTCTCAAGAGTATGGGTGGGGGAATAAACTTCAGCAGATTTTCTAGATGAGGAGAAAGTGCAGCATTTACTGTACTTTCTGTTACTCAATACTCAGGTCCCCACCTCTTTGTTTACAAGTCCCTAAAAAGTGGAGTGGAAATAAATCAAGATTATAAAGAGAGAAGTGCAGATTACATAGATTCAATGCTGCTTTGCAATCAGAATAAAGATCCCATGTTTGGATTTCAGTACCATTTTCATATATTCATTTGTCATATCCTAACCATCAAGTTCCACTCCCTTTTTGTCCAAATGTGTCCATCTCCTCCTCCTGCTGGCCATATTGACTCTGATTCAGGTAATCTGTGCTCCAGTATGAATTACTATCATGAAGCACAGATGGCAATCAGAAGGGCCAGAACAGTCACATGAACATTGTGCTTTATGACCGATGTGGTCATAAAGCCCAATGTTCATGTGACTGTCCTGGCCCTTCTGATTGCCATCATTAAGGAAATCCTGCACCATTTTTGAGTGATACCATTTCCGACTTCCTGCTGCTGGCTTCCCCATTGACTTTGCTTGCCAAAAGGTCACAAATGACAACCACAGATCCATGGGAACACCGCGATATCATAAATGCCAAATACCTAAATTGTAATCACATGACTTCAGCGTGCTGTGATGCCCACAACTACGAGGATCAATCATTAGCTGGTAGCTGCCTGGGATCGGGCGACTGGTGGGGCCTTGGATCGAGTCATGCCTTTGCGGCCTCTGACCCGGTGTCGATCCCTCGTGGCTCCTTGGTTCACCGAGGAGCTGAGGGAGATGAAACGCCGGAAAAGATGCCTAGAGAGCGGTTGGAGGGCCAGTCGTGCTGAATCTGACCGAACACTGGTAAGGTCGCATATTAAGACCTACTTAGTGGCGATAAAGACGGCAAAGTTTAATTACTTTTCCATCTCTATTGTGTCATCAGGGAATTGTCCAGCTGCCCTGTTCAGGGTAACCCGCTCCCGGCTTCACCTCGGAGCGTGGGAGGATCCCTTGGAAGGCAGGGCGGAGGATTTCGGACAATACCTGCATGACAAAATCGCTCAGATCCGGGGGGACTTGGACTCTGACTGGGTAGATCAGGGCAGGGTGACGAGGAATAGTCTTGAGAATGTTATCTAGGAGGAGTTTGATGCTGTGACTCCCGATGATGTGGACAGGATTTTGTTTACTGGACCCGTGTCCCTCCTGGTTGGTACTGGCCTCCCGGGAGGTTACACGAGGCTGGCTCCAGGGTGTTATCAACACTTCGTTGAGTGAGGGTCACCTCCCCACGGCCTTGAAAGAGGCGGTGGTGAGGCCTCTCCTCAAGAAGCCGTCCCTGGATCTGGCAATATTGGCCAACTACCGTCCTGTCTCCAACCTTCGCTTTCTGGCGAAGGTTGTTGAGAGTGTGGTCGCGCGACAGTTTCCGCAATTCCTGGAGGAAACATCCTATCTGGATCTGTTCCAGTCTGGTTTCAGGCCTGGACACAGCACGGAAATGGCATTGGTCGCATTGGTTGATGATCTCTGGAGGGCTCGGGACAGGGGTTGCTCCTCTGTTCTGGTCCTGTTAGACCTCTCAGCGGCTTTTGATACCATCGACCATGGTATCATGCTGCACCGGTTGGAAGAGTTGGGGATGAGGGGCACCGTGTTATGGTGGTTCTCCTCCTTTCTCTCCGACCAGTCGCAGTTCGTGTTGGCAGGGGGGCAGAGGTCGACCTCAAGGCCTTTTATATGTGGAGTGCCTCAGGGGTCGATCCTCTCGCCCCTCCTGTTCAACATTTATGTGAAGCCGCTGGGCGAGATCATCCGTGGCTTTGGGGTGAGATACCATCAGTACGCTGATGACACTCAGCTGTACATCTCCACCCCAGGCCACCCCAATGATGCCTTTGAAGTGATGTCCCAGTGCCTGGAGGTTGTTCGGATCTGGATGGGGAGGAACAGGCTCAAGCTCAATCCTTCCAAGACTGAGTGGCTGTGGTTCCCGGCATCCCGATATAGTCAGTTGACTCCATCACTGACTATCGGGGGCGAGTCTTTGGCCCCCACAGAGAGGGCTCGCAATCTGGGAGTCCTCCTGGATATGCAGCTGTCCTTGGAGGAACATCTGACGGCTGTAACCAGGGGGACCTTTTATCAGGTTCGTCTGATCTGCCAGTTGCGGCCCTTTCTTGATCGGGATTCCCTCTGCACAGTCACTCATGCCCTCGTGACCTCTTGCCTTGATTACCGCAACGCTCTCTACATGGGGCTCCCCTTGAAGAGCACCCGGAGGCTCCAACTGGTCCAGAATGCAGCAGCGCGGGTAGTGACGGGAGCAGCGTGGCGCTCCCATGTAACACCACTCCTGCGTGAACTGCACTGGCTCCGGGTGGTCTTCCGGGTGTGCTTCAAGGTGTTGGTTATCACCTTTAAAGCGCTCCATGGCATAGGGCCTAGCTATCTTCGAAACCGCCTACTGCCACCGACGACCTCCCATCGACCCGTGCGCTCCCACACAGAGGGCCTCCTCGGGGTGCCATCAGCCAAACAATGCAGGCTGGTGACCCCCAGGGGGAGGGCCTTCTCTGTGGGGGCACCTACCCTCTGGAATCAGTTGCCCCCAGAGATAAGGAGAATCCATGACCTCAGTGCCTTCCGCCGAGCCCTTAATACCTTCTTTTTCCAACAAGTCGGGCTGGCCTAATTCTTTTTAAGTGTTTTTAATTGTTTTGTTTATCGTTTTAATTAATGGGGCCAAATCTATATATATTTTTAACTGTATTTTAATATTTGTATTTGATGTTTTTATTTGGCTGTTCACCGCCCTGAGTCCTCAGGGAGAAGGGCGGTATACAAATTCAAAATAAAATAAAATAAAATAAAATAAAATAATATCACTCATTCAACGCCATCATAAGTTTGAATGGTCAGTAACTGTTCATTAAATGAGGACTACCTACATTGAGCTAAATCTAAGACCGGTATATAATGCTTTCACATCAGATTTGCATATCTAAAATACATTATTACGCATATGCAAATTTAGCAGTCATGGCAGTTTCAGTGTCATTTAAAATGATTTAAGTGTTAAAGCCATCTGATCAAGTAGTAGATAATTCCTGAAAAGAACCCTGAAGCTCTCAAGAAATTGTACATGTAAATACAATGAAATGAACCCATATGTTCCATTCAGCTTGTTCCACACAATAAGCAAAACATATTTTTGAAATAACTTAAATATGAATTATCTTCTGAGCACAACCCAGGTCCAAATGACTGCATATGGTTACTATAAAGATATGCTTTAAAAGCTAAGTTCTGTCTCTGTAACCTGCCTATACACATGCAGATGGTGGAAGGCATGTTGTGAGCTAGTTATCACCAGGAAATTTAAAGCATAGCTGAGGAGATTCCTAGCAAACTCAAAAACATGATTTTCAGTAAAATCCTACCCTACTCTACTGAAAGAGAATCTGGAAGTGATTACTGAAGTAGGGATATAGATTCTGCAATCAACAGTATCTCTATCTTGCCAAGTTTCAGCATCAGTTTATTTGTTCTCGTTAAGCTCCTTCATAATCTCAGAACATATGGAACCTTCTTCAGGCCTTCATTAATTTTGATTATGACAAGGGAAAACTGCCATGAGTGAACAAATGACACTTCCTGGGGCTTTCATATAAAGTAACTTTCCAGTCAGGTGCTTTTGAGATGTATTGAATTAGGGTTCTTATAGGATTTCTGAACCGAATGTGCAGAATCCAGTAGTTTGGATGCAACAGTCTCACTAAAGCAGGATAAAGGGATCAATAGTCTGTTCCATGGATTAATGGAAGCCTCAAGAAGTGTTCTCTAGCAATTTAAATGAATTCAAGCCGATTGACAAAATCATGCCAAGACCATACTAAAAAAATACAGCCCTTTTTTACAGCCCTGTAATCCCTTTAAGGCTAAACAAAAAGTATTATGAAAAGTTCCATGTGGGAAAGCTTCTGAAATGGATTTATTTCTACTGAGGTCCTTGTTATGTCCTTATAAGGACATCCGCCCGGATTGGCTGCCAGCCATCGGGCGGGAAAGTTTGAATCTCTGTCAGGGGGCGGTGCGACTGCCGGAGCGAATATAAGGAGAGCTCCGGCAGCGCACGGCCAGTCTTGCTACTGTTTCTTATTCTAAATAAAAGTTACTTATGTAACGAGCTGGTCACGTCTTCCATTCCTGCGCCGATCTAACACTGGCGACGAAGGACTAGAGAGAAGAGACGAACCTCGTGGCACCAAGCCAACAAGACCAAGACTCCGGCACCTGGAACTACAGTAGGCATTTCCAAAGGCATGGCATCCTCTGAAGTCACTTTGCCAGCCCTTGCTCCTTTCCGCCCAGGGAAGGACAAGTGGAAATCCTACGTAGTGAAATTCCGGCAATATCTGAGAGGCAACAACATCAGGGATGCCGATGATGACCGAAAAAAGGGCATTTTCCTGGCCAACTGCGGCTCCGAGGTCCTCGACATGGCAATCGATCTCGTAGCACCACGAGACATCGAAGAAGTGCCATGGGCAGACCTGCTGCAGATCCTGGAAGACCACTATGCCCCAACAGGAACACCGGTGGCGAACCGTTTCACCTTCCATCAGAGGGACCAGAAGGAAGGTGAGACCATCAAGGAATTCGTGGCCGCCCTACGCCAGATCGCAGCCAGCTGTGAGTTCGACCACGTGGACAATGCCATCGCTGACCGCGTGGTCTTTGGCATGAGGGACAGAGGCCTGCAAAAGAAATTCTTGAGCAGGAAGAAACTCATGCTCAAGGATGTGGTGGAGGAAGCCACCGCATCCGAAATCTCAGAGAAAGCGGCCGCCGCAGTAAGCAGAGCCAAGGGAATCCACAAGATTCGCTCCACAGCGCAATCATCAACTGAGGGTTCCACGACGGGGTCCGAGTCGGAGGAGGAGTCCACCGTCCACAAGGTATCCAGACCCCCAAGGCGGGAAACCGCCCAACGAAGCTTCAAGGGGGAACGCTGTGCCAGCTGCAGAGGGGACCATGCCAGGGCAGCCTGCAAGTGGAGGGATGTGACCTGCCAACGCTGCAACAGAAGGGGGCACATCGCCGAAGCTTGCAGAGCCGAGGAACCAGCCCCAGAACCCTCCAGCCACCGTCCCCGCGAAAACCGCAGAGATTACCAGAGACCATCCAAACGGTCCTCTGGCCCTCCCAGACGCAGAGACGAGGAGTTTCCCCGAAGCGGAGCGGTCCACCAGACGACCATCGCTCACACGACTTCAGAAAATGCCACCAAGTTCCACGTGACCATACACGTGGAGGGAGCACCCTGCAAGATGGAGGTAGACTCTGGCTCGGTCTACTCCATCATGGACTGGCAGCAGCTGAAGCGCCTGAAACCCAGCATCACCAAGCGAGAGCTGAAGCCACTACACGCCAAGCTCGTCGACTTTGGGGGAAACCCCATCGGAGTGTTAGGAAGAGCCAACATCCGAGTCGCCTACAAGGAGTTCGAAGGCAGGCTCCCCATCACCGTCGTGAAGGACAGCCGACCGAACCTGTTAGGAGTGGAGTGGTTCAAGCCGCTGGGGCTTTCCATCGAAGGCATTCATGAAATCCGCAGGGACGAGCTCGACACCATCATCGAAGTGTTCAAGGAAGTCTTCGATGGTAAGCTGGGGAAATTTGTGGGGAGGCCAATTTCCTTCAATCTGGACAAGGGAATCACCCCAATTAGGCTTAAGCCCCGCCGAGTTCCGTTCGCCCTGCGGCCGAAAGTAGACGAACAGCTGGATAAGCTGATCGCCCAGGGCGTCCTGAAACCGATCGATCATGCCTCATGGGAAACCCCCATTGTGACCCCACTGAAGCATGATGGGTCTGTGCGCATCTGCGCCGACTACCATTGTACCATCAACAAGGCGTTGGCACAGAGCGCATACCCAGTCCCAGTAGTGCAACACCTGCTGCATTCCCTGGGATCTGGCTCAATTTTCGCGAAACTGGACCTGGCCCAGGCTTACCAGCAACTGCCAGTGGATGAAAAACGGCGGAAGGGTAAGATTGACAGCACAACCGGGCCTAAATCCTACACCGTGGAGCTGGAAGATGGACAGGTCTGCCGACGTCACATCGACCAGCTCCGGAAAAGGTGGGGGGGAGCGCAAGAAAACCAGCCGGACGAGGGAGGCCTACAACACCCCTGCGAGGTAGGCCTACCACACCCCGACGAGGTAGGCCCACCACACCCCGGCGAGGCAGACCACCGCCACCCCGACGAGGCCGGCCCAGCCCACTACCAGGCACTGTCACATCGGCAGCCCAGAGTGGTAGACCGGGACCTGCCCAGAAGGGAAGCACCGCGCCCCACCAGCGAAGGCAACCCACGGCAGCCCGACCAGGGAGACCTCAAAGCCAGGCGAGTAGACCGGGGACCATCGGAGATGGGCACACCACAACACATGGGCGAGGGTGGCACACGTCTCCCCGGCGAGAGGGACCCCCACCCAACGCAAAAGACAACCCGGCAACAACGACCCAGCCCAGATGACCCCAGCCACCAACCTGCGGTAGACCAGGGACTAGGGGAAAGGGAAAGCCGACAACAACCCGGCAAGGGAGGCCTGCGCCACCCCGGCAGGGGAGACCTCCACCGACCCGAGGAGGTATCCCCACAACGACACCCCGACCAGGGCGACCACCACCGACCTGACAGGGAAGGCCAACGCCAGCCCGGCCAAGGAGACCTGCGCCACCCCTGCGAGGTCGGACACAGCGACCCGAGCCAACACCACCCACAACTGGCAGACCGGACCCGAGGGCACCGATCCGAACCACCCACCAGACAGCAGCGAGCCGAACCGCAACAGAACCGCAGCACCCGGGAGACCGAGGAAGAGCAAGTGACAGCTGGGGTCTTACCGAGACTCAGACGCTCTTCCCGGGTCGGAACCGAACAGCACCGCCGAGGCGGAAGATCCACAGGCCAGGAGGAAGACCACCAGAGCCAGCCATCCAAGGTCTGCGGTCTGGCCGGAGGCGCTGAGGGTGACCCCGCACACTCGCCAGCCGAACCGAGCCCGGTTCCAGGGAGGGAACCAGGAGACACAGGAGCCCCGTCCATCCGGGTCGGGGACGCGGAAGAAATGAGACTGCGCAGGTCAACTAGGGTGCCGAGGCGTCCTACGTACCTGCGGGAATACGTCACGTTTATTGATGAACGTTGATTTTTTTTTGAACTAGGGGGGAGGAGTGTTATGTCCTTATAAGGACATCCGCCCGGATTGGCTGCCAGCCATCGGGCGGGAAAGTTTGAATCTTTGTCAGGGGGCGGTGCGACTGCCGGAGCGAATATAAGGAGAGCTCCGGCAGCGCACGGCCAGTCTTGCTACTGTTTCTTATTCTAAATAAAAGTTACTTATGTAACGAGCTGGTCACGTCTTCCATTCCTGCGCCGATCTAACAGTCCTGGCATGGTCATTTTAAAGGAGACCTTATGGGTTAGCTCCTCACTATGACTTGGCAGTCAAGTGTGTGTTTTCATGTCTCAGAAGTTTTCTGGCAGGAAGTGGTTGCATCAGAAAGGAAGATAGGTAACTTGGTGACTTCCAGATGTTTCGGTTCTCATACTTCCTTGGATTGTGTGTTTAGGACTGATGGAGTCCTAATGCTGGAGAATATCAGGTTGCCTGTCCCTAAATTAGGTACAGAACTCTTCAAACATTTGGAATACTAGTCCTGGTCCTTGTAATTCTCTGATTCTCAAGTCAGAAGACTGGATAATGTCAGAATGCCAAAGATATCCCTTATGCCCAGGGGTGAAATCCAGCAGGTTCTGACAGGTTCTGGAGAACTGGTAGCAGAAATTTTGAGTAGTTCAGAGAACTGGCAAATGCCACCTCTGGCTGGCCCCAGAGTGGGGTGGGAATGGGGATTTTGCAATATCCTTCCTCTGGAGTGGGATGGGAATGGAGATTTTGCAGTATCCTCTGCCACGCCCACCAAGCCATGCCCACCAAGCTACACCATGCCCAGCAAGCCACGCCCAGAGAACTGGTAGTAAAAAAAATTAAATTTCACCACTGCTTATGCCTCAATTTCTGACATGTGAGTTTCTTCCTTCCTGTTGGCGCTACCGTAAGAATAGTGGGAAATAATTTTCTTAACTCTTATTTATAGCAGAGGAAAGGGAAAAAAATAACCAGAATTTACAAGGTCAATGGCAACTGCAGCTAGAAATAACCTTCATGTATTGAATTTAGTCTTTCTCCATCAAAGCTAGAGCATGATAAATGAGCTTTTATATAAATAGATGTACCTCATATTTTCTGGGTTAAAATTCATCTCTTCAAAACTTCCTTTTTTGATCTGTTCAACTTTTCCTCCAATAAGCTCTTCAACTACATTTAAAGAATCCTAAAGGCAGTAAATTGATTTTAGTTATGGTAAACACCTTGATTTGCTTTACAAACAGCATTGAGGTTATAAGGCTTTCTTTTGGTTCTATAACTTCAAAGTATTGAGAACTTTCTATTCTCGGAGTATTTTGGAAAATTCAATTCTTATCCCAGGTTGACTTCAAAAATTATATCGCCTGCAATCTCCCTAACTTTTCCTTTACCCCATTTCTTGTCTTAAAATTAACATTCCATCAGTGCTTTCTAAGCCATAGATTACAACTATCTTTTATTAGGGAAGGTAAAAATATTTATAGGTAAAAAAGCTAATTTCACAGGAGACCCAAAACATTTCAGCTACAAAGCTGAATTTACAAACTGGAATTCATATTCATGTCATATTTCATTTTAAATTGTTTCTAAACTCAGCTATTTTTCTTCTTTTGTGTAAGCATGCAGTCTTAAGCACAATATAGAAAATAATCCACTGAACCATTCAGAGTAATCACATTTAATAAAACTATTGTTCTTTTTCTTTTGAAGATTTAAGATATTCTAGTTCTTTAACTACTCTGCTGTATGCAATTTGCTTTTCAAAAACATAGCAAGGAATAGTTTTGCTGATAGAATAGAAACTTAAATTTCAAGTATTCTAAAAAGCATGCACAAGTTTTTTTCAAAAGAATATTTTATTTGGTCAATAATACATGGGTCTGTTTATTAAAATGAACAGTGCCAAGACATCATTTTTCTTGTGCTTTTTTCTATTTCTACAAACAATAGGAATGGGAAGCCATAGTTTGATCTCAAGGAAGAGTTTCCATTAGGAAGAAAAAAAGGAACACTACTTGGTCTACTTGCCAACACACTACCATACTACCAAGATACATCATCATTGCTATGTCATCTTCATATTAATACGTTCAGTATTATATTTATTCCTTTTTCTTCAAATGAAAATAACAGCAGATGCAGCAGCTTGTGGAAACACAAATAAAATTTGACGGTAAACTCTTGCTAACTTATAGTAGCCATGATCACAATGATTAAATGCAAATATTGCCAGCTGAATCTTTTGAAGAAACGTGCCATAATATTCCAGGAACAGAAACTGAATAGCAATTGCTGGGAGACAGAACAATTCTGCAGCAAAAAAAAAAAAAAGTTAACACTGATTAGTAGGGGCTAGTATTCTGAAGATTTTGGAGAGATCTGGTGCTTATAATATTAAACTAAGTTTACATCATAGCAAACTCTCATGCTACTGACATATCGATTTAGCTTGGGTCCAAGAGAGGTTACTCTATTTAATATTGTTCTTATATGTACTAGAAAGGATCACCTACAGAAAATATGGTTGCAGCACAGAAAATAGGATAAGACAAAGGAACACAGGTCCTTTCAATTTTTTAAATCATGAAGAAATGACTTGCTTCTTTCCTCCTCCTCCTCCTCCTTGTAGTTTGCTTAACAATTCAGAAAAATGTATTCAAAATGGAAAGTTAGATTGCTGGCTATTCTGAAAGTTTTTACTAATCCCAAAATAAGAACACACCAACAGAAGAAAGCTACAGTTTCTTATGGAATATTGTGGTCATAGGGTGTACTTAGTGAACAGAACACAAAACTTGCAAGCAAGCTTTATTATTTGCAAGCAAGTTATTATCAAAATAGCTCCAGCCATCAAATGTGATCTTCTTGTATCCTGTACTCTATTACATACAGTAATAACTGAACAGTAATTTTTATTTTGGAGAAAGAACGCCCTCAATCCAGCATGGCTATCATAAACTGTTGTCTTTCTTAGGGCTCTCATAAAAACAGCTATTCCTGTACAGTTTAAGCATCTTATTCCCCATGTTTTCAGCTTTTTGTTGGTTCACCTTATCTGCTTTCACAATATCTAGCAAATTCTCCCTGAAAGCTTCTAATAGCTTCTAATCTCTTCTAGAATGGCTTAGAATGGCACTCTAGGCCATTAATGGCTTCATTAATCCCTGTTAATTCTGAGTTCCTACATAACTTGGATTTCCAGATACACCCAGTTAAATTATGCCAGTGTTTTCCAGTCTATACTGGCAGAGTCAGCTTGGTAATTTTAACTTCAAAACTTGAAAATAGCTTTGAACTAGATTATCCCTATGAGGATATCCTGCAACTTTCACTTACCTGGATTCTATTACCTGCATCAGAGCATCTTCTTCAGATACCTCCACCAAATGAGACTAGATGAGCAATCAGAAAATGAAGTATTTTGATCAAGAATGGGTTCCCCAGAGGAGTTTGTCTATCACACACATTTGGATATTTCTGGCACCAACTGAAAATTGTTATTTCTTTCCTTTCCAAGATGGAGTAAATTTTTATGGTTTTGCTGCTAATTTGTTGCTGTTAGTATTGTTGTAATCAGGGGGCATGATGGCTCAGTGGTTAAAAACACTGAGCTTATCAGATAGAAAGGTTTGAGATGGGAGTGCTATGCAATGATTGAGTTCCTGTTACTTGCTCCAGCTCCTGCCCACCTCACAATTTGAAAGTATGCAAATGCAAGTATATAAATAGGTACCATTTTGGTGGGAAGGTAATGGCATTCTGTGCATCTCAGCATATAGACACGCTGGCCACATGACTACAGAAATGTCTTCAGACAATGCTGGCTTCCTCGTCTAAGAAACAAAGATGAACACCACTCCCTAAATTGGAATCAACTGGACAAAGGAAATCTTTAAGTTTACTTTTACTGTTTTATTACAATCATCTCACTGTTATTGTTGTTCCCATAATGCTACAATATTTAATTTAACAATTTTCTTTTTAATGACATATTTGAATGGATTTGCACAACCCAGGAAATTGTGGTTGTTGTGTGGTCTAGAGATGTAATGAATAAGTAAATAAAGATCTGGACTCCGACTGGGTAGTCTCAGGGGGAGGGACTGGGGCAGGTCTTGAGAATGTTATCTGGGATGAGTTTGATCCTGTGACCCCTGAGGACGTGGACAGGATTCTGGGTAGACTGAACGCGACCACTTGTTTATTGGACCCGTGTCCCTCCTGGTTAGTGCTGGCTTCTCGGGAGGTGACACGAGGCTGGTTCCAGGGGATTATAAATGCTTCGCTGGGTGAGGGTGTTTTTCCTGCCGCCTTGAAAGAGGCGGTGGTGAGGCCTCTCCTCAAGAAGCCTTCCCTGGACCCGGCAATGTTGGTAAATTATCGTCCGGTCTCCAACCTTCATTTTGTGGCGAAGGTTGTTGAGAGTGTGGTTGCGCAACAGCTCCCCCAGCACCTGGATGAAACGACGTATCTGGATCCGTTCCAGTCGGGCTTCAGGCCTGGGTACAGCACGGAAACGGCATTGGTCGCATTGGTTGATGATCTCTGGAGGGCTCGGGACAGAGGGTGCTCCTCTGTCCTGGTCCTGTTAGATCTCTCAGCGGCTTTTGATACCATCGACCATGGTATCATGCTGCACTGGTTGGAAGAGTTAGGGGTGGGAGGCACTGTGTTGCGGTGGTTCTCCTCCTTTCTCTCTGACCGGTTGCAGTCTGTGTTGGCAGGGGGACAGAGGTCGACCCCGAGGCCCCTCATATGTGGGGTGCCGCAAGGGTCGGTCCTCTCGCCTCTCCTGTTCAACATTTATGTGAAGCCGCTGGGCGAGATCATCCGTGGTTTCGGGGTGGAGTACTATCAGTACACTGATGACACTCAGCTGTACATCTCCACCCCGGATCACCCCAACGATGCCCTTGAAGTGATGTCCCGGTGCCTGGAGGCCGTACGGATCTGGATGGGGAGGAACAGGCTCAGGCTCAACCCATCCAAGACCGAGTGGCTGTGGTTTCCGACATCCCGATATAGTTAGTTGACGCCATCACTGACTATTGGGGGCGAATCATTGGCCCCCACGGAGAGGGCTCGCAACTTGGGCATCCTCCTGGACTCACGGCTGTCTTTAGAAGAGCATTTGACGGCCGTGACCGGGAGGATTTTTTATCAGGTTCGCCTGATTCGCCAGTTGCGTCCCTTTCTGGATCGGGACTCATTATGCACGGTCACTCATGCCCTCGTCACCTCCCGCCTGGACTATTGTAATGCTCTCTACATGGAGCTCCCCTTGAGGAGCACCCGAAGGCTCCAACTGGCGCAGAGTGCGGCCGCGCGGGTGGTAATGGGAGCGACATGGCGCTCCCATGTAACACCTCTCCTGCGCGAGCTGCACTGGCTCCTGGTGATCTTCTGGGTGCGCTTCAAGGTTTTGGTTACTACCTTTAAAGCGCTCCATGGCTTAGGACCTGGTTATCTACGGGACCGCCTACTACCACCAATAGCCTCCCACCGGCCAGTACGCTCTCATAGAGAGGGACTCCTCCGGGTGCCGTCAGCCAAACAGTGTCGACTGGCGGCCCCCAGGGGGAGAGCCTTCTCTGTGGGGGCACCTACTATCTGGAATGAGCTCCCCCCGGAGATACGGAGGATCCCGGATCTGCGCTCCTTCTGCCGTGCTGTGAAGACCTTTTTATTCCATCAAGCGGGCTTGGCCTAATCTCTTCCCTTTTTAAATATTTAAATTTTAATCTGTTTTTTAAATTATCGGGGTGTTTTAATTTGTCTGGGCCAAATAATTTAATTTGATTTTATTGGGTTTTTAAATTTTGTGTATCTATGTATTTTATTGTTGGCTGTTCACCGCCCTGAGTCCTTCGGGAGTAGGGCGGTATACAAATCAAATATAATAATAATAATAATAATAATAATAATAATAATAATAATAATAATAAAGTCAAGGACAATAATCAGTCTAATGAACAGTCTTCTGTTGAATTGGATCATTGTTTCATTTAGCTCAACATTTGCGATGAGGTTTCAGGCAGGATGTTTTCCTTAAGATGCCACCATTTCAGTCTGGGATTGTCCCCAAGTCAATATTTCCTCTACCTCAGTTTTGTTTCAGATACAATGGAAATATGTGGTTCAAAAGTCAATTATGGAAACACCTTCCGAATGTTGGCCTCCTACTCAAAGTTTCAGATAGTTCAAGTTCAAGCTATCTTAAATCAGGGGTTCAATAATCTAAAACACCCACTATTTTCAGTAGCCTTGTTATCTGTGACACAACTACTAGGTAGCTTGTTGGTGAAACATGGAAGAAAGCCTTGTTCATCGAGATAACTGCCCCATGGAATGAATTTCACTGCCTACTATCTATATCAAGGGCTGATGCATTTTAGGGTATCTTTAAAATTTTCTGTTTATATTTGTTCTGTCATGCATATTCAGTAGAAGGCACAATTTCATAAAACTTACATTGCATGTATCATTGCATTGCCATATAAATTATAGAAATTAAATACTTCCTTTACATCATTTTCACACTGATGTCATGAAGCAAGCTGGTCATCTGCCTCTTTTGCATAGTCTTCTATAGATGCCCATGTGCATTTCCACAACCATTAAGATTTTGGTTGAGTTTTATTCTAGTTTTTATTTGCAGTTGAACTTGATTTTTTACATTCTTTATTTTCATGTTTAGAGTTTATAAATTGCTTCATTATGGGAAGCAACATAGAACTACTTCTAATGGATAACTAAAGCATGGTTTAAAACAAGAAAAAACCAGTCATTGCACTTATCCCTGTCTTAGAAAATTAAAATTTAAGATGCTGCCAAAATTGCAGCCAAGCAAAGCATCAGAAGCCAAAGTGATATAACTCATATCATTCAAAACCTATGTGTTGTTTCTCTGTCTCATATATCCTTTGATGTTAGTTGGGCATTTTTAACACAAATGTTTAAATAAATCAGCATTAAACTCAATAGCTTAATGCCTAGAAAAGTACATTCTCTGTACTTGGGCTCCTGCCCTCTGGAACGATTTGCCCCCAGAAATACAAAGGATATCGGATCTCCGGGTCTTTCGCTGTGCCCTGAAAACTTTTCTTTTCCACCAAGCAGGGCTGGCATGAACCCCCCCCCCTTTTTTTTTTAGTTTTTTAGTTTTTTAGCTTTTAATTTGTCAATGGGTTTTAATTAGAATTGTTTTAAATTAGGGCCAAAGTATGTAATTCTTTTAATAATTTTAAATTTTGTATTGGTATGTGTTTTAGTTCTGGCTGTGCACCGCCCTGAGTCCACTAGAAGAAAGGCGGTATACAAATTGAATAAAATAAATAAATAAATAAAATAAATAATAATTTATTTGTCTAAAAGTTTACCTACCCATCCCAAGATGCTTTCTTATCTTTACCAAAATCATGAATGGATAATTACAAAAACATTTATTTTTCCCCTGTTCTAACATGTCTTATCTTAGAAAGTCAGTGCAAGTTAATGCAAAAGCTGAAAGTAAGAGAAGAGAAAGACCAGCTACTTTGAAATATCTAAAAGCAGACCTGTGGCTTTCTTGCATAGACAGATGCGTAGTTGTGCATGTACCTAATTATCACTAGGGTGAAAGATGGGGCTAATTAGCTTTTTAAGGTAACTGTTTCTGAAAAACCATGCCAAGAAAACCAGAGGACTTGTCCTGGCAATCTCCTAGAACAGGACATAACTGAACAGAAGAAATAATAATAATTCTATTTCAGGATTGTCATCGTTACTAACATTTTGCTACTATGGTTATTTGCTACCATTAACTACTGTCCTGTTGTAACTCTGTGAAGAATATAGTCAAAGATGACATGAAAAAAAAATTGAAACAGCAAAAAAAAAAAAAAAAAAAAACCCCCTGAAAATATTCAGAACTGTCTGACAGAATTCTTCTTCACCATTGCTTCAATTTGTTCTTTCTGGGTTCTTTTGAATGTCACACCCTCTTTCTCGGTCACAGCTTCTATTCCTTCCTGGAAAAGAGAGTTTTCAATCTCTTTTCCAGGCCTTCCAAAACACTGAAGAAATGAGAAGCAAGATGGTAGGTGAGGGAAGGAGTGGGGGCTGTGACCAAGAAAGAGGCTGTGACATTCAAAAGAGCCCAGAAAGAACAAATTAAAGCAACAGTGAAGAAGAATTCTGACTGACAGACGATTCCGAATAAGATGAAGAGCAGGAGAAGAGAAGGACATGTTCTTGGATGAGCTTCAAAACCAGCTCTGGTAATCTCTTCCACACTATATAAAAGGGAGAAGAAAGTAAGCCCCACCTTAGACATTATTTGGGCAAGAATAAAAAGAGAAGAGACCAGGGGTATCCAAAAAAGGGGACTCAAAAAAGTTAAGGTGGTACCAATATCAAGTATCATAATAAGATTGGACTTGTATTTTGGAAAATGTTCACATGATGGCAGCATGCCAGCCAAATGCTGTATGAAAGCCAATATTCACCTAATTAAAGTAAATTCAAAAGTTACCTGTCTTCAATCTTCATTTGGAGGCTCAAGACAATAGTTATATTTCCATGCATAATATCAACTGATATAGGTGTATAGATTGAAAGAGTAAGATAGGTATTATACATTGAAATAGTGCTTGCAAGTTCAAATAAGAATGTAATTTTATTTATATTTTGGGAAGACCTTGTGGCTGCCACTGATGCTTTTTCTATTTTTTTCCTTCTCCTCCAGTTAGAAGGTAGAATGATGGATTCTCATCAGCCATAACTCATCCCAACAATATCTTGACATAGTAGGAGTAGAAATATATTAATGTTATTTGGCATGAACAGGATGCCAAGGATTATAAAGAATCTAAATGTATGACTGTTGCCTTAAGGCAATTAATGCTTCCAAAGACAAATTAATTACTAGAGCCGCCCCAAACAAGGTAATGGCAGAACTCAATTATACACATTTTCTTTCTCAACAGTAGAATGATAAACAACATTCCTTCCTCCGAGACTAGTCAGCTGTAACAAGAGCAATTAAATTAAAAATGATCTGTCTGACCCATGCATGCTCTTTTTTGTTTTTCAAAATGTTTTAGAATGATTCATAAGCAACATGAAATAGAATAATAAGGCATTAAATATTCAGGCCACACCATCTAGCTGTAATGATAACTCTAATGACAGGTCAGCCATAGAGTTTCCTTCCATAGCTTGTTTCCTTCCAATATCAAAGGAAGTGTGTTCAGTGAAAAAAATCAATGCAAGTGCAAAAGTTACCAAAATAATAACTGATGGCTAAATGTGAAAAGGGGAAGGTACATGCTTGACCAGTGGAAAGCTTTGATGTTATTCTTTTAATGATGATTTCTATATGCAAATGGCATTTGAAGCTTCTCTCTTTTTTTCCAAAATTAGTCATCAGCATCTCAAAAGTCTACATACTGAAATGTGATATTTACTCAAAATCAAAAGCAAATAAGATGTGGAATTTGAAAGGTTTTTAATGAATCAGTGTACATAGCTCTCAAAGACATAGTTGCATTTCAGGGACTCAATGTTCTTGTTTTTGATATTCTGACTATCCCTGCACTCAGAATCTCAAATTGTTTTCTTCATTTATTATCCTGATTTTCATTTGGCTTCTGTTTGCATTTGGTCCCTTCCTGACTTTTGATCTCTAGATATTTACTGATTTCTGTTTGTGCTCCTGATATTTCTTCATTGCAAAACTATGGTAGTAAGACAGAATATACCTATCAGGATAAAACTTTAGAAAAAAACAACCTTCCATGGACAAAAATATTACTACTGCTTCAAATTCTTGCTTACATGTCACTCGCACTTGCCTCACAATCTCAGTTCTCTGAAATATAGATGAAAAGCACAGAATAAGCCCTACAGCACTGTAGCTTCAAAGGTGCTTCAGAGGGTACGTGGGTATTATGGCATCTTCTAACCAGATTCAGATGCTGAAGAAGCAGAATTCATGGACTGCCAACCTGGAAAGCCAAAAGGTGATGAAGGACATCCCAGATATAATGAACTATAGGATGACTCAGATAATGAGGAGGAAGATTCCAATAGGATGTCAAACGCAAGAGTACACTAGGAGTTAAGGAGGCCAGAAGTGGTGAGCATGAATCCTCAAGGAAGGCAGCAATTCCTCTAATTAAGTCATGCCTATAGAAGACCAATTTTCATACCTTCTCCTTTTGACCAAAATGATTCTCCTGCTCCACACCCATGTTTCTATGGTGTTCTGTTCTTTCTAGCATCTTGTTCTGCATGTGGATCTTCTGATTCCTTCCTGAACTAATCTATGCAACTCTCTTTGGCCCGAGATATTTGGACTACTCCAGATTGCTCTCATATTTTTGCTTCTGAATTCCTCATATTTGAAGCTTGTGAACTGCTAAAGTTAAAAGGTAAGTAAAAACTCTTTGAGCTCTCCTGAACCATAACTGCTTTCTGTCTACTAAATGGCTCTTTCTCTAGGATCAGCTATGAACATAGTCCTGTGATACCAAGAAACAACCCAGCTGTCTTTGAATTAAGATCAGATAAAAGAATCTTATTTATTATTTATTTATTAAGAAGATTTGGCCTTCCAATTCATGATGACTCCGGAGGGCTTATATAAGTAAAAAATAGGATTTTTATAGAATTTCAGACAGATAACAGAGCAAAAAAAAAGTGTATTCTTTTTTTTTTCCTAAGGGTTACAAAATAAACTCCAAATTTAGTCTGAATGCCTTTGGTGTTATAATCAAATTCCTCCTAATTTGACTTTGGCATGTTTTTTTTAAAAAAAATCTTGATCAATTGCCTGAGATGTAACACCCTGTCTCAATGAAGGATGTTCTAAAAATGTTTTAGATGCATAATATGAGCTTTTAAAGTGTTGATATTTATGTATTCATTCTGCTCAGTCATTTTTTTAGTCTGTTGGCATATTCCACAAGGCAAGAGGAAAATGATATAGATTAAGGAATATGCACATATTTATTTTCATGAAGACAAACAGAGAATTACATTGTGAAACTGCATTTTAGAGATTCAGGCATTTCTTAAACTGATCAGCTGCACCTCCCAATGCTTCACATTGAAACTGATCTTCATCTTTGCATCTCCCAACCTTAAATGTCTGAAAACATGCAGAAATCACCATGGTGAAATTAATGCTTCCCTTCTGATAATGAATCAAAGCATACATTGTTATCTAATTGTTTCTTCTTGTATCAAAAATGCTAAAATTGGAGTTGCTGGTGCTCCCCAGGAAGGGAGGGAGGGAGGATAATTGCTACCAAATAAATACAGGTAGTCCTTGACTTACGACCACAATGGAGCCCAAAATTTCTGTTCTTAAGTGAGACATTTGTTAAGTGAGTTTTGCCCCATTTTACAACCTTTCTTGCCACAGTTTTTAAGTGAATCACTGCACTTGTTAAGCTAGTAACATGGTTGTAAAGAAAATCTGGCTTCCCCATTGACTTTGCTTGTCAGAAAGTTGCAAAAATTGATCACATGACCGTGGGACACTGTCTTAAGTATGAACCAATTGCCAAGCATCTAAATTTTTATCACATGATCATAGAGAGGCTGCAACAGTCATAACTGTGAAAAACGGTCATAAATCACTTTTTTACAGTGCTGTTGTAACTTTGAACGGTCATTAAATGAATTGTTGTGAATCAAGGACTTTATTTCTATCTGAAAAACCTCTTGTAGGTTGTGATGATGAAATAATACCATGTACTTTCCTGAAATTTCTAGCATGGATGAAGTAAATGGAAAAGTATTATTTACTTTTAAATAATACTTTTAATTATTAGTATTAATAATTAAATACTAGCATAAGTATTGGGGAGAAAGGATTAAATTTATATCTCAAAGTCACAACCGAAATCTTGTGATTTATATACAGGCATCCAGTGTCAAGCTGTTACTATGAAAGACCAGACTTAACACTCCAATTTTATAATAGATTTCCATCATTTTTCATCACTGCAATTAGCAGCAGATTCCCTTATCAACGTGACCATGGTGCTGAATTTCTAGGTTGAGAGCTGAAATAGAGTTTTTTTAACAGTGGGAAAATAAATCACCTATCAATTTTGCTGCCTCAATACAAAAGAAAATATCTTTTCTTGGTTTCAAATAAATGGTTTGATGTCATTATGGGAGTACAGTATTGGTTTTTAGCTAATTCTGACCTAACTCGATGGATTCGTGTAAAAATCCCATTGATCTGCATTAATATTGTTGACTGTTTTGCTCTTTCAGTGCCGGTTTTTCCTTAGCTTCATCTTTTAAACTCAGCAAAAAAACAAGAAACAACCCTATGTTGTAATTAGTGGCAAATTAGTTTTGTAAACAGCCTTCTGGAGTTTCACAAGTTGAAAGAAGAAAGATAAGTAAGGATTAATGAAGGGGAAGAAAACAGCTGGAATTTGTGGAACAGATGTCAAACAAAGGTAAGGTGATACAATTAAAAAATAAAAACTGCTCCTTTGTGTATTCTGATTCTGCTTGTGAACCTTGTGTTAACTGTTCAGTTGAAGCAAAGCAAACTTATATTTTCCTGGCCTCTTGGCATCTTGTACCCGAAGTCCATTTGTAACAAATCACATTATATGAAAAGCTGTCAGATCTTATGATAAATTGATACTCTCCTTCCCTAGCCCCCTGCAACAGTGAAAAATCTACTTCTAGATGGCATTTAAATGTCACTGGTCAAGAGGAAAGAAAAGATAATTGTATTTTCTTTTTAACTTTATTGATTTAGAGCCAACTAAAGATCTACCAACTTTATTAGTTATCTCTTAAAATTTGAGTTTATTTATAAGTGATAGCTTCTTTCCTACAAACAAGCACCAGAGGTAGATCCAAATTGGATCATCTAAGTACCATGCTAATTTCAAAGTATTTTTATACATTTTAAAGTATTTTTGTTCTCTTCAGTCATTAAAGCTATCAAACTGGCTTTTAAAAGTGACTGGACTGGGAGGAATAACCTTTCTTTAGTTGAAGACCTTGGGAGTAACACTGTTCGATGGTGGGAAACATTATATTGAGAGGGGACCGTTCATTGGATGAAGTCAGCCAGAGACAGGAAGAGCCATTTGGACTTCTGCAGTGAATGGATGGTTGAACTTGATTATCTAAATGGCCCCATCTAAATTCTATGATTCCATACTTCTATGATGGGTGAATGGACTTAGGCAGTGACCTCTAAGTCCAAGTCATTTTGCTCCAGAGATGAAGAGCAGGATGTTGATCTTCCATTACATGTTCAAGACATGATTGGTCTAGCAGTAAAATCTATCTTCAAGATTTTGTGGAACAAGAGTCCATACATAATTTCTAAATATAGCAGCTTAAGGAGAACAGAGCAAATTATCTGACATACTGGTTACTCATTCAATAACTTACTTAGGACTACCAAATGATGGCAAGAAAAAAATCATCATGACCGTAGATCAGGGCTCCCTAACCCCCAGTCCGTGGACTGGCACTGGTCCACGGCATGTCAGCAACTGGGCCACACAAACAAGGGCGGTATACAAATTAAATTAATAAATAATTAAATAAATAAATAAATAAATAAATAAATAAATAAATAAATAAATAAATAAGCAAAGCCCCATCCATGGGATGCAGGCAGTATGCAAAACCATCCCCCCCTCCAAAAGGTTGGGGGTCCAAAAGGTTGGGGGTCACTGCACTAGATGACAGCAAGGTAATACAGATGATCGGGGTGGGTTCTACTTACCTTTACTATCTGTTCATAACAGGGCCACGTGTGCGCTCTTCTGCACATGCACAGAAGCTTCCTCATGATGCCGGGTTCAGTAGGCGGAGCCTCCCACTGGTTTTACTACTGGTTTTATAGAACCAGTCTGAACCGGGGGCAACCCACCACTGCAGATCAGAGGTGAAATCCAGCAGGTTCTGACAGGTTCTGGAGAACGGTAGCAGAAATTTTGAGCAGTTCGGAGAATCGGCAAATACCACCTCTGGCTGGCCCCAGAGTGGGGTGGGAATGAGGTTTTGCAGTATTCTTCCCCTGGAGTGGGGTGGAAATGGAGATTTTGCAGTATCCTTCCCCTGCCACACCTACCAAACCATGCCCACCAAGACACACCACGCCCACCAAGCCATGCCCACAGAACCAATAGTAAAACATTTTGAATTTCACCACTGCTGCAGATGATACTTAATCATATGTCAATGAATGATCTTACTCAGTAACTCTGTATGGATGTTACATAGGAGCAGAGAGAGACCTGAGGATGAGGGATCCCACAGGTAAGGTGGTGAGTGGCATCCTGATTTTGGTTTGGGTCAGGAGTTTGGACCTTTGAGACCTTTCTTACCAACAGCTACTGAAATCAATCCTGAGGGAATGAGAACACTTTGCCCCCTGCCCACTATCCCACCCTTGAAGTCAGTCCAAAATACTATATCAATGGCATCAAGGCCATTGAGAAATCAAAGAGATTTAGAATGGGTACACCATCCCAAACCAAGTTCTATTAGAGATAATCAACAACCATGTATGATCAATACTATTTCAGTAAGGTATCCTATTCTGAAAGCTGACTGAAGGGGATCCAGATAATCTGCTTCTCCCAGAGCCATTTGAAGCTACAACCACCCTTTCAACAAATTCCCCAAAAAGAGGAGATAGGAGACTGGATGAAAATTGGCCAACACCCAGTACACAAATGAAAGTACAGTACATCAGATTAATTGGATTATCAATATAGAGTATTTATTGAATGGAAAAAGGGATTATGCAAAACAAAATTATTTTACAAGTTTAATGTGTACTAAACCAACAAAAATGACATACTACAAAACAAGTAAATTTTTCAAACAAAAATAAACACAATTATGTCTTATGCACAAGATCAAAACATTTAATAACCAACAAATAATGTTACAAATTAATGAAAGTTCTTAGTTCTTAAATATTTGTCTAGCTTTGAACAGCTGAAATGTGTCGAGCTCTTTTTATATGTCTAAAGTTTTATGGTGCCTATCAAGACAAATTCTTACCATCCTAAAGATTGCCGATGTTTTCATTTTATGTAGCTCAGCATTGTATTTATTAATGTCTTCATAGGCAAACTTTATTAACAATGACAAATAGAAAAATTTACTATGTAGGTAAAAAGCACAGGGTCTTTTACTGATTACTAGAAAATTTAATTTAATTTCTTTGTTTTCATGTAACTTCTTACAATATGTTAAAAAAAACCCACCTCCAAATAGCAGACTGACTGGCTGAAATTTCTTAAGCAAACTGGCCAATAGTTTTACATGAAGCAAATGTGTTTGCTTGTATGAAATTAAAGCAGAAAACAATACATTCTTTGCAAATCAATCTTGCTGTTGCTTTGCATGGGAGCTTTATTTTAACTCACAGATATCATGGCAATGACTATCATGAAAGTAAACATAAAAATGTCCCCTGTCCAGTCATTTTTGACTCCAAGGGGTGATGTTCCTCTCATTTCTTAGCCAAGGGAGCCAATTTCCATGGTCATGTGGCCAGCATGAATGTATGCCAAAGCACACAGAACGCTGTTAACCTTCCCATTGAAGTGGTACCTATTTATCTACCCACATTTGTGTGTTTCCAAACTGCTGGGTGAGCAGGAGCTGGGGCAAGTAACCGGAGCTCAACCAATCACACAGCACTCGGATCTCAAACCCGGGCTGTCAGCCTTCCAGCTAACAAGCTCATCATCTTTAATCGTGCCCCCATGCCTACTGTAAAAGGTTGTCTTAAAATCTCCAGAGTTTAAAATATTATTATATATGAAAGGGAGAATAATGAATAGAGCTACCACATTTGCAAAAACCACATCTGCAAAAATCCAGACAGCCACTGGGTGGCAGCGAAGTGGTTTCCTGTGTCTCTGCTGTGACTATCATTTTGTGGCCGTTCAGCTCTGAATTAAAGTCTGGTGGCCTCTAATGAAAGTGCAAACTCTTTAAAAAAAGGGAGGGGGAAGAGCCACCATAATTGGTTTGGTATGGCAATTTATTACTAGCAATTATTTCAAGTCTAAGGTTGCAATGGAAAAAGAAGCTTCAGAGGAACATAGTAAACAGGTTAACTATAAGCAATCATTTCAATTTCTTTTTCTTATGTGCCATTCCACAACTCAGAAAGTAAGCAATAGCTTTGTCTGAGACTACCATTCAAAAAGACGCAGGAGGGTAATGTATTTTAAGAAAAGGGACAACATAAGGTTTCAGAACTATAACTGCAGTATTGCTCATCAAGTTCATGCATATCCTCTCAGGCTACCTAAACAATTCCTGGGCAACCACTGTAAAATATGTATTAAAAAAACAACAACCTGAAAAATAAAGTCAGTAAAATATATTTATTTGCAAATATTCCTCCCATCTAACAATGTAATTAAGTTGTTGAACTGCAAATAGGGTGATCTAGATTGAGGTCTACATTCCATGAAGATCAGTGGGTGACTTTAGGGCTAATCACTATGTGTCAGATGGATCTGTCTCACCAGGTAGTCAGTGGTGGGTTCCTCCCGTTTCGGCCAAGCTGGTAGCAGTGACGATATGATGTCAGCGAACTGGTTCTGGCCCACCCGCTCCCCCCCCCCCGCATTATTCTTACATTTTATTTGGCCCCACCCCCAATCTATTGCTGCCTCCTGAGTCCCAGGAGGGACTAGAGGGCAAAAAACTGTTTAAACTCTTGCTGCAGGGCTTCAAAGGGCCGCCCTACAGCTGATCAGTGTTAAAAGAAAACAAATGAGTAGACCAGTGCCTGCAAAAATAAATGGGTAGACCAGTGCCTGCAAAAATAAATGAGTAGACCGATGCCTGCAAAAATAAATGGGTAGACCACTGCCTGCAAAAATAAATGAGTAGACCAGTGCCTCCAAAAACAAATGAGTAGACCAGTACAGCTCTGCAAGCAGTTAAAAGCCTGGTAGACCAGTACCTCTGCTAAATCCTAAAGAATTGTCACATGACCATCAAGCCACACCCACAAAATAAGCGACACCCACAGAACTGGTAGTAAAAAAATTTAGAACCCACCTCTGAAGGTAGTATAGATCCAATTGCCCATCCCTGCAACCATTTTGAACTCCAAGTTGAAAGATAGAATCTACGGTAGATGTAATGAATCCAGGGAATAGATTTACTTTCCTGGCAGTGAACTGTGCAGAGTAGAAACTGAGTAAACATTCATAGAATAGCACAGTTAATTACACCTTGAGTCTGATCATTCTCCAGTGGATCACAGGACTCAAATGACTATCCCTGACAATGGGATAGGAAAGAATCAGAATGTTTATTGTTTCATCTGGAAAAAAAACCCCATTACAATACATGCCTTATAACCTAAATCTTTCTACTTTTTTCATATAAGTATAATCACATCCTTTTTCTCATAACAAAAACATTTTGCAAAGTGAATGCAGTCATGGTTATGTATCATTGCAACTATCATATGCCCACCCCAGTCATTTGAATCTTCCATTATGCGTCAACTTCTGTTATTATTGATAGTTTATTCTTTTCTTCTTAAAAGGAGCTTTTGTTACTATTGTATGCTGAGGATGGTTTTTAATTCATCTGGCAGAAGTAAGTCTTTATAAAGAGTTCCTGTTTATAGAAATTCCACTGTTCATATTTGGATGCTAAGCGATACTTTTGTGGTATAGCAAGGAACAATCTCTGTAAAGACAAAGCATAAATATACCACATTAACTGGTCATTTTGTGGATAGCGTAACTTTTTGAAAACAATTAGGCGGATATTAAAGCCAAGTTTCTAATACAGCTGAAAGAATCCATCTCTTTTGTTCAAAACTAATTTTCATATTATGAATCATTTCACTGAAATGCATGTACCATTTTAAATAGAAAAATCCCATTATTTTTAATACTATTCTTGCTCGAAATACAACTGGTGTTCATAGGGAAATAATGTGTTGAATAAAAGGGAGATGCTTCTGAGTCTCTAATGGATGCATGGAATCCAGTGTCATCTAGTATAAGATAGACCAGAAATACATGCAACAAGGGACCATGCAAGAAAATGTTTAAAAATGTTCCAAGGATGATAAATAACACTCCATCTATAAAATATGCAAATAATTCCCAGAACCCCCAATTGTTTTTAATAAATTAATAAACATCCCCAATCTTCTGAGATCGTCAAATCTTTTGAAATTTCAGCATTTTTGCACGTGAAATGATTCCCAGCTTCTGACTTGGGATAAAATATGAGAATGGCATTAAAATAGGCTCTATGTATGATTCACCGTTGGTAGGACCCTTCTGCTCTTTCCCGCATACCAGGCAAGTTCCCTATTGCCTTCAAATAAGCCTCTCTGTTACTCATATTCTATTGGCCTCTCATATGTGCTTGTTGGTGGCTGATTTGAAGATCAAGTTAATAAAATGATTTTATTTACAGGTATTGACTTCCAGTAACAAGGCAATTCTATTTTTGCTGCCGAAGAACTAAATAGGGCTTTATCTCTGCTATACTGTAGTTTTCTTTTTGCTTCCCGTTCTGTTTCCTGTAACTGTTGAATTCAAGATTGGAATTTATGATATGAACCAATTATTGGTACATGAGAGAAAGAGAAAATGTTTGGATTGGCTGTGGATTGGTCCTGCTAGTCTGTGGGATCCTTGGTGCTCTCTGAGCTTGGATGTTTTTGCAGACATTTCATTACCCAACTAGGTAACATCATCAGTGTTTGAAGAAAGTGGAGTTTGCTTGCCCTGTCAGTGTTGGTGGGAGTATTCTTGGTAGTTCCTTCATTAGGCTGTTGCTTGCCATTTGTCTGAGTTGGTATTCCTTGATTGGGGTATTGTTTACTTCTTGATTGTTGGTCTAGAATTAATGTTGGTGTTTATCTCTGCTTACCTCAATCTGAAGTGTTGATTGCTGGTGAGGAGATGTTTTGTTCTTATTTCCTTTTTAGCTTTTTGATTATCTAATTTGAATGGTATGTAGATGTTGTATATCCATATGTGCTTGTTGGTGGCTGATTTGTCTGAGTGCCAGGCTTCCAGGAATTCTCTAGCATTTTTTGACTTGACTTTAGTCTATCTCAGTGCTTAATACAGGAAGTTAAGCATCTTCAACAAACAAATGGGGCATAATACCCCATTGTCTCTGAGCCACTCCATTCCCCTCTCTTTCATTTGTCCCACTCCTATTCTCCATTCCTTTTTTCTCTCTGTTTTATTACAGTCCATACCTTCCTCCCCATTTCATCCCTTTTCCATTTCATGCCATTGAACCCAGAGGCCACATGATAATGAATGTTCCTCCCTTATCCAAGTTAAGCAACTGGTGCCATTGGTTCAGGCATTCAGTGTCTTTTTATTAGATGGGTTTACATATTATACAAATCCCTGGTTTATTGAATTAACTGTGGTAAGATGAATTTATAACACCCTGAACCACAAATTACTGGCCATAGTATTTCTGATCACTTAACAACTTTGCTAAAATCAAACCAACCTTATTACAGCATAAAGCAAACTGAAACAGGTCACTGTCAGTCACTAAGGCAATTTAAGACCTTAGTTAGACTCATTCTTTATTTTATGATAGCATATTGTATCTTGTTAATGGGTTGAAGGAACATTCCCCATTTCTGTTTATATCCTTTTAGGTTTCTGGACTTAGATTAGTTTCTTTGAAAAGCAACAATAAAGTCTATAACATGCTTGTTATACCTGATATCTTGTGGCCTGACACTCACAGCTATACACATAACCTTCCTGATCATTATCCAAAAAAGTTTCTGCCTCATACCATCACTTTGTAATCCATTTGTCAGCTCCTTCCCTCAATGGCTCCCAGCTGGAGTAAATATTTAGTTTCATGTTGTGTAAATAATCTGTTTGCTCTAAAAATGACAATGATTGGTAAGCACTTATGGCACAGTTTGACTAAATGGGAATAAAAACAAATATCTTAACGTTTGTGGTCTAGGCAACTTCTGACAAAACAAAACAAATGTAGATTGATCTCTACATCAAACAAACATCCTGATTCAAAAACCTAATCTTACCGATAACCAAAACCATATTTTAACTTTTATTGACAACGGCAATATTCGCTACCCAACTCTAGTTTCATTTGTATTGGCATTGGGATTTTTCCATATATTTTACTGTGGTTCATAAACAACTCCAAACAAAAAGCTGTCATCATCACTTTCCTTAGAGAACTTCTAAGAATCTATCATGGGTATCTGTTTTCAATCCTGACTCCAAGGAGACCTAATCCTAATCCTAACTCTAACTCTAATTCTAACCCTAACTGTGACTTAATTTTATTTTCATTTGCAAAATGATTTTCCCATGTACTTTAATGTGATCCACAAATAAGTTCAAACTGTAAGCTATCAATGTGCATTTCTTAGAGAAACTCTACAATTTATTGTTCTGCCCTGACTCCAAGGAGACCTAACCCTCACCTTAGTTTAATTTTCATTGGTAGTTGGCTTTTTCCCCATGCAGTTTACTGAAATTTTCAGCAATCAATGAAGAGAAAGCAGATGTTGAATCTTATTCCCTGTGCTTAAATATAACAGTGAATATTGTTTGATATGTGCATCAATTTTCTATAATAAATAGCAATGGACAGGCAAAAATGTCAGGAGTTGAGATTTTATCGTATTAGTTTTCCACCTTCATCACTTATCATGCATCCATAGTCCATTCAATCTACAGGATATTTCATTTTTGTTGGATCCGCACTTCTGATTTCAAAAAAAACCTGCCATGTATGGAGCGATTTCTAGATACATTTTCCATGAATGAAAAATCTTAATCTTTTTAACTTTCTGTGTGTCATTCTGCTATTAAAGTCATAAATAAAGAAAAAGAAAGGAGCAAGTTTTTGATTTTTGATTATATGCTTTAAAAGAAAACAATGGACAGAAAGAAGGGCAAAAGCAAAATTGGGAAACCATCACTTCTGTGAAGTTGCTTTAATATTCATTCTATAATTGTCGGCAGATATGGGAATAAAATGGTCTGCCAGGAATTAAAGCAAGAGGATAACATTTGCCTGACTATAAAGGAGCATGCTAGATGCTAGAGAGAAAAGGAAAACCTTTTAAAATTGCCCTCACTTTCCTTTCGGAGATGCTGTGTGCGTTTTTCTATCATAACAGTTAGAAACTAGCTCTCTTTTTAAAAATAGAAACACTGACATTGCTACGCTGACTTCCAATACAATTATTTTATTTCTTCACTTTTAGTAGCGGCTGAAATGTCTATAGTGCTGTAGCTGACAGATTCCTCAATTTAGCAGACAGCTGGATTGAGGGTATGTACTCTCCCTCCCCATAATGCTTAGTTGTCTCTACCAAATTCCAGGTTCCTTATGAAATGCTTTACATAGAACGAACAGGCATATACGATTCAATATTTTCTGAAATGTGTCAAGAAAATGAGTTAGAATGAAAAGAAAATTAGCTTGGAGTTTCATTTAGATGCATCCATACCTCTCTCTTGTATATCCATAATGTAGGCTTTCATAAATTCTTTTTCAAACAGTTCACGATCGCGGTCACTTTCTGTTATTTCTTCAATCCCCTGAAATGTGGTTGTTTCAAGAGGGTTATCCTTCAGGCTTATAAATCTGCAAGGTGATGACATATTACCATGAAAAAGGTTATATAATGCTTCTTATCGTGAGCAGATTGTTACTTGCTATACCTACATGATTTGTAGCCTATAAATTTTCTCTTCTTCCGATTTTGTTGCAGAGCAAAACCAATTTTGTCTGTCAACAAAACTTTGCTGCAATGTTCAGTGTTCATAACACTCTATTAGAAATATTAATTAAGAAGTATCTTTTCTAGAAGCAAGCATAGAAAACCCTAAAAGTGTAAGCTTAATTATTCAATCAAAGAAGTACTCCCATGTGTCTTGATGCACTGCTTATGACACATTACAGTCATTGAATATTAATTTGTATGGCTTTTTAAATTATTTTTTTATTCTTATTTTTTAAAATAAAAGGGATTTTTGCTACCGGTTCTCCGAACCACCTGCCACCATCGCTACTGGATCGGGCGATCCGGTCCGAACCAGGAGCATTTTACCCCTGATGTCAAGACATAACATATTGAACATTATATAACATTAATGTTAATTTTATAGCATTTTGTATCGACTTACGTATTTTGCTTTTGTAGTTCTCTATTCTATCATTTCTATTTACTACTCAATAGTAGGATAATCGTATTACTCCAACATTTTTTTTTGTTTATTGAATAGCCCGAAGGCCTTTTCAATCCAACATTTATATATATATATACACATTATAATATTCATTGTTCTTATCTACATTTATATTCGTTTATATTTACATCTCTTTATTTAATGTTCAGTTACTTTAAGTTTCATCAATATTAAGTTAAACATTTCTTGTTCTGATTTCTATTTTCGAGCCAACTGTACATTTTATTCCATATTTCATAATATTCTGAATCCTCTCTCTCTTTCAACACCATAGTCATTTTATCCATCTCTGCGCATTCTAGAATTTTCTTAATTACTGTTTCGTCTGAGGGTACATTTTTTTTTCCAATTTTTTGTGAATGTGATTCTTGCTGTGGTAATTATGTGCAATATAATGTATTGAAGGTTTTTGTTCATTTTTGGTTCCAGTATTCCTAATGAAAACAATTCACTGTGGTAGAATGTTCCGGATTTATGGTTGCATCTCCAACAATTAGGTGATAAATTGGGATACATCTTGGCCAATCTCGCTGGTGGCAAATGCCACCTATAAAAAATTTTATAGAGGTTTCCTTTGTAGACAACTACTGTTGTGAATTTGTAGTTCCTTTCCCATGGTTTGTCCTTTACTTTTTTAAAAAATGAACAAATCCACACACACAAAAACTATTGCCAACTTATAGTAGGAGATTAGGAGCAATGTAATGCCCAGAATCTCATTTGTGTATTGTTAATAAAGAACTCTGATCCTCCTTATCCAGTTTTGCAAAATATTTAGTTCTAATGATTTTTGACTAGCCTCTGAGAACAGGACTATTTTCAGAGGCACAAGCCTTGGTCCTTATGCTAGTATGGACCGAGTGGTCTTTTATTTGGGAAAAAAATATTATGCAATTCACCAGGCTCACACATATTTTACTTTATGCATTGAAGATGCATAATTGCACTCTAAATCATAAATGCAAATAATTGCTCTTACATGCTAAATGTTTATTTTAGCCTACCTCTTTCCTGATTAAGTCATAGCTGCTATATTTGATATTGTGCTGCCTATTCTGGAATTAAGAACCAAGACAATAACTGGAGTGATCCTCAAGAGACCACAGGCCATGTATTTATTCCAATATGTTTAAGATGTATGGCATTAACTACTTAAACTACTGTATTCGCTCATATTAATGCATGGGTAGATGTATCGCAACTTTGTGGAATCATGTTACATGATGCCTTTTACTTAAGATCCACCCACTTCAGAATCCAAACAAATAGGAAGAAAATGTGTCTGAATGTAGTTGACTTACTTTAAGCCGGTGGAAGAGTTACAGATGGCTGTGGGCATCTGAACCAAATCTTCACTACTCACAACCAATAAACTGAGTTTTGGCAAGTTGACCAAGGCTTGAGGAAGATAGGTCAGCTTGTTTTTCTGCAGAAGAAGAGTTTGTAACTTCTCTAGCCTTAGAAAATTAACAAAATGGTAAAATTAATTGTGCATTATAGAATCACAAATATATACATATACATATAAACATATTGTTTAATACCTGTAATATATATTAATAACTGATATATTTTTAATCAAGCTCATGAAGTAAGATGAATGTGCAAACCCAACAAAATAATTGCCAGGTGTGAAAAGTGTCATTTGTTTGATGTTCTCTTCTATCCTAGGTTAAAAGACAGGAATCACTGTTTGATTTCACATTGGTGGCAGCAGAAAAATTGTTGACATGCAAATTTTTGAAAGGCAGAGTCAATGAACACCGTTTCGTGGCCTCTCAATCCATTATCTCTGCAGAGTTTCCAATTTATGCATAACTTATACATAACTATTTATATGGCACATATAAGGAGAATATGCTACATGAAACCCAGCGTGTTCAAACAATAAATCACACAACAAATTGTTTTTATAGTTCCGCTGCCTTTTGTTTTAGACTTCTGTAATGAATATGAAATTAAAATGGAGTGAATGAAGCACTTAATTAAAAACTTATGAATGTCAGTTTACCTACTCATTTCTTTCTGGGTTGCAAAGTTGGGATTGTGAAAAACAAGTCAAATTCATGCTGTTTTCTTACACTTATCAAAGGAAATTTGCCCAATTTTCAAGTTTAAATGTGTGCTTAGATGCTGCTGGGTGAGACAGGAAAGTGTGTGTACATGCAAATCCAGCATGATTGCTTTAAATCCGATAATATTAATTGGAGAGAGCTGACTTCTGAATCCTGTGGGCATATAATGTTATCAACAGCCTCCTTTGGTTGATTTCTGTACCTTAATCTATCAAAAATATAACTTGAGTTGTGAGTAAATTGCAGAATTCTACTGTATCTGAGTAAGGACACTCCCCCTCATTTTCCTTCAGGACCCATTCCAGACCTGATTGATCTTGCAGCATCTGTTTTTAGAAGCGCAGACAATTTACTTTCAAGTTTGCCTTATTGATTGGAAACTGCCGTTGGTATTTTCCATTGATAAATATAGATCTACCAATTTTGTGTACTCTATTTTCCAGGGACTCATCCTGTTCCAAACCTCAAGACAACATTATTCTCTCTCTCTCTCCCCCCCCCTCCCTCCCTCCCTCCCTCCCTCTCTCTCTCTCTTTCTCTCTTTCTCTCTTTCTCTCTCTCTCTCTCTCTCTCTCTCTCTCACCTTTTAGGAGTAAGTGAACCTCTAAGACAATGGAAAGTAAGCCTAACATATCTGGACTGAAAAAAATCCAAATGACCACAAAATAAATTAGGGTTTTCTGAATCTACCTATCACCATCTACCAATCAGCTGGATTTCTGCAGCCTACACTTTGTTTGTTTGTTTGTTTGTTTGTTTGTTTTGTTTTGTTTGTTTGTTAAGTACTATCTGTGCTTGATGCTTTTCTTGCAAATGTTTCATTACCCAAACTAGATAACAACATCAGTGCTAGTAAGGATGTGGTTTGCTCTCAGTTTATATTCTAGTGGCTTGCCCTGTCAGTGATGGTAGGAGTGGTCTTGGAAGTACTTTGGTTGGGTTGTTTACTGTTGGCTTGTTGTCAGTTCCTTGATGGGGTATTGTTTACTTGATCATTGGACTGATATTAATCTTGGAGTTAGTTTATGTCCATCTAAGTGCTGCTGCGGAGGTATGAATGACACCAGTAATCCCTCATGTCAACCCTCAGCTACAAATATTCTCCTTTATTGGTTGTTTATAAAATTTATTGACCGCCCATTATACCACAGGCTAACTCTGAGCAGCTTATGATCATAAAAAATATATACATATAGTATGAAAGCATAATTAAGGTAATATGAGCAAACCCCATGATCCAATTACAGATGGGGAGGGCGGGGGCAGGATGGGGGGGGAGATGGGATCTGTTGTTACTCAATCAGCCACTTCCACTGTGATTTTCCCCCATTGGGGCCCCAAACTAAACTGGCAGAGCTAGGTCTTTAGGCTCTTACAAAAGGTCAGAGTTTTGGAGGCTGACCTCACATGGGGGGGAGAACAAAATATTCCACAGGGCAGGTGCAACAGCAGAGAAGGCCCTTCTCCTGGACCCCAAAGCTAGATTAACTTTCCACACTGTTAGAGGAACACCATCCTGCACTTCAAACATCTCCTTATACATTGGCTAAAAGTTATCTTTGTTCTTCCACATCAAACAATCATAGCAATGTGAAGTCCGGGTCACCTGTACTGGGAAACACACCTGATTGAAAAATTGCTAGGATTTCAGTGCAGAATCTCAGAGGGATATTGAGGAACAACACTGATTGGTTTGTGATATTATCTGGGTATATTCTTAGCAATTGAGGACGGGAGAAGTGAAGATTATTGTGGATCAGTTTCAGATTGCTTTGTACAAGGAGACAAGGAAGCCCTGTCTTCAACAGAGTTGTAAACTCGGAGCTTTGTGACTCTAGCATAAATGAGCTTGACAGCTTTCCAATCACTTACAAATGTTGACAAAATAGCCAGGCAATGCTTTATTTGCTAAAACCAACTGTCACTGCAAAAACCATATAAAAATCTACCTGTCTATGTCTTGTGGGAGATCTCTCAGACCGTTGTTACTTATATCAAGCCACTGCAGATTTGACATCCGGAGTACACATATTGGAATTGAAAAGAATTTGTTTGTTGATACATCTACAAAGCTCACTTGTTTCAAATTGCTTAGCTGTAAAGAAGCAGAATGTTATTTAATAAAGACTCGAATGAGGAAATAGACTACAATTATAGTTGATATTTTGCTGGCTGAATGAGGTCAATTGTGCTATGTTGCCTATTTGCCATAAGGCTCCACACTCCATTATTTTAAAAATGAGGCCATGTTCAGAATTAAACATTTTCAGTATTTCTTATTTGTTGCATGCAATGTTCATCTTCCCTCAGGGAAGTTCTATGTTTAATAGACTTGCATTTTATCTGACTGAAACAACAATATATTACAGGTTGGTATTCACAGTAGTTCCTATTGAATAGGATTTTGAATGACACAATTCTATGATTATGCCAATGCCATGTCTAGGTTTTAAAATAGATTTATTTCTCCTAAATAAGTATGACTTTACCTCTCAGTAATTGCCAAATGTTCAATTACTTTATTTTTTTTAAGAAAAGATAATAAAAAAATAAGTTGTTTTCTTTCCAGGAGCATCCGCAGGCTATGACCAAAAATGTTGAGATGGTGACCATGGTGATGAGGTTGAAGCATCATCTCTTTTTATGCCTGCAACATAAGGCACAGAGAGAGCTTCAATTTCACCATCATGGCAGCCAACTTGACTTTTTTGCACATACATTGTAAATATCCTTTGTTCTTCCTCACAGTGTGTACTACTTAAACAAAAGACAAGGCGGCAATATCATCCTATATAGAGAAATGGATGAGGCCTGACAGTTGAATCTTCTACAAATCATTTAAAGACAGCAAGCAACAGCATTGCTAGGTAGGGCTCAAGACAAACAAAATGATGAATATGGTATTGTGATTAAAGCCTTGATTCTTTGTAACTGTATATAACATTGATGAACATATAAAAAGGGCAAGACTTGGATGCTTCAACTGCAACCTTGCCAATGTTGACCCTTGCAGATATTTTTCTGGGGACTGAAGGCTAAAACATATGAAGAATGGTTGCAGGTACCGGGTATGTCTAGTTTAATGAAAAGAAGGACTAAGGGAAATATGATAGCAGTGTTCCAATATCTCAGGAGTTGCCACAAAGAAGAGGGAGTCAAACTATTCTTCAAGGCACCTGAAGGTAGAACAAGAAGCAATGTGTGGAAACTAATCAAGGAGAGAAGCAAGTTAGAACTAAGGAGAAATTTCCTGACAGTTAGAACAATTAATAAGTGGAATAACTTGGCTGCAGAAGTTGTGAATGTTCCAACACTGGAAATTTTTAAGAAGATGTTGGATGACCATTTGTCTGAAGTGGTGTAGGGTTTCCTGCCTGGGCAGGGGGTTGGACTAGAAGACCTCCAAGGTCCCTTCCAATTCTGTTATTCTATTTCTTCTATTTCTATTTCTTTTGACAGTCAATTCATTTGGAGATATCAGGCAAGCTGAATATCTCAAAGATTTTTGTCCTCCAAAATCAGGGGACCTCCTAGGGCCTTAAAAGAGTAGAGTGGGGTGAAATTATACTTTCTTTCTGACATATACACATATATAATAAATCCATCTCAGTTGCTTAATAACAGATCAGATTGTGTCACATCTACTTTCACATACTGAGCAGAAAGATGAAGAAAAGGTTAGGTATTAACTGTAAAAATCTGATAAATGTGTTTGACATGGCACACAAATAGATGTTTCATTTGAGATTTCTCCAAATCCAGTAAGATGAAGTTCAGGAAAGATAGTCTGAATATTCAAATATTGCTATTATTACAATATCAGTATGAGTCCAAGATGGAAACCAAGAGATACAGAAAACTCAATCTTTTTTTTTTTTTTAACAATTCTTACAATCCATATAAGGTAATTCTCTTGTAGGAGACATCATGAAGATATTTTAAAGGATATTTACTTTGATATTGGCATAGTAAGACTGGTCAGATTGGTTGAGTAATCGTGGTGGCACGGTGGTTATATTGAAGTATTGCAGGTTAACTCTTGCCCACTGCCAGGAGTTTGATCCTGACTGGCTCAAGGTTGACTCAGCCCTCCATCCTTTTGAGGTCGGTAAAATGAAGACCCAGATTGTCGGGGGCAGTATGCCAACTCTGTAAACCACTTAGAAAGGCAATGGAGCAGTATATAAGTATGCTATTGCTATTGCTATTGAATAGTATATTCTTGTAGTAAAAATCCAAAATTGTACCTTTTCTCATAGATTGGGTGATTCCCTACTGGGGATTCATAATCATTATCTTTAATCAATTAGCTTAAAAGTTATGATGGTAACAGTTGACAATTCTAAATGAGAAACTATGCACATCCCTTCATAAATGTTGAGGCTCTCCAAAACATACATTTCAATAGTCCTTTAAAAGATGACAGAGAGAAATGTTATGTGACTAACAACCTGCTAACCAACTTTAGAAATAAATATTTGAAGGAAAAGTCTCACAGCAGTAGCACCATTTTATTATTACTATAAAAATGATTTATGGCAGTACACTAAATTCTTTTGCCTGAATAACAGTTTTCCAAAGCATGTCTTTAAAAAAAAAACTATATTGCTGGATTCAAAATTAAGTATCCAATCCAAAACAGATATTAAAGGAAATAGTGTTTTTATTCTTACTCAAACAAAATAATCTCCATTGTCAAAATGTATGAAATTATTTAATATATGGTCGTTAGAAGAAGGGTAAAAATACTAACCTAACAGTGTAATCTGGTTGATTTATTAGTGGCATGTGGAATCTAAAACTGTTCTTCCCAGCTCTAAAGGCAGCATGGCCAAGGCTGAGAATTAGCTGAACTAACTCCAACTGGTTGGGTGATTTGACATTAGCCATTCAGCCCAGGGATGGGCTGCTGGGGGTTCGCAGGGGTTCAGGAGAACCTCTAGCTAAGATTCTGTGCAGTTCAGAGAACCCCCAAATCCCACTCCTGGCTGGCCCCGCCCACACCACCCTGCCCCTCCCAGGAGTCACCACATGGCCCGTTTTGGATGCAGGTAAGTGCAGGGCACACACGGAGACTCGGGGAGGGTGAAAAATGGGCCTACTGGAAGTTCAGAAATGCCTCCAGAGGGCCTCCAGAGCCTGGGATGGCCGTTTTCACCCTCCCAGAGGCTTGAGGAAAGCCTCTGGAGCCCGGGGAAGGCAAAAATGCCCCCCCCGCCCCGTTGTGGTGCAGGAGGCCAACTAGGCCATGCCTACCATGGCTACACCCACCCAGAAACTGGGCAGAGAACCCCTTGCTAAAATTTTTGAAGCCCACCCCTGATTCAGCCCCTGACTCAAAGAAGCGAATTGTGGTCGGGGGGGCTGATATATGTATGACTTCAGCCAGGAGAACCTTTGTCCGCAATGTCACTTCTCTACCTCTTCTATCTTCTCTGCCACTTTGACAGTTTATCTTCAGATATACTTTGGCTACCATAGTGATTTTGAAAACAGAACCTTAGTCACAAAACCCCAACAGCTAACTTTCTCCAGGCAGAAGAAAAATTTTGCTGGTGGACAGCAATTTCTACCAAAAGGAGTGATTTATTCTGATCCAATCCATTCAATTGAACTAGATCATTTTTCTCAGCATATCTTGGAATCAGGATTGCTCCATAATACTGTAACAGTGCAACAGTAACAGTGACACATCAATTGTGCAAAAACCATTTCAATTCAGTGGAGTATATTCCAAGTAAATGATTATATTATTGCAGCTTCAGAGGACATTTTTACTCCCAATTAATTGAAAGTAACCCTCAAAGAACATAAATATAATTTATATTTTAACATTTTGTTTATAATACTAAAGACATTCAAACTTAAAGAAAGGGAAGAGAAAGAAAAATTAAAAATGCAAGAAAAAAAAGGAGAAAATGAGAATATAATAAAGAGAAAAGAAATCTATAAAAAAATAACTTCCAACATTCATCACAGATATATACAAATATAGTAGTTCTCCATCTCCTACAACCATAGGCGAACCTATGGCATGTGTGCCATAGGTGGCATGCGTAGCCATATCAGTGGACACACCAGCTCAACTCCGGCGTGCGCATGCTGATTTTCAGGCCTTCTGGGCCCACCAGAAGTAGGGAAACAGGCTGTTTCCTGACTCCGGAGGGCCTGGGGTGGGGGGAGGCCCATTTTTCTTTCTCACCTGGCTCCAGATCCTCTCTGTGTATCTGGAGAGGGCGAAAACAGCCTTTCCCACTCCGTCAGAAGCCCTCCGGAGGCCTGAAATGGCCCATTTCCCAACTCCCAGTAACATTTTTTGCTGTCCCCAGCCTCCAGAGACTCCTGGAGAGGCTCTGGAGGCTGGGGACAGCTCGACATAGCTCATGTCGGGGGGTGTCTATGTTGGTCCAGGCAAGTTTGGGGGGAACCATTGTCTCCAGTAAAGGAAGGCGAGACCAGGGTGAGAGCCAAATGCTTGTCTGAGCCTCGCTGTCCCTCTCAGGTGACTCAAAGGACTCCCAGACCTCAGCACAGGCTGCCAGGAGCCCTGAGCAGTGGAGGGCAAGAGACCAGCCTGGCCCTCAAGCTCCCAGGGCACTGAGACCCCACAGCTTAGCCCCGCTTCCCTGAAGGGGCGCCCAGTTATGCTTACCTATCCTCAAGGCCGCTGCTGCTGTGCTCGCTCTCCTTGGGCACATTGCTCATGGAGTATGCAGGAGAGCAAAGTGTGTGGGTCAGAGGGAGGCCCACTCCCTCTCCAGGTGAGGAGATCCAGGTTTGTAACCAAAGCATCCTCAGCAATAAGATGGGAGACCACCAGGAGAGGTCAGGAGGAGGGGACAAAGGGATGGCAAAAGGGCAGCAGGGCTGCTGGTGGCCAAGTGCTAAGGCAGGACTTCCCTCAGAATCTGACTCCCTCTCATTATAATCTTCCTTCCTTCCTTCCTTCCTTCCTTCCTTCCTTCCTTCCTTCCTTCCTTCCTTTTTGTTTCCCTCTTCATTTTCCTTTCCTTCTTCTTTCTTCCCCTCTTTCCTTGTTTTCCCTTCCTTGCTCTCTTTCCTTATTTTTCTTCGTCTTTCCTATCCTTTCTTTGATGCTCAAATGCAAAAGGGGAAACATTTCTCAATGCCTCCTTGCCTTGTGATCAAATGCCACTTTTGCTAGTAGTTTGTGGCCAAAGACTGAGAACAAACCAGACTCAGTTTATCCTGTGCTTGCATTTAGTTGTCCACAGGCAACAGCAAAACTGTCAAAATGTTGGCTGTGATAGTTGATCAGAGCTCCTCTGTTTTTTATGTACAACAGCTTTAGCATTTAGGAACAGAGGTAAATTAGTTGCTTTTCTATTAATACAAAATCCTTAAAAGGGCTCTCCTGTAGGGAGGCTACCATGGGCTAATTCAGACTGGAAATATAGCAAAGGAAAATATTTTCCCCACTCTGCTTTGTCCTGTGGTCCTGTAAACTGTTTTTAAAAGTTTTTTAAAAAGTTACAAGGATCATGCATCGCTCAACTGATCATCAGAACTTTTTTTTTTTTACTTTTTAGGCATTTTTTTACTACCGGTTCGGGTGAATAGGTTATAAAAAATGCTTTTAAAAAGTAAAAAAAAAAAAAAAAAAAGGCTCCGATGATCACAGCTGTGTCGCACAATCACCGGACCCTTTTTTTTTTTACTTTTCTAAAGCATTTTTTTACTACCGGCTTGGGTAAATAGGTAGTAAAAAAAAAATGCTTTAAAAAAGTTTTTTTAAAAAAAAGGCTCTGACAATCACAGCTGTACCACACAATCGTCAAAAACTTTTTTTTTACTTTTTTAAAGCAATTTTTAATACCTATTTGCCCGAGCAAAAATGCTTTTAAAACGTTTTTAAAAGGTTCCCACGCGTGCCACAGCTGATCATCCTGACCCCCTGCGCTGTTCTACTTACCTTCCCAAGCCTCCTTTTGGTGCACACTTCGGGTGCACACATGCAGCTCATGTTTGGTGCACACTGCACATGCATGCACACAGCACGTCTTTGGCACATGGCGTGCATGCACAGCCAGCGAACCAGTAGCAAACCGGTTCAGATTTCACCATTGATTCTATCCATAGAAGTAGACATCATTACTAATACAGATGTTATTATGGCTAATGATTTCTGGCTCTGTTCTTCAAAAATCTCCTTTACTATTTCTAGAGTTCTAGCATTTTTCATCATTTGTACATGTAAATAAAAGCCTGTAATTTTTTTCACCTCTGATTAGGAACTTTAGTGCCCTCTAGTTTCTAAAATCATAAAATTGTTTATCTTTGTAATGCCTTGCAATAATAAAGAATAATCTGTTTCCCACAAGAAATTCATAAAGAATATAATTTATAAATTAATTCCTTAGTGATATAGTAAAAAAAACAATATTTAAAATATATCTGGAACCTCCATTCATTTATAAGTTTCTTAGATCAAAAGTCCTCATGCTTATAATTTTTCTTTTTCTCAAATTGAAGATAAACTCACCTGATAAAAACTATTCAAAGTTGTTTGTCAAAAGGTCTTTAATAGCTTTAAGATAATTAATAGGCAATTTCCAAAAGTGATTAGAAAGTGAAGTTTGCTAACTTAGTGTTCTTTAAAAGGCTCTGCCACAGTTGTGAGCAAAATGGATAATCCCATCATCCCCCAGTGTTCAAACCTATAAAAAAAACCCACTGTCCTACCATCTCCTCATGACCATACAGAGCACATGTGGGCAATCACCTATCTTCTACTTATACTGGGAAGTTTTAAGGAACAGATCTATGTACCGGTCCTTGGTCTTTCAAAAATTCATATAGCCAAGGCTATGGTTTTCCCAGTTGCAATGTATGGCTGTGAAAGTTGGACCATAAGAAAGGCTGAGTGCCAAAGAATTGAGACCTTTGAACTATGGTGCTAGAGAAGACTCCTGTGAATCCCTTGGACTGCAAGACGATCAACCCAGTCAGTCCTAGAGGAGATCAACCCTGATTGCTCTTTAGAAGGCCAGATCCTGAAGATGAAACTCAAATACTTTGGCCATCTAATGAGAAGGAAAGACTCACTGGAGAAGAGCCTAATGCTGGGAAAGATTAAGGGCAAAAGAAGAAGGGGACAACAGAGCGAGGTGGCTGGATGGAGTCACTGAAGCAGTAGGCATGAGCTTAAATGTACTCCAGAGGATGGTAGAGGGCAGGAAGGTCTGGAGGAACATTGTCCATGGGGTCATGATGGGTGGGACATGACTTCGCAACTAACAACAGGTTTGCCATGTTTCCCCCAGTAGTCTTCTTTAGCCAAATAATTTGATTGAAATCAATGACATTAAGATTAATTTTAATTCCAATCTATTAAATAACATACCTAGATTTTCACTATAAAGTTCCAGCCTGTGCTCATTAACAAGATTGAATATAGTAGGTTTTGTTTTGAAGTAAACATATGTAGGTTTCTATTAAAGTATTTCATAATACTGAAATAGATGGTCCCGTTATAGGTTAATATGTTAATATTTCATATCGCTAAGACATAAAAAAGTTATCATTGCTCACTTGAATACATTAATTAAATGTTGAATTCTCCCCCATGGAAGCCAACGGAACATAAAAGGCACTAAGTAGATTCTTTTATCCTGGATAACATTCATTATATTAAAATCAATTGAGTTTACTCTCAGGAAACAGATTAAGGATCAGAATGTTAATATCTCCAGCTCCTTGTTGACTGGCATAAAATAATGTTTTGCTTTTAAGGTAATTCTTTTTCTTGAGACCAAATAACGCCTTAGAGCCAAGATATCAAATAATCTTTTTTTCTAAACCAGACTTAACAAAAACAAATTAAACTGAGCATGTCTCCTCATGATTGCATGGAATTTTCCATATAGATTTTGGAGGAGTTTCTCATCCTTAGCAATTTTAAGAGGTATGGACTTCAACTCCCAGGATTCTCCTGCCAGCGTAGTGGCTGGAGTAGTCTGGGAGTTGGTCCACACATTTTAAAGTTGTCAAATACTGCATAAGTAGTTCGGCATGGGTATTTTTGGGGGGGGATATGCCTTTAAGCTCTTATTTTAGCCTTTAGCTGTGAGATTTTCAGGCGAGCTCTCATCCCAATGCTAACCATATCTGAGACTTGGCTTTCCTGAGAGCCAATGTCAATTAGTTGCAGCTATGTATATGACAAAAGTAGAAAATTAATTTGTTTATAGAATTCATTAATAACAATGCATTATATTTATTAGAATTATATTTGAAAAAAACAATGCACCTTATGCTTGTTGCCTTATTCTGTCCAACCAGCCTTCTAATTCCTATCATGAGGTTTTTTTATTAGATAAGCAGAAGTTGTTAGTAGTAATACTGCATTTTAGTCTCTTTCAAAGCGTATGACATACTGAATTCAGAACTCTATTTACATACGATCATGTTTCTGTCCCTTTTCCTAGTTTAATTTTCACACATTAGAAAGTCCCTCCCTCCCTCCCTCTCCCTCCCTCCCTCTCTCTCTCTCTCTCTCTCATAGGTAGTCCTTGATTTACAGTTGCAATTGAGATCCTAATTTCAGTCATAAATCAAGACAACCTGTGACTAGATTCAATTTTACAACCATTTTCACAACAGTTGTTAAGTGAATCTCACAATCTTAAGTTTGAATCTCTTCTTCCTAATGGACATTTTTTTTTGCTGGAAACCACCAAATATTTTTGCAGTTTGGTGACCCCTGACTCAGTAGGGAAATCCATTTTTTTTTTTACTACCAGTTCTGTGGGCAGTTCTTGGTGGGTGTGGTGTGGCTTGCTGGGCATGACTTGGTGGGCGTGGCAGGGGAAGGATACTGCAAAATCTCCATTCCACCCAACTCCAGGAAAGGATACTGCAAAATCCCCATTCCCTCCCCATTCCTGGGGGAAGGATATTGCAAAAACTCCATTCCCACCCCACTCTGGGGCCAGCCAGAGGTGGTATTTGCCGGTTCTCCTGCTCCTACTGGTTCTCCAGAACCTGTCAGAACCTGCTGGATTTCACCCCTGCCATGACACAAGATGTTGGCAACCAGTCATAAATCTGAGCTTGTTGCCAAGGTCCCAAAAACAATCATTGAATCGTGGGGAGGAAGAAAACGTGACATTTTACAATAGCCAGAAATGCTTTACAGACTGTTTCCAAGGCTGAATAGTCATCAAATGGCCTGCCATTAATACACATACCACAGTGCCTTCCATTATCATAAGGTAAAGAACACTTCATTCCAAGCTTCATTAGGATAACGCAAGACTACTTGTACCAAATCAATTTCTAAAAATCATTTGAATACCTTGTCAAAGTGGGCTTCTCTCAGTTTACACACAAAATTGAGAATTAACTTTACATCCTTTCCTTTCAATCTCAATCTTCTTAACAGATAAATTCTAAAGATTTTTTCTCTGCCCTTGGAGTCTGTTCATCAGGATTGTGCTAGGGTTTACTCCCAATCTATTATGCATGAATTGCATCAGTAATAATAAAGTTAGTCTGGTATAATGTGAAGATACTGGACTAGAACCTAAAATAATTAAGATTCAATTTCACCCTCTGCCTAAGGAAACCACTGATTTTGGACTACTCAATGTCTTTCAGCCCAGATTACCTCAGAATGTTGCTATTATGGGAATAAATTGAAGGAAGCTTTGTAAAAATGGAAGGCCTTTTCTTTCTTCAATCAAGAATAATAACAGAACTAGGTTTGAAAATTTAACAAAGTGTTTAAAAATTGTCAGACTTCTCTGAACTGTTTGTTTCAAGACATGCTACTTCCTTATTTCAGCATAATCTAGAGTTATCTGGAATTATTCATTCCTTTCTACAAAGATCAATATATACTGAATCCACACATAAGTAAGCTATTACAGAATAAGAGACTTGGAAAGGACCTTGGAGGTCTTCTACTCCAAACCCTATATCATTTTAGGAAAATGGCCATCCAATCTCTTCATAAAACCCCCCAGTGTTGGAGCACCTACAAATTCTGGAGGCAAGTTGTTCCACTGATTAATTGTTCTGTCAGAAAATTTCTGCTTAGTTCTAAGTTGCTTCTCTCCTTGATTAGTTTCCATCCATTGCTTCTTGTCTTGCCTTCAGATGCGTTAGAGAATGGGTTGTGGCAACTGGAACACTGCTATGATTTCACCTCTAGTCATTCTTTTCATTAAACTAGAAATACTCAACTCCTGCAACTGTTCATGTTTTAGCCACCAGTCCCCTAATCACCTTAATTGCTCTTCTCTGCACTTTTTCTAGAGATCTAGAGAATTTATTGTGTGCACCAATGCTACCCAAGTATCCTGTACAACAGTTTAAGGACCATCACAAATGCTTTTGTTGCTATTACACCATTTTGATGTGTACCTGTATCCCTGTAGGTCACATAACAGCCTTTTCAAACTATTAAATTTATGGGAATAGTTCACATACCAAATGAAAATATTCAAATATTGCTATATATATAGATTCTTTTTGGTATTTTCATTTCTTCAGAAATTTCATAATCCTTGGAGTAAAACTCCCCACCCCCCATACCATATCTAGTAGCTGCTAAATTGGAGAGAGCTGAATTACTTCAAAAATTCTGGATAATAAACTTTCTGGACAATCATTGATGAAGCACCTCTATTTCTCTAGCTAATTGGTTCCACTGCCAATTATTCTTACCGCAAGACAAAGTTTTCTAACATATAAGTTGATGTTGAATGATATTCCCCTGACATTCTGATTAACAAGCTAGCAAAGTAATACACTGAATGGCATGACAATTATATGGAACTGTACCTGGCAACCAAAAAAAAAAAAATCCACTCCAAAAGTGCTCATTATATGATTTCAGGTAAACTGGAATGAAGCACCTAGTAACATCCACAAAGTTTGGTTCTCTGGGCAGGACTTTTCAAGATTTGTTTTAAACTATTATGGAAAATGATGGCGAGAGAGAGAGCATTATTATCAAACTTGCACAAGATAAAGATTGGTAGGTTGTACAATATTCTGAAATGCAGAAACAATATTCAGAATGTTTATAATACATTAAAGGAAGAGGGTGAAAAAGATACCTTGTCATTTAGAAAAATGTAATTAAATAGCCAGATAAAGGAGTGGGGATAGTGTTCCAAATCACAGGAAAATAATAGTTTCACAGTCTTCTTCATTGATCAAACTTCACCTTAAATACTATATACTTTAAAGTTTTGGTCAAATCAGAAGATAAACAAAGGAGGAGACTGAAAATAAGAAGAGAAGGCTGGGTGAACTTGATATACTTTGCTTTTAGAAAAGATGACTGAAGGGAGAGATAATTTTGATGTTTTGTAGTCCAGACAATTCTGACTTTTTCTACTTCAATGGACAACACTTCACCAGGAATATCTGTCAGTAACTGTTTTGATTTCTTGTAAGATCATGTTGTGATGTTAATGATAGCATTCATCCACATTGCCTTTTGCTGCCTTCTTTTTTGTGGCTGTCAGTTTTCCAAATATCGGTCTACTTGAAAAACTCTTCCTTCCATGTTATACGTCCAAAATTTTAGCTTCCTCATTACTGCTTTTATAGAGTTGCAGTCCAAATGCATTGATTTTTCTTCATTCCACCTTTTTGATGGTCAACCATATGTTACCTCTGACAAGCTGTGGCTTCCACTTACATACCTTTGTTGGCAGGAGTATGATAGCAGTTTACAAATTTCAGAAGGGATGTCCCACAAAAGAAGGCCGACTCAGAATACCAAATTCAGGATAAATTATAAAAAGATAGATTTTGGCTGAATGTTAAGAAAAACTCTGTAGCTGTTAGAGCAATTTAACAACAGTTTCCTAAGTGAGTAGCTCCCTTTTCAAAATTTATTCAACAAAGTCTAGATAGATAGTAATCAGGGATACTTTGATTTTAGATTTCTATATTTCTATCCTGAACAGGATATGGCACTTAATGGAGTACCACAAGTTGTTGTCAAAGCATTTGATCAAAAGGAAATATACATCAGAGTCAGTCACACTAATAATCATTTCATCAAAAAGATTACTGAGAACTGGTTGTCCATTTTCTCTTTAAGAAGATATTTGTCCATCTATTTCCAGAAAGGCCTGTTCAAAAATCACAGTTTAAAAGCTTTGCTTTATTTTGCTAAGCCAACTGCTAGACAGCAAAAATGTATAAAGTTAATCTTAACAATATTTCACAACTAACAAAGGACTCACAAAATGCCAAAAAGCAAATGGAAATATAGCAGATGAGCAATTTATTTACTTGTTACATTTTAAGTTTGCTCGTTTGAAGAAAGTTAGGCAATGGTTATGGCATTCCTGTTTCATTTTATGCCAACAACTCACAGGCTTCTTCTCTGTGCCAGACACACCAGACAGCCCACACAGTTGCAGTGATATAGAGAGCCTTTTTAATTAACCATTATCTTAATGGATTACTACAGAAAGTATATGCTATTATTTTCATCACGGAGGGAAATTCCAAACTGCAGGTGAAGCTGCTTCTCTCCCATACTGTTCCCAGCTGTTTTTTAATCCAACTTCTGACATTCCAGTCTGGATAGCAGTAGGTTGGCAACATGGCTGCGCTGATGTTCAGTCCTGACTAAAATCACAAGATGTGATTGGTCATTCCCCTGGGTTCTTGCTCTTCCCATCCATGTAGAGAAGGTGAGTCTCATTGGTTGCCTCCAATCAATCAATGCCTGCTTTTTTGTTATAGGGATTGTTTTTTCATCACCAGCCCTTGTGCCTTTCCTTTAGTTTCACAGATGTTGGGAAACCAGCAGTTTATCTAGTGGTTAAGGCACCAGGCTAGAAACCAGAAACCACAGGTTTTAGTCCCACCTTAGTCATAGAAGCCAACTGGGTGACTTTGGGTCAATCACTCTCTCTCAACAGCAATAGCAATAGCACTTAGACTTATATACCTCTTCATGGTGCTTTTACAGCCCTCTCTAAGCAGTTTACAGAGTCAGCATATTGCCCACAACAATCTGGATCCTCATTTTACCGACCTCGGAAGGATGGAAGGCTGAGTCAACCTTGAGCTGGTGAGATTTGAATTGCCGAACTGCAGCTAGCAGTCAGCTGAAGTAGCCTACAGTACTGCACTCTAACCACTGCACCACCTCAGCTCAAGTGGCTATTGTAGGGACAATAGGAGGAAGGTATGTTCGATATGTTGAGTTATTTGTAAAAATAATAAAGGCAGGATGCAAATATTTTTTTTTCTTTTAACAACCCTAAAATCCCTTGCATCATGGTGGAGTTGGGGTGACTGAATGGAGCTGAGTGTTTACTGGACAGATGCCCTCCCTGGTGCTTATGAGGAATTCACAGCAGGTATTTTCTCTTTGCACCCAGACAAAGAAATATCTGCTGCTTCCTAGGATCAAACTCAGAGCCTCCAGATTCTGTAGCAAGAGCTCCATAGCCTACCTTACTGCTCAAGACAAATAAATAAATAAAAACATGGATGCCTCCACCCCCTCTTCCTACACTATCTTTTTAACATTATTAGCACAGGACCTTTCCTTCCCTCTCGCCTTTACAGTTCCACTTTTGCTATAATAATCAAAGCAACGGAGAATCGACAGGGGTTTTTGTAGGATACCTTTGTAGGTCCATGGAAACTTTGCAGCAAGACAGAGCAGACACTTCAGTTTCATTATAAACAGAATAGCAGGTATTTATCTGTATGTTGCAGTTTAAAGACTTAGAAGAGATTTGCCATAGTCTGAACAAAGGTTGGAAAAGCATGCTTCACTTATTCTAGACAAAAACTAAAAGAGTAGCCTGCTGGGAGATTTAAGGCATGAGTTTCTAGGATTGAGGACAGTTCGTTAACTTAGTGAGCTATCATGGGATCAATTGCAAAATTAATTCTGGAAAAAAAATAGCAACTGCCAAATGGCAGAGAACTGAGCCCCCTAGCAGTGCAGAACAAAATTATCACATGGAACAGTAACTAACCATGGGAGAGAAGGGGACATATCAGGTACTGCAGCCAATTTAATTTTGGGATTGCCATTAGAATGGAATAAAAAATGCTGGAGACCTTCCGCTCTGAAGGGCATAAGGTGGCTTGTGGCAGACAATTACAGTTTGGAATCAAAGGTGGGAAATGTGACTGCAGCGTGTCTTTGCATTGGACTAGGAGGAGGAAGACAACATTTGTAGATTCCCACATTTAGGAAGCAGGGAGTTTTCCACCTTGACAATGGGCTGAGCAGGAAGTGCAGCTCTGCTGTGAGTCAAATATCTATCCAATCAGTAGCTCTGGAGTTCTTTCGGTGCCTCTGTTTCTGCCTAGGGCAAAATTTCTATTTGCCATGGGGTAAATATAGATATATAGATATATATATAGATATAGATATAGATATATGGTAAATACAGTTGTTTTTCTTCTTTACTTCTTTCTGAGCTGTTTGCAAACAACTGTTCTTTTACTTCCTGATTCATATCTGATTTTGATGTTTGTCCCTTTATCTTCTGTGATGAAAAACTGTTCTTTTATGTGCTGATGATAACACATGTTTATAACTTAAAAAGGATTGCAACTGATTCTCAGTGTTAGAGAATTAAACCAAAGAGGGCTGAGGAGAGGAGATAGATAAATTTATGGACAGTGAAACTTCAACTTAGTAGATTAGTTTGGGGAAGCAGGTGTCTGTTACTCTCAGGTATCCCTTGAATGGCAAATGATAACATTTCCATTGGGTTATATAATGGATGTTCTAAAGGAAATGGCCTAAATCTTCAAAGAACAAAATTTGCAGGGCAGTTCTCCTATTAGGTAATTTGCAACAATTACAATTTATGCCACTTGCACAAATCATGCAAATAGCTACTAATGCCGTAAAATTAACCAGTCATTCTGTCCCAGTCAGAATGTCCCAGAGCTATAATTGTACTCAACAATGAACTAAAGGAACACCATTAGTGAGCTGTTGGACAGCATTACTTGGTCTGTTGTGTGGATGTTTGGGTGGTTTAGGGGCGGGGAATTTGTGGTGGGTGGGGATGTGTTTGGGAATTGTTATGTGTGTTGGACCTGGTCTTTGGGTGTTAAGTGAATTTTGGAAGAGCCTTGGTAGTGCAGCAGACTAAAGTGCTGTTAAGTGCTAGCACTTAGCTGCCAGGTGCCTGCAATTAGTGCAAGTTCGAATCTCACCAGGCTCAAGGTTGACTCAGCCTTCCATCCTTTCGAGGTAGGTAAATTGAGGGGGCAATAAGCCAACTTTGTATAGAACAACACTGCTTGGGGGGGTCGAAAGCCCTAATAAGCAGGTATATACCAAAAAAAAAGTATGCTATAATGCATTGTAAGCCGCTCTGAGTCTATGGAGAAGGGTGGCATATAAATTGGACAAATAAATAAATAAATACATTTTGTTATATGGGTATACTGTGTATATACGTACAATGACAATAAAGTTATTATTATTATTCAGAAGTGAATAAGGACTTGGATGAAGAGGCGTGTTATTTTGGAAAGGTGGCTGGTCAGAAATTTTGTTCAAATTTTCATTCAAAGACTGATAAATCAGTGTTTGTTAAATCACATTTTTTTAAAAAAAATCCTGCTTTTTTATTTTTAAATTCTTAAAATGAAGTAGACTTTACATGTATACCTCAAGAGATCATAGATGGGCCCAGTTCTGGTTACAACATCCCACTCATTCTGGGAAATTACACAGGTACATAGTTACATAATGAGCTGGATTGGTCATGTGGTTAAGACACCAGGGTACAAAGTAAGAGACCATGAGTACAAGTCCCTCCTTAGCCATGAAAGCCAACAAAGCAATTTCTCAGGTTGTAGAAGTCACTCCCTCTGGTCACTGTGGATCTCCATGGAGATGGCCTTGACATTTGCCTGCTGGAATGTGCTTCGTTTTGACAGGTACAAACTCCTCGATACAGCTGCGAGGCTTGATTCCCCATTGCCCTGCCTATGGCAACTTGAGAGCAGGTTGAGAAGGCTTCGCGAGTTGATAGGATGAGGCTGCTAATGCAGAGTTCTGGCTCATGTGTACATTCATCTACATGCACCCAAAACTTTCGTCTGCAGCTATATACAAAATAAATGCAGTAATCCCAACTTTTAAAACATCAGAGTGGAAGATCCTATCATTATATTCACATTCTGAGCATTCCTGGTCATAAATACCAGAATCATGTTTCTGGTATTCTACCTATGATTCTATTCCTTTGTCTATGGTTCCATGATTCCATCCTTGAGTCTATGATTTGAATTAATTAGTTACACATTTCTTGCTTTTTCCATGAATTCCATCTGGTAAATCTCCCATGTTTTCAATGCTTTAATGCCTTGATGGCGAACCTATGGCATGCAAACCAGGGGTGGCATGCAGAGCCCTCTCTGTAGGCACATGTGCCATCACCCGCTGCTCTTCTGGTTTCTGGTGGGTGCATGCACGCCAGCCACCTGTTGCGCCAGAGCGCTAGAAACCCAAAGACCAGGTAGCTGGCGCACGCATGCGCAGTGGCCAGCTGTTCTTTGGGTTTCCAGTGCTCTGGCATGCGAGCATGTGCGCATGCATGCACACACGTTCCAGTTTGGCCATTCGGTGCCGAAAAGGTTCACCATCACTGCTTTAATGTATCTAACTGATCACATAACGTGGCTGGGTATGAGGTTGTGTGCCCTGAATAATTAAAATCTGCAATATTTTTAGAGGATCATTACTTTCTTCCAATGTTGATAATATCATGCCACAAAAAGTGTCTTTCTTAAATGTCCCAAAGGTGTTTTTTCAGGAAGCAACTGGACTTTCTTGTTTTTTTTTTCTTTTGAAGATATTTCACTTCTCATCCAAGAAACTTCTTCAGCTCTGACAGGGTAGTGGGGAACGGACAAGCAGCTTGTCAGAGCTAAAGGAGCTTTTTGGATGAGAAGCGAAACTACTTCAAAAACCAGAAAGTCCAGTTGCCTCCTGAAAAAGTACCTTTGGGACAACCATGACCTGGATGACTGAGAATCTCTACAGACTATCTTCCTTAAACTTTCTAGTCCCTTGGAAATAGGATCTGATTGAGAAATATTAATGGATGGACTAACAGGAGATAATAAAGTTCCACTAGGTATTTTGTTTGAGGCTACATTTAAGAAATGAGAGCCAGTTTGGTGTAGTAGTTAAGGCAACAGGCTAGAAACTGGGAAACTGTTAATTCTAGTCCTGCCTTAGCTCAGCTGGGTGATTTTGAGTCAGTCACTCTTCTCTCAACCCCAAGAAAGAGACAATGGCAAACCGCTTCAAAAAAACCTTTCCCAAAAAACCTGTCAATTTCCAGGTGTTAAAACTGATTTGAAGACGCACATAGATATTTAAGAAATGGCAGATCTTTTCTATTCTTTATTGAAACTAGATGGATTTGTTAGTTAATCCTTTTGCTCATGGACTCAGAGGAAATTATGGTAGTTATATAATGCTTTTAATAAAAAAAAGTCCTATATATTTTATTCCTTTTAGAAGGTAAGAGGATTTCTGCAACTGTTGTAATGATTTATTTTTTTAAAACCTACATAATTGTTTCATTGTTAGCAGCATTTACTTCCCTTTCTTTCAAGTACTTTCCCTTCTAACTCTAAATCAGCTCTAATGCAGACTCTGTGCCAGTTAAACTTCCCAACCACCCTTACTTCTGCCCTGATTTTCATTAACAATTGTCATCTTTGTTTGATAAACAACCAATATTTCTGTTGATCTTCATCATTTAATTTTAAAATGCTGCCTGTGCACATTTCAAAGATCCCCACTGCTTTCTGGCTTCCTTTCCTAAGTGGCAAGTGTTGTGTGATTAATGGATGTGTTTTCAGTTCTTCTTTATTTATTTGTGTCATTGAAAAGGATTTGCTGATAAGGTTGCTAGATTGTGGTTTCAGCAGGAACTTCTCATTTCATAGACCTTCAAATAAAAAGGTCTATGATAATTTCAATTGTTGATTCACTTTTCTAAAACAACATTACAATTAATTAAATACATTGGGTTGGATAATAGTATAAACCTACAAAATTGGGATGGTGCATTGATTTCAGTGGGTCAGAATTTTAAGTGTGACATTGTCTGAATTCAAGCCATTAGATGAGTCAACATCTGATGAGTTAAATCCTAAAGGTGACACGAATGAATGAAGAAAAAAACTGGCTGTTGCCCTCAGTATCATTTGCCTTCCCACTCTATTTATTATACCTTTAATTCTTTAAGTTGTGCATTTCTTGCCTCTCTGCTAGAATGCAGTTTTTTCTGGAAGACATTACTTTTCTGCAAACCACAGGATGCAGAAGTAAAACAAAGGCTCTGCAAAAACAATGTAGAATGCTATTTATGTCTAACAATGCCAGTTCTTATATCCAAAATTGTTTTATATTTGTAGGTTCACAGGTTATTATTGTTCAGCAAAAGGCAATTTAATGATGGACTTTTCCATCCCACAATCTGTTTCCCAACACTTCAAAATTCAGCTTAAATTGAAATGTGTTTTATTTTCATTTCATCATCATCTTTAAGGATAAATAAAGTTTATCTATCCTTAAAGTTTATCCTTAAAGTTTATCTATTCATCCCAAAATCCTACATACTGCCTACTTCCACAGATTCCAGACAGTACACTTGTTTTACAAAAATATATAAATTAAAAGAGCTATACCAATTTACCACATTATTTTAACTAGCCATCCTTCGACACATTTAGAATTTTGCAGCACCAAATATTGCTCTTTTATTCTTCCCTTCTGCCTCAAATTGCTATGTCTCATCTCTTAGCTTCCATCAACTGTGCGCTAATGAAGCTTTCTTAGTCCTCACCTCCACAAAAAATAACATTTAACAAATCAATAGCACTTTCATACATGCACACAGTTGTTGCTGTTTTTACAGTCCTTTCTTTCTCAAACAGGTGTGTGAGGATCAGCAGCAAAGAAAAATCAATATGAAAATGAATGCATTGAAAAGTTCTTCAGTTGCCATGGTGCCATATTGTCATTACATTCCAAACATTATTGTGGAATGACATGTATGTGATTGTGGCAAGCTAAGGTGTTGTTGTTGTTGTTGTTTTCATTCAGATGCTTTTCCAAATATGCCCATGGGAATATATTGCTACATTGTATGGAATTGCCAAGGAGAAGATCAAAGATGGTAAGTTTTAACCACCCTGAAAATTTGACAATAACAATCCATAAATAAACAATAGAACACTGGAAGATCAATGAGGAAGTAAATATCTTTCTAGCATAGAGAGAAAATTCTACTGGTTGACTGAGCTAAAGACCCAGGAAGCAAGATTTTCCTACAATAGGAAATAGATCAGCTCCATGGATTGCACAACCAAAGGAGGAGTTAAAGAAACCTGATCCTTCTCAGTTCAGATAGAATAATAATATTGGTTTTTCTCATTTGGAAAAAAAAATGATGTGAAGAAAATAAAAATGGGAATTGGGATAAAACCCCTTGCATTCTGAGAAGTGCTGGTCTGTTGAAGTGTTTTTCTCTAACAGATTAGCATGGGTATACTGAAGTCTGTCATGAATTTCCCCTTGTAGTGTCTGCCTCCTTTCAATTCAACGCCCCTGCCATGACTATGATGATAGGGTTAAGTATTCATTTCCTCTTTCTTTCATATAGTGAAGCAGTATTATTTTGAAAGTCTTGTGCCTGGTATAAAAACCAATAATTGCAGCCCTGGATGTGTGAAATAGGAAATGACTACTTAAGAAACAATCACTAATAGCATCATGCTATACTAAACAGAAAGCATTAGAGATAGAAAAAAACAAAAGGAATGCTTGGCATAAAAAGCTCAGTGTCCCTAAAAACACTTTTTGTATATAGTTCTTGTTGCTCTTACTCTTGCTGCAGCTGCATTTGCAATTCTACAAGACAGATTAGAAACAAGAAGGAAAGAAGATACCAGAAAATACTAGAATGCAATGGAAGGAAGGCTGAAAGAGTGAAGATTTTAAAGAAAGGTTGAAATAATGCAAGGGGAGCTAAATATGGCCTCCGGGATAAAGAGATTACATGCAAGAAATCTCAGCCTTGAAAGCTGTTCAAGGAGATGAGAAACCAAGTCAATAGCAGAGCTACCCCTTACTATTCTCTATAACTGTGGTAGGACCTAACTTCATGGGGATGCTCCATACCAGACCAGCTTTCAGATTGTGCAGTGTTGGCATGGGATAAATCTATGCCATCAAGCTACACAAGTTGGAAAGTTGGCCTTGAAGTTTGCCCCTTCAAAGAAACTTTTGGGAACCACTGTCTTTGGTTGTGTCATATTTTGAACTGGCCTCAAGTATTAGATGGATTTTCATAGAGCTGAATTATCTTCCTGTTCAAAATATCATGCATAGCCATCATGAAACCCCACAATAAACTGACATCATCAATTTTAAATCAAAGATGAGAAAGGGGTAGGCTGCAGAGTATCAGATAGCAAATGTCACTAGCTGGTATCAGATGGTACTGGATACTGTCCAGGAAGATACACATTAGGCTGCAAAACAAGAGTGCATGTTCAGAATTATTAGACTCAAAATTACTTACATTTTGCTGTGTATCCATTTTTTCCTTTGTAATTTAAACCACGTGAGAGGATCATGAGGAATCTCATTTTTTTTTCAAAAAAAAAGAAGGGCAAACTATGCAAATAAGACTAAATTCAGCCCATCCCTGCCTTGTCCTGAATTATTTTAAATTCATGTTTCCCTTTAATTGCTATTTTTTAAAAAAAAAAATCCACATTTGTAGCTTGCAGAATCAACTAATATGGAAATGTTGCCCCAGAGGAAAAGACTCTGACTAAAGACTAGTCAGAAAAGACTAATCAACAATAATTCGATGTAACCAGAAACCCCAGCGACAGAAGCTGTTATTTTATTTTTCACAAAAAAAATTAAAAAAAAATTTGAAGCATAACATAAATCAATCATTGCTTCCTAGAGGACAAGCAGAATGTTCTTACCGAAGTAATTTTATTTGCAAACATTTGAATTAATACAATCCAGCAACAGTCCACTCACTGCAAAGGGCATGATAAAACTTCTCCTTGGCAAGATCCTTTTATTTTATTGGGGTGGGGAAAAAACAATGACTGTTCATTTCAGGGTTGAAAATATTGAGAATGCTTTAAAAGATAATATCAGCAGCTTAGACCTCTGGAAGGGGATTGGAATGTCAGATGTGAAATAAATGTCACGGGAAAAATGGGAGGTAAATGTTAAAGCACAGTTAAAAAAAAACCCTGATCTTTAGCAATGTGCTATTATAGCAGCAACATTTCAGTCAGTGATACTTTGAAGATGCTATCAGCTGGGCTGATGGATGATGGTGTTGCAAAATGGCAATTGCTTACAAGTAGAATTATTGAATCATATTTCCACGGTAACTGGAGAACCTATATTTTTATGCTTCGTCAAAACAGCATTACACTTTTTGAAAATCATTTATGATCATAATTATGAACTTTTTATATCTGTATGGAAGTTGAACCAAACATTAAGATACTTATTAAAACTAGTTAACTGTAGAAAAGATAGGGGCGTATTATTGTTTCTTAAGCAAGCTGATTTGGGGTATATAACAGCTTAGATCTGTTTTTATGTCAAAGTGAATCAATTGTCATTTAGTGTGCCAATGTCTATATTTTTCAGTATAACTTTTATTGTTACTACTAGGAAATAAAGAATAAAGTTGGGAAGATCATCAGTTTGATTGATTTGGACCAGTTGTCGAGCACCAAATATTCAGGCGGTTCCAGAGACTCTGAGACCAGTGGTGAAATTCAATTTTTTTTACTATTGGTTCTGTGGGCGTGGCTTGGTGGGCATGGTGTGGCTTGGTGGGTGTGGCTTGGTGGATATGGCAGGGGAAGGATACTGCAAAATCTTCATTCCCACCGCAAAATCCCCATTCTCCCCCCACTCCTGGGGGAAAGATATTACAAAAGCTCCATTCCCACTCCACTCTGGGGCCAGCCAGAGATGGTATTTGCTGGTTCTCCGAACTATTCAAAATTTTCACTACCGGTTCTCCAGAACCTGCTGGATTTCACCTCTGATTTGACCAAAGTAAGTCAAATTAATCTTTGCTGTTTCAATTTAACATTATCATTCTTGAAAACTAAATGTTTCCAACTGTTACTTGAGATTCGGTCAAGTCTTGGATAAAAGAAGGGACTGAGTAAAAGGCCTTGATTATTGATTTTCTGAGCTTCAGGGTCTCTACAGGACAACATTTGACTAACACATAAAACATAGTTTTTTTAAAAAAATCCCATCCAGAACAATTATTCAGTTTCAAATTTAGTAAGTCAAGAAGCTAAGCGAATGCTAAAACAGCACCCCAAGATACACAGATCAAAGTGCTTCAGTGCTTTTTCTAAACTAAGAGCTGTGCATATCCTTTGAAGGGGATTCCCTTCTGAATATTGTGGGTGCGACTTAGACAAAGCCTAAATCAATCTGGACTCTATTCTGTTTGGATGCAAGTAATATTAAACAAGCTCATACAATTACTTTCCAATTGCCTCTTTAATCCTTTTCCTCTTTTGTCATATTAAACAATATTGCAATTTGTAAACAAATGTGAGGAATCTCTAGGAGCTACAACCAAGGCATCAGAAGAACTGCTTGGGGTCTTCCACTCTGCCTATCTATAAAACTTCTAGATCCTATCCTTCTCTTTGGATCTATCTGCAATGTGATGTACCAGGAAGGAAGACTGATCAGGAATGCCATATATAATTGTGAATGAAATACTTCTGGATCTGAAGCCTTTTCTGCTTAAAAGAGCAAACTCAGGGAGAAATTGCTTCTGCTCCCTTTCTGTAGAAAATAAAGCACCTGCTGAGTCAGTTAAAATAAGGTTTGCTTGGCTTTGACCGAAAGCCCAGAATATGTGGAGAATAGCATTCTTTTCTGAGATTGGACTGAGTTTTCCATCACTGGAACAAAATATTTTGTGTTAGGGAGTTCTTCCAGCTTTGTTCAAGAAAGTTTTGATACAGAACAGCTTGTTTGTCTGCCTATAGGTTTTGTAGCAATCACAGGATGCAGTTATGCTCATTAAAGCTTGAAGCAAAAGAACACAGCAAATGGGGTTAATGCTTGTAGAATTCTCTTATAACAGCTTAGCATCTGCAGATACAATGAACCCATCTGCCTTGAATCAGAAACTCTTTCAATTTATAGAAAATCTGTCCTTTAGCCCTGATTGAACTAGAGAGGATGTTTTCCCCCAAACAAGCTGCTGTTGATGAAAGCTAAAAATAGATACTGCCTGAAATGATGACTCCTTTTGATCAATCTCTTTTTGATGCACTGCACTGGAACTCAACTTTTTGCCTCTCCTAAGATATCTAACTGGCCTTTCCCTGTAAAGAAAAATGCCGATATTCACAATGTTCTTATTTGAATTATATATAATTGACTTAAAACCATTGAATGAAGACTGTCTGACATTCTTGCTCTGAGTTCTTTGCACATGCTTCTTTAATGTCTCCAAACATTTAGAGGACCTCATGTGGTGCTAATGCTTCTGTGGAAGCCCACTTGACATTTGACCCCCTCACACCTGCTCTTTTGCTTTTTCACACCTTCCTACAAACATTGTAAAAAGAAAATATAGGGGATGTCAATATCAACGCCCTAAACTCTCCTGTTTCTCTAGAACTCAGCTGTTCCTTTTCATAAACTGTCAGACATTTGATAAAGAGGGAGAGTGAAAGATTTGGCACAGGTTTTACATGCATCTGCCTTCCCCTTCACAGGACAGGAGAGAAATGTCAGTTTGAAAAGGTGGGATTCTAAAGGTTTTTAATTGTGCAATTCAGCTACTTAAAACATGGAATACCCTGTTTCCCCCAAAATAAGACATCCCCTGATAATAAGCCCTATCGGGCTTTTGAGCGCATGGCAATAAGGCCAAGCGCTTATTTCAGGGTTCAAAAAAATATAAGACATGGTCTTATTTTCAGGAAAACATGGTAGTAATGGAAGGGCGTTTAGGTGATGTAATTTACTGAATTAATATTTACTTATCCCCCCTCCCAAACCCTTATTTTTGCAACAATTCTGGATTGTGTTCCCTCTTGGACCAAAAAAAAAATCTATTAAAATGTCAACCCTGGAGCCATCTTTGAGCATCTTCAGGGTTGCCACAGTGAGGCTGGATGGAGCTGTGGGAAAGGGAGTGGGGAGTAGAGATAGCTGAGGGGGATATGTAGCCAAAATAACATTCTTTCTTCTGGGAACCAAGGACACTCTCACCAGCACCTGGAGGGGTGTGGATAGGAGGCATCAAGGATGGGGGGAGAGACCTGATTGTGGCATGTGACGATTGTGTGTAATGTGGGGAAGAAATTTGGATTTTGAACTGGGTGGGGATAACCCGGGGGACTTCAGATTCGGGTTTTCACCAGCTGTGCCAATATGACATGCCTAATAAACCTATATTTTGAGGAACCCTGCCTTGGAGTTTTGATTTTCTATGGGTTGTTACTTGGAACTCTGACATAAGGAAAGAAAGATAGGAAACCTGCAAAAGTCTTTTGCTTGGTAGTGTTAGGAGCCATTGGTCTGGAAATGACAATATGAATGGCATGGCTTATCCTTGCTTGGATTGTGCCCCTTCTTATTTATACAAATTTTATAGCCCCATTCAGATCCATTAACTGAGTCCACATTCCATGGTTTTGTTTTTTGTTGTAGTCACTGACCAGTATTAGAAGTGCAGATAATTGCAATCAAAGATGATGAAACAAGTAGGGTAATATATGATAAGCAAAAATTCAGTACGTTTTTAAATTTCTGACCCAAAGCCTTGGGGCTGCTCTCTAGTTAAATTACCCACCCATAATCAATCTGATGAACATAGCTAGAGATGGGGAACCATAACATTTCTACAAGAAAATGGCTTCTCTAGGAAGTCTATTTCTGGTATTGTGTTATATTGTCATTTCCTTTTTTGTCACTGAGGGCTCTGACCTCCATCCTGTCAACCTAGATTTTTATTTTGTTTTAAAATAAAAGTATAGCTTGTCTTCACAAAGGAGAATGAGATGCTGGTGAAGCTGGCTGTATCTTAACAGCTTTATACATTGCTAATTAAAGGCCTCTACATTCAGTTCAGGTAGAACTTTATCTGGGGATCATGACAGACTGGATCAGCCTTTATGAGAATTGTTGCACCTCTATAGTATAATGAAGTAGCACTCGGCCTTTAAAACATATACTAGGAAAGAAAGTAATAATTATCTTTAAAAAGCATGTTGGTAAATCTTTTTTTTTTTAACTTACAAGAAATCTAATAGGAAGTGAGCTCTTAGCTGTGAGACTTTAAGCCTTTAAGTTCTTTCTCAGTATGGCTTCTCATGCCTGCATTTAATCTAAGAACAAGCGTTTTCATTTCCATCTTATTTTTAATAATAGAAAAGAAGTGCATGTTCTATTTTTTAAAAGCAACGTTCCGTTTGATTTGTGTGTGTGTCACAATCTATTAACACATTGGGTTTAATTTTCATAGGCACTTGCTGACAGGTGTCTTTGGTATTTGCACAAGCCAACACACATTGTCCAAATGTCATCAGTTACTGCAGGAGACATTCCTGCCAAATGAAAAATGTCATTTTTTTTCCAGTGATGAAATACTGTGCATTAATTTGCTGAAGAATGTAATTTCCATATAATTGGTAATTTGCCTTGCCATTGTCTAACAACTTTGAGTGCCCCAAATAATCTGAGGAGACCCAAAGGGTATTTTCATAAGTGACATTAAAATGTTCCGATTCTATAGAAATGGGGAATCTGTACTAGAAAGCACATTCTCTGTGGTTCTCTTCTATTGTTTCTATATTTCTTAAACAGTATTCAAAAATGACACTTCCTTGACTAAGAAATTCCACACCAGAAAGCTGATCATAACAGAAATATATTTGCTTTAAAGCAGATATGAGCTTGGTGCATTTTTATAGAATGTGGTTTTAAAAGTTCTAAGCTTTTAGTTCTTTTTATTTAGTTCATTTTACTTCATATTTCCAGTCCTCTTTATGAAAAGAAGATTACTAAACAAAGAAACAAAATACATACATGCTTGCATGCATAAATGCATACATACATACATACATACAGCTTAAGGCTAGTATAAAATTTTAAACAATCTCTATGTGAAAGAGGTTATAATCCTGAGGATTAAAACATTTGGTTCCCATAATAATATTGCTCACTGCATAAACTTTCATATATGTGTGTGTGTACACACACACACACACACACACACACTCACACATTTGTATACAAGGTGGATCAACAACATCAGCAAGTATTGTAGGCCCAATTCTCAAAAGAAAATTCAGGACCATATAGGTTGGAAACATACGGAAGAGGCCTTCATCCTGCAATATATAGACAATTGCTAAAATGATGATAGGCTTATAGGCATACATCCAATACTCTACACACAACCCATCTTTTTAGGGTTCTAATACTTGTGCTTCCTTCCTTGAGAACATAGAAACAAAATGGCAAGTTTGTGGAGATGCAGTGGGTATGTTAGACAGTGTTATGCTAATTTAGCACCAATCTCTAGTATGAGAACTTTAAAATCAACACATAATTGCAAACCTATGTTTGGTAATTGAAGCAAGGACTAAACCATATCATTTTTTAAAAAATATTTAAAAACTTTTTTGTTTTTTGTAACATTTTATCGGACTAAATCTTCAAATGCAGCCTTAGGCCCAATATTCCAATTACATCATAACACATTAAATAAGTTATGCCATCTTTAAATCAGTAACACTATTTGGTGCTTAACATCTCCAGCAAAAATCAATAGACTTCTAAGACCTTAGGAGCTATTAATGAAATAAAAGTAATTGAAAGAAATAGAAATGGTCTCAGTGAGCAGGCGTCTACTCATCTTGCAGAGGGAGCAACAGGAAAATACTATTACAATTATTATGATTTCACTTTGCCCTCTATTAGGCATATAACAAGACATATGTATCCTATGGGCTTTTGGCCACATGCATGGATTGGGTACATATTCCTAATATTTTTACAGAATATTAAATAATTTTTCTTTTCCTAAAGCATCTAAGCAATTTCATAAAAGATTTCAGCTGCACCACAAAGGTGTGCAACCGTGGGCATTTCCTGATGGGGATGTATATCCTTTCATGACTGAGCTGATCCCCACCTGAAAGGATATACGTCCCCATCTGGAAGTGCATATTGTGATTGTGTCATCAAGGAGCTAAGATTTAAGCCAGGGGTCTGCAACCTTAAACCTCAAAGAGCCATTTGGACCCGTTTCCCACAGAAAAGAAAACACCATGAGCCACAAAACCCTTCCCGTACCTCACTATTTCTTAAGCAGCCACAAAACTAGCATATGTAGTTGAATTAAACGTTCTGTTTTCTTCTGAAACTTTTCTTTTCTTGGATTTATCCATGGTTGGCCTATCGGGGTTGAAAAGCTCAATAAATTGCATACTGGAGGGTATCACACATTGATGGTTGTGATGCATATTTTGAGTGACAGGGAGCCACAGCAGAGGGATAAAAGAGCCACATACGGTTATTATATAGTTTTAAAGTGGAAGGTTGTTATGAAATGTTGTATTAATATACAGATATAAGTATGGGGGAGGAGTAAAAGGGCAGATTACTGTTAAATTGGGAGTTATAATAATATTATTATGTTAAATTAGAAGTTATTATGCAACGTTATAGTAGAATGATATTTTGAAATGTATGGTAAAAGGGGGAACTAATAATATTAATAATATTATTAGTAAGTAAGGGTCAGTATTTAGAGAAGGGAGTAAGGGGATGGTAAAATATTATATAATCTGTTATCAATTAGGTTTTTGTTGTGAAGAAGTCACGGGGGGGATGGGTGGTGAGGGGGGGTTAGGGAGGAGGGGGGAGAAAAAAGGTGGGAAAAAATTTGTATTTGAAAACTTTTTCAATAAAAAAAAAAAAAGAGCCACATACGGCTCCAGAGCCACAGGTTGCTGACCCCTGATTTAAGCTAACAGAAATGATCCAGAATTGATGCTGTTTAAATGTTTCTTGATGACGCGGTCACAACATGCAGTGAACTCAGGTTTCAGGCCTTGACTATATTCTGTGAATTTCATGAAAACATTTTGCTGCTGTGCTTTGAACTAGGCAGCTTTAGAGTTTATTGAAAGGAGTGAGTACTCAGTTCCCAGCTCCAAATAGTCAAAAAAAGTAATGGGGCAGGAGAGAACGCTAGCTAGGTTGCTATTGTAAAAGGTGTTTGAAAGTCTTTTCTTCTTTATTGTTTTCTATAAAACAAAAGGAAATATATATGCTTCTATAGTGTCCTGAAAAGTTGTTCGTAGCTCCCTGCAATAACTGTGGACTTAAAATGAAATAAATAACTTGATCTCCTCCATCCCAACTTCTTCTTAGTCAGGTCAGGAGTCGTAGGTGACAGGAATGTTGGTTGTCTGGAAATGCCCTGAATTTTTGCCAAGCCATGTTTTGCTGCTAATGGCAGTCTTGAAACCAAGCCAAATATTTTTAACCAGCCAAGTCTTCATGGCATAGCATGGCTCCAGCTGTCTGCATAATTTTGTTTTTCATGGCACAAAGCCATTCACATAATTAGCCTTAAACAAAGTATGTTTTGGCATAATTTGGTCTTCTGTCCACAAGCACATACAGATTCAGAATCTGTCATAAACAAATTCATATCTAATTCACTGAGGTTCTTTATTTACATGACTTCTAAAAATGAGGTAATTAAATCACTATTGGGCCACAGGATACGTTTGTAATGGTGTAATATTTAACATGGCCTTAATTAATTGGGAATCAAATTATCTTTAATCATTCCATTCTTCAACTGATCAACACATCAAAAGTGAGCTCAAAGTCTTACTTCAAATGGAAGCTCCATTAGTTCTAAATTTCCAGACAAATCCAGTTTTTCAAGATTCTCACAGTTTCCAAGTTCTGGAGGGATAGTCCTCAAACGGTTAAAACTTACATTCAGCTCTTTTAGGTTTTTTAAACAACCTGTCAAAAGAAAGTGAGTTAAAATTAGCCGAGCAATAATTCAATTGAGTGCAACAGCAGGAATAGGTATGGTCATGTTAATGGGAGTAGAGCGTTCTGATTCCATGATTAAAATTAATAATTAGTTATTAGTAACTAATAATTAGAACTGTTACCTTTTTTTAAAAAAAAAAAGGCCTTATTTAATTAAACAAGAGAATTAGACACTACCAGTGATGGGTTACTCCCGGTTCTGTCCGGTTCTTTAGAACCAGTAGTAAAAGCGGCAGGAGGCTCTGCCCATCCGCATAGACATCATAATTGATGATCTGCGCATTCACAGAAGCTTCTGCACATGCGCGCTCCCATTGCGAACCGGTAGTAAAGATAAGGACAACCCAATCCTGGACACTACATATGTATATGGATTATTCTATATAAGGTTTGACATAATGTGTCAATAAAGGATGGCTATATTTCATTATAACTGTCTATATATAATCTACATTGTAAGCAACTTGTTCATAAATTACAAGAAACATCAGTCTTTAATTCACTGAGTAATTGGGGCCATAAATTTTTCCTTCCAATATTGAAGAACAAGTCTTTTAGCAATAAATAAGGCATGGAGAATTCATTTTTATTGCCAGCCATTAATTTTCCTGTATCAGGTACATTGTTCAAAAGCATATGGAAATCTGAAATTATTAAAGCCAAATTAATATGTACAATGATTTCTTCCCAGAATATAGCAGAAATGATCACAGAAATATACTGATTCATTAATTCAGCATGTTTCATTTATTCCTTTTCTTTATAAATGCAATAAGTTCAAAATTGGTTTGTTATTGTTGTTGAATAAGCTGTAATCTAAATTCTATTGAAATGTTTGTTGCAAACATTAACACAGTTACCCATCAAATGTACAAAATTCCATTCCACTCAATCGATTTAAAATTTGCTCTTTAGATTGCTTTCTCAATAAAAAATGTTTGTTAAAAACTAACTGCAAGGTTTTGTCTTATAAGAGTTAGTGATAGCTTTGTGTAAGTTAAGTGTCTCTGAAGTTGACCTAGGACTGTTATCTAAACACATTTTGGAATGCACTCCTGTGGTCTGTAGGATAGTATCCATTAGATATTGTACGACACATAATATTGTACACATTCATCTAGGAATTCTGGTAAGAAACATTGCTGAAGAAGTTCTCATTAGAGATAACTCTGCAGTGAGAAATTGCCCATTGGCAGTTATACTAAATACAGTCATTTCAGAAAGGATGTTGGGGTTTAGTGTAATGAAACTTTGGATCCAATGCATCCAAAGCCCCTTAATTTTCACACTAGTCTCTGAGACAAAGCAAAAAAACCAACCCTCCTTCCTGCTCTGAAACTGGGTCACAGACTCTTTTAAACCACTGTATACCTAATTTTGTGGGCTCCAAATGAGGAGAAACCAACAATACCTTGTAATACTGGTAACATGATAAGTTCTTGAAGCTGCACAATACCTTCAAGGCATCGTGCAGCTTTAAGAACTTATCATATGTTACCAGTTGTGTTTCTTCACTGATTTTATTTTTCTGAAGGGAGCTCAAAATCACAAGAAGGAAAGCAACAGAAGCCCTACTTTGAAGAAGTCCTATTTAAAGACTTCACTGTAGCCAGCATTAACTCTTCTATCCAATCCAACTCCACTCCAGATGCTAAAATGTATTTATAATTTTGTGCCTGAGGATTAACTGTATATTAATGTATAATACCTTTAACTTTAGACAACTTTTTATTGTCTAAATAAGCCTGTCCCACAAAAGGATACAATTATTTTGCTTCCCTGTAGAACAGCTGGAAGAACTTCCTTTGGGCTCCACAGGATTAAGGAAAATATTTGGGAAGCATCACCACAGGCATCAAAGTAGCACAATCTATTTTTTTCCACAGTCAGCAAGTTTTTATAAGTATTAATCTGATCCAGTGATAGGTTTCAAAATTTTGTACTACCGGTTCTGTGGGTGTGGCTTGCTGGGCGTGGCATGGCTTGCTGGGCATGGTTTGTTGGGCAGGTCAGGGGAAGGATACTGTAAAATCTCCATTCCCTCCCCAATCCAGGGGAAGGTTACTGCAAAATCCCTATTTCCTCCCAATCATCTAGGACTCGGGAGGCAGAGAATAGATGGGAGTGGGGCCAGTCAGAATTTTTACTATCGGTTCTCCAAACTACTCAAAATTTCCACTACCGATTCTCCAGAACTGGTCAGAACCTACTGAACTCACCTCTGATCTGATTGTTTATTAAATCATGGTTAAATTGCTGACTAGTTATTTAGGAATGCCTATTAAGGGTATATGATTTTTTTTGTTCTCCTTTCCGGGGGGTGGGGACTATACCAGATACCTTTATAAACCCAGCTATGAAAAAAATTCATGGATGCAAGCCGGGCTTTGCTTTTTAGTTTAAGGTTGGCTTACTTTTAAAATCCATGTTAGAGAGAATTGAAATATAAATCATAAGTTGAATCATAATATTAGCCAAATTAAACCATTATAAGTATGTTCCTGGGGATTTTGGAAGTGGACTACTGTAAATCTCTTTGATGTGTTTGGCCTGAAAGTTTATTTTAAATTCTTTGCTCTAAATATAATTGTTCGAATGATTATGAATCTTTGGGGAATTATGCAAGAGGTTCAGATATTGGCAAAACAGGCTAAGTTAATTCACTCTTGGCTTTTCCTCTCTCTTTTTGGTTCACAAATTATGACAAGGCTTCTGCAGCAGCCTTCAAATTTTAAAAAAATGAGACGGTCCCTACCCTGAGGCTTACAATCTGAAAAGACATAATACACAGTCCAAGAAAAAAGGAATGGGAAGGGAGGAAGGGAATAGAAATAACCAGTAGAAGTTCTTACTTGAAATTGCATCACTGCTTAGTTCCAGAAGACAACTTGGGTAAAAGCACTAATATAATTCAGACAAGGCCTTCTAGGATACGAAAATATTGCTTTCCAAACATTTTGTGCAAAGCCTCCTCTTTTCAGGGAAGTTGAAATTGATTCAGATATGTGCATATGTTTTTGCAGCTTTTATTAGGGAACAAGGGAATGCTTACTGCTTCCTTTAACCAATGCAGTCAGTTCCTGATAACTTCCATAAGATTTTTTTGCTGTGATAAAATCAGGGCTACTCAATGTTCTGTGTTAAAACATTATTATTTGTATGAGCCTTTCAATATGTGTTAATTAGGATTTTTCTTGGAGCTATACACTATATATTTTTCAAAGACTTAGGGGCTTTTTGTAGGCCACAAGACTCTTGAGTTATTTTCTCCCAATCCACAACTCAAATAGCACATACCCTTTCTTCCTTTGCTTCTCAAGAGCCAGTTTTCATAGTGAAAGTTAACACTGGAAGGCTTCTTTTAGGTATTGCAATGTCTAACATACCATTTAGACACTATGTTGTCTAAATTTGACATTGTCTTTCCTACTAGGGCAAAATCACACGTGATATCTCAAAGCACTTTAGCCACTTTTATCAATTCTTTAACCCGGTGAAACAAAGACAAAATCTTTACTTCTTCATTATCAACTATAAATTCACTAAACATGTACCTGTAGGTTAACCATATAGCAGCTCTATCTTCTTAATACTTAACACTAAATGGACTTCTCACCAACCATTATTAGTTTCATAATGAGCATCTCTACAGGTAATCCTCGACTTACAACTGTTCATTTAGTGACCGTTCAAAGTTACGACAGCACTGGAAAAAATGACTTATGACCAGTTTTCACACTTACGAGCATTGCACATCCCCATGATCATATGATCAAAGTTTGGGCTCTTGGCAACTGGCATGTATTTATGACAGTTGCAGTGTCTCGGGATAATGTGTTCATCATTTGTAACCTTCCCAACTGGCTTCCAACAATCACAGTCAATGGAGAAAGCCAGATTCGCTTCACAGTTGTATGATTCACTTAACAACTGTAGTGAGCCACTTAACAATTGTGGGGGAAAAAAAAGGTTGTAAAATGGAGCAAATCTCACCTAATAACTGTCATGTTACAATGGAAACTTGTTCTGACCTAGAATTCCTAAGACAGTAAAAAGCATACAATTAGTCCCAAAAAGAGCCTTGGTAGTACAGTGGTTTAAGGCACCCTGTTATTAAGCTAGTTATTAAGACCAGTTGCCTGCAATTACTGCAGGTTCAAATCTCGCCAAGGCTCAAGGTTGACTCAGCCTTCCATCCTTTCTAAGGTAGGTAAATTGAGGACCCAGTTGTGGGGGCAATAAGCTGACTTTGTATAAAATATACAAAAGGATGAAGGCTATTGCTGAGCACATTGTAAGCCGCCCTGAGTCTCCGGAGAAGGGCGGCATATAAATCAAATTTAAAAAAAAAAACCTCTCTTTTCATTTCAATGGCTGTGAATTCTGTTCATTCACAGCCCATGATGAGTCACAAATAGTTTGTAAAGAGTCCGACAGAAGTCTGCCATACTCCTTCAGGATAAAGCTGATAAGCACCCACCTTTATCTCCCTTGACATGCTGCCAAAGACCTAATTGGCAATTAGCTTTGCAAGGCCACATGGAGCACAGAGTCAAAATGGAGCTTCAGAATTTAAACAGACCAGCACGAACAAAGTTGCCTCCTGCAAAGGCTTATGTGCCTTTGCTCCTCCTTTATGTCTTATGGGAGTGGCCAATCATCTCCAAGTCCTACTCCTGATTTGCCCCTTTTGATTTAACTGTTCTTGCCTTCTGGCAGCTTTGCACATGCGTGCACTGGGAACAGGCTCCCCCTGTTCCTCTGCCTTGCTGACGTCAGACTCTGGAGGCTCCAGAGTCAGCACATAACTCCCAAATGCACTTGACCCTATCTCTGCCTCTGATGCAGAGCCCTTGTCCGAGCCTTCCCCAGACTCCAGGACTGGCCCATGTTCCTCCCCAGCCTCCTCACTGTCCGAATCTGCTGCCAGCTCCGCATGCTGCCAGGGGACCACAACAAAACTCTGGGCTCAGTTGTGCTTGTGTATCTTTTCTTTTCCATAGTTGGATACACTACAGATTCCTTTGACTAAACAATGTCAGTCCAGGAGAGACTGAATGTGAAGAAGATATACTCAAAGATTTGCCTTCCAAAGAAATAACCAGAAGTTCACCTATTTTCTCTTCAGACTGAGAATGGATGAAGGTTCAGCCTTCTTCTTAGACATGTAGGATATACCTATTGTGTTCATAATTGCTTTCCTGGAATGCTTTTGAGAACAGATGCACATCTAGAGAAAAAAAAAGTGTGTGAAGTGCCACAAGGCTAGGCTAGGCTAGGCTTGCCTAGAGAAGAGGGATAGCTTCACTCATGAAAGGATGGATACCCATTAGCAATCTTGAAATATATCTACTGGGCTACTTAGATAAAGCATGGATTATGTTTAAACTGCTTATTTCTGTCTTGAATAAAATGTGTATAAAACATAAAATCTGGAAACTAGATGTCTTTGCCCAATCCCCATCAGATCATGAACCTGGGGCATTCCCTGTGACAGACATGCTTATTTTTTTAAATACGATATTAAAACTGTCCCAAAAGAATATTGTTGATTTGTGTTTCCGTTGTAAAGAAAAAGCTAATAATAAAGTAGTAAGAAATGACATAGTAGTCTCTCTGTAACAGCAAAATAGCATAGTGTTTCCATCATGCCCGAATTAGTGTCTCTTCATATATTAATAGTACCAAAATTTGATATATTTCAAAATTACATTCACATCTTTAAACTTTATCTTTTCCCTAAATCGTATTAGCAAACTTATGAATATTAAAATACGGATATCACAGTACAGCAAGCATATATCAAATAGGTAAGTTTTCACTCCATCATTTTACATTTCAATAAAATGACAGTCAACTGTTTCTAAACATTCTCTGACCTGTCCAATAAACATGAAAAATAATATTTTCCTATCTAGCTAGATCTTATAGATGGGCAGAAGCCACTGAAGACAGGCAGAGTCATAAATAACCATGACCCAAATCATGAAAGGCTTTATAGATTACAATCAGCACCTTGAATTGCATCCAGAAGTCAACCAAGGACCAGTGTGGCTCACAAAGAGAAGATGTCACATGGGCAAATCAAGATATATTGATTACTTACCCCAATTAAATATCATGTGATTGTTCTGTCAACAACTCCAGACACCAATCCAGTCACAAATGTTGACTCATTCAATCAGCAACAACAACACATGTTCAATTTCTTATCTTCAGTTGGCATTCAATCAGAACTGACTGCTGCTATTATCCATGCCACAGGCCCGTCTTGACAAGTATTAGAGGTCCAGGTTTCCAACTAAGACTGACAAACTGCAACTTGCAAATGACCATGTGCTAGAACTCCACTTGGTCAAATCCAATAACATTCCTAAACTCATACACACTACTCCAACCACAACCACAGCTAGACCACTGCCTAGCATTCAAACGAGCTTAATCTCAGCAGGATTAAGTGACTGTGACTCTGGGACCTGTTAATATCTGAGCTATATATTTGTTTGTGGATGGTTTGCACTCCATTGGGTTCACCTAAACTACTAGTTCCTGCTCAAAGTTCAGATAATATTTATAGCTAAAATTATCTTCTCAGAGTTACTACTGGTGTCAGTTATTGTTTAGCAGGATCAAGAGACCCTGATTTTAATTATTCATGCCTTAGTCACTTTTGGTTTTTTACTACCAGTTCTATGGGCATGGCTTATTTTGTGGGGGTGGCTTGATGATCATGTGACAATTCTTTAGGTTTTAGCAGAGGTACTGGTCTACCAGGCTTTTAACTGCTTGCAGAGCTGTACCGGTCTACTCATTTGTTTTTGGAGGCATCGGTCTAATCATTTGTTTTTGGAGGCACCGGTCTAATCATTTGTTTTTGGAGGCACCGGTCTACCACCACACTGCCTTTTAACACTGATCAGCTGTAGGGCGGCCTTTTGAAGCCCTGTGGCAAGAGTTTAAACAGTTTTTTTCCTTCTAGCCAATCAGCTGGGACTCGGGAGGCAGCAATAGATTGGCGGTGGGGCCAAATAAAAGGTAAGAATAATGTGGGGGGCGAGGGGGTGGGGGGACCCCGAACAAAAAGAACCGTTTCAGTGATGTAATATCATCACCGCTACCGGCTCGACCGAACCAGGCCGAACTGGGAGGAACCCACCACTGGTTTGGAATATGTAATACACTACTCTTGAAGACTACTCAGATGCTTGAACTAGGGCAGAATCTAACAGCCTAAGTTGTGATGGATGTCAATAGGAATTCACACATAACATCTCAGCTTCAAAAGCTGGACAGACTATATTTTTATTTGTATTTATTTTTCACCTTTCTGTATTGCCCATCTCCCTCAAAGAGGGATACTGGCAGGTGTACAATAAAATGTTAAAATATAAAACAGTATATATAAAAGTTTTTTTAAAAGTTTTTTAAAAATGTAAAAGGAGGCAAGAGATTAAAATTAGTTAAAAGGCAAAGGGAGCGCTGTGTGCTCCCCTAGGCTCCTATGTGAATCTTAACTCCTTTTCAGAAAGTCAGAAGATCTTTTCTGAGTGAAGTTTAAGCTGCTCACTTGTGTTCATGCTGGAAGAATCTAAGGCGCTTCTGGGTTGAAAGGGTTAGCCAGTGACATCAGTGTTGCCCAGGGGACATCCGATTAGGGCCTCCTTTCATGTGCCCACCAAAATGGTATCTGTCTATCTACTTGCAATTACTTGCTTTCAAATTACTAGCTGGGCAGGAGTTGGAGTGAATGACGGGAGCTCATCCCACCACACAGCAGCACTTGGGTCTCAAACACAGGTTAGCTGATGATCAATACAGTTTCCTGATAATGTATGCCAATGATTGTTGTCTATATGGCTTAAGAACTGGTATCTTTAGGACTGCCTACTCTCATTTGTTTCTTCCTGCACAGTAAGATTGTGAGGAATAAGTTTGCTTCTGGAAATCTTCTTTAACATAAACTCATCTGCAGGAATCCTGAGAACTACCCTTTTTAATCAAACCTTCTTTGCATTGGTATCAACTAAACGTTTCTCTGTCAATACACCAAAAAGCTGTCGAGATAGGGGTGAAATCCAGCAAGTTCTGACAGGTTCTGGAGAACCGGTAGCAGAAATTTTGAGCAGTTCGGAGAACCAGCAAATACCACCTCTGGCAGGCCCCAGAGTGGGTGGGAATGAAGATTTTGCAATATCCTTCCCCCAGGAGTGGGGAGGGAATAGAGATTTTGCAGTATCCTTCCCCTGCCACGCCCACCAAGCCACATTACGCTCACCAAGCCACGCCCACAGAACAGGTACTAAAAAAAATTGGATTTCACCACTGTGTCAAGCCATAGCTATTCAAAAGAGCTTGGAATGGGGAATTCTGAAGAGGGAAGCTCCCTGCTATGATATTTGTTGATATTTGTTTATTCCTTTGGCATAACATTTTCTCTAATTGTAATTTGTTTTACATGATTATTTTGATGTCATGTTTTTAATCCTCCCAGCAAGTAGGGCTTTGTAAACGTTAGGTTTCCACAGATTACAGCAACATACAAACCCAAGTAAATAAATACTTCCTACTCTATCTATTCTTTTATATATAATCTTATGGTACAATGTACAATACCAGATACTATTCTTCTAAATTTACAATTTAAGTCATGGTTTGCTATAATATTACTCATCTATATATGAAACCCTATTATTTCATCTCTACTCTGTCATTAATATACAGCAATCCAGCAGCAGATTTTAGAGTCAATAACAAATAATTTTGTCTGAATGGCTGGATATTTCTCTGGGGATCCTGGATCAACCTATAAAAATTGGTGACGTCATTGCCCAAATTCAATTTTATTGTGGAAAGGGTTGCAGAAGGTACCCTTTCACAACAATTCTTGCTTCATAAACTGGAAAGCAACTGAAATGGAGAGTCAGGAATTACTTCAGAGCAGAAGTCACCATTTGAAGACATGCTAAGCCATATATAAGACAAATCTGAGGCTTTACAAACTCCATTACGGCGCTAAATTAAGGGCAAAAAGATTTCTAACTGTTGGGAACTTTTATATGTGTTTGGAAAATATGACTTTGTGAATTCAAAGTGAGGATCAATTCCATATAAACGTGTTTTGTGAGGAACTATTTTTTTCAAGGCAGTCGAACAACAACATTCATAAGCAGCAACTTTTGATTTGTGTTCATTAAAATTAGGTAGGTACATTAACATGCAATTCTTGCTTAACATCTACTTGTTCAGTGACTGAAGATACAGTTGCACTGAAAAGCAGGAATTATAACAGGTCCTCATTTGTCAGTGCAGTCACATGATATTGGCCCTTATGAGTACATTGCTTAGTGCCAGAGTTCTCAGTCCCAGTTGCCATTGTTAAGTGAGAAGTACCTGTAGTTTGAAGATTTTTAACATGGTTCTGATTTAAATGATTCATTATACAGTGTTACTATCAACAAGAATAATATACGCATTAAGAATTAAACAATAATAAAAAGAATGTTTTTGTTATTGTTATGAACTATCAGATTAAAAGTAGTCAAAAATATAATGAAATGTATTTTCTGTGGCAATTTCCAATCTAATAATATTTTATTTTTAATTAGTAGCGCAGTCATCCCTGGGTCACGATTTATACTCATTTCTTTTTAATCATTTTTAAATCTTAAATCCCATAATTAAACCACAGCTTTTAATTTTTAATAGGCAATGGCTATTATCATTATAGCAATGCAACTTCAAGAAATAGGAAAGCTGCATAAGGATTCCTAAGTGGCTGTTCAAAGAATTATAAGCAGAGCTGATCATAAATCCATTTTTACAACTTCCCTTAAAAGACTGGAAGATTCTTGCCATAACACTAAGAATTGAGTAATGCCTATAACTCAAGACAATTTCTGCCCAGCCATATTCTGAGCTGTTAGGATGTTTAGGATGTCGTGATGGGTTTTACCAATCACTTCATCTTAAGGGGTTCAGAAGGAAGAACAGCTCAACTTGAGTAGGAAAATTTTATGAAGGTCTAGATAGAACACAATGTAGAAAAGGGAGTGATTCCCAGAAACCAAAAGGAAGAGTAACTGTGGAAAAGGCTATTTAAGAACCAAGTCTTCTACCAGTCAATTTTGCTGGTAATTTATCTCTGGATCTCAAAGTTAAATGTCTAGTCATCATAACGATTGCATACTGTACAGTAGTATTATAAATGGGAACTTGATTTTCCGGGACTGCTCCCATACTGTGCATTTTCCAAAAGATTCATTGTTCTCTTTTTAAAAGTTTCCCTCATGATTCTGCGAGAAACTACTTTCCTTCTTCCATTCTTTGTTCCTTTTTTTTTTCATAGCTCAGAAAATCTGTTTTATTCTTTCTTTTTATTGATTTTCACAGAGCACTAAGCTATTATGTGGCTGGTTTGTCTTGGATTTAGTCGGATGTACGACCATATCCATTATGTCATAGCATTACTGCAAACCATTAAGCCACTAACCATAATGAGTTTTGGTTTTGACTTAATGTGATGTGCAGATTAGACTTTTGGAACAAACACTATTTAACCTCCAAGAATTAAACTTCCACAGTTGCTTAGTGGCTTTACAAGCCGTTTATGTATGACATGTAACAGCTGTTCCAGATTGATACGCCCCTTCTATCTAAAATAAATTATATTACTTGAACCTTGCCCATTCTTGGGGCATTGACTTTACATCACATATAATATTTCCATTTAATGTGAAGGAAGGGGATTTTGAAAAGGCTGGAAAGAAGTCTTTCCACTTCTCTAGCAAATACCCTGATTTGATTTGAGAATAATGTAGTTCACTGTAGTAATTTTTATAAACTCCACTATCTGTTTTTCAGAAACTCTTCAAGTGAAATGTTTTTATAGAACTACCCATCTTTATATGGCAAATCACCCGTATGAATCTCTATCTTGTGTATGATTTTTAAAGAGAAGGAGGAAGACCACTGGAGATAGAATCTAATCTGGTGAATGATTGCATTTTTATCTTATTCTCCACTGCCACCTTGTGGAACGCATAAATCAATTAAGTCTGTTTTGTTTCATCCCCAAGATTAAAAAATACCAATAAGAGAGGAACTCAATTTTTGCTTCATACTCATAAACTCATGCTTTTTACTCATTAAAGTTATTCTAACGTGTTTTGCTTCTAGTTTGCTCATAAGACAGGGATGCTAGTTGGCAATTATCTTTATAAAATAAAATGGACATACACAAATTATTTCCACTGTTATTGTTTTAAAAGTTGAGGATCAAAACTGGCAGCAGACTTTAAAACCAATAACCAGAAATCGAGAAAAAAGATCCTTAGAGATCCTAGAGATTATTCAAGAAGTCCCCCCAAAGTACAAAAAAGGATACAGTTTTATTTTAATTTGTCACTCTTATACCTTTTTTTAAAAAAAAAGAAAGAGATAAAATGTCCCAAATCATTTCAAAATAATTTCATTAAAAAGTGTTGTGGAATTTTTGAAGGCTTTGGAGCAGCAAATTGGAGAACTACTTGTTCCTTTTTATTCTACAATTTTTCTTTAGTCCAAAATTCTTCAACCCCTAAAAATGACTTCCTCAATTTTACTAATAAAAGTTATTCAGAATAACAGAATAACAAGAGATGGGAGGGGCCTTGGAGGTCTTCTAGTCCAATCCCCTGCTCAGGAAAAAAAAACTACCCCACTTCAGACAAATGGTTATCCAATCTCTTAAAAATTTCCAGTGTTGGAGCATTTACAACTTCCGAAGGCAAGCAGTTCCATTGGTTGATTGGGGTCATTTCGAACATCTATGACCACCCGCCCGGGCGAAGCAACACCTAAGGAGCCCGTTGGGAGCTTTGGCAGCTCCCCGGACCATCCCAGCGCTGAGGGGGATGACGTCAGGACAGCAGTGGGTGACGACGGTCTGCGGCCTGCAGGGGAGCGGCACCGGCGGCGGCGGTCGCGGGCGGTCATGGCGGCGGCGGCGGCAGCTCCTGGATGACATCGACGTTGTGAGGCCCCTACGGAGGTTCCCCACGCCCCTGGATGCCTCGAGGTGGATCTTTGGAGGCAGGGGGCGGCTGGGGACGTCCGTGGGGGGGCCGATGGCGACGATGGCGGTGGGGACTGCGGAGGCCGCGGCGGTGGTCGTGATGGGGGCGCTTAAGGTTGAGGCGGCTCCCAAGGGCCTACAGACTTCCAAACAGACGGCCCAGGACTCTTCAGCAGTGGTTTTAGATCTGATTTTGGGGTGACTGGAGAGTATATGACCCTTGAGGGAAGGGTTACCTCCAGGGAGACCCAGAGACCCCCCCCAGGGTGAGCTGGATGGGGGGGCGAAATAGGGGAGCTTCACCCACTAGAATGGAAGGTTGAGGGTTATTGGGGCCGGAAAATGACTACAAACTTATGCGGTTTGAATCTCCCCCACCCCTCCTTCCTTCGGACTGAGTTTGGCCTTTTGGCCTATTACGATCATAGCTTCCCATCCATCTTGGCCTGCTGAACTACTCCTAATTTTTTCCCCACTTCCATCTGGCCTGTCTGGATTCCCTACCATGTAGAACTTCTCTGACGAACATTTACGAACTTAAACCTCCCTTGAGCTGGATATTGGATTCCCTGATGCTGCTAATCCCAGGAGGGATACTGGTTCTATGGACATGAGGCCTGAGGAGGCGGAATATCGCTATCCTCACCCTTGAGCTTTCTATCAAAGTCTCCATGGATTGGCCTGGTAAGAGACGGCCGCCCTGGAAACTTTCGGGGCTGAATGATATGCACCTCCTTAGCCACTGTCGTGAGAGGACAGTGGAGCTTGGCAGCCTGACCATGGACTGGAATTTTCCCTACGCTTGTAACATCAGCGGTCCCCCACCCTTGGACTGTCTACCCTGATGGCTATATGTATTCGGTGTCGGAACTCCTCGCCCTGCGAGATTCTCCCCTCTCGCAGGTTTGGCCCCCCACATTATCGAGGGCCTATCTCGATGACGGACTTTGGAGTCCGGAGAGATGGCATGGAGCAAGGAAGAATTTATGGGGCTTTTTAGGGAAATTTTTAAAGATTTTAAGGGGTTCTGGGGGGGGTTGTAATTATTCTTTTAAAGATACTGGGAAGATGACTATGGCGGATGGGGGGGGAAATCCACCAGGGTCAGAGCCGCGCCCGGCACAGGGTAATGATCTGGGAGGCACCGGACGAGGGATTGGAAAAGGGATGGGGGGCAATATCTATGAGGGCTGTACCATCGGCACAGTGAATGGGAGGGGCAGATATGGCGGGAGCAGGGGACCACATCAGGTGTTGGGGGCTCGCACTTGCTGTTTGAGAGCAATTGCTTGCCCCGGTCCCCAAGGCTCCGCTCGGATACTAGGTGGCTTAGATACTCAGGAGCTGGGCCTTCGGCTGATGCTGTGCAATGCCAGGTCCGTGGTCAATAAGGCCCCCCTCATTCACGATCTTATACAAGAGGGGGGAGCGGACCTGGCGGGTATTACGGAGACCTGGTTGGGCCCGGAGGGTGGCGTCCCTCTGGTGGAAATGTGCCCACCAGGCTTCAGAGCATTCCATCAGCCGAGGGCCCAGGGGAGGGGCGGGGGGGGTGGCGGTTATTATTAACGAGGATCTGAGTCCGAGGGAGACCACTGTGCCTCAGATAGCCGGATGTGAGTCCCTCCTTGTGAGGTGGGGCCGTGGGGTTCAGATGGGCTTGTTGCTTACGTACCTGGCTCCCTGCCGCGTGGCAACAGCCCTACCTGAGCTACTCGACGTGATAGCCACGGTGGCAGTAGATACACCCAGGCTTTTAGTCATGGGGGATTTCAACTTGCCATCCGTCGGTGAAACGTCTGAGGTGGCTCAGGAGTTCATGGCTTCCATGACGGCCATGGACCTGACCCAGTTAGTTCATGGCCCTACTCACAGGGGAGGTCACACTCTGGATTTGATTTTTGTCTCTGGCCAGTGGTTGAGTGGTCTTGTTATAGGGGATATAGATGTGGAACCCTTGTCATGGACTGACCACTCACTCCTTCGCCTAGATCTTCGAACCGCGACCCCTCGCCGCAGGGAGGCGGACCCAATTAGATGGATCCGCCCCAGGCGCCTGATGGATCCTGATAGGTTCCAGACGGAGCTTGGGCCATTTCCTGAGGATCTAGCACATGACTCGGCCGAGGACCTGGTAGCCGCCTGGGATCGGGCGGCTGGTGGGGCCTTGGACCGAGTTGTGCCTTTGCGGCCTCTGACCCGATGCCGATCCCGTGCGGCTCCTTGGTTTACTGAGGAGCTGAGGGAAATGAAGCGCCGGAAAAGACGCCTGGAGAGTGGTTGGAGGGCCAGTCTCGCTGAATCTGATCGAACACTGGTAAGGTCGCATATTAAGGCCTACCTAGTGGCGATAAAGACGGCAAAGTCTAACTACTTTTCCGCCTCTATTGCGTCATCAGGGAATCGTCCGGCCGCCCTGTTTAGGGTGACCCGTGCTCTGCTCCATCTGGGAGTGCGGGAGGATCCCTTAGAAGGCAGGGCGGAGGATTTCGGACAATACCTGTATGACAAAATCGCTCAGATCCGGGGGGATCTGGACTCTGACTGGGTAGATCAGGGCAGGGTGACGAGGAACAGTCTTGAGAATGTTATCTGGGAGGAGTTTGATGCTGTGACTCCTGATGATGTGGACAGGATTTTGGGGAGACTTAGTGCGGCCACATGTTTACTGGACCCGTGTCCCTCCTGGTTGGTACTGGCTTCCCGGGAGGTTACACGAGGCTGGCTCCAGGGTGTCATTAATGCTTCTTTGAGTGAGGGTCACTTCCCCGCTGCCCTGAAAGAGGCGGTGGTGAGGCCTCTCCTCAAGAAGCCGTCCCTGGATCCAGCAATATTGGCCAACTATCGTCCTGTCTCCAACCTTCGCTTCATTGCGAAGGTTGTTGAGAGTGTGGTCGCGCAACAGTTTCCGCAATTCCTGGAGGAAACATCCTATCTAGATCCGTTCCAGTCGGGTTTCAGGTCTGGGCACAGCACGGAAACGGCATTGGTCGCGTTGGTGGATGATCTCTGGAGGGCTCGGGACAGGGGTTATTCCTCTGTTCTGGTCCTGTTAGATCTCTCAGCGGCTTTTGATACCATCGACCATGGTATCATGCTGCACCGGCTGGAAGAGTTGGGGGTGGGAGGCACTGTGTTGCGGTGGTTCTCCTCCTTTCTCTCCGACCGGTCGCAGTTTGTGTTGGCAGGGGGGCAGAGGTCGACCTCGAGGCCTCTCATCTGTGGAGTGCCGCAGGGATCGGTCCTCTCGCCCCTTCTGTTCAACATTTATGTGAAGCCGCTGGGCGAGATCATCCGTGGCTTTGGGGTGAGATACCACCAGTACGCTGATGACACCCAGCTGTACATCTCCACCCCAGGCCACCCCAACGATGCCCTTGAAGTGATGTCCCAGTGCCTGGAGGCTGTGCGGATCTGGATGGGGAGGAACAGGCTCAAGCTCAACCCTTCCAAGACTGAATGGCTGTGGCTCCCGGCATCCCGATATAGTCAGTTGACTCCATCGCTGACTATTGGGGGCGAGTCTTTGGCCCCCACTGAAGGGGCTCGCAATCTGGGAGTCCTCCTGGATAGGCAGCTGTCCTTGGAGGAACATCTGACGGCTGTTACCAGGGGGACCTTTTATCAGGTTTGCCTGATTCGCCAGTTGCGGCCCTTTCTTGATCGGGATTCCTTGTGCACAGTCACTCACGCCCTCGTCACCTCTCGCCTTGACTACTGCAACGCTCTCTACATGGGGCTCCCCTTGAAGAGCACCCGGAGGCTCCAGCTGGTCCAGAATGCAGCAGCGCGGGTAGTGATGGGAGCAACATGGCGCTCCCATGTAACACCACTCCTGCGCGAGCTGCACTGGCTCCCGGTGGTCTTCCAGGTGCGCTTCAAGGTGTTGGTTATCACCTTTAAAGCGCTCCATGGCATAGGGCCTAGCTATCTCCGAGACCGCCTGCTGCTACCAACGACCTCCCATCGACCCATGCGCTCCCACAGAGAGGGCCTCCTCAGGGTGCCATCAGCCAAACAATGTAGGCTGGTGGCCCCCAGGGGGAGGGCCTTCTCTGTGGGGGCTCCCACCCTCTGGAATCAGTTTCCCCCGGAGATAAGGAGAATCCATGACCTCAATGCCTTCCGTCGTTCCCTGAAAACCCATCTTTTCCAGCAAGCCGGGTTGGCTTAGAAGAAATTTTTAAATTTTTTAATTAGTTTGTGATTCTTAACTTTCGGCCCAAATTTATATATATTTTTAAATGTTTTAATATTTGTATTCTATGTTTTTTATCTTGGCTGTACACCGCCCTGAGTCCTCAGGGAGAAGGGCGGTATATAAATTGGAAATTAAATTAAATTAAATTAAATTAAAGTTCTCACTGTCAGGAAATTTCTCCTTAGTTCTAAGTTGCTTCTCTCCTTGATTAGTTTCCATCCATTGCGTCTTGTCCCCTCACGTGCTTTGGAGAATAGCTTGACTCCCTCTTATTTGTGGCAACCCCTGAGATATTGGAACACTGCTATCATGTCTTCCCCAGTCCTTATTTTCATTAAACTAGACATACCCAGTTCCTGCAACTGTTCTTCATATGTTTTAACCTCCAGTCCCTAATCATCTTTGTTGCTCTTCTCTGCACTCTTTCTAGAGTTTCAACATCTGTTTTACATCATGGATGCAGTATTCCAAGTGTAGTTTTACCAAGGCACACACACACACATATTATACATAACATGTGTGTGTATGTGCATTGTGCGCGCATGTATTCAGAAAGAGAGATGTTTTATCATCTATATTTTGGGTCTTTAAATCATGATGACATCTAATTCCTACTTGCTCTATATTAATGCCCTTGATTGATAGAGCCCTTTGTTCCTATATCCTCCCAATGCAAATATCTTCAAGAATTGGCAGTACTTGAAAGTGCATCTTATAGAGGGAAATCCTTCTCTCAAGGACTTCTCAACTATATATCCTACTTTAACTAGTATAACTTTGGGTATTTGCCCACTTGCACAAATTACAGGAAGAAGATGCATAGCAACCTTACTTTTCTGCCATGTTCTCATGAAGTTGCCTTACTCTCCTCCCAGCCCACCTATGAGGCGGTTGTATGTTGTCCACACTGTATCTTTTCCAATGCTAAAATAGAGTTTCCCTTTTAAGCAAGTGACATGCCAGGGCAGGGCTACTGAATCTGTATCTGAGGCAGGGGTGAAATGCTCCCAGATCCGGTAGCGATGGCGGTCGGTGGTTCGGAGAACCGGTAGCAAAAATCCTTGCCACTCACCCACCCCCCATGCCCAGCTGAATCGCGCGATCATCAGAGGCTTTTTTTAAAAAAATTTTAAAAGCATTTTTCTACAACCTCTTTGGCCGAAAAAATGCTTTTAAAAGTTAAAAAAAAAAAGCCTCTGACAATTACACGGCTCAGCTGGGATTGTCAGAGGCTTTTTAAAGCATTTTTTCTACTACTTCTTTGGCCAAAGAGGTTGTAAAAAAAATGGTTTTAAAAGTAAAAAAAAAAAGTTGGCCATGCCCACCCAATCACATTACCTCCCACCAAGCCACGCCCACAGAATCGGTAGTAACAAATTTACATTTCACCACTGATCTAAGGTGTTTCAGAATCAGCTGACCCTCAGGAGATGAGTTGATCCCAGCCGTCGACATTGTCGTCAAGAGCCATTGTGCTTCACAATGCAAGAACATCTTGTTCTTTCAAACTGGGTTCTCCCCTTATAATTGCCACTCTCTAAGCCAATCCTTGGCTCATAGATATAGATCTACACAACCAGCAGCTAACCAGCAGTGGCTGCACACTTCCCAAAAACCAATACAAGCTTTGAGTGATCTAGCTATTAGTCTAGGGATTCATTAAACTGACTTCCTCCCTCAACTCAATGTACGACCACAATTGACCCCATTTTTATTTATTTTTTTGCTAAGCAAGGCAGTTGTTAATTGAGTTATACCTTATTTTATGACCTTTTAACCATGGTTGTTAAGCAAATCACTACAGTTGTAGTGTACAGACTTCCCTCATTGACTTTGCTTGTCAGAAGCACCCTAAGGAAGGTTGCAAATGACAATCCCAGGACTCTGGGATGCTGAAACCATTGTAAACACATGCTGTCTGCCCAGCACCCAACGTTTCATCATGTGACTGTGTGGATGCTGCAACAGTCATAAATGTGAGAACTGGTCCTAAGTCACTTTTTCAGTGCCATTGTAACTTTGAACTGTCATTAGACAAATGGTTGTAAGTCAAGGACTACCTGTATAGCATACTTTAAGGGGAAGGTGAGTCCCATAAGGTAGACCTCCCCAAAATGAAATCCTTTCCCCCTTCTCCCTCTTATACCCCAATGAGTTTGGAAGGGGCTAACTTAAACCAGGAATTCTAAGAGATTAAAGATTGATGAGGATGAGGGAAGAGAGGGAGGGAGGGAGATGGAGACGCGAAGTGTGTGTGTGTGTGTGTGTGTGAGAGAGAGAGAGAGAGAGAGAGAGAGAGAGGGAGGGAGAGAGAGAGAGAGAAGAATCCTAATACTAAGAAAACCAATTCAGTGTAGTAGTTAAGGTATTGGCCTAGAAACCAGGAAACTCTGAGTTCTAGGTCTGCCTTAAACATGAAAGTCATCTGGGTGACTTTGGGACAGTCATTCCTTCTCAGCCCAACCTACCTCACTGAGTTGTTGTAGGGCAAATGGGAGGTATGTTTGCCACCTTGAGTTATATATTTAAAAATATGGGATAATAAATAAATGATATATTCTTTCCCAGGACTTAAGGAATGCTCCTCTCTTGATTGGTTTCATAATAGTTTCTGAATATTGAGAAGGAAGAGGGTGAGAGGGAGGGAGAGGGAGGGAGACAGAGACAGGGAATCAGTGGTGGGTTGCCCCCGGTTCGGACCGGTTCTATAGAACCAGTAGTAAAACCAGCGGGAGGCTCTGCCCACTGACCCTGACATCACCAGAAGCTATCTGTGCATGCGCAGAAGCAAGGCATGTGCACGAGCGAAGTGAGTGCACACGCAATCCCATTGCAAACTAGTAGTAAAGGTAAGTAGAACCCACCCCTGCAGGGAGTGTGTGTGTGTGTGTGTGTCTGTCTGTCTGTCTGTGTTCAAGACAACCTCTCTGGTTCTCTGTTGGTGGATATTTTCCTGTCAGCAAGTGAGAATTGGTGGAAGGAAGAAAAGAAAACTGGGATAATCTCACAATTACTTTTCTTAATGTGTCCTGTCCACCATAAATAAGAACAGCATTTTCTAGCATCATGCCTGGGCAGGAGAGGGGTCAACTCATCAATTGTTACACCAGGGTAGTTTTCTGCCAGCTTAGTCACAGATAGTTGGCACTTTAATTTAGCCATAAAGAAGAGTCCCATATCTGTTTCAGAAGAAGCCTGAAGGATCTATCATTTCAGTAAATGGATCTGGCAGGTGGCCCAGATGGATCAATTATAAAAGAGTACAGAGCTATAATGCAGAAACATCAACCTTGTTCGCTTTGTGTGAATTACAATGTTCCCGTTCAGTTTTTTTTCCTCCAGACTGATACCTATAGGGCTGGAAATTCTAGGAGTTGAGGCCTCCACAATGTGTAGGATGCCAGGATTGTGAAGGTTGTGGTTTCACATTATCATATGGGAAAATAGGTGTTTATGAAATATATCCCTGGGTTGCTTTTTTTAAAAAATAAAAAATAAAATCTGTATTGATTGTAATAAAATGAACAGATATAAATGTCTAAGAAAAAAAAAGGGACACCTACCAATTTCAACGGGGAGATCTGTAATCTGGTTACTGGATAATTCGAGAATTTTCAGTTCCTGAAATAAGGCAATGTAACTTGGAATGCTTGAGATCTTAGTATTGTTTACATGCCATTCTTTTAGGTATGTTTTCTCTTTCAGCCAATCGGGTAACTCCTAAGAAAAAAAGATTTGGGACAGTAAGGAATCTATGACAACAGCAGCATTTCTACCTTCCTCTTCTTCACAAAGCCATTTGAATTAAATCAGGGCTCTCCAACCTTGGCAACTTTAAGCCTGGAGGATTTCAATTCCCAGAATTCTGGGAGTTCAACTCTGGGAGTTGAAATCCTCCAGGCTTAAAGTTGCCAAGGTTGGAGAGCCCTGAATTAAACCACACTCATTGGCTCCGAATGACTTTTCGGTGCACGAAGCACTGCTTTCCCTTTTAACATCCTTGATTTATAACTGTCCATTCGAAGTTACAACTGCCCTGGGAAAAAATGGCTTAGGACCATTTTTCACACCGTTTCAGCATCCCCATGGTCATGTGACCAAAATTCAGACACTTGGCAACTGAGTCATATTTATGACGGTTACAGTGTCCTGGGGTCATGTTATCCCCTTTTGCAACTTTCTTTTCTTTTCTTTTCTTTTCTTTTTTTTAGTGTATAAATAGGCTCCTGTCTTTTGCTGTTGGACTATTTCAACATAAATTACTATACCCAGATCTATTCCGCTAAGACTTTCACTTTAACTTGATATACATTTAAATTAACAATAGCCTTTAAAAAGAAATTAAGGAAGCAGAGCTAAAATATGCTCAAGTGTGCTCTTACAATATCAGTTTGTGCTATAGCCCCAAACTTAAACTAACCCCTTGTTGGTGGGCATGCTTATGTCTTTTTTCCCCAGCTAATTAGATAAGATTAATTGAAATGGCTTTGTAGAGATAATATTTCCTCAGAATATTAAAACAAAGCAAAACAGAGCTACAAACCTTTAACATTTGTAATGTAAATAAGGGAAGGGAAGGAAAAGGAAAAGGTTATACAAACATTATTTAAATATCTTTCCAGGTTCTTGCTTACTACCATAGAAATAAATATAATTTGTCAGAGCTTAGACCTATTAATCAATCCATCAATCATCTTAGCTCTTGGCATACAAACCTTGATCTGTGGTTAATTTGTGATATGAATTCAAACATACATCCTTTTATCTCTGCTTTTTAGTCCCCCTATATTCTTCTATAACTTCAGTACACAGATGCCTATAGGAAGCAAATCAGTTGCTCTCCACTGTCAATGAACTAACTATTCCCAAATTTGTACAATGTCCAAACTTCATGGAACATGATGCCCAATGAAGAGCAAATCAAGACAGTTTATCAGGGATAAAGTTTTATATCCTATAATGCCTCCCACCTATCCTGAAGGTTGCCATGTTGTAAACACTCCAAGAGATGGCTCTGTTTAGATTGCTTGACAAAAAAAAAGAAAGAAAAAAAATATATAGGGGGTAGAGAACGTATTATCAGCTGTTAGGACCCTGATGGCATGTCAAATGTGTGAAATGTCACACACATTATTTTAGCAACAAAAGGAGCCATTGCTGCACTGCCACTTCTACTGTTACCAAGCAATTGTGAGAAATATAATACAGTGTAATTCAATTTCTAGGAATGTCAGTTCTTCTAGTGCAAAAAGAAGCCATGGCATCAACCTCTGTCTTTCCTTGGTGGTGTCACTACTAGTGAGAAGATATCAATGTCAATATCAATATAGCTATCAATGCTGGGTTGCTAAAGATAAAACAGAAAATATTAAGGAGCTGGAGCACCTACTAAAATAAAATATATGCTTTGTCGTTTATACAAAGAAAGAAAGAGCACAGAGACAAAATTAATGATTCGCAAGGTTCAGAAAAATTTAAATCTGTCCATTCCAATGGTCGTAAGCAAAGAGTAATTAAAATAATATACTTACTGTCCAGTGTTCACCTGAAAGTTGAAAAATAAATTTGCTTCTTTCCTTGTCATTCAGCAAGGCAATCTTCTTAATCAGTGGTGAGTTCTTTTCAAGTTTATCTAAGATGCTGTTAGTATCTATGAAACCATTATTCAAATATGCAGCCTGTGGAATGCCTTTTCTTTTGCAGTCTAGCATAATATCCCATTCTTGCCTTATCCTGAAAAAGTACAAATGAAAACATCTTCATTTCATTCCTGCCTCCCTCCCCCTCCCCTCACACCACCTTCCCCAAATTTTCAATTACATCAAATTCACCAAAAAAGGCTCATTAAGAACTCAAAGGAATTTGTAACCTTTCCTCTGCTGCTAAAGAGGTGGTTTAAGGCAGTGGTGAAATCCAATGTTTTTACTACCGGTTCTGTGGGTGTGGCTTGGTGGGTGTGGTGTGGCTTGGTGGATGTGGCTTGGTGGGTGTGGCAGGGGAAGGATACTACAAAATCCCCATTCCCATCCTACTCCAGGGGAAAGATACTGCAAAATCCCATTCCCTCCACACTCCTGAAGGAAGGATATTGCAAAATCTCCATTCCCACCCCATTCTGGGGCCAGTCAGATGTGGTATTTGCCGGTTCTCTGAACTACTCAAAATTTCCGCTACCGGTTCTCCTGAACCTGTCAGAACCTGCTGGATTTCATCCCTAGTTTAAGGGCAGGGAAGGGAGATCTGCTGTGCTTAAGAAATAGTCAGAAAGATCTTATACTAATTGGCTAAAGACAAAAGATCCAAGGCGGTCATCACTTCTTCCTGAGGCATTTACATAAATTGACATTAAGAAGGTACAATCAGTTCCTGAGAAGTTCTAGGACATTTTTGAGACAGTTAAGTTTTAATCCTATGCACCCTTAACTACTTTGCCCTAGCAGCCATACATTATTTTAGTATTCCCCAAGCTTGGTGTCATCCAAATGTATGAACTTGAATGCCTAGATTCTCATCAATGGGTTTGGGGATTGGGGAGTTCTGAAAGGCCACACATCTGCAGGGCGCCAAGTTGAGAAAGTTGAATTATATTGATGTCAGTGGGTGATTGGTTCTTGCTTTTCATCCATCTCTGGGATTGAATTAGAAAGCTGTTTTCTAAGCTATCCCTCCTTATCTTTATTTCTTCCCAAACCAATTTTATCCTGATATGTGCAGTCGCAACGTGAATGAAAGAGCTGTCAGTTGTGGGTAAACATATGAAGATTATTTCTTCCTTTATTAGATATATATATTGCCTTTCTGTACCAAGGACTAGACCAAAACTCTAAAGGCACGCAAGTACATTCTCTAAGCAATTCTTAGGGGCCTTAAAGTCATTTAAACATGAGTCTGGAGTCACATAATCATGAAAAAGATGACCTTGTAGTAGTGCATTGCTGTTACTGCTACACAAATTAAAGCAGCTGATAAGACTCGGCTGCTATTCTTGTGCCTACTTTCTTTTCCTATTTCTATCAAGCACTTTGATACCTCAAAAAAAAAATGATGTTGTAGTAACAGTTCTAAATAATAAGAGCTAAAGGTCACCTTTGCCATATAGCTTGCTGAGAGTGACTTTGCAGCGTGAAGGTCAGAGTGCAAAAGGGAATTCCCCCAAGCAGGACAATGGTGAAGAGGTCGTGCGGGCTTTACTAAGATAAGTGATCAAATGTCCTTCTAGTATTACTGAATAAAAATAGGCTCGTGAGAGTCAAGCATTCTTCATAAGCTATTCATAAGCCACAATTGCTAGCAAACCATAAAGATTTAAAGAAAAGACTTTTAGATTAAAGTACTACTGAAGGGAATGAATAGGTGGGAAGGAGGTTCTTGGAGAAAACATCAACAATTTGCGCAAGCAGATATATATTAGAGCAGAATAAACTGGAACTCCATTCAAAATGCAGCGATGCTTAGAGAAAAGGACAGGACAAAACAAGACAGAAAGTGGCCACCAGAAGCTCTGAATTAGTTGCACATTACAGATTTGCCCGAAATTTCATGCATTTCAGCAAATGAACTGACTCTTTTTGGAAAGATCTGGCTATTCTCCCAGTCACAGAAGCTGGGAAGTTAGTTTAGCCTCTGCAGTATTATTTATTACAGATAAGTTTGTCCTCAGTTGCTATTTTCATATGCTTTTTTTGTTTGTGTTATGTTAACATGCATGTTTCTATCTTCTATTATTATATAAATGTATTAACTAGGTTTGCCACCCAGAGTCACCTTGGGGAGAGGGTGATCATATAAATGGACACGATAAGTAAATTAGTATCCATCCCCAGTGGTTTGCAAAAATAAAGCCTTAACATGGTTCAATTTAGGTGGATTATAATTAAAACATGGGGTTAAAGTAGCCTCTATGGAAAACAATTCAGAAGAGCAATCCTGAATGTAATTAAAGTGCCTTATTTTTATGTTTTCTTTAAAAAAAATATGTATATGTATAATCAATTATGTATAAGAGAATATACATTTACATTATGTGTATAAGAAATAAAAATTTTAAAAAATTTCAAAGAAGAAAAAAAGAAAAAAGTTCATAACTCAGATGCTGTTACTAGAAAGCACCAGTCTCACATTTCTCACAGCTACTTTTGTGTTGATCAGGGTTTCCAAGAATTATAACACACTTTTTTTTTAATTGTAATTGTAATTGTAATCTGTGTGCCTTTGAGTCAGTGTTGACTATTGGACAAGTCACTGCAGCTTTCTTGAAAAGATTTCAGAAGTATTTTGCCATTGCCTTCTTCATAGAGGTAAGAAAGAATATGGGCCAAAGGTAACTTAATTGGTTTCATGGTTTCTGGGCCTGATGCCTTAACCACTATACCAAACTGGCTCTTATCATAAGCTGTAGATAAATGTATATGTAAATATGTAGGCATCTTACTAATATATCCTGTCAGTATCTCACTGTCAGTAAAAAAGCAATTTATAAGCAAAGTATTATTTTATTTTTAATTTTGCTTTTCTCTTCTAATAGCTGAAGAGGCTAAAATAAGTTTAAAATCAAAACCCTATTATAAGCAGTTAGAAAACAAAAAATAATATTATTATCAAAATTAAAACCAATTGGTTTAATCTCTACTTAAGATAGTAGGGCAAATAAAAGTTGTTTCATCTAAATATGGTAGATTAATTTTATTTTGAAAGAAAAACCTTATGTCTCTTCATTTGATACATTCGCTGGTTCACTATATAATTCTGAATAAAATTTTAAAAATTGATCATTTATATCTATTGAAATTTTACAGATTTGATCTTTCACCTCTAATAATTGGAATCATTGCCCTGTCTTGCTTTTATTTTAAACAATTAGTCAAGATCTTACCAGGTCTTTCATCATTCTCCCAATATCTCTGTCATAAACATGTTAACATAAATTCTGTCTTGTGTGATATCATAGTAATTAGTTCATATTTCTTTTTCTATATTTCTCTGTACAGAACTATAGATAAGCATCTAAGCATCTGTGCCCATAAATGTTTCAATTCACATTGAAATTGATAGAGGCCCAAACTAAAGACAGATCTTTCTGGGGAAGGTCTGGTTGTTTAGAGTCAACATTATCTTGAGGGCAAACAGTCGATGAACTTTCATTCAATGTTTTAAGTAGTGCTAGCAATTGTCTATCAAAGGTAACATCTCTAATTTGTTTCTGAATTTTTTGTTTGCTTGAAAAATTGCCAATTCCAGAAAGATCCCAGGCAGCTTACAATATTTTTAAAAATGCCTAATTTAAAAAGTGACATGGCTTCCCAGACAAACCAAGGCCAGTTCCAGGCCATGATGCAGTCCCACTGGAACAAGGCCCTCCGGCTCTTCGCACCAGTGGCACTTCCCTCCAGCCTTTGGCCAAAGCCCCACACCAGGAAGTTGAAGCAGATCCTGGGTCAGAATTTCTGCCCCCCCCCTCCAACCGCACAAAAAGACCCTGAAGGGAGGAGAGTCTCTGCAACAACACAAATATTCATTGCACGTATCTGTCCCAGGGGCCATAGTTTGGGGACCCCTGATTTAGTGCAATATAAAAAAATGCAAATAATTTTTCTGAGGACCACCAAAATTTTCTCGTGGACCACCAGTTGGTGACCGCTGTCCTATCCTATACCTGTCTGGCCTGTTCCTCAGCAGTTATGCTTTTCTGTTCTTTTCAGTCCACTGGGTTCCAAAACAAGTATCTAGCAGCTTATTTATAATACTTAAGAGCCAATCAGAAGACATTTGGAAAGATTGGGCCTATCTCCTTTTTTAAATAGACAATAGAACGATAGAATAACAGAGTTGGGAGGGACCTTGGAGATCTTCTAGTCCAACCCCCTACTTAGGCAGGAAACCCTACACCACTTCAGACAAATGGTTATCCAACATCTTCTTTAAAACTCCCAGTGTTGGAGCATTCACAACTTCTGGAGCCAAGTTGTTCCACTGATTAATTGTTCTAGGAAAATATGGGAACAATAATAAGAGTTATTGTATTTGGTGGGATTTTTCAATGTGAAGGTTATGACCCTGAACAAAACCACCAAAATGAGTGTCAACTACTGAGTTTCACAACTCAGATGGGATACTGCTACTTCCTGAGGTTTTCCCTTCTTCAGTGGTGATATTAGCTTAGTAGCTTCAACTGAGATAACAGATGGTCAATCTGGAAAGTCCATCTGTGCTCTTTAGATTACAACTTCCCATGTGGAGGCAGAGATGGGAGCTGTGATTTTGACCCAACACTTTTCATATCCTTTTTTTTTCTTTTTTAGCAAAGCTTTATATTCTTTTGTCTTCTTTTGCTCATGAGTAATGGGCAGTCATTAGTCTAATATTAATTGCAAATTTTCAATTAAAGAGTTCTTTCCTTTTGCACATTCCTCACAAACCATAGTTGGCTAACCTTCTGCTAGAGCTCATTTAATTTTGCAAATCGGTAAATGAAATAATAGTACAAACTGTGTTAAGAATCCTTTGGGGGGACTTTAATTAAAGAATTGTACAAACTGTCTCCCTTGCTAGATTTATATATAGATGTCCATGTTCTTTCCACCTTCTCAGTCCATTTTACACAAATGTATTTCATGATTTGAGGACTATTCAATGCAATAAAAAATTTTAAGGATATATAATTTGCCCATTTGAAACCAAATGTAAATTTAAAGTCAAGTGGTCACTAAACCAACTCTGAAATTAAAGATCATATTTATCATTTCATGGGAATCTCACTCCCAGAAAGCATAATATCCAGATATATTATTCTCCCAGGTACTATTCAAGATTAACAAATCTAAGATATTAACCAATTGAGTCAGGCACTATTCTGCAAGTTAACTCCTCTGTCTCTGCAGTTACATATAAGAGAGTGGGCTAACATCTCTCTCTGGATTTAAAACAAGGTAAGAGTTACACTGTTCATAAAGCACATAAGCATTTGTACCAATCCTGGCATTAAATTCTTCATTTAGTTCAGTGGTGGGTTTCAAAAATTTTTATTACTGGTTCTGTGGGCGTGGCTTGGTGGGCCTGGCATGGCTTGGTGGGTGTGGCTTGGTGGGCATGGCATGGCTTGGTGGGCATGGCTTGGTGGGCGTAACAGGGGAAGGATACTGTAAAATCTCCATTTCCACCCCACTCCAAGGGAAGGATACTGCAAAATCCCCATTTCCTCCCAATCAGCTGGGACTTGGGAGGCAGAGAATAGATGGGGGCGGGGCAAGTCAGAATTTTTACTACCGGTTCTCCGAACTACTCAAAATTTCCACTACCGGTTCTCCAGAACTGGTCAGAACCTGCTGAAACCCACCTCTGACCTAGTTATCACCAGGGCCTTTGGCAGCTCTTTATTAAAGATGCTACATACGTTTCTAATTCATGCCTTTTTCTCTCAGTTGTTTTTGTAAGAGCTTAAGAGGAAAAGAAATATTTATAACTGTAACGTAGCAAAATCTAAATTGGAAATTTGTAACCATAGCAAATGGGCTGTATAGATTTTCAATTCGGTCGCTGATGATCTAATTCTGAGACAAATACATAATTCTTCACTTCTGTTCTTCCTCTTTCTAGATGCAGTAGCTTTGAGAGATTATGCAGTATAATCAAGCTCTGTTTCCTTGGTAAACTATGGGTAGTTCCAGTAAATGTTTTCATTATCAATTAATGGGCACTCTCAGATAATTTGTTGAAGAGGATACTTCAAAAGAAGACTTCCAGTTTGTAGAAAGATCAGCCATGATCTGATCCTCAGATGGGACTTGGATGTAAGGTGACTTCCCCTGTCCAGGATGAGTGGTTATATGCTTAGGGATTGGTGTTACTATCCCTACTTCAGTCTCCTGAGACTTCCATATTGTACTTGCCACAGAATTTGACATAGGAATAATCTCCAGAGATATCATGCATGTTTCCTGTGATGACCGGCTAGAATAAAATCAGTAAGATCCTTTTCAAAACTTCTTGATTCCATTTCTCTTTTATTAATCCATTCTGTAGCCTCTCTTTCCACATCGCATTTTATTTCCATCAAGATCTCTTTTTGCTGTTCCTTGCTTTGAGGCTGAATGTAATCTTGCATCTCTTCATTGCTGCTCTGTTTAAGATCTTGGTTAATGAGAGAAATGCAGGTTTTAATTGACTGGAAATTAACTGTTAACTGTTATTAACAGCTATATTGCCTTGCATATTGCGTAGATACCTTGCCTGAGTTCATCAGTTTTTTCTAGATTGTCCACTGGTTCCTTCTTTGGCATCAAGACAACAGTTTTAAGGAGTTGTGTTCAAATGAGCCCCCGGCATGATTCTCTTTTGTTGCTAGTTGGGGGTATCTAGCTCCTGTTCCAACACAATCATAGACAATGGGGAGTACTCAGATTGCTATTCATGCCTAACTTCCCAAGAAGCATTGAATGCTTATACTTAGAGGTGGTGGGTTTTTTTCCTTTGCTTGGAAGAATCATTTTGCTTTGAATATACACTTTGGAAAGCTATCAAAAATGGCCAACCCTATCTTCAGTAGGGTTGTAGCCCATACTGTATACAATCATCAGCAAAAGTCTTTTCTTCCTTTTCTAGTTTGGCAATCACTCCAATTGTTTAATTGCTTAAGTTCAAATGAATATATTCTGCAATTCAGAAGTTGTTTAGAAAGTAAATAATGAGTCCCTTAAATGGCCGCTTTCCTTTGTCTTGATAAAAGTGACGTTTAATGCTATTTGGTTTGGTTGTAAGAAGTAGGAATTTCTCCCATCCCCTTCAGGGATATGGTACATTTTAATCAAAGGGCTGAGTGCTCTTTTGTTAATAATCAGGATGTTAGAATGTTTACCTTTGGGAGCTAGTTTGGATCTTCATTATGTGGCTTACCAAAACTTCACATACCTATTTCAGCTCATCTACATTCCTACAGATTACTGCCATTTGCTCAAACATAGATGTCACAGTTCCAACAACTAAAAGGCATTGCTCATCCACAAAATATTTTCATGGAGTTCTTGTAAGGTCATTTTGTCATTTTTGAATGGTTTTTATCTAGTTTTTCAGCATGTTCTTTAGAGAATCCAATACCCACATAGATACATCAATCCTCATTTCAAAAATACTGATTTAAAGATGATAAAAGGTACTGTAAAAGGTACTGTAGATTATCCTACATATTAGAGAGAGGTTCTTGCTGCAATGTCTCAAATCTATTAGCAAAATTCCAAACATTAGAATCACTTAATCCACTTAGTTTACTTAACCACTCATTAATTTTCACTTGCTTTAGATCAGAGGTTTTCAAACTTGGCAGCCTTAAAACATGTGGACTTCAACTCCAGCTGCTGGAGAATTCTGGGAGTTGAAGTCCACAAGTCTTAAAGCTGCCAAGTTTGAAGACTTTGGCTTTAGATGATTGAAGAAGATTCATAGCACCAGACCTGGTCCTATGCAGGGGTGAAATCCAGCAGGTTCTGACAGGTTCTGGAGTACCAGTAGCGGAAATTTTGAGCAGTTTGGAGAACCAGTAGCAGAAATTTTGAGTAGTTCGGAGAACCAGCAAATACCATCTCTGGCTGGCCCCAGAGTGGAGTGGAGTGGGAATGGAGATTTTGCAATATCCTTCCTCCAGGGAAGGGGGGAAGGAATGGGGATTTTGCAGTATTCTTCCACTGCCACACTCACCAGAGCCACGCCCACCAAGCCACACCACACCCACCAAGCCACGCCTACAGAACTGGTAGTAAAAGAAAATGGATTTCACCATGGTCCTATGTCTCTTTTTCTGATGTTACTTATTAGCATTCCAAATTGCATGTTGTTAAGGAGAGAAAGCTTTTCACTCTCCTTTGCAATTAAGCAAATAATATGAAGCACAATGGAGAACAATACACAATGCAAAATGAAAAGAGGCAAGAATGTCTGGCTGCTACTGACATCTTGTAAAAACAAACAATACTTTCCTGAGATGTAATTGATTAGAATGCTATTTTATTTTTTTTAATGAGCAAACAATGGACTAAACCAATGCTGTAAAAGCTTGTTTTGCAACCAAATCACAAGTGGGATTTTTTAAGCGTTATGAGCAAATTGTGGAATATGTCAAATCAAATTAATAATTTGTGGGTGTATATGTGCCAAATGCATCTGAATCACTTTCACCTTGTCTCATACTCTTTATATGATGGACCTTGTGTTCTAGATTATAAAGCTTCCTTTACAGCAGAATATAAAAAGAAAGAGAGCACATTATCAGTGATTCTCCTTGTTGACTAAAGGTGTTTTTTAGTGCTCAGGTATGTTCCTGTTTCATCTGTGCTTTGAAGACCTTGAACTAATCTATTGAAGGAGATCAAACACAGTATGAACACTGATAATCTTCAATAGATTACTTCAGAATCTTCAAAGCAGATACATCGTTTAATTAAGATTTTATACAGGGCTGGTATTCTAGTGCAGTTCTGCTAACATTACATAGCATCTTTCAAAAATTTAGAACAGCAATTCCCACAATTCCTTAATCTCACCATACTCCCTGGAGGAGAATTAATCCTCCCTTTGTAGGAGTAATTCAATGCATTTCAAGGAAACCAGGAACCTGCTACAGACAAATATCAGATCACTTGTCATTTCTCTTCCCAAATATGCTTACTAATTCTCTAGGATCACCAGTTATGGGCTTGATGATGGAGACTGGAGAGACAATAATAAATATTGTTCTATCTCCAATTGCAAAACAAAGGAAGCTGTAACTACTGGGCAGATGACAAGAGATAACTATTCTTAGTGCTAAAGTAAAACCTATCATTAATATCCCCTGCAAAGAGGTGACGTGATGTAATGGTTAAGATTAGTGGTGGGTTGCTACTGGTTCGCCCCGGATTGGGCAAACCAGTAGTGGCGGCTGGAGGCTCCACCCACCCGCCTGGACATCTCTGCACATGTGCGAGCACCCACGCACCCACGAGCAAACCGATAGTGATGGGATTTGAATCCCACTACTGGTTAAGATGTCAGTCTAAGACCAGGAAAACTCAAATCCAGTGTCAGATATGGAGATTCATTGATGACTGTGGGACATTCTCTCTCGTAGCTCCTTGCATTTTATTTGTTTTCCCTGCTTATACAAATAGCTAGCTATATAATTTAACAAAATAATAATAAATGTTGTTTTCTCAGGTGGAGGCCCGGTCTACCTTTTCTGCAAAGTACATCAATAATACCTTAAACTCAGAGGTGAAATACTCCCGGTTTGGACTGGATCGCCCGATACGGTAGCAATGGAGGCGGGTGGTTCGGAGAACCGGTAGCAAAAATTCCTCCCCCCCACCCGCCCATTGCCCAGCTGAGCCACTCAATCATCAGAGGCTCTTTTTTATTATTTTTAAAAGCATTTTTTCTACAACCTCTTTGGCCGAAAAAATGCTTTTAAAAGTAAAAAAAAAAAAAAAAGCTTCTGATGATCACGGAGCTCAGCTGGGATCATCAGAGGCTTTTAAAAGCATTTTTTCTACAACCTCTTCAGCTGAAGAGGTTATAGAAAAAATGTTTTTAAAAAGAAAATAAAGCCTCTGCCGATCAGGCAAGTCAGCTGGGATCGTCAGAGGCTTTTTTAAAAAAAGCTTCTGCTGATCAGCCAAGTCAGCTGGGATCGTCAGAGGCTTTTAAATGGTTTTAAAAAATGGTTTTAAAAGTAAAAAAAAAAAAGTTGGCCACGCCCACTCAGTCATATTACCCCCACACACACACACCAAGCCACGCCCACAGAACTGGTAGTAACAAATTTTACATTTCACCACTGCTTAAACTCCAAGAGGCAAGTGCAAGCCAGCAGGAAAACCTTCAGCCCTGACCAAGAATGGAATGATGGAAGCATAGCACAAGAATATGGATTGCAATTTGAATTGGGGGAGGATGTCTCATCACAATATACATTTACCACTTTGGAAAAATAATATAATGAGCATCATGTGCAGCTTTACAATTACCCACACGTGTGTGACCACAGTGCTCTAAAGAAGTTTACATTTAAAAAATCAGTGAAATAATTGACAACATATTGGGAGATAGGCAAAACCTATCAGTAGCCAACTACAAGAGCCACATAATTGCTACATATGAAATTTTGAATTGGCATTTATTTACATATATTCAAAATTATATACATTGTGAACTATGTTTAAAACAAGGATTATTTTCCTTTGGCATGACAAATTTCCCTTCAATTTTATTGTAAAACAGAATTGCAACCACGAATCTTAACATTCTGATTTTCAGTGTGTGTTTATTTTCATGCTAGGTAAGCCAATCTTTGAGGGCTATGCCTCAAAACAGACATAAAATATAAACATGACAATAATACATCACATTATGATTTAAAATGCTGCTTCACATCTATTGTGTAATTGATTTTACATTTTTATATTTTCTACTGTTTCCTTTAATCAGCTTCCTTTCATTTGCTCTTGTTTGGACCATGCTAACTGCTAATACTTTTTTTTTTTAATTCCATGCAAAAATTGAGAAACCACAGATTGGCTGTATTGGTAACATTTCTAGACAATTTTTATCACAGCAGCTTGACTGCAATCAGAAAAAGGCAAAAGTAATCAAGGTTAATGCTGCAGGGCCATCTGGGACAGGACATTTATCCAGCTTAAAAACTGTTTTCAGTGCGATGCTTTGCAAATTAAGACTGTCTAATAAACTCTTCAAGAGAAATATTACAAGTCCAGCCCAAATGATCAAACATTTGGACGCCACATAGAAAAAGGGAACACTCTTAGACACCTTCACTTCAGAGGGCATCAAGGAAGCAAATGACGAAACAGCATCACTCTGTAAAATCCAGTCCATTAGTATGTGCATTGTGACATAACATGGACATATGAAAAGATGGAGCTTGCACCATGCCAACACAGTAACACTTTCATTATTTTGAGACAGAAAATGGTTTTGATCCTACAAAAGCCTCTGGGTTTCTATCTATCTATCTATCTATCTATCTATCTATCTATCTATCTATCTATCTATCATCTATCAGTGGTAAAATCCAAATTTTTTTACTACCAGTTCTGTGCGTGTAGCTTGATGAGTGTGGCAGGGGAAGAATACTGCAAAATCTCCATTCCTACCCCACTCCAGGGGAAGAATACTACAAAATTCCCCATTCCCTCCCCACTCCTGAGGGAAGGATATTGCAAAATCTCCATTCCCACCCCACTCTGAGGCCAGCCAGAGGTGGTATTTGCCAGTTCTCCAAACTATTCAAAATAACTTATTCAACCATTGGTCATAAAAAAGTTACTTTTAAAAGTTAAGTTTGAGTTACTGCCTATTTCAAGATCACGTATTATCACCATTTGGGCTAGATCATCATCCCCAACCAAAAGTATTGATGCAGACTTCTGGCCAAGAAAAATACTATCCAATTCATTGCTGGCCATTTCATAAACCATTTCTGTAAGCAAGAACATGTCCACGTTTGGGGGAAAGATAATAAGGATAACAATAACTCCAGGGGAAAAAAAAACTAAAAATTGTACCAGGAAAGTAGCCCCAAATCAGCACATAGAAGTATTCTGGACCTATCTGTGTTCAGTACTACATCTCCAGTTCATCTATACCAGGGGTCAGCAATCTTAAACACTCAAAGAGCCAAAGGTCCTAACCAGAAACCCCATTCAATTCTGGAGCTGACCAGAAGTCTGGTTCCCCCATCATAGTCTCCTCCTAGTGCTGCGTCCTTTTTCCTCTGCTGACTGGAAGTCCAGTTCCCCCACCATAGAGTCTCCTCCTAGCGCTGCATCCTTTTTCCTCTACCAGTTCTAACCGAAAGCCCTATCAATTGTGGAGCCGCAGCAGAGGGATGAAAGAGCCACATGCGGCTCCAGAGCCACAGGTTGCTGACCCCTGATCTATACAAGTATATGGAAATGCTATTGATTCTGTATGAATCCTTAAGCGAAGGCAAAGGACGTTAGCGTCACTATAATTCATGACTGTTCTGATCCATCTTGAAAATATGTTGTTGGTCTATTCCAAGCTATCTAAGGTGAAGTAAGTCCCTGGTTGGTTTCTCTCCAACTGCTAGAACTTCAGAAATAGTTTCATGGAACAGCAGAAGAGGACTTCCCAATCAAGTTTGTGAAATGGTATCTTTTTAGAAGATGGGCTCAAGATGATCTGATTCACACAAAGTGTAAGTTGTTTTAAATGAATCAAAATCGGTTGGTTTCCCCCAATGAAAAGCTATAAGCTAAGATTTTCAAAGTATGGAAGCTATATACATATAACTCACTATCCATAGGCAAATATGCTACATGTCTTAGCATGTTGTGAACTAGGCTTCTGTGTTGATCTAGTTCTAACTACAAATCAATACTGATTTTCCCTGAAGAAAAATGAGGAGGAGGAGGATTTCAACTATTCTTAAGGAGAACAATTTAGAAGTATTGTACTAGTGTTAAGATAAACAGACAATACACACATGCAACTATAGCAGTGATTTCCTTAGGGTAGAATCATTTTCAAGTCAAACAAATTACCAATTACGTGTTCCCTCTTAACAGAATATGAAAGTTAAGTTTTACATTTCATTTCATAATCATAAATGAATTGATGATGTTGCTTTTCATGGTTCCCTCTGGACCTCTGTGGAAAACTACTGGAATCTCAGACACGATATGGATGACCCTTCATTTGCTGTGCCTAATATCCAATTCTAACATAATCAGGCCTACAGTACAGCCAATATGATATGCATTATGCATCTCCAAAGCAACTTTATTTGTGGGAGAGAGAATTCTCACACAATTAAAAGTAAATTGTCATAAACATGTAATATAACGGGCTTCTTCAGCACATTGCAACTATCTTAAGAGTTGCAGACCTCATTAACGAGACTGTTTTTTTTTTTACAACATAGTGAATTCCTGCCCCATTAACAATACCTTCGGGACTCTGTAAGCTCTTTAAAAGCTACTTGAATGAGTACTTTTTAAGTTCACGTGCATATCCCATGCACAGTGCTACTTAAGCCCAAACCCTTATTATGGAGAATTATGTTATTCAATTTACAAAATACCCTTTCAACCTTTTTTATCATGCTCTTTTCTTTGGTGCTTTCCTGAGTTAAGCTAGGAAGGTGCAACTCTTCCTTCGTTGAGGGTCACATTTGGCACTAGAGTGGTGTGTGAGTTGGTTGTACTCCATTCTGCAAAATGAAATCAAGACAAGAGAAATTCCCCCCACATGTGATAAATATCTAAATATTCTTCCAAAAGAAGCCCAACAAAAGGATCTTTTCAAAAGATCTCAGGCTGTAGGATATTCAATCCTGCAGTTGTACCTTCACTCTGGCCCATCAATCTTCTTTTTGAGTTCATGTAACTGTTGCTTGGGATCATGTTTTCATGATAAATGGTTATTTGGCATGATTGTACCCATTTGTTTATAAGCATTCCAATAATAGTTATAATCCATTAATAATGCAGAGAGAACAAATGAGACTCATCTCTGAAACAGCTTGATCACGGAACAGTGTAAGCAGATGAAAAATAGCAAATGAAAATAGCAATGGTCAATACAATTATGTGAATCCCATCCTCCCAAAATAAAAAATTCTAATCAAATACGGACTATTAGTTATCAGAAACACTATGCTGAGATAAACAGTCATATAAGAAATATAAATAAATAAATGCCAGCTATTGGTGGCTGTGGTGTACAATGGCTTAATTTATAATGAAACAGTAATGATAACATTGAAACAATAATATAGTAAATATTTCCTTACTTCTCTAATGCGCTGTGAGCTATTCGTTCTTTTTCCTGTTTCTGTTTTTCTTTGTGCTTCTTCACTCGAATCTCCCATAAACCTCTTATGGCTGAAAAGTCAAATATTATCACCTGATGTCCCATAATGCTGGCATTAAGATTATCTGGAAAAAAAATAGTTTTATTTGAAAAGTGTCATGATAAGGAACAGGAATATCTTATTTAATACTAAGAAAGCCATTTTATTTAAGTAAATAAAATAACAAACAAAAACTAGCAGACTCCATGTCATACAGTGTACATCGTTTTAAAATGCATAGTTATCTTTTTTTTTCAATCCTACAAGTGCCTGAATTGATTTATCCATTAAATGTTATTTATCATCCTATGCATGAGGAGAGGCAGCTTAATTTATGAACCAACTGTAACTTGGATTCAGACATATAAGGCAATTGATTTGGTCATCATAAAAGAGTGTGAAATTGGTAATAATTTTAGTTTATGTATTCAATTTTTTCAACCTGGGAGACTTGCCTGTCATGGGGTTTTATTTTGTAGCTTAGATGCTAAAATAATATGGATGATCTTAGAGAGCCATAAACTTTAACTGGAGTTAATCAGGATTGATAGTAAATATTATAGTAACTGGTGTAAGGCAGAATCTGATACATTGGCATTCATGTGTTGGAGTCCAAGCTACATCATCTCTAACTACTGTGTTTCCCTGAAAATAAGACCCTGTCTTATACTTTTTTGAACCCCGAAATAAGCGCTTGGCCTTATTTTCGGGGAGGTCTTATTATTTTGGGGCACATGAGCAAGAGGTAGTCCTCTTGCCATCTTACTTGATTTCCAGCTCTGCTTTTCTAATCCTAACCAGAGGAAATGGCGGGGACCAGCTGCACATGCATTTAAATATATTCAGGGAGGGATTATTTTCGGGGAAGGTTTATTTTAGTGCATGCGCTCAAAAGCCCGATTGGGGTCTTATTTTCAGGGAAACACAGTATCATGTTAGTTGGGGATTACTTATATTAAAAACTACAAAATGATTGACAACAAAGTAAAGTTGTATGTTTCAAGTCATGAGATGAAGTGATATATGTATTCTACTTGTAATGTATACATTGGGGCGCAAGATGTTTGAAGTGTATATAACTTTCTTCTACATAAGCACTGTCTGCAAGTAATGCATTGGAAACCGATTCCTATTTGATTGACGACTGAAAAGATAATATATGCAGTTACATCCATCCATAAGTAGCAAGAGTGACTCTTTTTACACTATTAAAGCAGTTGGATCTTTCTCCAGGTTTACACAATTGCTTCATGGTATGCAGACTGCTAAAATTGTACTTGGTGTTGCTTGGAGAAGAAAATGCATGCACATTCTAATTTACACAGGAGAGACACATCTACTAGATCTGTACATATTTTTCTAGTCACTACTGATTTAAATTTGAATTAATTGCTTTCAAAGGCTGATGCTCATCAGTTGAGAAAACCAGTAGCAAAATTCCAGTTTTAATTGTCTAGGGGATTAATAACATCTCGGTTTCAGAAAAGGGCTCAGTGAGCTCTTTTACAACCAACAGATTCAGCCTTTCTATCTTGTCCAAAGACATGACCTCCAATAGAGTGTCATATTAGAGCTCTGAGACACTACTTCAATATTGAAAGTGACAAGCCAGAGATGTCACTAACAGTGGTAGAAGTCTAATAGTGAATTCGTCTCCATTGCTTAGAATCAATGGCTGAAAGTGTCACTGTTTCCATGTGATTTCTATCAAGAAGTACAACTAATACATCTGAACTGAGCTTCTGTTATACTTGCTCATTCATAAAATCATTCACCAAGCCAGCTTGCAGGAACTCTGATGTTACGCAGAAGTCAGGAAGCCTTTCAAGAATAATTGCTTCAACCTAGATTTTTTTTTTTTTTGCATATCTTGAAATTTCATTAGATGTTATCTTTATTAAAGTTAAATAGAGAGTCAGGAACTGTCAATCCAATGAAAGACAAATCATCCTTTCCCCCTTCGTTTTCTTAAAGATTAGATATATTCATGGATGGGGGATTTTAGTCATTCTGACTATATTCACATTTTAAAGACATTGTTCGTTTTCTGAATATTGGTTCAGTATGTTGGACAGCACAGAATGAATAGTTTTTTCTTTGAAGTTATTCTTCTGGGATGTGTAGAACTTTTGAATGCAGGATTAAAAAGTGTCTTGCTATTCTTCATTCATTTTTTCTACTAAATATTTTGTTACTTTTCCATATCTTATTATTTTTCCACATTCTATCCCATCTGATTTTCACAGCCTTTCTTATTGTTATAAATAATTCTAATCTATGACCAACCTTTCTACAAGAGCAGTTAAAAGCTTTTTGCTTTGCAAGACATTTTGCTACTTCTTTATATCAGATTTATATCTCACTACAATCGTAATAAACTCTCAGTGACTCACAAATAACAACAATACCATAATCATAAATACTTAAAAATAAAATATATACAGTTTTCAGCAGATCATGGCAATAATCTCCAAATGTCTTCCTGAAAAGTTCAATGTTCAGCTATTTCTGAAAGACAGAAGCAAATGAACCTCCCTGGGAGGCCATTCCAAAGAGACAGCTTTGAAATAGGAAAGCATCATCTATGGGCTTCAGGCTTCCTTACCTCCCAGAAATGGGAAACAGCTTGCTGCTTCTTCTAAAAGATCACAATGATCAGACCAACTCCCATTGAGAGATGTAATCCTACACATAATAAGGGATAAAGACTTGAAATTGCACCTGCAAGCTAACAGGAAGCCTGTATAGGGACCACAAAATCGGTGTGACATGAACCTACTGGCCATCACCCATTAACACCTGGACCATCATGTTTTGTACCAATTGAAACTTCTGGATGGTCTTCTAAAGATGTTCCATATAGAGTGCATTGCTATAATATAAACAAGCGAAGAGAGCAAGCCACCATAGAGCCTTCCACTCCAAGTAAGGTCACAATTTGATGCCCCAATTAAGCTGGGCCAAGGTCCCCCTGAGCATTGCCTCCCTACTGATCCAGCAGATTGGAAGCTTCTTTAGTTCTTCTTGGATGAGAAGCGGAACATCTTCAAAGAAAAACCAGAAAGTCCAGTTGCCCCTTGAAAAAAAGCACCTTTGGGACAACCATAAACCTAGATGACTGAGAATCTCCATAGACATACCATAAGTTATATTTCACACTTGTCATATTTTATGGCAGTGGTGAAATCCATTTTTTTTTACTACCGGTTCTGTGGGCATAGCATGGTGGGCGTGGTGTGGTTTGATGGGCGTGGCAGGAGAAGGATACTGCAAAACCTCAATTTCTACCCCACTCCAGGGGAAAGATACTGCAAAAAGCCCATTCCCTCCCTACTCCTGGGGGAAGGATATTGCAAAATCTCCTTTCCCACCCCACTCTGGAGCCACCCAGAGGTGTTTTTTGCCGGTTCTCTGAACTACTCAAAATTTCCGCTACCGGTTCTCCAGAACCTGTCAGAACCTGCTGGATTTCATGCCTGTTTTATGGCTATTCTATAACCCCCTCAATTAGTACCAATACTAAGTTGCATGTTACTTCAAATATACTGTAATAGCATGTGCTTCAGAAATAGTAATATTTACTTATGCTTTCATTGTATATTTTATGCTTGTTATAGTATAAAGTATCTATGAGCTCATAACAATATCATAAAAGGATAAACACATTACAGCATTATGCCTAATATTTGCAGAGATTGTTTATTGACAAAGGTGTCAGCTCCCAGCAAGAGACAATTGGCAATTTATTATTCTAGACATGCATGCAAGCAAAATATTATGCAGTGGTATAATATGTAACTAGAAAAATAAGGGGGAAATATATTTTGAAGTATCCTAAGAAGACACTAAAATGAGCAACCTTTTTTCCCTCAACTGGTATTTGTTAAATTTAAAAAACTGACCAACTCCATAAAGACTTTGGGTAGCAAATAACATTAAAAACTTAAGAATCAGTAAAGCTAAGAACAGAACGATGTATATCCAGAAGAGGAAAGATTCCAGGTAACAGTTCTCCACACACACACAAACCTAGCCATAACAGGCCTATGAGCCACCTTAAAACAAAGTTCCATGGGAAAAAGCCAGGCTATCAAAAACCTTTTAAACACAGCCTGAATGGGAACCATGTATTTGTCTGGGAAGATGCTGTTCCAGAAGGTAGTGAGGCTGTGATCCAGTGGTGAAATTCAAATTTTTTTACCACCAGTTCTATAGGCATGGCTTGGTGCACATGGTATGGCTTGATGGGTGTGGTTTGGTGGGTGTGGCAGGGAAAGGATACTGCAAAATCTCCATTCCCACCCCACTCTTGGGGGAAGGATATTGCAAAATCTCCATTCCCACCCCACTCTGGAGCCAGTCAGAGGTGATATTTGCCAGTTCTCCGAACTACTCAAAATTTCCACTACCAGTTCTCCAGAATCTATCTGTACCTGCTGGATTTCACCCCTGCTGTGATCTGCTTCCTGAATCTGTTAGGTGAAATTTTTGGTAGGTAGGACCTGAAATATGCAGCCTGTGGCTGATCGTTTGGAGGATGGAAGTCAAATTCAGGGCCATTTTTCCGATAAGTAAAGTGGATTTTCTGTTTTTAAACTGTTTGGGTGTTATTTCCAAAAGGACAGGGATATGCTTTTCAATACAATGACTATCTAAAGAAGTCATTGTAACGGAAATGGCTGTTCTGACCTAGGCTTCACCAAATCACAAAACAGACTCCTTGTCCTGGAAAAAACCCTTTTTATTTGGCTAATGTGAATTCCTAGCATTCGCATCCAGCAAAGTTCCGGCAAACAGTCTTTAAAGGGTGAATTGCAACAACAGACCTTATCAGTCCTTGGATAGTTGCCAGGCCAATAGTTTCCAAGTGCAACACTGTACAATGAAATATTTGGCAAGGAGTCTCTGTGGGGCACGAACTCAGGTAAGCAAATCTTCACACTAACAAGCGAACTAATTGTCTCCTGCAAAAAACTACTCCCCTTTTGCTCCTATTTATTCCCTATGGGAGGGACCATTCAGCGTTCCCTTGTGCTGACTTTACTCCCAAGTCGACCCCTGTTCCTTAATTGTTCCCGTCTCCTGACAGCTCTGTGCATACGCACATCGGGAACAGGCTCCAGCTGTTGTTCTGCCCCACTTAACTCCAACTCTGAAGGTAGCTGATAACTGTCGGATGGCCCTGGCCCCATCTCTGCCTCTGACACAGAGCATTCATCAGAGCCTTCCCCAGACTCCAGGACTGTCCCATGTTGCTCCCCAACTTCTTCACTGTCTGAGTCTGCTGCCAGCTCCGCTGGCCACTGGCAGGCCACAACAATGGCAGACAGCCTGACACTTCTCTAAAGTTGCACTGCAGATTCAGATATATTTCCCTTATAATAGGAAAGTCAACACAAAGCTGATGCTTTCACAAAACATTAAGAAAAAATGATACAGCACATCAACATCTGGAATCAATATCCAGGCTGACTCTAAGCATGCTAGAACCCCTTATGTATGACATTGTTTATCACAATGTCTCTTTTGTTTGATCATTTCTTTATTATGGCTTATTATTATTATAGCTAGAGAAGGATCATAGAGGAATGATCATAGTTACAGACATAAAGGATATTTTTACCATAAAAAAATTGTTCTGAAATAAAATTGTGCTTCTTCTGAAGTGCCATTGGCTGAGGATAATGTAGACTTTTTTTGAATACATGTACTCAGACCATGGATTTTGTCATACTTCAGTTAAGAGGACATTCTTACTACTTCCTTTGCTGGAGTTATTTTTTTTTTTTAATCAGCTTTGTGTTTTATGAGAATGGTGTCCATATAACAGAGACTTCCTAAAGAGATATAGCAGAGATATACAGAAACTTCCTAAAGAAAAATAATCGTACATCACTTCCTAAAGAGAAATTATTACACCACAATGTAGAAAAATAGAAGGGCATGCCCTTAACACTGAGCAATTCTTCTGTGTGCCTAAGCATTTGCATTCTTATTGGTGTAAAGGAAGTTATGGACAGGCTAGCTTCCTGCTATAAGTCCTTTATTTTGTGTTCTGTTCTATCAACTGCCCTCTGACCGTTTTATAATTTATCATTTTCATTAGCAGCTCATAAATAATCAACCAGGTCTCTTCTAGCAAAGGAAGATCTTGTTTTACTTGTATGTACAAGTAAAACAAGTACAAGAACATCTGGATGGATCCTTTTTGTCTAGCTTTTTGTGGTATGGAAGGAATTGTTAGTAAGCCAGGAATATATTTTCCCTTCCTTTTGGATTTTTTTTTCTACCACTTGCATTTTGAATGGAACAACAATTAACTATAGTCTCTATGTAGCTTAAAGTATAGCCATGCAAAGCTTGTTGGCAAATATCACTTTTTTTAGAGAACATCTGTTTAGGTCATGGCATATTTCTCTTAGGTAGTGCCTGATTGTAGTATTGTATGTGTCTGTGATTTATTTGTCATGAGAGATTATGAAACTCGGTCTATTCACAGTATCTACAAAGAAAGCAAAGATTCCAAACTGAAAAGATAGGCTCTAAGACTATAAAAAACAGAGAAAAGGAAACTACAATGGCACCATGAATAACAAAGGTCTGTATGTGGAGTTTATAGTAAAGGGTAATTTTAGCTTTAGTAATGCCTGTTTACACATGAAAAATTTACCAAGCCTCAGTCAATGCTCTCATGTTTAACACAATGAGCTAGATTTATTCCTTTAAGAGTTTCAACAGATTTATGCAAGAAATGAGTCAGTGCATCAACTGTGAAATTCATTGCTTTTGCAAAACCCTTTTCTACTTCTTAAAGCTTATGAAAACCAGAGAATATACACATTTTCAAAGGAGCTGCTACCATTTTCATAATTGCTCAATTTAAAATGGTGTTTTATTCAACAGACAGCTACCAGGTGTCACATCAGAAATATTTCTATTCCCAGGATGATGTGCTGTTAAGGACTTCAGAAACAGAATATGTATTATACTGATTGGTCCTGATATTATTCCTTTTTTTTTTTTTGGTAAGCTTTTTGCAGTCCGCATATTTTCCACAATTTATTAATACAGTAGGAAGCCCACATAGTTAATTCAACATCCTTTGATTCAGAGGCTGGTGTTCTTTTTGAATAATGAAACTTTTGTACACGATTAACTTTCTCAAAGTTGAACTTCCAAGTCTAATTTAGCATAATTATAACTCTAATAAAGTGCTGTTCTAGATTATCACACATTAAAACCCAAGTCTTCTCGGTAGATGGAAACATGGCATTGCACCTCCAAAAGTAAGGAAATAAATATTCATTGGTATTAGCATTAATATGGCCTTGGATTTGACTAGTCTAAGTAGTCTAAGGATTAGTGAAGTAGATTGATCACAGAAAAAAGTTATTTATTTAAAGAAATAGGCAAAAGATAGGCAAAACCAGCTACATCCTATCAGGAAGTAAATCTGTGGGCACTAGGATCTCTGTAGGCACTTGTATATATGTGTTTGTGTGTGTCTCTGTGTGTGAAAAAGAGAGTGAATGTGTGTGCATGTGTGTGTGCATAAGCAGATACATGCAGACCTTGGTACAAAGAGCCTGAGATTAGCAATCTCAAGACAAAGAGCAGACAGAATGAAAGGCAGAGGAGATAGAGTTAATTTCTAACCTTATCCATAGCTTGCAGTCCCTTGTGAGGTGCTAAGCACCAGTGCCACTAATGCCAAATTTCCAGCGAGATATTTCAGGATTCATGAAGGAAAATTATCTCGTCATTAAGGTTCACTTGAGAGCTGCAGTCTTTGTACTGTCAAGTCTAAACTCCTCACAGAGATGCTAATTAATATCTTTAATTATGGATTAAACAGTGGTTCATATGAGAGGCTTTCTTGTATCCCTCTTGCTCTTTCAGCATTACTGTAACATCTTTGCCACTGGGCTGAGGGATGTAAAATGACAGATTCCCACCTCTTTTTCTTTTCCATGAACTGGCAATCATCTTCTGCAAATGGATTCTGCCTTCTGTGAGATAACTGAAGAATTTTAATTTTATTAAATATTTAATTTTATTGAGCAAAGTTTAATACCAATATGTATAACCTGAGAGCAGCTTGGCCTATACTCAAGTAAACACTTGATTAGCAGCCAGGTCAGAAGTTGAAGTTTTCCGAAAGCCAGCTGGCTCTTCTGAAATTGTCATGATGCAGCATGTGACAAGTGTCAGATTAAAAACTACAGAACAGGCCAAGCAAGCATCCTCTGGCAAACAACAGTGGTTATGCTTCATTGGAGCAGAAGTAAGACAGAAAGTGCCAATCTCATTTCTGGTAAGATATTATGAAACTACAAAGAATAAAATACCTGCTTGACATGCTGGCATGTTTACCTATTTAATTCTGAGGTTCCTTGTTCCTGTGGCAAAAGAATGGATGCAGACAGACTGGAAAGTTAAAATAGGCTGGGACCCATGTACAGGCTGCATGTTTCTGCTCTGGGATCAACTGTGGGTATCTGATTCTGGAAAGATGTCTTTTTTTCTGCTTTTACACAAGATCAAGAGTGGGAAACTATGGCAACTTTATGATCTGTGGACTTCAATTCCCAGAATTCCCCAGCCATCCAGGCTGGCTCAGGAGTTTTGGGAATTGAAGTCCACAGGTCATAAAGTTGCATAGTTCTACACCCCTGCACTAGACTTCTTCCTATAAGCATGGGAATGGGAAACCTACAGAAAACATGTTCCACTCTACCACTGGTTGGGGTTCAGCTTTTGGCATGAGAAGGAAACCCATAACTTCACAACAGAGAATATAAAAAAGGATCTAGTGCCCAATAAAACCTAGCTCATCTATTAAGACTTGAAAAATTAAATATACAATTCAGTTCCAGTTGCTGATTCTGAGGGAAGATTCTTCAACCTCACCAGTTTAAGAGATTGTGGTACAAGGAAGGTGAGGCACATAGTCCATAACTTTGGCCGCCATTGCCTCCTGCCTTCTCAAGGCAGAGTGGTTCTTTGCCTTGTAACAAAGACTGATAGCAATAGCAATAGCACATAGACTTATATACCGCTTTACAGTGCTTTATAACCCTTTCTAAGTGGTTTACAGAGTCAGCATATTGCCCCCCAAAATCTGGGTCCTTATTTTAACAACCTCAGAAGGATGGAAGGCTGAGTCAACCTTGAGCTTGGTGAGATTTGAACTGCCAAATTGCAGGCAGCCGGCAGGCAGCAGAAGTAGCCTGCAGAAGTAGTACTGCACTCTAACCACTGCACCACCACAGCTCATGATGATGTTGAGGAAGTGCAACTTGCCAGCATATCCCAGCATCAGCCTTATAATGATACTGGTTACAATAAGCAAACATACTTCCCAGAGTTATAATCAAATAGTAGTCACCCGCTTGGACTATTTGCTTCAAATGCCATAGGCTGAGGCTAAGCTTGTTCCAGTCAAGTTCAGTCTTGAATACAGATGTTCGTATTTGTTTCTGAATATTTTCTCTGATGCCATTTGTCCCAACATAGACTACAATAGCTCTTAGTCCTGCAGACAGCTTAACAGGGCCTTCCAAATGTGTTAAAGGTTCAGGGCTGGCACAGCACATTGTAGGTGCTGAAAATGCAATTTTGTTAAGAAAAAGCTTTTGTGAGTTTTGAAGTCATACTGTATATCACAGCTTTATTTTTTTTAATTTTTTTTATTTATTTGCTTTAATTTATATGCCGCCCTTCTCCTGAGATTCAGGGTGGCTTACAATGTGTTAAGCAATAGCCTTCATACTTACAATGTTTTATACAAAGTCAGCTTATTGCCCCCACAATCTGGGTCCTCATTTTACCTACCTTTGAAAGGATGGAAGGCTGAGCCAACCTTGAGCCTGGTGAGATTTGAACTTGCAGTAATTGCAAGCAGCAGATGTTAATAACAGTTTCACATATGACTGCATGATCCTTCCCATCTCTCCCACATCAATTTTTTTTCAAGCAAAACTTTGAATCAATAGAAAAATCTGCATATCTGGAACTAATTCAACAGTATGTGAAACAAGAAAAACATTGTGTAACACAAGAAACAATCATTATTTTTCATATTCATTTTGTATAAAGGAGGAAAGAAACTACTGCAAACACATTACGGTGGATCAGATCAAAGATTTGTCCTGCTAATCTGTTGTCCTGCTTCTCATTCTGACCAAGAAGATGCCAATATGAAATATACTACACTGAAGTCAATAATGCTATTGTTATATTCCAGCAACTGGTATTCACAAGATATGCTCATCTTAATAGCCATTAAGCCCCATGTGTCTCTCCAGTCTTAATATCATGAAAGTTTAGTACATGTTTTCAACTAACATTTATAAGTGAAAGGAACCAGCTGATAATTTGGTGATCTCATACAATGTTTTGTAAAGGTTTTTATTTTTTCTTTCATGTACAAATATTTGGTTGATATAGTCCTGAGAAGCAGATATTCCATAACCTGTTAAATATCCCTCAACGTTCTAACACACAAAGATAAAAGTCCTTCTTTCAAACCATTTTTTTTTACAATAAATTTTTGTTGCTCCAATTTAGGTACCTAAGAGATACAGCAGTATCATCTTTGTTACTTGACAGGAAACAGCAGAATTAGTAGCAACAATTTTTACTTACTCTCAGATGAAACTGTTGAATAGCATGAGCCTTTTAAGCCATGCATCAGAAACATCTCATGCTTCAAAATTCATAATAGTCTGAGTGATGTTAAGGTATTTGTGTTGCTTCTCCTCTTTTTCCTTGCACCCAAACACATCTACATTTTGGAAGGAGCCAACCAGATCTAACAGCAATTAAGACATTTCATATATGATTTCTACAGATTTCAAGTTTCCTATTTTCAGTCATTATCCCGACAAGTACTTACCTGCACCTAAGGATCACTTTTGTGCACAGCTCCTCAATGCACCTATGCAGTAAGTATGTTGGAAAACTCTGCGGTTGTTTACAGAAACATAGCTGTGGGTCAGTTCAATATCTCTATTTGTTTAAACCTGCCAGGATGCTAACGTTGCTTTCCAGATTTGCTAATGTTCTATATTTGTAATGTGCTAACTTGATCTGTGGCTTGAAAGCAGCCACGGACATAGAATGGCATGACAGAATATCAACACTCCTCAGCTTCACTTGGAGAACAGAACAGTACCTTTAATATGATAAGCCTCATACTTCCACTAGAGCTATAGAAATAACACTAGTCTGACCTACAAATCAAACATAATTTAAAATTATTTGGAAGCACTAGATATGGTACTCTCTAGATATGGCAGAAAAGAGAAAACAGGCTGTTTACTTTAGGAATAATATATTGACTGACAGGAGGGACATTGCAGAGCCCAAATCCCCATCTACAAGACACTCCAGCGAGGCAGCCACATGTTTTAAGAGAAAGGTTGACCTTCTGACCTTCCTGATATAGTCTCAGAGATCTTTGAAGGAACAGATCCAGCTGGTCTTTCCTGGCAGAACTTCATCTCTGAGGTAATTGCTTTGCAATGTATGTGGAGAAGAGGTGCCAGGAATCCATGTGGTTAAAGGTCTGTTCAAGTAAACAATTTACTAAGGCTGCAATGGAAGGCAGTTGGAGAAGGCTCCCTTTTGGTTTGCTTATAGATCAGTGATCTGTAAAAGGGAAAAAGAGAGGCCATTTTGCTTTTACTACACAGAACCAGTGTGGTTACATTGTTGAATTGAAGCTGGGAGGCTTGGGTTCAAGTCCAACCTCAGCTATGGAATCTCAGTAGGTGATGTTGAACCAGACATTGTGTCTCACCTCAACGTACAGGTAGTCCTCAATTTATAACCACAACTGAGCCCAAGCATTCTGTGGCTAAGTGACATAGTTGTCAAATGAGGTTTGCCCCATTTTGCAACCTTTCTTGCCACAGTTGTTAATTGTATCATTGCAGTTGTTAAATTAGTTGTTAAGTGAATTTGGGTTCCCCGTTGACTTTGCTTGTCAGAAGATCGCAAAAGGTGATCACATGACCCCGGGATAGCGCAACTGTCATAAACATTAGCCAATTGCCAAGTGTCCAGATTTTGAGCACATGATCATGGGAATGCTTCAACAGTCATAACTGTGAAAAATAGTCATAAGTCACTTTTTTCAGTGTTGTTGTAGCTTTCAATGCCATTGTAATTGTAATCCTAATTAGGTCCCCATGTCTCTTTTCTGCACTAGAGAAATAGTTCCACTAGGGTAATAGAAATTTTTAGCAATTCAAATTACAGTAGAAAAATAGAAAGAAAATCACTTTAAGAAATGAATCTGAGATGTCAGTTTCTTCTTTATTTTTGAAAAAGCTTTGTGCTGAAAAACGAAAAAATGACACATTATGTTGCTACATGTCCCAGATTTAGTAAGCACAACTGAATTAATTTCATGTAAATATCTATGCTTATCAGTGGAGCTTTTCATTTAGTTAATTGTCTGTGTTATGTTTAATTTCTTTAACTACTATAATATATTCAGTGTTTATTTTCTTCACTATGTTAACACTTTTTAATATGGACATTTTCTTTTGCATTTCATTGGATACATAGGTGAAGAAGATCCAATATATTATTAAATTATAGTGTGGGGCAAAAATTTAATGCCCTGCCCAAATGCAATAAGCCTGAACCAATTCAGTCAAACAATTATATCAGGTTATCTGTGCTATAACATGATGCACTCTGTTGCATTCTCATGATTCTAAGACTCTTCTGTCAATTTCATTGAATTTCTCACATTGCATTTCTTTCCTCCCATGTTTTAGAATAGAATAGAATAAAAACTTTATTGTCACTTTAAATGTACACTAATCAGCATACATTAAAATGAAATTTCATTGCATTCAGCTCTCAAATGATGAGCATTATGCATATGCCCAGATAGATACACTGTCAACCTGCAAAACAACTTCAGCTGAAGCCATGCTTCTTCTGCTTCGTTTCTTGGTTGCCATTCAAAGGTGGGGTAAGAGGGAATTTAGGAATGTGATGCCTCAGCTGGCTAGCCATAACATCTACCAGCCAGCGTGTGAAACCAAGTTCATGTCAACGGACACCTGTTGAAGACGGGTGGGAATCTACATCTGGAGTGATTGGCTCATGTGACCTGAGAGACATTGGGTGATGGGGAAATCTCATTCTTTTAACTATCCCTAAGCATGGGAATAACTTAGAGCTAGCTTCACCTTTCTAAGTGCCGATATTATGTACTTAATAAAGGGTTGCGTGAACCTAAACACAGTGTCAAAGTCCTGATCTCCCAGAGTTCATTATTCAGAATGATGTATATGACACAAAGGAATACCACAGTCTAGTTCAAATGTACACATACAGATGGTGAAAAAAAAGAATCCTGCGAATTTACAAGATGGATGGCATAAGGAACAAAGCTGTTACAGAATCTAATAGTCCTGCTATAGATACTTTGAAACCTCCTCCAAAAGGGGAACAACAGAAACAGACTGTGAAGTGGGTGTGTGGGGACTCTAACAATACTTCGAGCCCTAAGTATATGGCGCTTATAAGCAGTATCCTGAATAATGGGAAGTGGGCTTCCTATCATCTTCTCAGCTGTCCTTACCACTTTCTGTATGGACTTTCTATCTGAGGCACTGCTGCCACCAAACCAAAGAGTGATGCAGTTCGTTAAAATGCTCTCAGTTGTGCCTGTGTAAAAAGTAGCCAGGTCAGAAGGAGAAAAATGTGCTTTCCTCATCTGATGCAGGAAATGCAAGTGCTGGTTTACACACTTCACTAAGGATGACATGTGGAGAGACCAAGTCAGATTGTTAGTTATCTGCACCCACAGATATTTAACACTATTGGCTACCTCCACAGCTCCAGCCTTGATATAAAGTGGAGTATGATTATGCCGGCTCTTTCTAAAATCTACAATGATCTCCTTTGTTTTGTTAACATTCAAAACCAGGTTATTTTTATTGCACCACCAAAGCCTTCACCTCCTCCCTATAAGAATCTTCACTGTCATCCCGGATAAGCCCCACCACTGCTGTGTCATCTGCATACTTCACAATATGATTCGTAGCAGACTTGGCATAGCAGTCCTAGGTCATCAAGGTGAACAGCAACAGACTCAAAGCACAGCAAAGGCAACAGAAAAAAGGGAACCAGGCTAGGGTAGACATGCTGCACTAAATAACGTTAAGTAAAGGTTACGAAACCTTGCTACAGATCTGCTGGTCCCAGTGGCAAATTTAAGTCAGTTCAATTGACCCTGCCTTATCCTTTCGGAGATGTAACAAAACAAAAAATTGGTAAGGTTTATTATGTCAGATACCACAGCACCTAGAGCACAGTGTAAAAATATAACACGGCAGAGTATCATCCCTCTGACACTGTAATCGGAAAACTTTTCTTGTGTTAACTGTCATATAGGTGGGAAATTGAGAAGCGATCCTGCAAAAGGCCGGGCTGCTTCAGAAAAGGATGAAACTATACTTTATAAAATTACACAGAGTGAACCTGATTAGAGAGGTGTTTTTCTCCCTGTCATAATAGTAGAATCTGAGGTCATCCGGGGAAGTTGGTTGATAAGGATTAGGGATAAAGGAATGTTCTGCCCCAGGTCCGGATTCCCGAGGATATTGACACCAACGGTCCTTATCAAATTTATTAAGTAGCAAGAATAAACCAAGTCCGGCAAAGGTTGACAACCAGCCCAGAAAACAAGATATGATAAGACTTTTCCAAAAATGCTCTGATGATAATTACAAGTTGTTTCTAGCAAGAAACTTACTAACGGCGTGTGACTTAAATAGGCTAAGGGAGTGGCCAATTATCTTCATGCCTTATTCTCGAGAAGACCTCCTCCTCCTGAGTAGCCACTCCTGCCTTTTGGCAGCCCTGCGTGCTCGAGCATTTAGGAGAGGCCCCTCCACTTTGCTATCTCCACTTGAAGGAGCCAATGGAGTTCTGAATACCCTGGCTGATCTCTGCCTCTGGCACTACATCCTCTTCAGCCTTCTCGCTATCTGACGCGAGCGCCGGCTGCGCAGGCTGCTAGCACGACACCACACCAACCTTCTTGTCATCGGGATCAGCCACAATCCATGCAGGCCGTTGGCGGGCCACAACAAGGAAGTGAAGTATTGTTTCTTTTTCTTTTTTGCATAGCACATTTTTAAACTATGGATTTGGGTTGCAAAATATCGACACTACCTTATAATCATCCACATCTACTGACAATAAATGTTTAGGAATGATATTGTTAGCAATAGGAAGAACATTCATTTAATTCTCATTTGAATACAATCTTAACAAGTTTGCATTTTAAACCATTGCACAAAACCTAAGATTGGTTATCATTTCAAATTGGCATTATTCCAAATTTTGCGATACAGTTTGCTAACCAAAGTACCTGTTTCCCTGAAAAGAAGATAGCTCAGAATTAAAAGGCAAGTCTTCTCAAAGAATGTTTAGACAACTCTCCAAAAAGTCTGCCTCAATTATACTATTCATAATGAAATCAAGATATTTTCCCCATTTTAAGTGTAACTTTGGGGACGGGGAGTAAAGGTTCTATGCCAGCTGGCTGGGGAATTCTGGGAGTTGAAATCCACCCATCTTCAAGCTACCAAGATTGAGAAACATTGCTCTATGCTTCCCTTTGATATATTAATGAAGACTTAATACAAAACAACATATATGCATTATTTCTCCAAGCCTCAGGAAAAGAGCTGTTATGACTATTCCTCCAGATGAGCAACCATTTTAATAATGTGTTTTAGAATATTTGATATCCTGAGTGCACAACTATTACATATGTACTTGGTTTTTATTTTTGACTACTGTGTGTTTGTTTTAACCCAAGTTATAGAATTGGAGAGTATTTCAATCAGATGATTGGAATACCTTGGAAATATATACAACTAATAATGTACATGTGCAGCATTATATTGGGGAAAATTGCAAAAAAGAAATGATTGAAATAGGCAAAATCATTAACCAGAAAGGAGATATTTTGGGAAAACATGCACTGAAACTTTAGTAAGCACTTTATTTTAAGAAAACATTCTCAAGTCCAACAATCAGTCAATTCATCAAAATGAGAAACTTGGAAAAAACAAACTTAACAGAATTGGAAAAATGAGAAGCTTGAGAAACACTAAAATGTGATATTCATCCTACAGTACCTCATTTTGGTGGCTGAATGCAAAATCTAGAAGCAGAAGCACTCACTACCTGAGTGCCAGAAAAGGGAATTGACCACATGTGTTGCTTTTCAATGCCCAAGAGTTTATGGCTGTATCATGCTGGACTAGCCAGGACCTTGACATGATCCAGCAGGAGTCTTACTGAAATACTTTTAGCCGTGGTGACACAGTGGTTAGAATGCAGTATTGCAGGCTAATTCTGCTGACTGCCGGCTGATGGCAGTTTGGTAGTTCATGTCTCACCGGCTCAAGTTTGACTCAGCCTTCTATCCTTCTGAGGTCGGTAAAATGAGGACCCAGATTATTGGGGGCAATATGCTGACTCTAAACCATTTAGAGAGAGCTGTAAAAGCACTATGAAGCGGTAGAGGTATATAAGTCTAAACGCTAGTGCTAGTGCTAGTGCTATCCAGATCTAAGATTTTATGGTAGCATATTTACTTTAAAAAGAAAAGGAATAACTCTGTTTATAGGAGCACTGTGAAATAAGGGCCCCATATTCCAAATAGTTAAAAATTATTATCAAGCCTACACAGAAGAGGAAAGAGGTAACAGCACTGATTATGTTTTCAGGAGGATAACTGGTTAGAGTCGCATACAGATGGTTTTAATTAGTAATGCAAAAGCAAGCCTTTCTCCATTAACCCAAAACAATCTACTTTGTTGGCAGTCAGAGTCTTCTAGGGAAATTTGATATTCAAGGATGCAGCCAAAAGACATCTAAGTACTGAATCCACTCTCCATTATAGGGTTCTTCACACACACACACACACACACACACACACACACACACCACACACACTCACTACCCCTGCACTTCCTTACTAAGTAACCATTCAAGTAGACGGCTTTTGAAAGTCTCCCCCCTCCCTTAGAAATTGCTTTATTTAAAGATGTTATATCTATACCTATATCATATATATATATATGTATGTATGTATGTATGTATGTATGTATGTATGTATGTATATACTGTTTCCTTGAAAATAAGACATCCTCTGATAATAAGCCCAATCGGGCTTTTGAGTGCATGTGCTAAAATAAGCCCCCTTCTGAAAATAAGCCCTCCCCCAAAATATTTAAACACATGCATAGCCGGTCCCTCCCATTTCCTCTGGTTAGGGTTAGGAAGACAGAGCTGGAAATCAGGTAAGACGGCAAGAGGAGCCCCATCTTGCTCCACGTGCCAGAAAATAATAAGACCTCCCCGAAAATAAGGGTTATTTTGGGGTTCAAAAAAAGATAAGACAGGGTCTTATTTTCGGGAAAACATGGTATATTTACCACTTAATCAGCACACTCAGTTGTCATGGGAAGTATTTCTCAGTGCTATTTGTTATTTTTTTTTAAATGACTTCAAAAGCATATAATTTCCTCAATTCAATGGACAACATCCTCTTATGCATGGAGATCAGTGGTGGGCTCCTCCCGGTTTGGCCCGGTTCGGCCGAGCCGATAGGGTGATAATGTGATGTCACCGAACCGGTTCTCTTGGTTCGGGAGCTGGGCCCTCCCACCCCCACCCCCCGTGTTATTCTTACCTTTTATTTGGCCCCGCCCCCAATCTATTCATTGCCTCCCAAGTTCCAGCTGATCGGCTAGAAGGAAAAAAACTGTTTAAACTCTTGCCACGGGTCTTCAAAAGGCCACCCTACAGCTGATCAGTGTTAAAAGGCAGTGTGGTGGTAGACCAGTGTGCTTGAAAAACAAATGGGTAGACCGGTGCGCTCGAAAAACAAATGGGTAGACCAGTGCCTCCAAAAACAAATGGGTAGACCGGAATACTCCAAGAACAAATGGGTAGACCAGTACAGCTCTGCAAGCAGTTAAAAGCCTAGTAGACCAGTACCTCTACTAAATCCTAAAGAATTGTCACATGACCACAAAAACCATGCTTACAAAATAAGCCATGCCCACAGTAAAAAAATTTTAGAACCCATCCCTGATGGAGATCATTGTTTATATCAGATTTTCTCCTAGTCACGATATGTATTCTTTTTCAATTTGTTTCCAATGAAGTTTGAACTTCTTTGAAAATTCTCAATCACTCTCTGAGGTGTAGAACAATCCAACCAAACTATTTACTGCTGTCTGATAAGAATGTGAACTCAGATATCTAACATCTTCATACCTAGAGGTCTCTCTAAAGCAGGGGTCTCCAACCTTGGCAACTTTAAGCCTGGAGGACTTCAACTTTCAGAATTCCCCAGCCAGCAGTTGGGAAATAAAGTTGCCAAGGTTGGAGACCCCTGCTCTAGAATGACTTTCCACAGATTTTTCTTTCCTCAGATCAGAATTATTTTCCATCTGCAAAGTAATGGAAGTCACTTAACGTTCAAAGGCACAAAATGTCTAAGAAAACCATTGACAAATCACTTCTACATTTATTTCAACCAGTCCCCAACTGAGGTCCATCAGATTGTTGTGTCAGAATTTACCAGACCATCAGATGCTACAATCCCAATATATCTGGAAAAGACAAATTTTGGGAAGGCTGTCTATCTTTCAGTAAAGTCAATAAAAAAAAAACTTCAATTGATCCCAGAAAATCTTGGCTTTAGTAAGCTCAGCTTTGGTAAGTAGTCAGATGAATCAAAATGAACAAGTCAACACAAGTGAAAGGGCATGTTGTTGTTTTTTATTAAAATGCCTGAAGGGAGATTTATAGGCATGAATGCTTGAAACCCAAGAGCAAAAGAGCTTTTGTTCTGTTATTATTTTAGAAATATATTTTCATGTTTTCACAAGGATGTTTATTTCTTCCTTTATAAAAGTGTTTTTTTTTTCCTTATTCCGAACATTGAGGTTGTCTTAACCACCCAGAAGACTCCATCGGACCACAATACATTTTCAGTTGTTTTTCAGCTTACTTGATACGTATCCCAGCCAAATCTCTCATATTGCACTGGGAATATTTTGCATTTTCAAAATGAGCCTTGTCCCTGGTGACAACTAATGATAATACTCTAAAAGCTTTCATTTCCATTCCAATAGCAAAAAATTCAACGGTGTCTCAGCAGTAATTATTATTAACCTTTTCCTAGGATTTCAATGTCTTTGTTACCGTAGTGTGATTGAGCGATATTAAATGCTAAATTTTGAAGTCTTGCCAGTGGTGAAATCCAATTTTTTTTACTACCAGTTCTGTGGGCGTGGCTTGGTGGGCATGGCAGAGGAAGGATACTGTAAAATCTCCATTCCCACCCCACTCCAGGGGAAGGATACTGCAAAATCCCCATTCCCTCCCCACCCCTGGGGTAGGGATATTGCAAAATCTCCATTCCCACCCCACTCTGTGGCCAGCCAGTTCCGGTTCTCTGAACTACTCAAAATTTCCACAGCCCGTTCTCCGAACTGCTCAAAATTTCTGCTACCGGTTTTTCTTTCTTTCTTTCTTTTTTGGTAAATGCACATTATCTTGCCTATTGAAAGAGTGGAAAAGCCCACTCATTAATATTTCAGTGATCTTCCTGTTCATTCTTTTGAGAGGGGCCTTGAACTTCTGCCCCCAATTATTTCCTCATCATCATATCAACATTTGTAAATAAAACTATTTGTAAAAATCATCCTTAAGTGGTCAGTAGAGGGGGCTTGCATAAGTGTACTAACAGGCCTATCGTCCCTGTCATTGTATTTTTATTCTTTTTATTCTTGTTCTCGTTTTTCTTTGACAAATTCTAATAACTAACTAACTAACTAACTAACTAAATAAATAAATAAATAAGTAAATAAGATATAATACCAGTTGTGGACTATTTTCAACTACTGTCAATGATTCAACCACTGATCTTGAGTCCAACATTTTGGCCACTAAATTGCATTTAAGAGCTAGGATCAGGGAGGAGGAAGGATGACAAATAGCAGAGCTGCTAAACATTCACGTTTTCCACTGCATCTTTAAGAAGATTTGCATTTCCTAAAGATGACCCCTATCCCCAAACCAATGGACATATAGTTGCTCCTATGTGCTAGTCCTCTGACACAGTTTTTCCCCTCTTGGTAACCTCCAAAGGTATCCAGTTAATGATTCCAGATATTGCAAAATCTAATCTTGGATTTGGAAGGAATAGTCAGTTCTAATATACAGTATATTCAGGGGTGAAATCCAGCAGGTCCTGACAGGTTCTGGAGAACCAGTAGCGGAAATTTTGAGTAGTTTGGAGAACCGGCAAATACCACATCTGGCTGGCCTCAGAGTGGGGTAGGAATGGAGATTTTGCAATACCCTTCTCCCAGGAGTGGGGAGGGAATGGGGATTTTGCAGTATCCTTCCCTTGGAGTGGGGTGGGAATGGGGATTTTGCAGTATCCTTCCCCTGCCACGCCCACCAAGCCACGCCCACAGTACCAGTAGTAAAAAAAAATTGAATTCCACCACTGAGTATATTGACTGTCTCCTTACATGCTGCTATAATATAGCCAACATCTAATTATTACTGCATTTAAACTCTTTTAGAAAGAAGAAATAAATCAACTTCTTAAACTGCTTTACAGGTATGATCTTTTCTGCTCTTTTCCTCTAGTTACTGGTTCAGAAGGTGGAATAAAGCAGATGGTCAGACTACTAGCTGAATGATTGGGGTATGTATGCAATAAATACTCAGAATAAAGCTTTTCCCTCACAGTTGTTGTCAAAGTATATACGAATATAACTATAAGACTGTTGCAATTATATCCCTCTCCTGGAATTTTTCTTTTGAACATAACATTGCAAAATGGTTACGATAGTAACAGTGAGGCTAACAGTGCCATCTGCTGGCTGAATAATATCATTACCTGTATTACTCACATATATATGTCAAAGGATTCAATATCAGCATATGGGGGAAAAATCCACGTTGGTATAAATTGACTAAACTTCGTAAATATAGTTTACATAAATGTTTAATTCCATCCTTCTGATTAAGAACTTATTACTGGGGATTGTATGATTTTTCTAGTTATCCATTTCAGAGCAACTTGCTACAGTAAGCACAATTTCCTGAAGAACTGCCTGAATAGAAAGGCAAGAAAAGCGGAGGGGAAAAAACCGAGGATCTCACTTAAAATCTTACAGGAAAAAAGGAATATGGGAGGATTCGGACTCCCGGATTGGGAAACGTATTACAGAGCAGCCAAGTTAATATGGATAAGGGAATGGATCACTTTGGAGAACAAGAGAATTCTAATGTTAGAAGGCCATGACTTACAGAGAGGGTGGCATGCGTATCTATGGGACAAAGATAAGAAAAAGAAAACCTACTTCCACAGACATAAAATTAGGGACTCCCTAATACAAACCTGGCCGGGAATTAGGCAGAGATACTATACAAAAGTCCCAAAATGGCTCTCCACGGTAGAGGCATTGATTTACCTCAATAGGTGGGGAATGGAGAAACTATGCAGATACAAAGACATTGTCGACGGAGGGGGAAACCTTAAATCAAATGATGCCCTGAGAGACCAAGGTATAACCCTAGATTGGTGGACCTATCTGCAAATAAAATCAAGATACCAGAAAGATAAGGATGAATATGGCTTAGAATTAGGATACAATGGACTAGACAAAATTTTGATGGGACCAGGGAAAAAAGCTTTGGCTAAGCTATATAATTACTTATTAGATGAAGACAGGGATGAGGACAAAATCAGAAACCAACTGAGAGTATGGAAGAGAAATATTGGGCACAGCTTAAACTTTAACGAATGGGAAGAGGCGTGGAATAAAAACTATAAACTAACTAGAGCAGCCACGTATAAGGAAAATCACTACAAAATGCTCCATAGATGGCATTTAGCACCTGCGAGATTAGCAAAGATGTTCCCCAATGTGCACCCAAATTTTTGGAAATGTGGCCATGGTCAGGGCACCTTCTTTCATATGTGGTGGACATGCCCCGAAGCAAAAAGATACTGGAGCAAAATTCGGAGATGGTTGAAAGACATAATTAAAGAAGAAATAGATTTGAATCCAGAAATATTTCTCCTGGGAATGGTAAAGAAAGGGTATGGAAAGGAAAAGGTCCACCTCCTAATACACATAAGTACAGCTGCCAGACTGGCATACGCTCAATACTGGAAAAAGAAAGACCTACCACCAGACGACCTTATAATTAGCAAAATATTAGAGTGTGCAGAGATAAGTAAATTAACGCACGAGATAAATAATGATGAAAATTCAGATTATGATACTGTGTGGGGAAGATGGTACAAATGGATAAATGATAGAATCAAGGAAGGAGTAAAAGGTGTAGAAATTAAATAGAAATGTATAGTATAAATGACACCAGATATTTTTCATATATTTATGTACAAACACTGCGAAACCGATGTCAAACAGAATTGTTATTATATTTTATGTAAAAAAAATCAATAAAATGTTTAAAAAAAAAGCAAGAAAAGCAGCTGAGAAATAAATGCGTGCAAGCTGAATCTCTCACAAGGGCCACTCAGTTTAATAAGAGTTATTCCACAGTAAACGTGCACATAAACACCACCCAAGTCAGGAAGACCGGTGTATCGCAGTGATTAGAAGAGCAAATAAAGGTACAAAGACACAAGTTTAAAGTCCACTATAAAGTTCAAAAGAGGGATGCGGTGGCTCAGTGGCTAAGATGCTGAGCTTATCGATCGAAAGGTCAGAAGTTCAGCAGTTCGAATCCCTACTGCTGCGTAATGGGGTGAGCTCCTGTTACTTGTCCCAGCTTCTGCCAACCAAGCAGTTCGAAAGCACGTAAAAAATGCAAGTAGAAAAATAGGGAGCACCTTTGGTGGGAAGGTAATCTTGTTCCATGTGCCTTTGGCATTTAGTCATGCCGGCCACATGACCACGGAGACGTCTTCGGACAGCGCTGATTCTTCAGCTTTGAAATGGAGATAAGCACCGCCCCCTAGAGTTGGGAACGACTAGCACATATGTGAGGGGAACCTTTCCCTTTCCTTTCCCTTTATCTTTAATAATAATAATAATAATAATTATTATTATTATTATTATTATTATTATTATTATTATTATTATTTTATTTCTATACCGCCCTTCTCCCGAAGGACTCAGGGCGGTGTACAGCCTATTTAAAAACACAGACAAAACAACAGTATAAAATTTAAAATAATTAAATAAGGTGGCTCAAATTTAAAACCCCAATAAATTTAAATACCCAATTTAAAACTATTGTGTTGATAGTCCGGCCTGGCGAAACAACAGGGTCTTCAATGTGCAGCGAAACACCCGGAGGTCGGAGATCTTACGAATTTCCGGGGGCAGTTCATTCCACAGGGCTGGGGCTCCCATAGAGAAGGCCCTCCCCCTGGGTGTCACCAGCCGACATAACTTGGCTGATGGCACCCTGAGGAGACCCTCTCTGTGGGAACGGACTGGTCGGTGGGAGGCTATTGGTGGCAGAAGACGGTTTCGGAGGTACCCGGGTCCTATGCCATGGAGCGCTTTAAAGGTGGTAACTAACACCTTGAATCGCACCCGGAAGACCACTGGGAGCCAGTGCAGCTCGCGCAGGAGGGGTGTCACATGGGCACAACGGGTTGCGCCCATAACCACCCGCGCGGCCGCATTCTGGACCAGTTGGAGCCTCCGAGTGCTCTTCAAGGGGAGCCCCATGTAGAGAGCATTACAATAGTCCAACCGGGAAGTAAAAAGAGCATGAGTGACCATGCGCAGGGCGTCCCGATCCAGAAAGGGCTGCAACTGGCGAATCAGGCGAACCTGATAAAAGGCCCCCCTGGCCACGGCCGTCATATGCTCTTCTAAAGACAGCCGCGCATCCAGGAGGACACCCAGATTGCGAGCCCTCTCCGTGGGGGGCAAAGATTCACCCCCAATAGTCAGCGATGGCACCTGCTGACTATATCGGGGCGCCGAAAGCCACAGCCACTCGGTCTTGGAGGGGTTGAGTCTGAGCCTGTTCCTCCCCATCCAGACCCGCACGGCCTCCAGGCAGCGAGACATCACATCAAGGGCATCGTTGGGGTGGTCTGGGGTGGAGATGTACAGCTGAGTATCATCAGCGTACAGATGGCACTTCACCCCAAAACCACGGATGATCTCACCCAGCGGCTTCACATAAATGTTGAACAGGAGGGGCGAGAGGACCGACCCTTGCGGCACTCCCCATGCAAGACGCCTCGAGGTCGACCTCTGTCCCCCTGCCAACATGAACTGCGAACGGTCAGAGAGGAAGGAGGAGAACCACCGCAAAACGGTGCCCCCTATTCCTAACCCCCTCAACCACTGCAGCATGATACCATGGTCGATGGTATCAAAAGCCGCTGAGAGATCTAATAGGACTAGGACAGAGGAGCAACCCCTGTCCCGAGCCCTCCAGAGATCATCCACCAACACGACCAATGCCGTTTCTGTGCTGTACCCCTGCCTGAAGCCCGACTGGTATGGGTCTAGATAGATAGCTTCATTCAGGTGCTGGGGAAGTTGTTGTGCCACCACGCTCTCAACAACCTTCGCCACAAAACGAAGGTTGGAGACTGGACGATAGTTGGCTAATTCAGCCGGGTCCAGGGAAGGCTTCTTGAGGAGGGGCCTCACTACCGCCTCTTTCAAGGCGGCAGGAAAGGCACCCTCACTCAAAGAAGCACCTATAATCCCCTGGAGCCAGCCTTGTGTAACCTCCCGGGAGGCCAGTACCAACCAGGAGGGACACGGGTCCAATAAACACGTGGCGGCACTAATCTTACCCAGAACCCAAATCTTTCCCTTTATCTATAAAATTCAAGGGCTCATCTGAAGCCCATCACCAACACCCAGCCTTATTGACCTAGTTGCCATACTAACCGACTAAAATCAGATAAAATGGGCAGGAGGGAAGGTATCAGGTCTGATACCTTGGGACAAAGTGAAGGAATGGAAGGTATAATTGTAACAAATATCCTTTTTATTTTAAAACACAACAGAACAACACTGGGCCTGACAGTCCTTACTACGATGACACTATGTTGAAAATTCAGAAGGGCCAGATCTTTTGCTCCCAAATATGCATTTAAAGCTTCCTGGGATTTCTTTTTCTTTAAACAGTATTTTATTTGGCAAGCTTGCACATTTCAATGAAAAACCAGAAATGATTGAAATGAATAGAAAACTGGAAATGTTTTTCCAATAAAATTCTGGGTTTCATTTACCTTATTCTTATAAAATTTGCAAGATTGCTCTCTGATTGTTTCTAGCATATTATACGAGGCCATCAAGACCATTCTCATGAAAAATTCTGCATAAACTCTGAAATTCAAGACTGCATTCAATTAATATATAACGAATGAGCTTAGATTGATTATATTTGGGGTTATCTTTATTACAGTCTCTTGGTTTTTTTCTTTATTCCCAAATAAACTTTTCATATCTGAACACAGAAGACTCTTATTTTAAAATAATTTTTTTTAAAAATGTTCGTAATGCATATAAATCTGAACAACTGCAAAGCTATCCTTGGAGATCATTCATGAATTTCTTTGAGTTGCTGGCTCTAGGGTAAAGAAATCAAAGCATCTATCTAATTTTTTTTAGGACTCAGAAAGTCTAACCAACTGGATATAGTTGGATATTCTATTGTGCTGAAACCTTGAAAAGATGGGATACAACTAGTCGGAAGTGTAATTCTATCCCCAGATGCATACCAAAAGAAATATGTCCATCAGAAGCCTCCAATGCATTTCAATTGGACAGACATTTTGTACTACAGGAGCATATTAATGGCATTTTGGGATTCACAAAATCCCTCATTCTTTCAGAATTCCATTATGGGCAATGTCAAATGGCAATGTAAAACTGCTCTTGACCAACACTTGAGCTGACAGCAGCAGAAAATTGCCCCGTTGCCTATTTTGTAACAAAAACAAATGCAGTGATGGATACTGTCCTTACTTTTAACTGGAAGGGCAAGTTAAGATGGCTGACAAATCCCCTCAGCTTCATTCTCCCTCTACCAAGCTTCACCCGCTGGCAGGCAAATAGCAACCAATCCCTGTCCTTAATGTGGTGGTGGGATAAGATTGAGCAAGCATAGATGGGTGCTTGGAAAGGTACAGTATGCCCAGGGATGAAATCCAGCAGGTTCTGACAGGTTCTGGAGAACCGGTAGCAGAAATTTTGAGTAGTTCGGAGAACTGGCAAATACCACCTCTGGCTGGCCCCAGAGTGGGGTGGGAATGGAGATTTTGCAATATCCTTTCCCCAGGAGTGGGGAGGGAATGGGGATTTTGCAGTATCCTTCCCCTGCCACGCCCACCAAGCCACCCCCACCAAGCCACGCCCACAGAACCAGTAGTAAAAAAAATTGGATTTCACCACTGAGTATGCCTTTTGCTAAAATGGATTAACAGATCATAGATGTGGAGCACCCCATACCTGTGTCCTATCAGTTTATTACTGAACCTAGGTCTAGCACTGTTTTGACAGAATGCTAAACCTGGATCTAAACCTGGCATCAAGTTTCACATGAAGAGGAGAGATGTGGGTGTGAAATAGCAATAGAGGTAGCAATAAATAACAATCAAACATTTTTAGGGATTGAAGGGATTGACAGGAATGGGCAGCTTGTTCAATTCTGTTTTCAATTCTGATCATGGAGCGGGTGCAGTGTGGGCAAAATGATTCTGTCTCCTCCTATGCTTAATGAAAAGTATAGCCACCTGAAAACTTTTGTTGAAAAAAACAGAGAAAAATATGTAATGCATCTTATAATGATGGAACGAGCAATATACAGCAGGCAGAACCTGGCTGTCATTCTCCACTTAACTTTTGACTTTTGTAAAAAGCTTTGCCTCTCACCACAGGGCTGCTTTAAAGGAGACTAAACTTGTATTTATAATAAGTCAACATAAGGCTTAACAAGCACTTTGGAAAGGATTTGTTTAGCATTAGATAGCCAGATACCTTTTCAGAATCCAGGTGTTTGGTTTCTCCTGGAGATTAAGCTCAAATAATCACATAGGGCAGCTCTAAGAGGTAAAATAGGGCAGGGGTCTCCAACCTTAGCAACTTTAAGACTTGTGGACTTCAACTCTCAGAATTCTTCAACTCTGGGAGTTGAAGTCCACAAGTCTTAAAGTTGCCAAGGTTAGAGACTCCTGAAATAGGACATAACCATAGCAACTAAAATGCCCAAGAGAAACTGGACAGACTCTAACCCCAACTGCACCAGAAACTCTAATATATTGGAACAATGTTTTTCAACCTTGGCAACTTTAAGATGTGTGGATCCAAATCCTAGAATTCCACAGCTAGCATGGCATGGCTGGCTGTGGAATTCTGGGAGTTGGAGTCCAGACATCTTAAATTTTCAAGGTTCAAAAACATTGTACAGGTAGTCCTTGACTTACGACCACAATTGAGTCCAAAATTTCTGTTGTTACGTGAGATATTTGTTAAGTGAGTTTTGCTCTATTTGATGGCTTTTCTTGCTACAGTTGTTAAGTGACTCACTGCAGTTGATAAATTAGCAACCTGTTTGTTAAGTGAATCTGGCTTCCCCATTGACTTTGCTTATCAGAAGGTCACAAAAGAGGATCACATGATCCTGAGATCCTGAGACACAGCAAAGGCCATAAATACGAGACACAGCAAAGGCCATAAATACAAAGCAGTTGCCAATCATCTGAATTTTGATCACATGATCCTGGGGATGCTGCAAAGGTCTTAACTCTGAAAAACGGTCATGAATCACATTTTTTTCAGTGCATTTGTAACTTTGAATGATCACTAAACAAACTGTTGTAAATCGAGGGCTACCAGTATTAGAATACATTCATGGCAAAAATTATGGCAGGAGACAGTTGGAACAGTTCCAATTTTGAAGTTTGGAATAATCAAAAAACAATGTTAAGATGTCTCAGGTGTGGGAATGAGATGAAGGCAACATCATGATTAAGGCATTCAAAAATAGCTGCCTGAGCATGTTTGTATCGCAATTAGGGGACAGGCTGATGGCATTACCTTCAGAGGAGTATCTTCAAACAAAAATAGTTCAGACATTCAGTTTGATTAGCTATTTGGTGATGTGTGTTTTCTATACAAATCAGCCCTCCAAACAAGGAAAAGAAGAAAGAGAATGGATTTAGTGAAAGGCTGCTTCTCAGCATGTCACTAATAGTGCTGAAGTGTTTGTCATATCAATAACAGGCTCTATAAAGGTGCTTTCCATTAAATATATTGTTTTTGGTCTGCCATGCAAATCTTGCAATAAAAGGAAGGGCAAGAACTACAGAAGCAATTTCAAAAGTAATTACAAGCAGAAACAATAGAATCCATCACAGAGTATGAAAATATAAAGGAAGTCTCTACATAAGAACTAATGACTTCACTGCATGATTTACACAGAAATAAAACAATAAGTTTAAAATAATTAACAAGAGGGGAAGTAATGAGAAGGGGAAAAAAATTCCCTTGGACTGGCACTAAATGTTGGATTTGTTGCAGCAAGTTCTCCCATAAGACTTTCCATTAATCACCAAGAACTGCAAGTGATACTTTCTTATTCCCAGCAATAACCAAAAAGGAATTAATGATATTTTAAGGTATTTCTGAAATTATAAACAAAACTAATTTGTAGTCTTATGGTAATATAATGGCTTTCGAACTGTAAGTAGAAAGGTGAGAGGAAATTATATGCATAGGTGTATCAAAAGGAAAGATCAACTCTAGGAGCTGTTTCCAAATCAAGACAATGGGGTTTTTTTTCCTCCTCTCAAATGTTAATGTACATTTTACTATTTTTATTTTACCACTGTTAAACCCTGAAATTTTTCTCTATTTTGGTTTTAGCTCTAACCAAGAAGTCTATGTAACTGCAAAAGCAGGAACCTGCACCTGAAAAAGAATTTCCCACCTTCAGATTTGTACCATCCTGTTTTTTAAAAAATGATCCTATGCAAGGAAAGGAAAATTCCCTTCCTTTATGAAGAAATCCTGGGAAGGGATGAACCACGTCTTTCAAAGACTAGGAAGAAGGTATTTGATAGCTGATTCACCAGTCTCATCGGAAGATCATTAAACTAGAACAAAAGGAGCTACGAAAGCAGAATAAAAAAGGAGGAGGAAGAGACCAAGCTGTGAATTTAGAGTTTTGCAAGAATCTACAACAGAGTGATCAGTAAGTGGTGCCATTCAAAATATCAAATACTAATATATCAGTGCGCAGAGTATGGACAATAAGAAGGTAGTGCTAGCGATACTAATTCATCATATATGATAGGTGTTACTGAAACTTGATGGGCCAATACTCATTATTGTTACATACAGTCAAAGATTACAATTTATTCAGAAGGAACAGACACAATAGAAAAACTGTTGGACTGTACATAAATAAAAAAAAATAAGTTGCATAGAAATTAAGGGACTGGATTACCAATATTGTATTCCAGGTTTGTGTAAAAATAAAAGGCGAGATGAACAAAAGTCATATATGAGTCTTGGGCAGGTCAAAGATACAGATGAAACATTTTTGCATCAGATAGCCAATCTTTCAAAGAGGCATATGACTGTGATAATGAGAGGTTCAATTATCTTATAGTAGCTGGGAATCTCTGTCAAGAATCAGAGGTTCAGCAAATCTTTGTCCTCTCTTGTTAATAACTTCTTGTGTCAGAAAGCAAAAGGAAGAACAAAGAGGGTTGCTATTCTAGATCTTATTCTCACTGAAAGTTGGTTGAGGAAGTGACTGGCATCTTGGGGAAATTGTTATTTTTGAATGTTTATTATCTGGAGAAGGAGGAACTGAGAGAGTTTATGCTGGACTTCAGAACCGTGGATTTTGGCAGACTGCAGAGGAAGGTAAGTCAGATACAGGAACTTGAAATCTTAAAGAAGAAAAATGACAGGCTGTCAGCCAGTGGAACAGCTTTCCTCAGGAAATGCTGAATTCTCCTTTACAAGAAGTTTTCAAACAGGTTGTTAGGTCACCTGTCAGAGATGTTCTAAAGTAGCATTTCCCAGCTTGGGCAACATTGAGATACAACTCCCAGAATCCTAAACAAAAATCATATTGGCTGATGAATTCTGGGAGTTGGTCCACATATCATAGAGTTATCATAGAGTTTGGGAAATGCTGTTCTAAAGTGGATTCTGCATGAAGCAGGATATTGTATTGGATGATCTCTATAATATCTTCCAATTCTATGATTCTATGAAACATGTTTCCCTTGAAATGAAAGGAAGAAGAATTGCAACTCTCCACGGACATATAACTACACAAGAAACTCTGGTATGAAGGCTCTAAAAATATCTTAACAGACACACATACCAAATATCAAACACATCAGTCTTACTATTTTATTTCTTATCAAATTTAAATCTTTCCATTGACTGAACATAAGAAAACCAATGGCATATGTTACCTTCCAATTCTAAATCGTCTCATGTTTTTAACTTAAATTCTCCTTGAGAGAAAAATGAATAAATACATACATCAGCATGTTAACCAGTTTTGTCATTTGTCTTCTAAAAACAGTTTCTTGTGACAACCACAATGGGCTATTAGAAGACAATCTTACCTTATACCTATACTTTTAATTTTTAATTTTGGTTTAATTAAACCAAATTAAATTAATTTTGGTTAATTAAATTAACCAAATTTTAAATTAATTAAATTTTAATTTTGGTTTAATTAAACCAAAATTGGTGATTTCCTAAAATATTTTCTGACAGTTCAAAGAAGAAACTTGCCAACAATCATTCAAGCAGAATTATTTTCAGACTAAATATTGTAGTCTGAATATGTAGTGGAATATTTGTTCACTGTAGAAAAAGAGAATGATCAATATATCCATTTTCTCAGTGTTCATTACATGTCATTGAAAAATAAAGTTTAATATAAAAATGGATTTCATTGGAAAAAATCAATTCAATTTTACCTGATTTCAGACTAATTACAATTTAATTGGTGCACTGTAAAGCTAAAGACAAAAGAAAAATGAGCCAAGATAAAGTTTTGTTCAGTAAGATAATGAATAAGGCTTTTGCTTGGGGAGTGAGGAAGATGAGGGTTATACATTATATAGGCTATATGAATATATTACATTCTTGACATATTTTATTTGATAAATTATTAAAGACAGTAAGCTTAGCAATATTCTATAAAGCAAAATTAATAAAACTGTCATTTTCAAAGGTATGACTAATTCTAATAATATAAATCCTTAATGTAAAATGTAACTCCTTTCCAATATTGTGACCTACATTCCATACAAAGAAAGTAATGATTGCTCATTTATCTGGAGCATATATCCCTCTCCTCCATTTTAAACATATTCCAAATGACATTCAAAATAACTAAAAAGTTGCCGCCATTAGGTTTACAACTAAGAAGACAAACCAGATAAACATTTAGCTGATACAATTAATATATTATTTGTATTTTAATATAGTACAAATTCTTAAATTTTCTGTTTTGTTTTGTCCTTAATGCTTTCTTATTAAGGTACACAGTGATTTTTTTTAGTTTACAATTGAAGTGATCAATAATCAATCATTGAGAAATAACTGTAAGTTTGGTAAGTAAGAAAGATTTGGGGGGAGGAATTAAGAGGTAGCATGACAGAGCTACATGTTCAGCTGAGATTCAAGGCAAAGGTTCTAAAGTATGAATTAAATAAAATCTAGTTAAAATATTGAATGAAGTCATGAAATGACTTGCTGCTGGTAGCTATCTTGTGGTAATTGCCTGCAATTTTATCCTGTGGTGCATCTGACATTTTTGCCATCCTGTCTGAAAATAACCTGGCAAAGATTGTTGATCATTCATAGGAATGTAGGAATCCTTTAAGTTAATGACTATTAGCAATAGCAATAGCACTTAGACTATTATACCACTTCATAGTGCTTTACAGCCCTAAACAGTTTACAAAGTCAGAATATTCCCCCCAACAATCTGGATCCTTATTTTACCAACTTCGGAAGGATGGAAGGCTGAGTCAACCTAAAGCCGGTGAGAATCGAACTGCTGGCAGTTGGCAGAATTAGCCTGCAATACTGCATTCTAACCACTGTGCCACCACGACTATTGCATGTTACTATCCAGTGAATAGTGACAGTAGAAGAACCAAATACAAGTTTTGAGAAAAATTGTATGGTTTGTTATAAGTAGTAAAACAGAAGCAAAAATTCATGGTTTGATACACTATTATATGAAAGTTGGCCATGTCAAGAGAAACATAAAAGTAAGTTAAATGCAGTAGGAATGAGGTATTTAAGAAGTGTAGTAAAACAAAAAAGGTATAAAAATTGAATGAGAGTTGAATGAATGACTGTGGGCTGAATATAAAAGTGAATGAGCAACATAAAAGAAATATGCAGGTGCTTTTTTCTTTACTGCACAAACAATGAATAAAGGCTGAATCAGTGTGTGAGTGAATATGTGAAACAAAAGTGATTAGTTTGTGAAGAAGGAAAACACCAAGAGTTGTTGTTGGCTGGAATTGATGATCAACATGGGTATATTGCTCTTCTGAAAAGATGTTAAACCTTGTTCAAAATTGGTTTAGCTGGCAGGGCAAAAGGCACAAGAAATGATGTCATGAGGGAATGCCAGTGCAGGCACAACAGAACAAGAAGTACACAGCATGGCCTACTAGCCAGAAGTAGCCGCTGCATAGAAAATGCACACACTAAGAGGTGGTATTCAGCAGGTTCTGACCAGTTCTGGAGAACCGGTAGCGGAAATTTTGAGTAGTTTGGAGAACTGGTAAATACCATCTCTGACTGGCTCCGCCCCTATCTATTCTCTGCCTCCCGAGTCCCAGCTGATCCAGAGGAAATGGGGATTTTGCAGTAACCTTCCCCTGGAGTGGGGTTGGAATGGAGATTTTACAGTATCCTTCCCCTGTCACACCCACCAAGCCACACCCACAGAACCGGTAGTAAAAAAAAAATTGAATCCCACCACCGCACATATTAGAATGGATTTCTGGATTTGCAATATTGGGATTGATCCATACATAATAGCTAATAATCACCTCCATGGAGCCTAGTGCTGACAATCCTGAAAGAGAATAGATAAAAGAGTATGTTCTCCCCTCATCAGGGAGGCATTTGTAAACATGGTGCATTGCAGGAACAGATGTATAAATTGCAGTGCAAGAAACCAGTCCTAGGACAATTGTGCCCAGTTATGACAATTGCTATATAGCACTTCTACACAGGTCCTCAGGGGTAATAAATAGAACAAAAATAGTAAAAAAAGAAGAAGAAGAAGAAGAAGAAGAAGAAGAAGAAGAAGAAGTCATGTAAGATCCCTTGTTGCAGAATGCATCCAAAACTACAAACACTTATCTCTTCCCTGCCTTAAATTGACTTTCTGAAAGACAGATGCACTTTCAAAGGACCAATAAACTCATATTTATAGTAAGCCCAAATAAAACCTGTTGATAAGTGTTATGGAAAATACTGGTTAGGCATTACAGTCTGTGGATAGATAGCTATGGAGAAACCCAGGTGTCCACTATATAATTCAGCCTCAGAGAAAATATTTACAAACAGAATTGCCCAGAAATTGGGGAAGGGAGGTGGGATGTACAGTGATCTTATGGACTTCTGACAAAAATCCAGAGGTTTATCCACACTGCAACTCATTTTGTGATTTGAGCAGAACAATTACATTCTGAATAGCTTGAACCTGAAAGCAACTAGAAAAGGAATAAGATGCAATAAATTTAGAGGATGTTGGGGGGGGGGGTGTCAAAGGGATGGATTTGGCTCTTTCAAATGTAGAATCTTTTTGAACTTCATACTTTGTTAATGGCCCATCTACATTTACTCTCTCTTACTGATCTTGAAAATATTAACAAGGCTAAAAACTAATAAAGGATGTTGCCACTTCTTCAATCACTCTATTTTGGTAACTTCACACTTGCTGAACTTCTAAGAATCGCCATAATGTATCTAGGTTTTTCTTCTTTACTGGAAAACCACAGTTAATCCATATTTTTCTCTTGCTAGCACTACTTATCTTTGCATTTCACTATTTAAAATAAATTTCAAAACCATCCTTTAGTTCTAAAAAATATTGCTTTCAAACAGTCTGAATAGAGTTACTTATTCCAAATCAAAACGAGAGACAGCTATACACAAAATTCGGGGGGAGTGGGGAACCCTGATATCAATGTGTTTTGGAGGAAGGAAAACTTGTAATTTTGCACACATCTCTTTTCCAAAACCAAGATAAGAACACAAAGAGATGTCCCAGAATGCATTTTCCTGACTAAAGAAAATTTTGTATTAAAAAAAAATTATCTTTCTCTAAATGGCAAGTTCATTCTTTGTTAATGTTAAAGAAAAGACATGGTTTGAGGTTTATTTCCTCTCAGACAGCTCCAATATTCACTTTAGAGGTTTGTTTCTGTTAGAATTTGAGCCAAGGTGTACAATTAGGCAGCACTATATAAAATTCTTTTACATCGAAATTTTAATTTGTTTTAATTTGTTTTAAATTTTGGGATTTTTAATTGTTTTGGGCTAAATTATTTAATCTGGTTTTAATTATATCTTTTAACTTTTGTATTTATGTATTTTATTTTGTGCCTGTTCACCGCCCTGAGTCCTTCGGGAGTAGGGCGGTATATAAATCTAATAAAAGACAAAGACAAAAGACTATATCCAGAGAGGAAACTCCAGCAATATTTTTACTAGAAACACTGAACTAGTTTAGCAAAACATCTGCTAGTTTCTTTTATAGGATAATAAGAAGAGTCTTATTAGATTAGACAAAAGGCCTCACTAACTAATCTGGCAATCCAGCCATGAATGGTGTGAATGGGTTTTGATTGTTTTTAATGTTTTAATGTTTTAATTTTTTTATATATGGTTTTTAAATGCATTGTAAGCCGCCTTGAGTCTTCGGAGAAAGACGGCATACAAGTTGAATGAATGAATAAATAAATAAATAAATAAGTAAGTAAATTTATTTCTGTATCTCAATGCCAAACTGATAAATCTAGAAAACTCACAAAGCAAGAGAAGAGACAACTTCCACTGTTGTTCCTCTGGTATAAGGCCATCAAGATTTATAGTCATGAAGTTGACCAGTTCTTTCTTTTTAAAATTATGAATATAGACTGATAATCACATCTGATGGTAGTGAATTCTACAGCATAATTAACACTCAGTAGAGATGTTATTTCTTACTAATGGCACTCAATATGCCCATTCTTCCTCAACTGAATAACATTAAATTGCCCTAAACCAGTAATAAGGATACTAACATTGAACAAAGAGTTCCAGGTAGGAGGGTGTGTGAATATCACAGGGAAGTGGGGTGCTAGGGAGTATCACTGAGTCTTTGGGGACTGCAGGAACCTATATGGCCAAGGATATAGGTGGATTCTAGGGACTGTGGACTGGTGGACTGAGTGCAATGAACTAGGATCTCATACTCTGAAATGGAGTCCTAAGGAGAATAATGGGTGGAAGTGACTTGTGACCTTCCCTGCCGATGTTTCCAAACATCACAGGTTCTGGAAAGTTGAGTAAATAAGGGTTGCAATGTACTTGCTTATAACACCAGACATGAAGACTGAAGATACTACTACTATGAACTCCACAGATTTTATTTACATTTACTTTTCATTTAGGTTTTTTTTTAACCATTTTTATATCCATCTAGTCCAAAAGACTCTGAATAGGTTACAACAAATCAAACAAATCCTTGAAAGACAGAGTTGGCTTAGGTTAGGTTGTGTAGGAAGTTAGCACCCACCCCTCTCCTAGAAAAATGAAATATTTTAGGAAATAGTAAAAGGGCAGAATATTTCCCCTAAAAGGGAGGCAGAATCTTAGCCCCCCCCCCACCCCGCATTTGTCAATGGGCCATTAGGGCCTGGGCCAGACTATTCCACATAACAAAGATCTACCTCCTTTAGGTAGAGCTATAGTAGGAATTGCCCAAAGTCCCTTCATTACATCATCACCCAGCAAAGCTCAACCAAGCCCAGGACACAGACAACCTACAAAGCTACCCCTGCATGGCCCCATGGGAGTCTGACAACCAATCAGAATACAAACTCAAATTCAAAAGCCCACAGAAGGCATAAAACCCAGGCACTGTCAGCATCTCTGTCCTTTTTTTGCCCAGGACCTCAAGCCATGTGATCCTTTTCATCAATAAACCTTCTTTCTAATCAGCCACCATGTTTCTAGTGTCACCATGTTTCTAGTGTCACTTGGAACTGAACCCAGATGGACATTTCTTCCAACAATTGAAAGTCTGTAAAATGAAACTGTTTTTAAAGATCTTCTCAAAGCTATGAGCGAGAGCTTTATGAACATGTGGAAGTAAGTACTACCAAAATGTGGGTGGTACCACCAAGAAGACCTGACATCTTGTCGTTGTTGTCCTCACTTCAGAGGGCAGGGAAGCAGGGAACCCTTAAGAGGCTTAGTTTGCCACTAATTCAATTCTGGCAAGGCAACATCTCACTATGCCTTATATTGTGAAAATGTGATGAAGCTATGGTGGATAACAGGTTTATTTTAGTCCTCATTATGTTTGTTTTAAGTCCGTATTGTATGGAGGAGGGCCTCTAAGGATGAACTTTTAAAAAATTGAATGAAGTACCATGTAATGTATATTAATAACAAATTAATATACAGATTATCTTTGTACTATTTTAGAGAAGTATCTGAGCATATACAAACGCTGTTAATATTATAAATGAAAATAAATAAAATATTGTAAAGAAAAAATTAAACATGCTTCATTGTCCTATATATGGACAATCATTAAATGAAATAATAATAATAAAATGCTGAAAATTTGACATGATAATATGCAATTCTTTTCTAGGTCAATGCAGAAAAACTGAATAAAAATGATGACACAAACCATCAGCACAACACTTGATATCTTGGGAGCTGGGAATGTTAAAAATTTTAAATTGAAATTCTTTATTTAATTTAAGTCCTTTAAATTTGTTTGTTAAAAACAGAGGTGAGGAATTTCTAGGGTAAATGAGACTCCTGCCATACTCTCTTTATTAATCCTTAGAGCCAACTGAGAAGTTCCATAAGGGCCTTCTTCCTAAAGATTCAATCCTTTGGCCTTTTACTTTACCCAATGTGCAGAATTATTTTTAAAAATGTTCTTCTTCCTTCTGCCTATGGAGGAAAAAGGAGCCACCTTCCTCCTCTCGAGAGAAGTCTGGGACCCTTACAAGGAAAGAGTAGACATAGATATGTGTAAGGGGAGACTGCTGATATATAGCAGCAAAGGAAGACCTTCACTTCAGAAAAACTTGTTGCCTGTTAAGCGAGCTGTTGAAGGAAATTCCCCGCTTTGAGCATTATTTGTCTGAAAGGTCATCTTTCCAAATCAGCTTAAAGAAAAAAATATCACAAGGAGAAAGACGTAAATTTGGTAAGATATTCCCTACTTCCGCTAATGAATAAATGACTACCCTAAATAGAACAGTTGGAAAACTCTAATGTTCCATAGGTTGCCAGATATAATTTAGTCCAGCCTGATTCAATTTACTGTCTTTCCAGATGTATCTGAACTGCGGTTCTCAGAATTTCTAGCCCAGTGTTCTATCCCTGTCCCCACACACACACACAAACAGCCAGCCAGGGGTTAAAGAATTACTTGGCACACACCAGGTTCATTATCAGGAACTTGGCAGCAATACGATAACCGTCTGCCAAGTGCTTTACTTCAAGAAGAGGGAGTTTTCCTCCACCAGATAAACACCAACAAATACACACAGTTTTCAAAACAGAAACCTTCAGCAGATTCAGGCGTTGTACAAAGTGACTAGCCAGAAGTTAGCTTTGTCCGTCACGGAGTCTAAATGGCCACCACACTCTCTTATATAGCCTGTGGGGTGTGGTCCAGTGACTCAGCTTAATCCCTGGCACGCCTCCTCATCTGCTGCAAACGTTTATCTCGCCTTCATTGGCGTGGATCCCGGAACGACGTATCACCGTCATCGCTGTCATCGGAGACACCTGGCTCCTGGCCAATCTCCTCTCCCTCGGCAGACACCTGAGGCATAGCCAGAGAGGAGGGGCCTGGAGAGGGAGGCCTGGCCGGCTCCTCTCCTTCATGTTCGGAGCCTTCTTCCTCCGATAAGATGGGCTCAGGGGTCGGAGCCACAACACCCAGATGGCCAAAAACAGATCTGGAGGATACCAGTTGTGGAGTGCTAATTTGGACTATCATGTGGGCAGTACACTAGACAGTCTCCACAATCCAGTAGATTGTGTAGGTACACCATTAGAAATTTAGAGAGAAAGTCTTCAGCTTAAAACCTCATATTTTAGAAACATCCTTGACAATATGACTTTCAGTAGCAACAAGGTTATATTTCATATGTGTGCTGGATATTGTTGTCTTGTCTGCCTAGCTTCTACAGTAAGAAATGGGAGCTTTAATTTAATTTTTGACATTTTCATTAAACAAGCAAATATATACAAACAGCATAAACACCTAACTGAAAATGATAGATAATGACATTTCTGGGGTTTGTTTTTCTTTTTTCAAGTGGGGGAAACCATGTTAGAAAAGCAATTTTACAGCAACAGTGAAAACTATGTTTTAATTCATAGAAACCTACTGTGAAAGAGACAGATGACATTCCCATTTCATAACTAATATTTTTAAAATATTACCCCTCTGTTTTCTCACAACAACTTTCAGCTTCTATTGTTTACCCTCATTATTTTTGTTTTAACTTCCAAAGCAAGTTCAAAGGGCTTTTTATTCCCTAGAATGGAATGTCTCTAAGATACCCCAGAAGACAATTCACATTACTGTTTTCTGTTTCTATTCCTATTCTGTCTCAGAATTTACAGTGGGAACAGAAGTCCTCACTTTCCAGAATTATAGGAGAGTGGAGACGCATGGTCTTATTTTAAAAGCCTATAGGTCATCATCAGGTACCTACAGTTAATAATACAGGGGAAAAGGTTTAGGCACAGCCCTGTAGGGTTAAGCAGCTCTCTATATGCACTAGAAGAATATTTGCTTGTTAAAAGTTAATAGCATTTTTAAAAGCTGAGAGAAAGGGGGACAAGTCAGGAATGTTATGACCCTTAGCATGAAAAAAAAAAGACAGCTGCAGAATCCCAAATACTGTTTAATACAACATTATTTTCTTTGGCAGAGCATAGTAGAATTAACACAAACACATCAAACATGTTGGTCATTCCTGAAGAAAGCAATCTTCTATGCTTAATACGTTCGGTTATATATGTGCTTGTGATAGGAGGCTGAAGCAGAAGTCAACAATAATCTCAAAGACTTTGAAAACAGGATTCTATTGTGGCTGTGAGTGGGTAACTACGTATGTGGGTCGGTGGGTGGGTTTTCCTAGCATTGCAGATCAACAAATCATTAAATGTAGTGCTTCCACTAGCTTGTGACCCTTAAGGGTGGGGATTAAATTGGGTGCTGTAGAACAGAATACGTGTAGTTCTTGCTTAATGAGCTTAACCGGGATTGGAATTGCCAAGTGAAGCAATCCTCAGGTGAAACATTACACATTCATTTAGCAATTCTGCATCAGTTGCAGTTGTTAGGCAAGGACTTCACACTTCTCCTGGCCTGCCACGTCCACCTCTATTTCAACTCCCCATACCAATCTGTCTTTTCCCCCCACCCCATCTTTGCTGTTTTAGCTGCCCTGTACTCCGCACCACTGCCTATCTCTCCCACACCCTCCATCTGACTTCATAACTTCAGCCATTGAACGAATGCACTGCAGGGCTGGTACTATCATTATATCAGTGTTTCTCAACCTTAGCAACTTTAAGAGATGTGTACTTCGACTCCCAGAATTCCCCTGCAGCATGAGAGAGAGAGAGGGAGGGAGGGAGAGGGAGAGGGAGAGGGAGATTAGCTGGCCTAGGTATACAGTTTGATGTTGGTTGGGAGAAGACAGCAAAATGTTCATGATAAACACTTTGGTTCTGTCACTCTGAAAACAGCCACAAGGGAAAAAAAATATTTTCTTACAAAAATCCCCCTTTCTTTCCTCCTTCTAGAAAAAAATGTAAGGTTTAAAGGGATCCCTCCCTCCCTCCTCCAAAGATTGGCTTTGGCTGTAGGGCTTTGCTGAACAATGTAGAAATCCTGTGAATGTCTGCCTGTTGGCAAATACGTTGATAATTTGTGAATAACTTTACAAACTTTCCCTGTTTAAGATGGAAGCAGGGGGGTGGCAATGGAATCTCAAAGTGATTGTACACAATAGCTTTTCTTGGTTGTTTCTTGCAACATGTGTAAGTTAAATGCCTTAAAACCTGGAAAGCTTTATGAATTGAAGGGACCACAAAAGTTGGAATTAAAAAAAAAAACTATTATCTGAATATTGGGCCCTAGATAAAATCAGAGGCAGCATAGTTTAGTGCTCAAGTTATTGAATTAATATGAGGTAGACCCAGATTCAAGTTCCCTATTAGCCATGGAAATTCAATGTTGCTTTTTCACAACCCAATCTTTCTCACAGGATGCTATTGTTTTTATTATGAGGATCAAAGGAAGACAATCAAAACACCTGTGAAAGGTACTTTGAACTCTTGGGGGGAAAGTTAGATATGAATCTAACAGATTTATAAAACAAATGGAAACATACATACATACATACATACATACATACAACTATGCTGAACAGAACATGAAACGCACTTTTTTTTTTACACCTGGAAAAAATAAATGGAGATTAGGTACAGCAAAAGATAGCTTTGGGGATTGAAAAGTCAGCAGGTTATGACTTCTCTTAAGCAGGACATTTAGATTCCCTTACCCAATGTTTCTCAACATTGGCAATTGTAAAATGTGTGGACTTCAACTCCCAGAATTCCCAAGTCATTTCCAGTCCTGGAATGTTAAACTATAGTTCCTGCCATTTGGCACCCAAGGGTGGTGATCAGTGAGATCAACATGATCAGTCAGAATCCTGGGAGTGGTAGTTCAAGGCATCTGGAAGATGTCAGTCTTAGGAAGATTAAGATTGTATTATCTTCAGGTAAATTTATTTACCAGTACCTATATTAGCTGAAGCTAATACCTTTGCCCATGATGAAAGGCTATCAGGTTGGATAAAGTGATGGTGGACAATCAAGGTTGATATAAAACAAAAGAAACAAATTTTCTTTAAAGACAGTATTAGAAATCACTCTGATTTTATACTTTGACTGATACGGTAGCTGAGGCCCGAGGCCAACCTAAAAATAATGGGGGAAGTTCATGAGCTATATCTCTTGTGGTATGATGTAATGATGAGATTGGCCTGTCTTGATAACTACACTGATATTGCCAATCTTGAGAAATGAGAATTTAATCCTTCTATGTTATTTTCTTTCTTGTTTTATCTTATCCGATTAATGGTTTGGGGAATTCTTGAAATAAGTGACAGGAGAATATCAGCAGAAGGAAAGTTGTTGGGTGGGTTTGCTACCATGAGTATCCATTGCAACTATAGATCTCATCAAGATGATAATGGGTGCATCATAATTCATTTTCACCCTCCAGTCACGATCATTGCTACCATCATTTAAAGACAGTTCAATAATAAATTTGCACAAAACCAAAATGCAAACATTGTTGGTTAATCAAATTCTTGAACCTGTATTTTTCTTTGACAGCAGCATCCACCTTCTTTCCAACTGGCTATGTTCCCCAAATCCAGCTGATGTGCCCATTAAAATAAACTCCCTGGCTATCATTTAATAAGTACAATTAAAATCTGGTAAGGTGATACCAATCACTTTCTCTTAAGTACACTAGCCTTCAGGCAGTTCCTTTATCCTGAAAGAGGAAAAGCAATTTTAAGAGCTAATTCTCAAGTAAACCTTAACTTGTTCTTTAGCAGTTTTCTCTGGTTCTATTTGAATAGATCCTTACCAAATCCTTTTGTTGCTCCTGTATACATCACCTCTAATCTTGTTTTCAAATTTACAACTTTCAAGCAAACTGAAAAGACTTAGACTGGGAGAAACAATTCCATTTATCTGCAGCCTTTATTCTTATTTGAGAGCAGTAAATAGCTAAATTGGCTTTTTTTAAGGTTTTGATTTAGTTTCCTTCCCTTGCCTCCTTCCTTGCCTTTCATTCAGCCCATTGGGGAATTTAACATTCTTAGACTCTGTTTAAAGCCCATTGAAATCATGTTATCTTCCAAGGCACATTATTTTATGGTGGAAAAACAAAAAAACACCAAGGAATTTAAAACTACACCAAATTTTAATAGATTTATTCTACTTGTAATTTTTCTTGAAACAGCTTCTGAATTCTGAATTATATAGTCCTATATCATATAATTGTATTGTGACTTACGACCACAATTGAGCCCAATTTTGCAATCCCTCATCACTGATTATGCTGGGTAGGACTACTGACAATTATTATGTCTGGAGGACCACAATTTTCCTATGCCCGGTGAAAGCCCAGACAAGTTGACATGGGAGATTTCTTTTAGGTAATAATTGAACCACATATCAACATTAATGATGTTCAAAGATTAATTCAACAAATATAAATTCTACCTTTAAATATTTTCATCAGGCAATCTTGAGGTCCATTAAGTTATTGCCAAGGGAATGGCATTTTCCCTTGTTAAATGTTGCCATAGTCTTCTGTTGAAAACAAAATGACATTTCTAGGGTCAGTTCTGAGGTGAGTTTCCAATCTTATCTTGTTTAGGAGGCCTGATAAACATGAAGGATGAGGAAGGGGCATATCATTACTGGGCTGGTCAGCTTTGGGGCCTGTAGAATTGTTTCCTGATGGACTTTTCTTGACATCAAACATTGGAGGCTATTCAGTATTTCTAATGACAAACTCCTTACAGGTCAGAGAAAGAAAACAGCAGTTTAATAGATCTGTAGCCATATTGCCTACTCCTTCTTTTGGGCAGAGGAAGACACATGACAAGAGGGTGAGAAATATTTCTCAGTTGATTTACAGTGGCCTAACCATTAGATCTTTCACTTTTTTTTCTTTTCTTTTTTTTTTATTTGATTTATATGCCGCCCTTCTCCGAAGACTCAGGGCGGCTTACAATGTGCTCAGCAATAGCCTTCATCCTTTTGTATATTTATACAAAGTCAGCTTATTGCCCCCACAACTGGGTCCTCATTTCACCTACCTTAGAAAGGATGGAAGGCTGAGTCAACCTTGAGCCTTGGCGAGATTCGAACCCTGCAGTAATTGCAGGCAGCTGGTCTTAATAACCAGCTTAATAACAGGGTGCCTTAAACCCCTGTACTACCAAGGCAAATTTCTGATCTTAAGCAAATGGCATGAGGTGTGACATGTCATTCATATTTCTAACATTGCCTCTCTCTGCTGCTGACATAGAACTGAGGTCTGCGTTAGAAATATATCCATTTCAGAAATGGCATTTAAAGAAAGATTACATTTTCTGAAAATGAATAACTATTCTGACTTGGCATTTGCTTTGCCTCTTCAATTTTATGATGAAGGGCAAATGCATATCTTGAATGTTGAGGAGAGTTCAGTTCTTATATTTCTTAAGATGATAGGTAGCAAAATAACAGAAACTGTCTACAGGCATTAAGAAGCAGGGATACATGGACCTAACTTCCCTTAACAATCCTTAGATTATATTCTTCTTAAACTTTCGCAATCTGTGTAATTGCCTCTCAGTGAGATATGTTGATCATCCTCCTTTCAAATGATCAGTGATGGAAAAGGATGATCAACATATCTCAATGAGCAGCAATTACACAGATTGTGAAAGTTTAAGCAGATTGTAATCTAAGAATTGTGCATTAATCGTATACATGTTTATTCATGAACTTATTTTTCTACTTTATATAAATTATACATGCCAACCCTATGAATGCCTTAGATACTTGACCCACAATTTAAAAGGATTCATTCTCAAAATAATGTACATTAGAATATATTAATTCTTTTCTTAAATCCCTTTTAATAAATTCTACAGAATTATATTCTATAAGAGATGTCAACAGACATGGTGGAAGACAGAATGCATTTGTAATTATTTAAAGAAACGTGCTAGTAAGATTTTGTTATTATTACATCCCTACATTATAAGGAAAATATATTGCAGAATAGAATGCAAAATAATAGAGTTGGAAGTGACCTAGGAGGTCTAGAAGTCGTACCTCCTATACCATTTCAGACAAGGGGCTGCCAATCTCTTCTTAAAAGCTTCCAGTGATGAAGCACCCACAACTTCTGAAGGCAAGCTGTTCCACTGGTTAATTGTTCTCACTGTTATGAAGTTTCTGCTTAGTTCTAGGTTAGAGGATGCTTCTCTCCTTGATTAGTTTACATCCATTGTTTCTTGTCTTGCCTTCTGGTGCTCTGGAAAATGTTACTAAGGTAATTAATATATAGTTAACTCAAAGTTAGTTCACTTAGGCTCAGTAGGCTTTCTTACAAGTAGAATTCCATAAACTGCCTTTCTATAAAACTTGTCTAACAATGTAAAAATACCCTGCCTTTTGCCCTTCAGAGATTAAAATAAAAATATAATTGTATATTTTATTAAAGGGTAAGCGATGATGTCAAATTCACAGTCCATGACTCCTGAACATATAGAAAATAGTCCTTTATCAGTCATATACTGTATATCTAACTAATGGTCATAATGATATCATCATGTATCTTGCAAGATTTGACAGTTTAAAAACATGTTGGTCATTTTTAATATCCTTGATTTGTTTTTGTGTTTTTTAAAGTAACATTGTCGTCTTGTAATTGACAACTGAGGAGCTGTCAAATACTATACATCGGGGTGTCAAACTTGATTTCATTGATGGCCGCATCAGGGTTGTGTTTGACCTTGGGGGGTGGGGGGGTGACTAGGGTGGACATGGCCAGTTTGACATCACTCGTATCAGAGTGCCTGTGGTGGCCCAAGCACTCTGCCAGCAAAAACGGGCTCCTGAGCTCCATTTTCAGCCATGACGGTCTCCTGCAGCTCTCTGCCAACAAAAACGGAGCTTAGGTGGGCCGCATGTGCCTCCTGCGCCCCATTTTCAGCTGCAACAGCCTCTTGCAACCCTCTGCCAGTGAAAATGGAGCTCTGTTTTTGCTAGCAGAGGGCTGCAGGAGGCCATCACAGTCGAAAACAGGGCCTGGGAGGGCTGTGTGCATCCTTCCCAAGCTCTGTTTTCACTGACAGAGGCACCGTGGGCTGGTCCTTCGCTGTTTCCAGGGTGGCCCCATGGGCCAGATCTAAGCACCCCATGGGCCAGATCTGGCCGGTGGGCCCTGAGTTACAATGCTGTACATCAGAACAGCATATTTGAACTCCAAATTACCATCATCTGGCTTATGTGGTGCTCCTCAGGAGTTTTCAGTAACACTAGAGTGGTTATGAAGTGGAAAAGGCTAGAAATTATTAGACTATAGTCCATTTCATTAGTTCATGATTTGGCTGATTAACTGGCAGATGCATGTAGCTAGGGAAATGTGGGCATTCAAATGATCATTATTTCCAAAATGTTGGTGCTTCTAGCACTGTCTCCTAAATACAATAGGCTACTTTATGCATTCCATTGCCATCTGATCCCACTGGTGATTGTTATTTCACTTACTGCATACTTAGCTGCCAATTGGGCATAAAATTCTTCTGGAAAATGAGGAAACCCAGGGGAATATATGTCATATTCATTAACCTTCAAACTGTTGCAAGATTTCGTTGTTTTGTTGCAAAAGGCTTACATGATTAGCTCTCTAAAAATGAAATTGTGCCAATTATCTTATCTGATCCTCACAAATTCGAAATAAAGTGATTCAATCTTATTTTCACTTCGAAGAGAAGACAACTGAGGCTAGAATGGTTTATTAAATAAAACTAAAATAGATTTAAACTTCTCTTATACCAGCAATCAAAACCTGAGATCCTCAAAGAACTGAACAAATATTTACCTGTATTTGCATTACCAAATTACAGAAACAAATGTAAAATATCTGAACTAATGAGATCTGTATCTTTCCTTAAGTATCCAATTTGCATTCATACAGTAAAAATCTATTGTAAGATAAAATACGTTAAAAATAACTGCCTCCCACCCCTCAAACTGACTGTACCTTTTTACATTTAAGGCATTTAAAATATTAGCTATGTTGGGATGCACCTTTTTATAGCTTGCAGGGGTTTTTTTTCCTTAAAATGCCTTTTGTTTCTTTTATTGTTGCTGCTTTTTGTAGATGTATTACAATCTGAATTGTGTTGCTATGGGAAATATTTGGTTATTTTCTTCAAATGCAGGAGACTTGGAAGCGTGTAACTGTACACTCTGGGTGAATCAATTCCATGTTTCCTGTTTCTTAATCATTGCTATATTCTAAATGTTGGACACTAAACTCCCAGTTGTGAGATGACGTGGCATATACATTTAATTTTTTTAAAAAAATATGGGGGCTGTTCCCATGGAGTTCTTTATCCCCAAATTCATTGGGTCTAACCACCAACTGTTTAGGTGAACTAACCAGAATAGAATCTTTCAACTGGTGACTATTTTAGGAATTTGAGGGACAAGCTATGCCACATATACAGGTAGTCCTCAACTTACGACCGCCATTGAGCCCAACATTTAAGTTACTAAGCAACACATTTGTTAAGTGAATGTTGCCTCATTTTATGACCTTTCTTGCCACAGTTGTTAAGTGAATCACTGCAGTTGTTAAGTTAGTAACACGGTTGTTAAGTGAATCTGGCTTCCCCATTGACTTTGTCAGAAACTTACAAAAAGTGATCACATGACCTTGGGACACTGCAACAGTCATAAATATGAGCCAGTTGCCAAACCTCCTAATTTAGATCATGTGATCACAGGGATGCTGCAACAGCCATGTGGAAAATGTTTGTAAGTCATTTTTTTTCAGTACCATTGTAACTTTGAACTAAACAAACAGTTGTAAATTGAGGATTACCTTTAGATGCATCAAGTATAATTCATCAGACAGAACGCTATTATGGGAAAGTTGTTCCTATTGAAATGATGCCCAGATTCTCAGTCCCAGTTTTCCCAAGTTAAATTGAGGATACGTTGAATTTTAAAGCTACTGAGGTTTAACTAAGTCTGTATCTGTTTCTTAAATGGCAGTTTGATTTTTCAATCACAAGCAAAATAAAGTCTTTGAGCATTTCCATGCCTGTAGCTACATACAGCACAAACATGTTCTGCTGTTTTCCCATGACATGTGTTAAATTTTAACCCTACACTTTAGGAGTTCAAGTTAGTTTATATGGGAAACCTACAAGGTAGTTCTTGAGTGGTGGTTGGCTGAAAGTCATCCAGTAAACTTCCATAGCTGAGGGACAACTTGAACTTCAGTCTCTCCAGTGCTAATCCCTTCTTGTCTGCATATCTTCTTAAACCTTCTTTAGCTGTTTCTCCCTTATTCTGGCATGGTCCAAGGGAAATCTCAAGATGTCAGAGGGCTCAGTGATCTGAAATAGAAACAAAAGAGGCCAGATGGTAAATTTCAGGTCCATTATTCTACTGTAGAGCAGGATCAGTTCAATTTCTGGTGTGTTTTTCTTAAGTCCAGAAAAATTGTGAGTGCATAATTTATATTTTATGTAACTCCTTTTAAAAGACAAGCCACAGGTGTTTTTAAAACACTTCATATTAATTTAAAAAATGGATGGCTAAATAATCAAGTTTTGAACCATCCTTTTCTTTGATGAAAAGCATGTCACCTTTTTCAGAACTATGACCAAATGATGGCCATATTTTATTATCATATCTGGAATAACTTTCTGAATCTCTATGATAACCAGTGGCAAGAGTCTTTTACAAGGACATAGAAAAGGACATTTTCCTCTCTGTTGCATATTAAGCTTCACCTGCCTGGGGACTATTCCTCAATTTAAAAGTGCAGAGAGGCCTTGTCTTCCTTTATACTTGACCTTCATCTTCTGCTCTTAAAAACTCAATGCAAAAGAGAATGAAATATTATTGGCAAAGTTAGTGGCCCGTTCTTCTTCTTCTTTTTACTGTAAAATAGGGCAATTTATCAGTACCAACCTACTAGTTGAAGACCAATGCTAGAAAACTCCTTGGGAAGGAGAAGCTCAACCTCCTGCTGTGTGTGTGAAAGATTACTCCTCCCACAGCAAGTTGTGTTTATGGAGGGGAGGAGTAGGAACTAACCCACTTTAGAATCTAACTACAGAAGAGCTTCTAGATTTAGAAGGCATGTGCCCCTGAAGGAAATGAGAAACAGCTAAAAAAAAGTTCTTCTCCTTATATTACTTCACCTAATCCCTTTTTGGGGTGAGTAGTCTGGACCACACTTACTTGGAAACAGCATTAGAACTGAAGTGGACTTGAAGGAGAAAAACATCTTAAGAAAATGTATTGGAGGCAAAATACCAGGTAAGTTTGCATTATGATACCCTTATAATCGAGTTGTATTCAGTCATGCATCTTCTATTCTTTATCTACACAAAGGCAAAATTGTAATCCATGTAGAAGCAAGAGATATAACATATTGCGCATTTTGGCTCTAGTGAGAGTAAAATATAATTTCCAGAGCTATTGTCTTTTTATAATACAGTGCTTTGCTTTGGTAACAGGGCTACAAATGTGATTTTGAAGCAATTATCTCAGTAACAAAGAAAAGAATAGAACTATTTAGCTGGGATCTTATAACGATGTATAATAATGTATAATAATGTTTCGTGCTTTAGTGGCTTAACCATACCCTAGGATTGTGTTGCTCTTAGAAAGAAGTCTCAGACAATTCAATTTGACTTTACTCTACTTTGTCCTAAGCATATTTAGCATCAGATTGCTTTGTCTGTAATTAAGTCTGCCTTCCTAAATATAATTATCCAGTAGTAAAATTCAATGAATTTTAATAGTACTAGTTTTTGGGGTGGGCTGAATGCCCTTTTCTCACACCTACATTCTTCACACTGAAATAATATCTGTGCATACTTTGCCTCTCCAGGTTTATTTTAACAATCACTCTGGTTTTGCAGAATATTAATTTTGGAGAAGGTGAGTAGTTTTCCCATAATTTGGTTCCAATTTTGCTTTCTGTAAAATGATGTACTCTTACATTCTTCTTTCTTTGCATCCCACCAGGCCTTAAAAAAGACGATGACACTCCTGACCCTGAAGGAAAGGTGGATGACATTATTCAAAAGCATAGTGCAAAAGAGAGAGCTACCACATTAAAAGTCTTCAGTGTTATGAATCACAGCTCCGAGTATAAAAAGCAAATCCGGTCGAGACCAATTGTACCTTTCACTGGGCTAACGGAGAGTAAGTTACTTTCTTTATGCTTACATGCTCCCTAAATCTTGATATCTGAATTTATTATACCAACAGATTTCTCCAATCTAGTGCCCGTAACACCAGTCAGCTGACATAGTTAGTATTAACATGAATTTAGCAGAGAGGCCTGGGTTCAAATTCTTGTTCTGCCATGAAATGTATTAGCCAGTCCTATCTATAGTCATTTTGTACTACCTTTAATTCTAGGCATGAGGTCTTTAGAGCAAGCATTCCTTTTTACTTTTGCCCACCTCTGAGGAATGTGGTAAGGATAAAATATATGTTTTACAATAAAAATGCAATAAATACACATGAACAAATGGACATACAGTATGTCCATTGGAAAATCTGTTTCTCCAGAATAATTTCTTATTCTGGACAATAGACAAGGTAGAATGAGATTTTTTAAAATTGTTTTTTATTCAATTTATGCATTGCCCTGCTCTGAGCAAGATGGGATTCTGCACTGTCTTTTGGTTAGTAGAATTTCTGCAGAGTTCAACTGCAATCCGGTATAGCCTGTCTTTACACTGCATTGTGTGTGGGGGAGGGGGGGGGAGGGACTGGCCAAAATATTATGAAACCTTTGTAAATAATATTACTAAGACTTATGGTATAAGCTACAATCCTTATATACACTCAATTATATTCTACTGAGCCAGTGGTATATTTTTTTAAAATAAATACCCAAGAAGCTGCTCTATAGGTAGTTAATCCTCTATATGTTTAGAGACCCTAAAACTTTTGGATGTTTAGGATTATAATTTGCATATTTCTTCACTTGGAAATCTAATGGAGGTGACAAATTATTGTACTTTTCTGGCACCATTTCTGTAATGAGCTGCGACAAAAAGTAAGATCCAGTTGCTTACTTCTGAGAAATGTTGATCTCTCCATTTATCCAGGACTGACCTTAAAAAAAAATATATTCATCAGCTCTACAGTTCCATTTGCAATAAGTCTTTCTGCCAAGCAAATTAGGAGATAGGCATATTGCAGCATAATGTTTTTATTATAGTTATACATGAATAGATAGAGAATATATATATATACACATATACATATACATATACATGTGTATATGTATATAGAATATATACATATACATATATGAATGTTTTTATTTAATTTAGCTAAAATGATAAATCTTTGCACATTGGGCAAAAGATAATGTTTATTTTCTTTCCATGGATAAATATCAATACTGCTATTTTCAAAAGCTAGTACGATTATTACCTTCTGCTGGAGTGAAATTTACAGTTTGACATGAAGCTTCTGCAGTAGAACAAGTCATATGGAGGGGGGGGGGGGTGTTTGGCCATGCAGTAATCTCTAACAGTTTGCTTTTAATCCTTATCTAAACAATCTGGGCTTAGCTGAACAAACAGCCTTAACAGGCAGCTAATTTTATGGTCCCCTTAAGGCCAATAGAACCAGGCCTTTGGCAGCTAGGAAGACTTGGCAAAAGCAACTGAAAAAGAAGGTTCAAAGAAGTCTGTTTCTTTGTCAACTATGGGCTATTCATTTTTCAGGTCGGACCCTTAACCGGCACTGTTGTAAAAATGGAGGAACTTGCATTCTGGGCAGTTTCTGTGCCTGCCCCCAATACTTTATTGGCCGATACTGCGAGCATGATGAACGGAAAAGGTAAAGAAGGTATACTTAAATTTTGGGGTGATTGTGGCTTGTCAATGAAACTTGGAAATAAGGTTGCGTCTTCTGATTTGTCATTGGCAGCAACTGTGGCCGATTGGTGCATGGAGAATGGATATGGAAGAGTTGCCAGCTCTGTCGATGTGCTTATGGCGTTCTTAAGTGTTTATCTGAACAAAGACAAAACTGTGGTAAGAAGATATGCCTGTAGTTAATGAAAAAAAGAAAAGAAAAGAAATCAAGAGTCCTATATCTGAAACATGAACACATTTATAAAGCATAAATTATTCTGCAGTGAAGTTTAGGTTATTTAATTGTCAGCCTTTAAGATGTCAATAGTTTTGTACTTCTCATTGCAAAAGACTAAAAGAAGCTATACATGAATTCTTATGGGCTCTTCTTGAATTGTTGAATTTTTCTCATTAAATTAAATCCAAAAACTATTTCTGTGAGCTTGTTGAGGTAACGCTTTGTTCTATCCATCCACTTTATATGAAACACTTTCTAAAATGTCACAGCATTTGTCTATATAAATGGGGATTTTTTTCTTCTCAAAGAGGGTTTAGTGTAGCCACACCTTCTAGATCAGATTTAGACAAGAAACAGCCTTCTCAGATGTTACAGATACTAATTCATAGTTGGTGGCCTAGGACTGAATTTTTAGAGCCACCCCTCCTAATGGCCCTAAGTCACTACCCGCTCTACCTGAATACAGTTAGTCCTTGATTTACAACTACAAGTAAGCCCAAAATTTATGTTGCTATGTGAGACATTTGTTAAGTGAGTTTTGCCCCATTTTACGACCTTTCTTGCCACAGTTGTTAAGTGAATCATTAACCACAGTTGTTAAGTGAGTCATTAAGTCAGTTATTTGTTTCTTAAGTGAATCTGGTTTACCCACTGACTTTGCTTGCCAGAAGGTCACAAAAGATGATCACATGAACCCCAGGACACTGCGACCGTCATAAATGTGAATCAGCTGCCAACTATCTGAATTTTGATCATGTGATCATAGGGATGCTGTGACGGTCGTAAGTGTGAAAAATGGCCATAAGTCACTTTTTTTCAGTGATGCAACTGATCACTAAATGGAACAGTTGTAAGTCGAGGACTATCTGTAGTTGAGAGAAGCAATTATCATAATGATCCCTTCAGGTCTTGAGTACTCATTGTTTTTTAAAGGAAGTTATAATTCAAATACTTTATTGTCTTTTCACTATAGGTTGGGCAATTCGGTTTGAAAAGGAACTAGCTCTACTCATGCCTACCTTCTATTTATATGTAAAAAGTACACTATTATTATTTTTTACTGTGCATTCCCAAACCTGGGAGGAGGTAGGGGAAGAGTATTTTTTTTAATACCCTCAAGTCAGTTTTGGTAACTTCCTGGGAAAATCCCTGCAGTTTTCTTGGCGAGATTCCAGAAGTGGTTTGCCATTACTTGCTTCCTATGCTGAGAGAGTGTCTGCGAAAAAAGCCCTTAAGAATATTTTTTCCCTATATAACTGAGGTGACAGAACTGTTTCTAGATATTCCTTGTAATTGTTCATTTAAAAAGCATCCACTCTCCCCCACCACATCTACATTTACAAACATCACAAGCAAACATTCATGAGATGAAGCAGACTTCTTGCAGGAGAACTTGTTAGCTTTTCTGTCCCTGCTGCAGCTGTTGTGACACAGAAACCTTGGGAGGGACAGGACACACTTTACATAAGAATTTGTCTCATACCACATTTATCCTATTGCTACTTTACATAAATGAGCTCAATAAAGGAGAATATTTGTAGCTCAGGGATGAAATGAAGGGTCCTTGGTGCTCTCTGAGCTTGATTGTTTTCTTGTTAGAGTACCATCATCCAAACTAGGTAACATCAGTGCACTCATAAATGGGATGATTTGATTTTGTATTAGCAGTCATATGGTCAGTTCAGGCAGTTATAGGTCAAGTTTTTTATAGGTTTTTTTGTGTGCCTTTAAGTCATTGTTCACTCCTGGCAACTCTCTTGACCAGTCCTTGTAATAAATCTTTGGAAAAACCATTTCCAAAGGTTTTCTTGGAAATGGTTTGCTATTGCCTCCTTCCAGGAGCTGAGAGAGAGAAAGATTTGTCGTATATCATCCAGTTAGTTTCATGCCTAAAGCAGGACTAGAACCAACTTTCTTTCCAACTTGATAACTTAACCACCACACCAAACTGGCTATCTCAAATAACCTTATGTGAAACATAAGTTAGAAAATCTAGTCAACTATATGTTATCATTGTTAAAGAAAAGCCAAAAAAAAATACTATTATGATGTAACATTTTTGTAAGCCATTTATCTAGCACTACTTTTCTTAATCTAAATCTTGCTTCCAGTAATCATGTTAGGAATGTGTGTGATTGCTAGTGAGTTCCAGTACAATATTTGATGGAGTCTTGTCAACATGTTATAAGTGTTAATCTCATCTTGTTTTCTGTTTTCCTTACCTGGGACGGAAGGGCCAAGAAGTACAATCCTCTTTATTAGCAATGCTTCTTAACTAGTGATTTGTATTTACTTTTGATTGTGATGTGATTAATGCTGGTAAGTTACCATTAATTGGTTTCAAAGGCTCCTATGGGTCCCATTTGCACCTCTCCTCTGAGAATTCAACAGCTATTGACTTCTATCCTGTCTTATTTAGTATTTTACTTAAGTACTTCCAGAAGAGCTTATAGGAAATTACTAAGTATTGTTGAAAGAATTTGTATGCAAATTTCCCTAACTAGCCCTTCCCCCTTTTTTTCTCAGCTTTAAATAAAGAAGAAGAATTCATCTATTTAACTTCAAATTGTCCAAGATTACAGCAAACAATATGCTTTCTTATTCTTCTACTAGGCTGCTTTTTCACTTGGTTCAGCACAAAGGTTTTCTATCAATTTTGAAGCTCTCACTTATTTGGACTGGAAATCCTGCAGATGGATCTGCAGAATGCGAGAAGGCTAAAAACAAAGACTGTTGTTGCATTTCTACTATTTATTTACCTGTTTAACAGGAATGCTTTAGGATATTTACTTCTTTTTCATAAAATTCCAGTTAACATTTCTATGGTAAAATCACCCTTAATTACCTCATTCCAATAGTGTTTGCTAGATAATATCAAGGAGAAAAGATGCAAATGTTTTGCTATTAAGGATTCGTATAAGACCTAATTCAACCTTGCCATTTCTGCTGCCCCTCAAATAGTTGAATTTCAGCTCCCATATTAAAAATTGCAGTCCAAGATATTTCAAGAGCACCACACTGAGAATGCTTCTGTGCCTAGTTGTAAACAAATCTGCATCAATGAAAAGTAAAACCAAAATCTTTAAGTGAGCTCAGTTCCTAGTCACCTGAGAGATATACTCTTTTTTTTTTTTTTGGTGGCACTATGAAAATAATTTCCAATTGCCACCTTGATATTTTCCCCCCAACTTCCCATTCTAGCCTCTCTACCCCCCTGAAGGTTTCCTAGTATTCTCCCATCCAATTATTAACCAAAAATACCAGTGGTGTTTCACATATTAGCTCCACGTTAAACCAAAGATTAAGTTATTGTTAATCAAAACTAGTGTACAGTAATGTTGCACAAATACTACTTCTGTTTGAATCAGATTTAAGCAGTATAAAACTTTATCTGTTGCAATATTGACTCTTCCAGTGGAAGAAAACTTAGGTATTATATGACATTAAAATATTTTCAAATAGTGTGTCTGTCTAACTCTCTTTATGAGTGTATATTCAAACTGTAAATGCAACAATTTATTAGAGGTTCCTCTTTTTCAACTTCATAATGTTTCTTACTAGAAGACTATTCTATCAGTTCACTATTACATTGTTAGGAATGTGTAAATTGGTCTGTTTTTGATTCAGGTAACTTTTATATGTGTTCATTGATACATCAGCTCCATTCTCTGCTTTAATATATAAAATTAGATAAGAAGCTATTTATTTCTTTTCAAAGTATCTGGACGGAAGTGTACATTTAATATAATTTACACATTTATATTAATATATAATACTCATTTCTAATTGCTTTCTCTAAACATGAATTTTAAATTAAATGTGTTTTAATGAATCTTTGGAGTCAAGAATTAGTATATTTGGCAAATATAAAGGCTTGTAAATCAAGATTAATATATTGTGATCTGTTAGGTTTACATCAGAATTCATAAAAGGCAAATGTTTCAGTTCTCTCTAGCTGAGGTAAAATCTCATATTCTGGAAGTTTGTTTCAATCCATTCTATTCCAAACCACCATATGGATGGTCACGTTCACACAACATGTTTGACTATGTTTGGTTTTCTTGTCTACATGCTAAAAGCAATTCAGAGGGTCAACTAAGATCCTTGTGGACCATGAAGCCTGAATAACTTATTGGAGCTTTAACTGCCTCTTGCAAGACTGATCTCTAGAGGCCTGCAAAAATGAGGTCTTAACAAATATATTTTCTAAAGTTGAAAAAAAGAAGAAATGACAGTCTCCTACCTGTTTTTGTAAAAAAAAAAAAGAAAGAAAAAGAAAAGAAAAGTCTCCTAATTGATTTGAGGGTACCAGCGATCACGTGTTGCCAGCACAGGAGGAGAGCTGTTAATTTTGGGATGGTGAAAATATGGAAATTACATGTAACAATCCAGTTAACTGCATTGATTTCTTCGTGTGTCAGAAATCTTTGGTGTAAGTTAATTTGATAGTTATTTGATACATGGTTCCATTCAATTATAGTCTTGGCCTCTATTACATAATGAGAAATGTCAAAGTTAACAGATCAATATGTCATACATTCAGTTCCTCATGCATGTCTTTTTTAAAAAATAATGCCTCCAAGTTGAAAAATTGGAACGATGTTATACTTGCTTTGTTTCCATGGCCCTGTAATGCTTCTTACATGCACCTGATTCTTCCTGGAACAGTAACACTGTACACACACCACACACACCCCAAAAGAAAATGTTTTGCAACTGTATTCATCAAATTTACAATGATTTTGGTGCATTTGGATAAACATGAATAGGCCAGTGCAATCTTCAATAAGCACTGTGTATTAAACGTGCCTACATGACTGGAGTAACCAAGTTCAGTTTTTTTTTTTTAAGATGCCATCCTCCCCTGGTCCAAGAAGCCTAGATTTGATTTAAAAAGTAAGAAGACTTGAGTAGCAGGGAGGGGGCGATAAACTGAGGACTAAAAAAAGGAACACTGATTTTTCAGAAAGATTTTCACAAAACTTCCTATATGGATACAGTTATGCAGAATGTATCTCCCTAGAAATAAGTCTTGAGTGATTTTTACTGCATGTGAGATAATGCTTAGATGAGAAATTACCTCAACAGCAAGACAATGATACATTAGATCAAGATCTGAAGAGTTGGTTGCCTGGGTGTTCAACAGTTGTTTTGATACTGAAATGCATGGATGAAATTTATGTACTGAATCTTAAGAACAATTTTTGTCTGTTCCTGAATACATATCTTGGTCTGTTTCATAAAAGGCATATGTACATTACAAATGTACAAAGGGTTGCTAGTAAATGATTCTGTGGCAGAGCACTACCATTCATTGGAGCTTAGTTGTCACCTAAAACATGTCTTAAAATGTAGCTGTTACATATAACAAATGCATGTAGACCAAGCGTGGTTTTGTTTCCTTGTTTCTTACTGAGAAAATGACGAATGGCTGAGGTTAACAATAACAGGAAAATGTCCCTGTGATGGTGATTGATTTCTGCTTATTCTTTATCTACTTTCCAGCAGTGCATGCGGACAAAATGAATGGGTTTTTTTGTTTTGCAAAAACAGAGCCAATAGTTTTACAGAGATATATTCTCTGAATTTTATTTTATTTTATTCCTTAAATTTCTACACCACTCATCTCTCCTAAGTCATTCTAATTTTCTCTAAATATAAGCAGGAGGTATTGCTGTATTTATGTCTTTTAACAGGCATCTGGTTAGTCATGACCGGGAGCGGAGAGGGGAATCTTTAGCTGGTGCACCAGAGCTCTCTAGCAATGCTTCTCTTGCAATTTTTAAGTTGTGTAGATTTTGTCTCGGGAAGAGAATTCTGGGAGCTGAAGTTCCCACATCTAAAGTTGCTGAGCTTGAGAAATACTGCTCTAGAGCTTGGGTAAAATGAATGACAAATGAAGAGAAACTTAGCTAAATAAAGACTTTACTTTTAAAGATCACAATATGATTATTCTGCATAAATTCAAATGATCAGATCTGTATTGATCTAATATATATATCATTAGTTTAAGCCAGTAATATAAAGACTACTGTTAAATTGAAATTATTCTTTTTAAATATTTTCTCTTATTCTTTAGGATTCATTTGATTGGTATCCTCTTTTCCTCTGCCATGAAATGACAGCCTTTGGGGCAGCCAACATTTAATCTTGGTGTTTCTGTTGTGCACTGAGTGACCCTGTTAGCATCACTTTGTGAAATTCAGTGTTTTATCACTATAAATGGGCTGTTCCCAAAGTAGAAAAAAGTCAAAGTAAAATGAGTTCTGCCTGCATATAATGGAAATCAAAGCCCTTATTTAATAGTGACTTGAAATAAATCCTGACCATTTTTTTCTGATTGTCTCGATTCTCTTTTTAAAACAGATAGACAGAGACATAGGCCAATGAGATGCACAGAATGTTTTGCCCAAACCTTGCTACATTTGAAACACACATACTCTCCAAAAATCCCTCTATCTGTAGTTGATCGGTCATGGAATTTATTATTTGAGATCTGTCTCAGGATAGGATCTTTTTTTCCTCTGGGTTAGCAGCCAGACCCATTGATACAATCTTCTCTCATGAAATTTGCCAGATTAGACTACCTACTTTTGTAGAAACAAGACTTCACTCACCCACCCCCAACTCTCCATCCTGTGTCACTGTTTACAGAGAAGCAGACATGTTGTCTCCAATGCCCCCAGCAGGGGCCTAATTATTCAGGCCTCTGTTGAGGAATTTATATTCAAGGGTTATGAATGCATGGCTGGTATCTACAGGAGATTCTTTCCTCACCCTGAAGCTTTTCCTTAGGAACACAATGGCTGTGCAATGGTTATTTTTTGGCATGATGACCATACATTTATTTTTTGCATATAATCTGCACAGTGTCTTCCAAGGTTGCCTTTTTGCTGTTCAGACATTTCTTTTTATGGACACAATAAATGCACAATTTATTTTGTAAGTGAGAAAATGCAATCCTAGTCCAGTCAGTATCTGAATAGGAAATAATGCCCTATGCAATGAAGCACCCTTGCTTCATCTACAGAATTTAAAATAACCTTTTTAAAATAAATCTTACCATCTTTCCATGCTCACTTAGGAGAGGTAGCCCCAAGTGAGTAAAGTTGGAATGTAAATTGTAAAGATTGTGCTATTAGTCTGTTATTATTAAATTGTGGCAGATTCAATAAGAAGATCTGGTCTACAGCATATCCATAGATAATTTGCCCAGGTAAAATCTGAACAATAATAACATTTACCATGTACAGATCATAGCTTGTTAAATAAAAATTAAATGGCAGATTAGCTACATAGAGCATACAAACCCAGAATGGAAATTTCCTAAAACAAGCAATAGAATGTAAATAGCTGTCATTGCTTAAATAAATTTTAAGTTTAGCTCATGATGGAGAATTAGATAAAATTAGAGGTCATTTCCTATTGTACTGAGCAAATTAAATACAAAAGTAATATGATTTAAGAAATTATATAGTTATGTGTCCAGGAAGTTTTTTCATGTCCTACCAATCTTTTCAGGGGTGGGTTCTACTTACCTTTATTACCAGTTCACAACGGGATCGCGCATGCGCAGATCGCCGATGATGACATCCGGGGCGGTGGGCGGGGCCTCCCACTGGTTTTACTACCAGTTCTTGTGAACTGATCCGAACCCGGGCAACCAACCAGTGAATCACATGCCACTCATGCTCAACCGAGAAAATGCCAGAATAACACACCCTTTAGACTCCAATGTTCAATCTTGTATACAAAGATAATGGATGCTCACTATAAGCTCCTCTGAAAATTATCTGGCTTATGTATGTAACATGGGTTTATTGAAAGCTTTCTATGGGTAAAGTATTTCTCTTTACATTTAAACTAATAGAATGACAAATATACAGGTATTTACTCAAGTAAATATGCAAATGTTTAAATGTCCATCTCCTTTCCCAAAAGGATAAAATCTTTGACTACTAGCAGGTGCAGCATGACATGTGCCATAGATAGTCATAAATCAGCTATTTGATAGAGCATAGCTCAATGTGTGTGTATGTGCATGTATATGTATATACACACATAGATACACTGTATACATATGCATATAAATTTTTGTGTATATATGTATATACATACATACCATATATACACAAACACTATATATGTGTGTGTGTACATGTATATCTATGTATGTGTGTGTGCATATGTGTATGTATATATATATATATATATATATATATATATATATATATATACACATGCACATACACACACACACATATATACATATACATACATACATATATATATATATATACATACATACATACATACATATATATATATATATATATTGTATATATGTACTGTATATACACTGTATATATAAATATATACTGCTCAAAAAAATAAAGGGAACACAAGCAGAAGACATCCGAGATCTGAATGAATGAAATAGCCTTATTAAATACTTTGTTCGTTACATACAGTAGTTTATACACTGCTCAAACAACTAAAGGGAACACAAAAACTACTGTATGTAACGAACAAAGTATTTAATAAGGCTATTTCATTCATTCAGATCTCGGATGTCTTCTGCTTGTGTTCCCTTTATTTTTTTGAGCAGTGTATGTTGAAAACAACCTGCATCTCTGGTGTAAAAACTAACCTGCATCGGGGTCAAGTCCACACCAATTCGATTTCACAAAAAAAGAATAGCTATGCATTTTAATAGAAGTGAGGACACAAGTTGAAGAAAACCACACCAGCTCTCCAAAAATATCTGCCTTTATGCATCCAATTGGAAAGCCGCAAAGTCAAAGGAATTCTAGTAGACTGACTTGGTTGGCATGTCTCCACTCTTATCTCTTTCCAGCTGTTCGGGTGTTTAGATAAAAGGAAAGGCTTCTTTACTCCAGAGCTCCTCACAAAGCAAATTACAAGCACTTGAGTGAGGGTTGTATAAAGCAAACAGGAACGTTTGCTCTACAGTTCTGCACAACCTTACTTAGCTCAAGTTAAATGAGGGTTGCAGCCAGCCCGGCCTCAGTTTTCTCACATTCATCATATCCACTTCCTTGCCATGTAACTGTGCTTTGTATGAGGGGATGGCAAAGAGAAATATTTATCAAGTACTTCACAGGTCCTTGAACGATTTGCTCTTTCACTCCTCACAAGTTACTACAGAGCTTAAACAAATGGCATACCACGTGATCAGCCTTCTAATTTGGAGCCCCCCATTAATAGTCTTTCATTTCCATTCATGCATTATTGCTATATAGTTGTTCCTGCTGCTAGATGCATGCAACTATTCCTACAGAATATCAAGTCCATGAAGGACAGGATAATTTTGGTTAGCAGAAGAAAATATATCAATTCTAAATGTAGCTGTTGGATGTGGTATCTGTGTCTATCTGATTCACAGAAGGGGTTCTTCCAATACTATTAATTTACTGTATGTGTACACAATGTAAACATTGTGAATTTTGCTTCAGGGTTTCAGTGATAAGCTATCATTACAAATTTATACCGCTTTTTTACCTACAATTTTTTTAGCCTGGGGAAATAGTATCTGTTCTGATCAATGGCACTGACATAAATACCTGATCCCATTTTTCTATACTATTATATGATCCCATTGCTGTTTTCTTGTTTTAATGTTCAGAGATGGAAAAGTACTCTAGATACCTAACATGATAAATACATACAAGCCCTATTGTTGGGTTCTGATTATCATAGAAAGAAACCAAGAAAGGAGCATATATATATATATATATATATATATATATATATATATATATATATATATGTAGGTCTTTGGTTATTCGGGTCTTCTCCCACGTAAAATTGGAAGTGTCTTGGCGATGTTTCGACGAAGTCTCATTCGTCATCTTCAGGCTGGTGTTCTCGGCTTCGTGCTTCCAGGAGCAAATTGCTCCTGGAAGCACGAAGCCGAGAACACCAGCCTGAAGATGACGAATGAGACTTCGTCGAAACGTCGCCAAGACACTTCCAATTTTACGTGGGAGAAGACCCGAATAACCAAAGACCTACATACAAACACCCGCGAAAACCTGAGAAAACAAATATATATATATATATATATATATATATATATATATATATATATATATATATATATATATATATATGTATGTATGTATGTTTTTCTTCTAGCCAGGTTTTCCCTACGTAGCCAAGGTTTTTTTGTAGCTCCAGCTCACTACAAAAAAACCTTGGCTACGTAGGGAAAACCTGGCTAGAAGAAAAACACACATAGACCCTACGAAGAAGTAAGAAAATTGATATATATATATATATATATATATATATATATATATATATATATATATATATATATATATATATATATATATATGAAAGTAAGGAATAAAAATCTAAGTCGCTTGAGTTATTTATGGACTAAAATTAACATATGAATGATGGGACAGAGTTGACTCTCAACATATATTGGAAAGTTTCTTATATAAGGTCACAGTGGAAGATTTAAACTTCTCCAAATATCTGGCATTTTCCTTCTTAAATGTTTGGATGTGATCAAAACAATCTTTATGGGAGAAGCAGAATGGAAGTTGCTCATATTTATAAAATTTGGTGCAAGTGTGCATTTCTTTTTAGGATAGGCTTTTTAAGAGCGGGGCATTAAAAGCTATTAACAGTACACAACACATAGTCCTATCTATATTATTATGAAAAAATTCTTGGGTTAATGTCTGTTATATATATTAGCCATTAGAAAGATTCTTCTGATCAGAGCTTCTCAATTTGTCCACCTTCAGGGAAATTTCTTCACACTGACATCTGCAGAGGGAACTGCCTATGTGGCAGAATTCCTAGAATTATGCTTTAAAGGAGGAAGACTGATAGCGCTTTTCCACCATCACTTATCTTTCTCTGAGATACCTCACATGCAGTTCTTAAGGAGCCCCAGGCTTACTGCTACTGAGAAAGGAATTAAATCTATCAAATGAAATTCCAGTCTCCAGGAAATAGTTTTTGCAGATAATATGGAACTCAGAAACTGAGTTCATAGCTGTTACTGGACTATTGTTAATGGAGGATTAAAACAAATCTACTATAATATAAAATATTATATTGATATGATCTGGGAATCACCTATTTTTGTACTTACGTAGTTGCATTTCATTTATGAAATCTGTTCTCATTAATGACAGTCCCCCTGTATTATCAGCAGACTGAAACTACAAAGTAGCTTAATTTCCTTATATGGAATTCTAAATGCAGGAACTGATTTATATCATAAAGACTGAAATAAATTGAGAAAGTGATATGAGGCCATTGACTAAGAGCGCATACATTTTTTCTATTTCAAGTTCATGTGGGATGTTCACGCCTCACATCAACACTTAGGGAAAATATTTGTTGATACCCAACTCTGTTTTCCATTTGTGATAGGTCCCTGAGGGGTTTCTTCTCAGTATTCTTGATACAGTTGATCCAGCTGATGAAATCATAGGAAATCATTCGTGGCCTGAAATGACCTTCCAATGACACTCCATGAAAGACAAAGATTTTTTTTTTAAAAGAATACTTTAAAAATTAAAACTGTGTCCACAGAAATATTTTAGTGCTTTAGATAACCCTTATTAAAGTCTCAATGAAGTCTAGTTATGTAATTTATTCAAAGATAGTGAGTGAAGAAAGAGAATTTTAAGCATTTGAATAGGTCCTGAGGCTGTAAAAAGGAAGGAAAACGGGAAGGCCCATGAAACTGGCAGTAGGTCCAAAGATGGAGTATAAGACCCTATGGCATCTAGCTATTTTAAATATAGGATAACAATTATCCAGAATGCTGTATTAAATGCCAGTAGCTATACCCATAAAAACTGGTTGGAATAAAATGAACTGCCTAGATAATAAAGATGTACAAAGCTTTGAAGTGGTAATTTGTTTCAATGATGCTTCAAGCAAAATAATTGCATTGAAATGTAAGGCACAGATGTACACCAATTTATAGAGCAAAAGGAAGCCCCTGCATTGCTTCACTTTGAGACTTTCCATACTAATATTTAGCTGTGGCACAAACATGTGCCTGCAACTTTTTTTTTTTTGGCCACAGCTTCATAACATTGACTTAAATCATCCTTAGTTATACTCATGTTCAAACTGTGTTTTGCCCTTTGGTGGCACCGTGGTTAAAATACAGTATTGTAAGCTAATTCGGTTCAGCATTTTGAGTCTCACTGCTCAAGGTTGACTCGGCCCTCCATCCTTCCGAGGTCAGTAAAATGAGAACTCAGATTGTTGAAGGCAATATGCTGACTCTGTAAACCGCTTAGAGAGGACTGTAAATCACTGTGAAGCAGTATATAAGTCTAAGTCCTATTGCTATTGCTTATCCCAATAAAGATTTTGTTGTGAATACAAGCCAACATGCTTCAGCAACCATTCTGTAGGTACCTCCTAGAAAATGACATCACTTGTAGTCACTTTAGACAGATGTGCAATCATCCTCTTCCTTCTGCTTCCTGGACATTGTCTTTCTGCTTTGGAGCATGGTCCTTTCAAATCTAGCTCTGCTGCTGTGCAGCAGCAGAGGAACAAGAGGAGGTGTGATGGTTTCCGGGAATGTCTGCTTGAATGATGAGGAAGCGTAGGCTCCAGGAACCAGGAGGATGCAGAGGAGTGCTGGGAAGTTGCTGAGGCTCCCAAGTCAGGAATGGTAAGGTCATTCCCATCTGAGGAGAATGTAATTAAGAAAATATTGGAAGGTGCAGAAATGGACAGATTGCTGAGTTTAAAAAAAAAATAACAAGTCCCTACAGTTTTCTTAAGATTTGGAAGATTTTGCCATTGCCTCTTTCCTTGAGCTGACTCACCAGTCATCACCCGAATGGTTTTGTGCCTAAGGGGAGACTAGAACTCACAGTCTCCTGGTTTTTAGCCTGGTGCCTTAACTACCAACCAAACTGACTCTAAAAGGAGACATGACAGAAGGCAAATTTAGATACTTTAGAGGAAAATTTCCTCTAAATTTAGAGGAAATGTTCTTTAGAGGAAGAGATGAAACAGAAATCAGAGACAATTCGTAATGGTTATAAATGTCTTAACTACAAATATCAGTTGGAACACAATGATAGTGAAAAGTATCATTTGTACCCAAGACGTTTCTTTTAATGTTTTATTTTTATTTTTCTCCTTTTTTCTTGTATAGTGATACATTTTCTTTCTTTTTCTTTTTGACTATTTTATCTTTATCTATCAAACATTTTTAAAAACCCTGCATTAGTATGAATGTTTGACTTTAAAATGCAAATCTGCAACTTTGATCTTGCATAAATGTTTGACTTTCTTTCCCTAATTTTAAAAGAAGCTACTCATAATTGATTGATCCCTTTCTCTCTCTCTCCTCTCTCTCTCTCTCTCTCTCTCTCTCATCTTTATAAAAGATCAGTCTGTTCTCCTATCTGCCTTGACAGATGCACAAATCCCCAATCTCTTTTGTGAAAAGATGCCCAGTAACAAACAAAGTGTGAAATGGCACATATAAAAACATCAGTGGTACATACGTCTTTTTCTTTCGGTTTCCCAGACACTGTCTTTCAGGCCATTCTGTTTCCCTAGGGTTTCCCTTTGAGTATAGTATAACCCCTCACTTAAGACTTTCAATTCAGGTTAAAAATATGCACCATATGTACCATTCTTTCTTCTCTCCCTTCCTTCAGTTTTAGCCTATAGAATTTCAGCTCCTTCTCCACCCAACAACTGCTATTAGTAATTCACTTTTTACCACTATTTTATATATTTCTCCATTGCCCTGATTACTAATGTGTCTAAGTGCATGAGCACACTAATAAATTACATGCAAAAAATAAAATTTTGGTGTGATCAATTATATCACTGCACTGCAGTACAAGATTCCTGCTTGGCCCTCAAGAATTCTGGATAATAAAAAGCAGTGTCAATTTTCACGGTTCTAGTGAACATTCTAAGCTCACATCACAAAACTGCAGCTTCCACAATCCCCACATTATGCCTGGTTAAGCTTATAACATGTATAACTGAAGTAAGTACATTTAATGCACGCACAGCTGTCCTAGATGAAACCTCACAAGGCACTTTTAATTTAGTTTAATTAGCTCCTAAACTATACAGATAGTCTCGACTTGCGAGCACAATTGAGCACAAAATTTCTGTTGTGAAGTGAGACATTTGTAAAGTGAGTTTTGCCCCATTTTACAACATTTCTTGCCACAATTGTTAAGTGAATCACTGCAGTTAGTAAGTTAGTAACATGGTTGTTGAGTGAATCTGGCTTCCCCGTTGACTTTGCTTGTCAGAACGTCACAAAAGGGGATCACATGATCCCAGGATACTGCAACAGTCATAAGTATGAGTCAAGTGCAAGGCGTCTGAATTGTGACTATGGAGATATTGCAACAGTCATAAGTGTGAAAAACGGTCATACATTACATTTTTCAGTTCCATTGTAACTTTGAGCGGTCACTAAATGATCTGTTGTAAGTTGTAAGTTGAGAACTATCTGTAGTGTCACACATGTATGGATGATTGTGTGGATGAATAATATACTATATACTGTGTTAAGAAACTAGAGGCAAGTATACAGATTCCATTTTTGCCATGGGAAAAAAAGTCAAGATTACTAGCATAATAGGCACATTAAAGAATTTACCGCTATAGAATTTGTATATTCTAAAATAGGGGAGACCAAAATAAATAAGAATAATAGATACTCCCTTACATGTAGAAGGTAAGGTATCAGCCTATGGCTGGAGAAACTCAGATTTAGATCTACCATCAGTCATGGAAGCTCATTAAGTGACTTGGCCACCTAACCTCTTTCAGATCCACCTACCCAGTAGAATATCTGTTTTGGGAAAAATAGGTGAAAGGAGTAAAATGGACATGATTTCAGCTCCCAGAAGAAAGACAAGATATAAACATAAATAAATGGAAAAAGGGGATTCAAATCTATTTAGAAAATAGATATAATAGCTCACCAAATGAAGAGCTCTGTAATTCATGTAATTGCATACATAAGTTTCTGTTCATCAAAGTTCATCTGATGAACACCCCTCCTTAAAATTAACAATAATGAAAGATCTATCAGTACCTGATATTTCCTATGTAATATTGTTAGCAAATGTGGGTATTTGTGCCTCAATCTAAAACTGTAGTTAAGACTTCAACTTTTTAGTAAAGATGATGTTCTTATATGTTCCCTTTCACATCTGGTTTTCTGTTCCAAGGGCAGTTCACATCAAAGACATTTTAACAAAGACTTCTAAAGCTTGATATCCCCTTGTTTACAACAAAAAAACTTGCTGGCAGAGGTCCGTTTCATGCCATATCTCTTTTCATCTTCAAGCAAGCACAGTGCAGAGTTTCAACTACATTCATTAGTTCCTAAATTAGCATACATTGATTTAAAAGAAAGCTTATTAATATCTTATATCTTATTATGCCGACTGAACTTTATAATGTTGGAGAAAATATTAAAGAGATCTCATTAATCTAAGTTATTGAGTTAAAGCAAAGGCACAAATGTGCTTTCTCTGTGAAATTCAGTGCCATTCTAGAAAGTCTGAGAGATCATGTTGTAAATAACTGTGGTCTAATCTGTTCAGTATCTTTTTGTTATTATAAATCTGATGAAAAGGATTATTTTAACTTTGCTGTAATGTTCTTGATTCTGCCAACCCATAAATACTTCAATTCGTAATCTTCCAAAATTTACAGCAGCAGAATACTACAATATCGGATACTGTAGCTTTAACTGTGATGTGACATTAAGATAACACAACTGTGATTTTTGAGTGCTGTCACAGGAAAACACCACAAATTTATGAATAATGTGCAAACACATTTGCGGCAAACTAGGTAAATAGTAATATAATTAGAACATGGATTCCTCACTCCCTCACTTTCTTTTCTCCCTCCTACCCTTCCTCCCTCCGTCCAATTAGCTCTGGAAGAAAGCCAAACCTATTTAATATAGGCAAAGAAAAACCTTTATCATGCAGTCTACATGAGGGTTTCCTTGAAGAATTTGAGAAGTGTCAATGGATCTCAAATGGAACATTTATGCTGCTAACTGGTGTACAATACTGGGGCAATATTATTCCCACGTGAAAGGACTATATTGCTACCAGTTCAGTGGTGGGATTCAGCCAGTTCGCACCACTTCGGGAAAACCGGTTGTTAACTTTCTGAGCAGTTTGGTGAACTGGTTGCTGGAAGAAATCATTAGGGCAGAGAACCGGTTGTTAAATTATATGAATCCCACCACTGTACCAGTTGGCTGACTGAAGAAGCTCTGTCTTCCTATGACTGGAACTATCAACAGCAGCAAAAGAAGCCCTCTAAAAATCAGCAATCCCCAACCTTTCTGACTTCAGAGACTGGCAGCAGTAGCAGGGGGAGGGGGTGGAAGAGGAGACGGTTTTACACACTCGCATGCCGCTTGCATGGCCCAATGGTCCATGGACTGTTACTGGGCCGCAGACCAGGAGTTGGAGACCCTTGATCTAAACCAGTGGTTCTCAACCTGTGGGTCGGGACCCCTTTGGGGGTCGAACAACCCTTCCACAGGGGTTGCCTAAGACCATCGGAAAACACATATTTTCAATGGTCTTAGGAATAATTTTATGGTTGGGGGTCACCACAACATGAGGAACTGTATTAAAGGGTCGCGGCATTAGGAAGGTTGAGACCCACTGATCTAAACGATGTGTCCAATTTCAATTGTTTTCTTGCCTTTTCTTGTATTGCTCCATCCAGGGATCTTCCTTTCTTTCTTTTAATCTGCTTTAACAAGTTAATTTTTGTATACCACCCTTCACACCCAGTTTCTACCCATGTGGATTAAAATATATTAACACTTAAATAATTAAAATGTGTGATAAAAGAAAAAAAAATGTTTGAATGATACAGTCACACAAACAACAAAAAAGCAATAGTTGAGAGAATAACACGTCTTTATTAAGTTGAAAAATCAGTAACACTGGTGCCAACACTTTGCTGGGCAGAATGTTTCAAATTCTGGGGGTGGTGTGACCATGGTAGCCATTTCTTAAATGTCTGCATGGTGGAGAAGAGAAAATAGAACAATGGAGAATTTTATCTTTATCCTTCTAATTGTACCCTTTATTCTGATGTGCTTTCAATTTTCTAAAGTACAATATGTGGGCATTTTTCTATGTATGGATTTTTGTCAATCAAAGAAAATGTGCAGATGACACCACTTTGTACACTGAGATTGCAAAGAACAATTGTAGTTGCACAGATTTTCAGAAAACTGGCTGGGGGCGGGAAATGACACCTTAACATCTAGCCCAGGGGTTAGATAGTTATCTTTGTAACTTTAAGACCTGTGAACTTTAGCTCCCAGAATTCTCCCTCATTAGTTCAAGACCCAAGTGCAGCAGCACCATTTAGAAGGAATATCAGAAGGAGAATATCAAGAAGACATTGAGGAACATCTTATGACATTTCAGTACTCCTAATTATTCAGAAAGGCTCTTCGTTCTTCTTTCCCAGAAGAAATCTAATACTACTTTATCTACTAAAAAAAAAATGCTCTGGAGAATTCCCCAATCCCTTTGAGACAAATGTGTGCCAGATATGTAGCTTGCAGTGAGGAGGAAGAATTAGTTTCACCAATAGTGTCCATTCTGCTCTCTCTAATTCAGTCTTTGTCCTCCTCAATGGCCAAGCAATGAATACTAGATTGTTGTGGTTCAGTTGACAAGTCGTGACTCTCCATGACCCCATGAACCACAGAATCAGTGGTGGGTTGCTCCTGGTTCTGTCCGGTTCTTGAGAACTGGTAGTAAAAATGGCGGGAGGCTCCACCCACCTTCCCTGACATCACATTTGGTGATCTGCGCATGCACATAAGTTTCTGCACATGCACAGAAGTGCGTGCATGCTCCCATTGAGAACTGGTAGTAAAGGTAAGTAGAACCCACCCCTGCACAGAATGCAAGGCTTCCATCCTCCACTGTTTCCCAGAGATTACCCAAACCCATGCCCACTGCATCAATTATACTATCTAATTATCTCATCCTCTGCCCTCCCTTTCTCTTTTTACCTTTCATGTCTCCCAACATCAGGGTCTTTTCCAATGAATCCTCTCTTCTCATTTGGGGGCTAAAGCATTTGAGCTTCAGCTTCATTATCTGTCCTTCCAAAGAATAGTCAGAGTTGATTTGCTTTAGAAGACTAGATGCCATTATACACATTCATAAAATGTTTTCTTTACCAGCTTCTTGTTTCATCTGTTTATCTAAAAAGCAAGATTATTGTTCTAATATACACCAAGTGACTGTCTAATGCAGCGGTTCTCAACCTGGGGGGCGCGACCCCTTTGGGGGTCGAACGGCCATTTCACGGGGGTCGCCAAAGCCCTCTCTCACCCCCCTCCCCATGCCTTCACTCACCCTCTGCCTCTGCTGGATCGCCCGGTCGCCGTTCGCTTACTCCGCCCACTCCCAATCTATTGCTGCTCCGGAGTCCCAGCTGATGGCTAGAGGGGAAAAAAACTTTAAATTCTTGCCGCGGGGCTTCAAAGAGCCGCCCTACTCTCAACTGTTTTGCAGAGGGCTCTGTTGCTAGCTAGATGCAAAGAGGTAAATTCCTGGAGCAGATTTCCCCCCTAGCTATGCTCAAAAAGCAAAATTGAAAGTAAGCAGGGTCTTGGCTGCAACGTGACAAAACGAGGCAGAGAGATTTCTTTTTCTTTTTCCTCACCAAAAAAGGTAGGTGCAAACTGCAAACAATGGGAAATTTAGGGCAAAAGAGGAGATTCAAGATTTTAAAACACAGAAGAAAAAAAGCTCTATTTAACTAGGGAATTGTAATAATTGAGATACTGTTAATTGCATATTGTGTTGAAAGCAGAAATGGTTAAGTTGTGGTTTGGAGGAATATGGGGGGAAATTATTTGGTTTATTATTATTGGTAAATATAATTAATTGATTTGTAAGAAATTGGATTGCATGGAAATAATTGGAATATTCATGTTCATATTGATTAATATACAAAAAAGGTAGTTATATAACTAATTGATTTATATTAAAATGTTGAATTTGTATTAAACAACTGTATTATATAATTAACCAATGTGAGGATGGATATAAAAATAGATGACAATGGGAAGGGGTATAATATAGAATAGAAGGGAAAAATTGAGTTTGATTAAGATTAGAGATGAGGATGAAGGGTAATATTGGTTTTTTAAAAAAAATAGATGAGGAATAAATATGGTAAAAAGGAAATATAAAAATTGTAAATTTAATTGAAATGACTAAATACTGTGTTGGAAGAAATATCCTTCTGGGTTCTGCTCCAAGTGGGGAAAAAGACACTGGAAACATGGAGACTGCTTGGAAAGATTGTTTAATGGTGGACAGGATCACATGGCTTGATGGGGCCCATTGTGTTAGTTTCTGTTGCTATTGTGTTGCAAATGTCCTTTGACAAAGGATTGAGTTTCTGCCTCTGGCCCATTAACAAAGGGTGGGGGGCAGGAAGGTGGGAGTTGCTTTGTCTGTAAAATATGCTTCTCCATTTCTCATACAGGAAAATATAATATTCTGCCTTTTTAATATTTCCCAAAATATTTCATTCTTCTAGGAAAGGGGTGGGTGCTAACCTCCTACAACTGTTTAAATTTGTGGACCGGCCAAATACTCTGTTCAAAGAAAATACGTTGTATGTTTGTATGTGTGTTTCTAATTATTACTATTTATTGCTATTTGTTCTCTTTTATTCTTTAAAATTTAACAATTCATTCTTTATCTTAATATCTTAATATTTGTTTGGGGTTGGCTTTCTTCCCTTTCATCTTTTTTATTGTATAGCAATCTTTCTCCTCAAACCTACCACCTCTCTCTTTTCTTTCTTTCTTACTTTCTCTTCCCCCCCTTCTTCTTCTCCCTACTTCCTCTTTCTTTCTCCTTCTCCTCCTCTCTTCCTCCCTCTCTTACCTTCACTCCTACTCTAATTTCCCTTCCCTTCCTTCATCCCTCTCTATTGCTGTATCCTTTTATGCATATGGACTACTCAGAGGGCTGAAAAGGTTATTTTTGACTGGTCCTCGCACTTTTGACCAGTCCTCGAACTTACGACTGTCCTCACAATTTACATTTTTGCCCTATCTTATACCATGTTGAAGAGAAGCAGTTGTGAAATGAGTGACATGGTTGTTAAGAATGCTGCACAGGCATAAATGTGAGGATGGTCATAAGTGTGAGGACCAGTCAAAAGTGCAAGGACCTGTCAGAAATGACTTTTTTCAGCCCTCTGAGTAGTCCCTATACACATAGCCATGGCCACTTGGTCACATGACCAGCTAGCCACGCCCACTCAGTCACATGACCTCCAAGCCACGCCCACAAAATAAGCCACACCCACAGAACCGGTAGTAAAAAAAATTAGAACCCACCCCTGGTTGGGGGTCACCACAACATGAGGAACTGTATTAAAGGGTCGCGGCATTAGGAAAGTTGAGAACCACTGGTCTAATGCCTGTACCTTCAAAATGTATATACATCTTGCAGTCAGCTGAAAAATCTGTCTGGTCTGACTTCTGACCTTCAGCATTTCTGTAAAACAAAATTAAAAACAGATATGTAGTTCTATACTTGAATAACAACCAAAAAGATCAAGGAAAGATTTGTAATTAATACGGAGTAAAAAAATTAGTGTAAATCTATGAAACTAACAGCAAAACCAGGATCTAATTTACAGGTATTTAAGAGGTATTTAATACAATAAAATACAGTATTTAAGCGGCTTAAATGGGGATGGTGTGGGTGCTTGTTTCTACATATTGCTCTTATTATTGTATTGCTGACAAATACTTTTATAATCCTAATTTGGTAGTACAGTTTATTTGTTTTGAGTTGGTTAAGTTGAGTTGGCTAAAATGTAGGAGCATTATAAATTTGCAAAGTATTTTAAATATTTAACATTTAAAAAGCAAGACTACGCTTCCTATTTAGGTTGTGCCAACTGATTAATTTAATTTTAAAAATACTCTGTAGACTTCTAACAGTAGAATTAAGACTGAATAGTATCAGCTTGCCATAGAAAAAATGATATGATATGTAAGATTAAAATATAATATCACTATTCCCCAAAAACCCACCTAATTCCTTTTAATTCAAATGCTGAAAACTAGGATCTTCCACAAAAGAAAATAATGCAATCTTGGTTCAATATTATCGACTTTTCTTTCAGTTGCACCTTAATACTAAGAGATAGAATATTAGCTACAACATCCATCCGGTGCATTTAATTCAAAACAAAGGATGTAGCTGGGTTCTTAGTTGGATTAATTCCATTGTGGCAATAAAGTTTAAATATATACAGGTAATCCGCAACTTGCAATGCATGTGCAGCCCCCACGCATGCGCAGCCCCGCTCCTGCACATGTGTGTGCGGCCCCCGCATGCATGTGCAACCCCCACATGTGCCCCACTCCCCATGCATGCACATGCAGTCCCCCACATGCACCCCAGCCCCCATGCATGTGCGGCAGTGACTTGAAGACCAGCTGGCTGGCGGGAGGACTGTGCGCATGCGCGACGGAGCTAAGCTGGGATGATGGCTTTTGGGCCCCCTGAGAGGACACTGCATGCCACTTCTGGCACGCATGCCATAGGTTCGCATTCACAGACTTGGAGCATCCTCTCAGTCCAGTGTCAGCACATTGAAAATTCTAATTTTGTGCTTAATTTTGAACAACAGACCAGGCACAAAAGACAAATGAAATTATACAGAATATATGCTGAGAAAAGATGAACAAAAATATAGCTTGGTCATTTGAGATTTCAGTTAAACAATCCAGTTACGACTAGCAACAATCTATGAACAAATGCTTCCTAAATAATAGGATCCAAAACTGCCAGCAGATTTTGTAGGATAAACAAGATATCATTTATTCTATTGACCTTCAGATCTGTATTATCAGCCCGGATCACAAGAGCATATTTGAAGCTGTACTGCATTGGAAATTTCACTGAAGAGTATCTAGAAAATCCTTGAACCTGGAAAGTTGGCAATCACTCATCTTTCCTTTGAGAAAGAGAACAAAGAAAAAAAAAGAAAGTGGATAGAGGCAGAGTAGTATATAGCACTGTGCTGAACAATTAAGAATTGGTTTTGAGCAGGAACCATATGATCAGAGAGTACAGCCAAGAAATATGTCAGTTTCTTTCAGCTGTTGTTCTCAGGCATTGAATCACAGCCAAGCTGGCAGTACATCTATTTTGCATCTGTGGGAAGTGTAAATTAGGAACAGGTTTCAGAGAAAGAGAGACTAAGCTGTATACTGTGACCTCTTGACTCTAAATAAAGATTTAAAATATGAATAGTTTTCCATGCAAACTTTCCCGTATGTCCAGAATCTTCAGTAAATATGAGCTCTGCTCATTACACCTCATTTGATCTATAGGGCACACCCAAATTGCATTTGACTGCTTTTATTTGTTGAAATTGAGGAAAGACAAGATGAAGAAGAGAGATCTGAGAAATTAGAACAGCAAAAACATTCCTTTTATCTTCATTTTCTATATGATCAGTTGCTTTTTGGAGAGGTATAAAGTAGCTTGAGTTGTGGTTTGTTAGTTTGTTTTTTTGTTTTTGTTTTTTGTTAAAGCCACTTGATTTTGCAACAGAAAGAAAAGGGCAGGGTACCTTCTTCCTTAAAGAAAATCTCCTTTCTCTAAGTATGATCAAGAAGCAGAATTGGGAGCATTTTCCATCATACCATGACTCTGTTCCTGGGATCTATTGGAGCCAATCTTCCAATTTAAGAGTCACAACACCAAGTGGTATCTGATCTTTACTTTCTATATCCTCTTTAGTTCCACCTTCATAATTTTTCCTGGTTGTCATACTTCTTCCTGTTGTTGCTATCATTTGGCCCTGCTACATCTACCATGTTTCCCTGAAAATAAGACGCTGTCTTATATATTTTTGAACCCTGAAATAAGCGCTTGGCCTTATTGCCATGCACTCAAAAGCCCAATTGGGCTTATTATCAGGGGATGTCTTATTTTGGGGGAAACAGGATACCACAACCACTGTCTTTGTCTACTATGACAACGTCTGATTCATTAGCTGGTACCTGCCTGTCGATCTAAACCTGAAAGTCCGACAGTACTTTTTATTTTCCACAACCTTCGATGGAATCTTCCATCTGGATTCTATTCCATATAACATGTTACAATATATGCACTTGATATATTTAAATAGTTATATTTAAAGTAATAAACAGAATGTGCTTGTTTTGACAACTGCCACTTTTTCCTAAGCTGCATAATTTGTGCCTTCTTGCCCATTTTTTAATGATATTAATTGCACAGCAGAACAAGGGGTTGTTGTTGGATACATAGATTTAATAAGCCATTTGATATATTTTCCCCCGATTGTCAGAAATGGCAAGTACATTGTCATTTAAATTCAGCCAATCTACCCACACAGATCAGAACATGAAAAAATAATATAAGGTAAAGGTAAAGGTTCCCCTCGCACATATGTGCTAGTCATTCCCGAATCTAGGGGTTGGTGCTCATCTCTGTTTCAAAGCCGAAGAGCCAGCGCTGTCCAAAGACATCTCCGTGGTCATGTGGCTGGCATGATTAAATGCCAAAGGCGCACAAAACGCTGTTACCTTCCCACCAAAAGTAACTTGGTGGTCCCTATTTTTCTACTTGCATTTTTTACATGCTTTCGAACTGCTAGGTTGGCAGAAGCTGGGACAAGTAACAGGAGCTCACCCCATTATGCAGCACTAGGGATTCAAACCACCATAAAGCTGCACATAAAACAACACATCTGCACTGGCAAAGGTTAATACTGCATGGTTAGACAGTATATTAATATTACAGAAGTTGATGTGAATAGTATTATACAGGCACTTATGGATACTTGGACTTGGTGACAGTAAACCAGTTGCATACTGAATCCATTTATAGAATCCATGTAGCTCTTATATCCATACTCTGTGGATGTGGATGTTTCAAAATTATGTTTTGTTTTACCTCTTGTTTTAATTTTCAACCTCATAAGATGATAACAATGGTTCCTCTTAGCCCAATCAACAGCTAAGATCAGGGTCCAAACTTGGCAACTTTAAGACTTTTGGACTTCAACTCCCAGAATTTCCCAGCCAGCCACAGGTCTTAAAAATTGGCAAGATTGGACATCCCTGGCTTAGATAATTCAACACTTTGTTCCCATGAAAGCTCTCAAGAGCCCTTTAAGAAATGTTGAAATAAGATGGACGTGAACATAGCAGCCCTCCCCTCTATGCATGTTCAGAAACTCAAGTATTTCGAAAAAGTAGTATTTCCAGAACTGTTCTAAGATAGTAAGCACCGTAAAGTCTTTTAATCCCCCTTTTATGTGTTTCTTCCATATATTGGTTACCAGATTTATTTTCCCCCACTGGTCTTCCCAACTTGCATTTAACCACAGCACAAGCAGGGCCTGGCATCATCTTTGTTTTGTCATCTTCCCATGACATTGCTTTCTTCTGATCCTAGCTCACCTGTGAAATGTCTTTCGCTATGCAGATGTTAAAGAAGTAGAGGTGGTTGGGTTTACCCACAAGATGTTATCAAAATTGTTATTGTTAATGGTTTCAAGCTGCACCATAGTTTTGCATTGCAGGCTGACTCTGCTGACTACCAGCTCTTTTATCCTGACTGTCTCATGGTTGACTCAGCTTTCCATCCTTCCGAGATTGGTAAAATGAGGACCCAGATTGTTGGGGCCAATACACTAACTTTATAAACAGGGCTGTGAGTGCTATGGGGAGGTATATAAGTCTAAGTGCTATTACTAGTTCTAAACCAAAAGCAACAAAAGCAAATTAAAGACTGGAATGGGAACATTAAATGTCATGTCCCTAGAGTTTTCTTCTGACTTAGCCTTTAGTGGATAGCTGATTTAGTCCCCAGAAAAAAATTCTAAATATCTTTCCTTCCCTATGAACACTATGTCAAATATTTTAAAAACGATTACAATGTCTTTTAGACATCTGCATTTTCATTTATGCCTCAGTTTTTATAAATTTCAACCTAGCTGCCATTTGGACTGGGTTTCTCTGCTTTGCTTTGCTTTGCTTTAATTAAACTGTTAGGTTGATTTATTTTATTGCATTTTTTATCACTGTGTTCTAGTTCTTTGAATCTAGTTCTTTGAGTCTTTTGAGTAATGGGTATCCAGTACAAACCATAATGACAAAAAATGACAACATTTAAACACAAACCACAGCCTTTCATATTTGCATACTGATGGCTGACGCTAGTATGAAAGTCATAGGATTTGAACTGTGATGTCATGACATCCATTTTTGTCATCCCCTCCTTCCCCTAAGGACCCTTGTTCAGATGCTATATGAGAATAAAACGATAGATAATAAGGGCAGTAGATCTCTAGGCAGTACATACATAGAAAAGGAGACTCAAGGTGCTATTACTGATCTGAATATTTTGGATTAAGAGATGTTGTATGTATGAAGTTCTCAAGAAGCCATTAAGTTACAGTGGTACAAATTTAATAAGTCCATTGGGATTTGCCTACTATAACTCAAACAAGCCTTGACTTGTGGCATATCAAATTTATGACAAGAATGCCATGAGAAAATGACATTCACGAACACAGCATTAATGTAAGTAGGCAGCTTTTTAGTTCTGCTTTGGTGTGCCCTTGTTTATAGTCTAATGAGTGCTCAATTACACATGACACAGGAAGTCTGTGATTGGGTTTTTTGACATTTCTTTTGATAGAGACCTGTTGTCCAGCACATTTGGAGGGAACCAGGTTGGGGAAGACAGAGCAGATAAAATATAATGGCAACTGAGATTATGATTGACATTTGGCCTTCATAAACGTACTGAATTTTTTCACTAGCAACTCAACTTTTTCCTTCTTTCTTTCTTTCTTTCTTTCTTTCTTTCTTTCTTTCTTTCTTTCTTTTCTCTCTCTCTCTTTCTCACATTTCTTCTGAAATTTGACATTAAAGCATAAATTAATATCAGTGCAAATGTTAATTTGCAATCAATCAAAAGCTGTCAAAAGAGATGGGGGTCTCTTTTAAAAAAATAGAATGCATCTCAGGCCCGGGGACTAAGCCTTTTATATAGGCCACATGAACAGGCCGCTGACAGCCGGAGCATTTTAAGTAGGGTAGATTTTAACCGTCAGACAGATTTGTAATGGGAGCAGCAGTCTTGCAGATGGTCAGGCTCTGAGCTATTACATAGCTGTGCAAGAAGGTGAAATTGAAGAAAATGTAATGCATTTTAAAAGATGCCTTGGAATAACTAAGTTTCTCAGAACTGTATATGAGGCTGGTCAGTTTCTCACTATGAGAACACTAGTTTAGTATGCACAGAATTTGTAATGTAAGAGAGTTCTTATTCAATCACTTATTTTAGAAACGTATACCTGATCACTCCTGAATATGTTAAAACTGCACAATGAGTGAGTACCATAGAATATATTTGCAAAAGATTTTATCCAGTAGTAGGAGGTTGAGGTGGATTTAAAAAGTCAAGATGGAAATTACAACAGTGCAACCAAAGCCTCAGCCCTTTCTACTCATATGTGATGTTGATATAAACACAAAATAGGTAGGACTCCATCTTGCAAGCATCATCTTGAGCTTAATATGTAAAATGTACATCAAAAAATTCAATTTCTAGAGGACTGACTGTTGAAATGTTCGTGAATTTGTTTCCTGACTTCAGCGCTGTATTGACTTTTGTAAATATACTTAATGCTTTGATTTATTAACTAGAGAAGCTTTGGTCCAAGGTTATTCTAATAATCTCACCCATGATAATGCATTAGTCATCTCAGATAAATTATTGAAAAACAATTAGGTGAGTAAAAAGAGCAAAAGTTGGCAGAGGTGTAAATTGGTACTTCCTTAAATTTTACCCCAGGTAGTTCTTAAGAATCAGATTGTTTGATAATTCAGTTAATGATAAACGAGTTTAGAGGGTTAAAGTGAATCCATGAAACAGAGGCTCATGGGGTTTCGTAGGTTCCTATCTTGGCAGTGGCATGGGAGATTTGATCTGGGACCAGTAGGCTTCATTTGTCAATGACCTGAAAAATTAAAAAAAGAAAAAGAAAAGAAAGTTGTAAGTTTTAGTGATGTTTGATGATAGAACAATAAATTCTCGGTATAATAAAAGACAATGCAGAATGATCCTAAAAAATTGTGTGCTTTCATCATCCATTCTAAAATTGAGCAGTCTTATATATTTCTAAAATAAATAGACACATGATCTTTTAAGGTTGACCTAATGTCAGTAACAAAATGGAGCAAAAAGGTCTATTTCCAATGTGGTTTATTAAAATGCTAGATTAAAAATAAGCATCTTGATTTTCCAAAACACTATGGATATTATAATTGCATTATCTTTATTTATCTCCATGGTTAGGCATTTCCTCCTCTTCTTGCGCTTTATAAAGCTCTAAAAGTGGTTTATAAAATAATATATTCACCATGCAGAAGCAGAAGATAGAATTAATCTTTGTATATAAGCTTCCTAATGGACATTGGTTGATGTCATGTCAGTCTGGCACAAACTTAATGGGAGACTATCAAGGAATACGAGGGCCAGAGGTTAGGGTAGGAAAGGAGAGGGAGGGAGGGAGAGGAAGGGAGAGGGGGTGGGGTATTAAAAACCATTCTGAATATTTATATTTCCTTCCTTCCTTCCTTCCTTCCTTCCTTCCATACTTTACAATGTTCTCAATTTGTTCAAATTGTCCTTTTGATTTCCTGACTTTGCAATGGACAACCTCTTCTCCCTGTGGAATCAGATAATGTAGGAGGGATAGCATTATTCCAGAAGGCTGTGTTTCCTAGTTATCTCAGGCAGGGGGCTGCAATGTTCAGGAAATGAGTTTGGTCTCCTAGTTATTCTAAAATAGTCTTCCGTCGATGAAGGATTTATGTCGTCCTCCCCCACCCTGACTTCAAATAAAAAGTACAGAGGTGCGATATGCATTTCACTGCTGTTCTCACACCTCTTGGACTGAAGCAAGGTCCATTTTTATAATAATTGTCATCGGTTGGGGTCACACGGAATCCATCTAAAAAGTAAGTAAGACATTTTTGATTGCTCTGTGAATCATATGTGGCATTAATATATGGCAACCAAAGGTAAGATGCTGTTGGCCACATTAGAATAAAATCATTGATTCAAATCTTCTAAATAGATTTAAGAACATAAGGAAAAAGCCAGGGGGAAATTCTCAGCTTAACACCATTCTGAAATACTTAGCATTGTTGATGTAGAGGAGATATTTTAAGACTATGTCCTTTACCACATCCAATGGACAATATACCTCCAAATGCTTCTGGGTAATATAAATTGAGCCACATTCTTAAGTGAAACACAATATTAACATACATGGAGTTTTTCACTTTATTTCTTAAGACAGTTTCTGATTTGGATATAGATAGGACCTTGAATCAAAGATTTGTAAACATTTGAGGTTACAATATTGTTTAATTGCAATTGTCTATCAACGAACCAGGTCACTTCAATCATACTTTCTTTAAACAAAGAATGAGCAGTGATTTCTGTACATCATATGTATTACTCATTCATTTGCAGCTGCTGGTGTGATTAGCCTGGAGGTTGGACGTAGAAAATGGCCATAAACAGCTGTTTCATGCAAACCAATATTATATGGTTTGCTACAGAGAAGCACCTATTGTGAACCTGGAATCACTTATTCTTTTAGAATGTTGGTCATTATATTATGAAGACAGATATAGATGGATGAATCAGAACAAAGTTTCATGCATTTCATTAGAACTTGGGTTTATCTTAGTGAATATTGGAACTATGAAGCACAAATGAACTGTTTTTTTAATGAGAATCAATTAGGCTTGCCCCCAAACAGATTGCAGATAACAAGTTTCTTAAATAATCCAGGCTTCTTGTAGTTAGTATTAACTTTTTTTAAAAGTGTGTGTTTGTTTATTATAAGTCTTTTCTTGTTGTCTTGAAATTAGTAAAAATCTGTATAATCTTCTATATTAACAGAGGCTTCTGGTTATAAACTTTGTGAAAATATGGCATGCCAAACTTGTTATTACAGCTAATTAATATTTCAAAGTCTAGTTCATGTGTTTCTGCAAATTGCTTGTATTAGTTTACAGCCTAATTACTATATTACTTATTATTGCAGTTTATGATCACACTATAACTACACATGCGTTGTCTTCTAATTGCAGAATATCCTTCATGATTTTGTGATGATTAATTTTACATATTATTATAAGTTTAATTTAAAATAAACATGCTACTAAAATAGCTTAAACTGTTCAAAGTTTAATATATGAAAGCATAAATAAAACAAAAAAAATATGCATCAGTTTGGTATTTTAAAAAAATTAAAGGAAGCATATCGCATAACTTAATGTATCTGACAAAATTGTTATAACATTAAAATGTGAGATGGGAAAGTTATATACATAATCTTAAACTCACAGGGAAAAGAAGAAGTAATTAGCAGCCACAAACATCTCAGCTAGAACATAAACGTATTTCTAATTTCCATATTCTTGCTGGAATAAGATTTTCTTTGAATTCCTAAAAAACAACATTTCACAGAGAGTTGTAACCGAAATGACTTTACATAATTAATTAACACTTCTATTTCTCCATTGAAGTGCCTTTCAATAATTGGGGAGCTCAATTAAGAAAATCAACCATGTGTCAGATAAATGTCAGTTAATAGCCAACATCACAGTAAGTATCTCACACTGATATTGGGGGCAGAATAAAGTTATCCTTATTAGTTGATTAATTAATCCATGGTTTTGAAATCTTTATCTATCTAGACATCAAATGTACAATGCTAGTTAAATCTAAATGTTTTGGAGACTTTTTGGAACTCTTTTTTCTTCTTCAAACTTTAGTAGAAGTCAAATGCTTGCAAATAGATTTGTCCTTGAGCCTTCCATGCTTATTATATCTAAATACTTAAACACATACACAAATATACATCAGTCATCTCAATGCTTCTTGTATTAGTTCATGTTGATATTGGCTCAAAATGAGACACTGTTGTAGCCCCACAGAGAATAGCTGTCATGCTTATAAAAAAGTTACTATGCCAATGGAATCATGAAGCTATACATAGGAAGATAAGGAAAGATTACATTTAAAGAATATATTTCACGAAAACAACAGTACAAACTGAGAATACATTTAAAGTGTTGATAAGCAAATAGTCCATGTGTAGATTGGGACAGAACCCTGATTTTGTAAATGGTCCCGTGCTTCTTCCGGATAAATTTTTTTCTAATGGTAAAAAGATGGTTGGAGAAGAACAATAGTCAATGCAAGTATCTTCAGTAAAATTAATATGTAATGTAAAAAGAAAAGAAGATCCATTGCCAGATTTGATGGAGATGGTTTGAAAATATTCTCCCTTCTCTGCTTATGCAGAAAATCCAACTCCAGTAGGTATCTTTGGAATTGAACTAAAGATGTTCCCAAGTTTATCTTTCTTTAGCCATTTGGCAAGTGCCTTAAAGACATTAATAAACTTAGAGGTTTAAGAATGAAGATTATATTTGGTAAATAGATTCACCCATCCCACTAAATTCTGATATGTTTTATTTGGCTTGAAGTTAGGAAATTGGCAAATCCAGCCATTGTGCTTTACAGAGAATATTTTAAGGTTTAGCGTACAGTGTCAGCCAGCCAATGTGAGTTCAGAAGAGGCAGATCAGCACAATTGTAACAGCATATACAGGTAGTCTTTGCTTATTGTCTCATTTAGTGACCATTTGAAATTACGATAATGTAAAAAAAACAACTTTGCGACCAATCCTCAGATTACTGCCACTGTGTCCTACAGTCATGTAATTGCCCTTCGTGTACTTCCCAACCAACTTGTGACAAAAGAGTTAGTGGAGAATGCAGAAGTAAATCACAAATTGTGGTCATTTGCAGTTTCATTTAAAAACTGTGTGATTTGCTTTTAATGACCAAATGAGAATTGAGATGATAAACTTGTCACAGTCACATGATTTTTCCCCTTAGCAACTACGGTTGCTAAGCATGCTTACATGGAGCTGCCAGCCCCAACGTGATCACTAAGGAAGGATTGCCTGTATTGGGATCCAGGAGCAATGTAAACATATTGGAGGATAAAGCTGAATGTGCCTGCTCAAGCCCACATACCAATCTGTTGCCTTTACATGTAATGCAGGGCACTGGCCCATTATTAGTAAAGGTATAAGATGGGTATTAGTAAAGGTATAAAATGGGGTGTCCAACCTTGGCAACTTTAAGTATTGTGGACTTCAACTACCCATGGCTGGCTGGGGAATTCTGGGAGTTGAAGTCCATTGGTCTTAAAATGGCCAAGGTTGGACACTCCTGGTTTAAGATTTTCCCATATGGTCAGAGAACTGGGAGGAAAGGAGAAACTTATTTCCTTGTTTCAGTCTTGGATTGTCTTTATAGCACAGGCGAAATTCAAACCAAAGTTCCTTGTGTCTTAACTCAACTTTTGCCAGCAGCATTCCATGACAGTTGTGATGTGTAAACAGATTACTCATTTGCCATTGAAAAAGAAGAAGAAAACCCAGAAAATGAATGCCTAACCAAAGTATAAAGAAGTAAAAAAATCCAGCTAATCCACCTAATCCAGCTTTTAACTTCCACATAAACATGTCTAAGATAAGATGGGAAAAGTTGCATTAATACTGTGACTCTGCCATGGAATATTTCAATTAGCATTAAACACATAGCATGTTTGCAGAATCATGCAACGATTGCTTGCTCTTATCTGTTTGAGAGACAGAATGGAAGAAAGCCGAATTGTCAGTTCCTCTTGAAAAATACAAGGGGTGAAGAAACATCAGAGCAAACCTTCCACAAGATCTTATCAATGTGGTGCTGCCGAGTTGAATCTCAGGATTAACCAAAACATTATTGCTGACCCTCTTTGAGCACAACGCAGCTGTCAGAAACACTTTCCCTTTCTTATGTAAGCCTTCTGTTAAGTGATGGAGGGGCTCTCAGGATGTCAAATCCTCACATGTTGGGGCTTGCAATGCTGCATTATGTCTTTAGAGAGGCTTTGCATTCTGCTCTGATGCAACATCAATCATAATTATGCTTCCCATAGGACAGCACAACAATGTGATGCTAATAAATATCTTGCTAAAAGCCGTTCAAAAATCAGAATATTTCGGGGTGCGTTTTTAAAGCATTAGAATCTGTAGTTCTTTGAAGTCTGGTTTCCTGATCATACATGCCAGCCCATACGTGAGACGCTTTGCTGTAAAAATTAAAGTAATAAAATCATCCATCTACCAGATTAATATGCATTGATACATTTTGTTTATCTGTTTTCAAATATAGCTCCTTTTTTGCTCTTCATCACAGATTCTTCTTCCTTACACTCTGAGTTGGAGACATCTTCAGGAATCTTCTACATTCGCCTTTTGATCCAACTTGCCTGTACTAAGACTCTGAAGTTTTCTTGGCACATTTTTCTCAATTGGTTTGCACTCCTAGATTGGGGACTAAATCTTACAACTTCCTGGTTTCTAGTTTAGTGTTTTAACCACTATACCTGACTGTTATGACACAATGGCTCCCTAAAGCCTTGTTTTTAATGGGTAGAAACTAGTTCCTACCTGTATTGTTCAACCAAAGTTTATTAAGAAGGTGGATTGGCCACTGGATAAATTTGCTGCCTAGACCTTTGTCATCAGGGAAGGATATTTTTCTTGAGTAGCAAACAACAGTCAAACTTCCTAAAAGTCTACTTTTCAACTATTGCTTGCATTTTATTATAACTCAGGATTACATTTTAGAGAAATCCACATTCAGGAAACCCAGATGCTCTCTCCCTCTTAGTTCATAACACCCCACCACCAAGGTCTTGTATTCAAGGGAGGTATCTCCTTACCATCATCCCATAAAGGTTCAGCATTCTAGAGTTCAGGGAAATTGTTGGTTGGTGCTTAGAACTTCTGACAAACACTCCTACATTCCCATTGGCTACAGTAGCAACATCTTATCCTGTTTATAACTTGTTAAGAAAAAAAAAGTTTGTTTATAAAATTGCTGACAATTTCCCTTTTGTATCTCACAGGGCCTTTTAAGTACAACAGAGAAATGTCAGCTGGGAAGCTTCATCTCATAATAGCTGGATAGATGAAGGGCGACAGAGACCAGAAACACACACACACACACACACACACACAATGTTCCAAGAAACATAGCTAGCTGTATTAGCACTTTATGTTATTATGCTATTGTTTGGAATGGAATTGGGCAGATTTTTATCATGTAAAATTCAGTGTAGGGTGGCATTTGATTAGGTATTTTTTTTAAATTCTCCTGTTGATCTGCTGGTAGGTGGCTTGTAGCACTTCCAGCAAGTTATTTGTGTTGCAAGGTCAACAAAAGTGAAGATGATTAGTGATTGGCTTTAGAGGAATGGAAATGATAGGAGTGGCCTGGCATTTGCCATTGTCTCCATCTGAAAAACCCAAGGTTCTTTTGGCTTTATAGCACAAAAAAATGAAACATGAACCTTAAGCTAGAAAGAAGCTCATATGGTCTAAAAATATAGTTTTCCGTTTCAGGGATAACTTCTAAAATTGGATACTTTTTTCCTACTTTCTCTAGACTTTAATAGGCTGGAACACACAATTACCCTGATTTAAAATATTTATTTGCAACCATAGGTTTTAGCAAAATTGCAACACAGTTAGGAACTCTGGAGTGATTTATATAAAGGTATGTTCCTGCTGTTCTTTTCTTCTCTGACTATTGATCTCTAAGTGTGCTGAACTTCAGTCCCCATAATTCCATTGTGGCATATTCTTTTACCATATTAATAATCAACAGTGGAAGCTGAAATCTAAAACTTCTAGAGAGAACGTTGCTGAGGAAGACTAAGGTATATCATCATAAAATCTTAGATTCACATACTGTGCTAAATCAGACTGTGGCATGTTTGGTTTGGTTTGGTTTAGCGTTTTGGGGACGCCGCCAATTCTCATTGGATCAATAATGATATTTAAGCAAGCATAAGCAGGCATGCTAAACCCAGCATGTGAACCCAGTCAGAAAGCCAGTTGCCTTTCCTGGTTAACCATTTGGGCCAGAGGAAGGTTAGTACCGAATGAGATATTTTATGTATGAGTTATTAGAATTAGAAATATTCATGCCACACACTCCATCAATATTATAAGTTTCATATTAATATTTTCTGGGTGACTCTAGAAGATGCTATAAGTGATTACTAGGGAAATTACCTAAATCAACTGCTTTTGGGAAATTGAAAACTATCCTGCCATAATCCTTATATACTGGACATGGCTGTAAATGCCAGACAGAAGCTCCTATTTTTTCATCTTTTCCTCTATCTTGCAGCTACTGAGATACATTTGATCTATCTTGCTTTCCAGATAACATTAGTACTATTTCTGAATCTCATTTACCTCTTTGGTAACATAGTTGTCCAATCCCTATGAACCCTACCTTTGCAAATTCAATCTAAAAATAATCAGCAATCTAATATGATTAAATCTAAAAATAAGCTTTCCTATAGTATCTCGTATAGTAAAAATGTTTTCTGAACAGTCCGATTGTTTCTTTCATCTGGCAGCCGATGCATCTGCTCAGCCTGTTTACAACTAGTCCAGTGTCAGGAATGATTGCCTGAGAGCAGGTTTCTCATTGTTGTCTTTTAGCAAGCTTGTCACCGCAGGCTTAAATTAAATCTCATTCAGTCAGAATTTCTGCAGCAGTTACAGGCTAGCTTAGGTCGGGACTAACCCCAGAGAATTACAGAAAGACAACCTGAAGCAGATTGCATAGTTTTCAGAACATTACTATTTGCTCATCTTCAAAGTTTTAAAAATACGGCATTTAAGTAGGCAAGGAGTAGTTCTTGCTTAAAGCTACATTCTCTGTTTTGAACTTGTTCCCCTCATTACCCTTGTCATGTAAAGAAGCATTTCCCAATCCTTTTCTTTGCGTAAATCCATCTATTGTCAGTAAAAGTATTTGAGGAACATGGTCCAAGCAAAGGATTGGGTAATATTACAATGTCAGCAGCAGGCAGCACGCTATACAAGAGAATCCTGTTCGCCCATAACATCTCAAAATTCCATTTTTTTAAAAAAAAGTTGAATTATTTTGAAATCGTCAAACCTCACACGAGGTTAGAGCAGGGGTGTTAAACTGGCAGCCCGTGGGCTGGATGCATCACGCACAGGCCACACCCACCCCAGCACCACAAATGGGAAGAATGTCACGAAATGTCAGATGACAGCAATGTGACATGGTGAGTTTGACACCGGTGGGTTAGAGTCTTGTTGTGAAGTCTCATGAGATATTGAATGAGAAATCAGCATTTTTCAAGAATTAACAATCTCACAAGATTTGGACCATTTGCATATTTATTTGTTTGTTTTAGTATACCAAGAAAGATTGGTAGCATGCTGGTAGTGAGATTAGACATCTATATTATGGTCTCCATGTGCAAATTGGGAACAATTGAGGCAGGGAAATTATACAGAAGTACAGAATTGCATTACAAAAGCAGGCAGGGCCATGATCTGTTTAACGGGTGAAATTGGTACATTAATTAAAGGTGTCCATTTTTCCAGCCCCCAATCCAAAAACAACAGCAACTTTTTGGATCCATTCATGCTTTTGGTGACCCAAAAATAGGTAGGTTATGTGGGCTTAGTAGGCTATTTGCAGCTTCAAGTCATTATTCTGTTTTACTTCTTAAGGTGGAAACATATACAGGTAGTCCTCAATTTACAACAGTTCATTCAGTGGCCATTCAAAGTTACAACCACGGTGAAAAGGTGACTTATGACTGTTTTTCACACTTACAACCATTGCAGCATCCCCGTTGGTCATATGATCAAAATTTGGACGCTTGGCATCTGACTCATATTTTTGACGGCTGCAGTGTCCTGGGATCATGTGGCCCCTTTTGTGATCTTATAAGCAAAGCCAATAGGGAAGCCAGATTCACTTAACAATCATGTTACTAAACAACTGCATTTAACAACTGTCACAAGAAAATGACAGTGGCAAAGTCTGTACAATTGTAATGTACAATTGCAAGATTAACAAATGACAAACCTGCTATGGCTTACATATGTGACTATAGTCATTTGCATACTGCACTAAGAGTTAAACTATGATCTGTTACATAAGTGAGTTATAGCAGCCTAAAGTTATTTGTTAAATGTCTTTGCTATCCTTAAGAAACAGGTGCCAATATGTTTAGCTTCTGATAGGTCCCCTCGCACATATGTGCTAGTCATTCCCGACTCTAGGGGGTGGTGGTCATCTCTGTTTCAAAGCCGAAGAGCCTGCGCTGTCCGAAGACGTCTCCGTGGTCATGTGGCCGGCATGACTAAACGCCAAAGGCGCATGGAACGCTGTTACCTTCCCACCAAATGTGGTCCCTATTTTTCTACTTGCATTTTTTACATGCTTTCAAACTGCTAGGTTGGCAGAAGCTGGGACAAGTAACAGGAGCTCACCCCGTTATGCAGCACTAGGGATTCAAACCGCTGAACTGCTGACCTTTTGATCAACAAGCTCAGCATCTTAGCCACTGAGCTACCACGTCCCTTATCTTCTGTTAGACCCAGTTTATTTAATGTTGTGAAAGAAAGACAAGTTCTACTGAACAAGACTGAAATTGATTTGAATGTGCATTTAAAAATGATAGATGCATGTCTTGTCTTAAAAATGACAAGAACAATGTGGAAAAAAATGATATATTTGATATACAAATGAAACCAGCTGGTGTCTTAATGACTAAAAGAAACATACAAATAACAAACCAAAACAGTGACTTGGATAACTTTCCTATATTGGATTTACAAAAGAGTCTTGTTAAGGTTTTGAAGGATTTCCAGAGTCGCCTCTTAATAAGATGGACGGCACACAAATCTAATAAATAAAGAAGTAAAGAAAAATAAATTTTGGGGGAAAGACCAAATGAAAAAAAATGAAAATAAATCAAGCTTGAAGCGCTTCACGATCAAGATTGCCAAAAGTTGGTTTATTTCATTAAGGTTATAATAAATATGTTGCTATCTCTGGTAATTCTGAATGGACTTTTGCTCTTATCAGGACTGCAACGACAATGCTTTATGGATTTGTCCATAGATACAAGGTAGAATATGAGATACAAAATATACATTTGTTGTATATTAAAAGAGAATGATATGAAAACAGATTATGCTTACTGTGATGGAAGGGGAAGTTATTTGTTTATATGTTTCTTTTTTTCCTTTATTATCTTTTCTATTTTTCTTTCTTTTCTGCATTTTTTTATTTTTTTGTATTTACTCTCTATTTAGTTTGTATTAACTTTTTTTCTTTTTAATTGTAACCATTAATAAAATTGTTATTAAAAATAAGACTACCAGTGGCAATTTTTTTCTGTTCGATATTTTGGTTTTTTGGTTTTTTTTCCTACAAAACCTGCAGTAGCTCAGGGGAGGACATTTTCTATCCTTAGCTGTTCCAGACAGAAAATCACAGATTGTCTTCACATTGCTTTTGAGAGTTTAAGAACCAAGAACTATGCAGGTGTTGAAGGGCCCTTAGGCTCCATCATGCTAACCACTGAGAAATCCAATAATAGTGCTTCAGAGTTTTGCAGCAACCCCAGGAAGCAAGTCACTAATACAAGAACAAATCTTTCCTCAGACTTCAAGGATTAGAGATAATACATAAGCAATCATATAGAAATGTGCAAGAGGAACCCACAATAAAAGACCCAATGCCCACAACCACAGAGGAGCTGAAGGATTTGGACTACAGCGTTTCATCTAATGCTTGCCTTGTTGTAATCCACTTTATTTTTCAGAACTGAACACAAGCACGACAGGCAACTTACATCATGGCACAAGGTTGGTTTTTCAAAGAGAAAAAGCCAAAACACTGCAGAGCACACATTCAAGCAATTGCTTTGAAACAACTGCCCACTTCAAAGGGTTTATTTCTGCGCTTGACATACAAGATCTTTGAGTTTCCAACCCAGTGATTTAATTTATATGAAGATTAGTTGTATTCAGCTTTGTGTTTCTTACCCTGACTGACAGATATTCACCCAAAGTAAATCTTTGAGTGAATGCAGAGACTATGGGTGGTTGAACTTTAAAAGTTAGTCTTCATATTTGCTCTAGGAAAAGAAATTTAGAAGACAGTGAGGGGAAAGGTAGCAAGCAGTGCCCAATTCGTGGCACAATCTGGGAGGCAACTAGCAACTGAAAAGCTGATAGATTTTATTTTCCCTGCAAGTTTGTTCAGTCACCTGCTACAGGTAGAATAGGAAATACAATTTCATCTCTATTTTTCTTAGGAAATAACATCATTTTACTATATACAACATCGCATTCTTAAAGAAATAACAGAAATCATACTGATTGCCAAGGGAGATTGTTAATTTTCCCCCTTTTTTGGGGGGGGGAAGCATTGAAACTGAGGCTGGAGAGCTCTCTGTTGGAGGTGCTTTAATGGATTCCTGATCAATGCAGGGTGTTGAAGTCAAAATCATTCTCATTTTATCATTCAGTTCTTTGAATTTAATCCCAAATGCTGAACAGGAAGGGAGCATCTAAGGCAGTTGTCTAACCTTGGCAACTTTAAGACCTATGGACTTCTACTCTCAGAATTCCCCAGCCAGCCATGGGGAAGCCATGGCCAAGGTTGGACACCTCTGAGCTAAGGTATTGATCTCCTGCTCAATGCAGAAATCCAAATTAAAGATCCCCAGACCAAAAGTGTATTCAATTCTCCTATCTTAAACATATCCATGGAAAGCAAGACCATCACCTCTAGATGAGTGGTCCCTCGGTTGAAGTGCTTTTATAGTTGGGTTATTTTTGTCTAACATGGAATCAAAATCCACCTTTGTCCAATTTAAATCCACTGTTGTCTGTCCGGAGCTCTCCTATAAATTAGAACAATTCCTAAAACTTCTTTTCTTTTATATGCTCTGATTACTACAGGTGTTCCTTCTTTCCAGCTGCCTTTTCTCAAGCATTGCAGGCTTTGTGAATCACTCTTTCGAGGGCTAAATTTCAAGATCTCTGATTATGCCCGCTGCCCTTCTCGGAACAGGTTCCCATTTCTCTGGATCCCCTCTAAAGTGCCTTTTGAATTTTGTTTAGCAAATTAAGTTTGAATTTCATTCCTAACTTTGAAAACATTAGCTACTCTATTCAATTGTGTCATGTGTCAACTGCATGCTTACTGTAAAATATGAGAGCTGCAATCCAATTCATCTTGGGGAAACGTTCTATATATACACAAATGAGCTGAGAACCGATTGTTCAGCAAACAAGCTTTATTATAACAAACCTCAGGATAATTTCTCAATTTTATTAATGACTTGATTGCAGTCAGTGCCATTAACCAATGTGGAGCAGGCAGGGGGAAGTAGAGATGGTGCTGATATGCACTCCTGTGCGTTCTTTTTGATATAAAACAGTATTTGCCTAGAATTGATTGCCAAAGAAATAACATTAAAAAGTAGGCAACGTATTGGCTTATCATTTCCAAGGAAATTATACTTTTTAAGGGAACATGATTCTGCAATCATGAGCAAACGTTAATCTTCTTCACTTTAATTCAAAATTAATCTATATACTGCAAAGATTAACTGAAAAATCAATACATTTTGTCATTCAGAACAAACCCTAATGAGCATTGAATAAGAATTATCTCCTAATAAAACAACCTGCCTCCTAAGATCTCACTTTCATGACCAGTGGTCCCCAAATGGCCTCTTTATCTCCTTCAAACTACAGTGTAATCAAATTAGCTCTCGTGCTTTTATTATTCTAGCAATATTTTTTCATAAAAATAGTTTTGCTAGATCATATATATAAAGAAGCAAGAAAATTATACTGCTGATTTTTTAAAGAACTAATCATTCAAAAATATTTGTGGCAACTATAACACAATAGTAGTTTGTTACATAGGTTTTATTTTCTCAAGGACATCATCTGTAGTGTTTAACCTTTCTATTTATTAAGAAATAGCAGACTCCTAATTAGGATTAGAATCAGGTGCTGTTTCCCTTCCTGACCTTGACCATTACAGACAGACATTCATATATGTATCCATATGCAGACATTTAAAAACCAGTCATAAACTTCCAATTGGCAATCATTTTTTCTTCTTATACATTTTAGGTAGAGGGATATGCCACCTTCACGTTACACATGTACCCTGTTTTCCCCAAAATAAGACATCCCCTGATAATAATCAGACTTTGTCGCATGGTGATAAGGCCAAGTGCTTATTTCAGGGTTCAAAAAAATATAAGATAGGATCTTATTTTCAGGGAAACATGGTAGTTTGTCCTTAAGACCTAAAACATTACTGAAGAATAGTCTGGAGAAAGTAGAAAGTCATTAAATATAAGGCCAATTTCCAAGCTGACATCTCTACTAGTAGAGTATCGATGTCCTACCATATGTTGAAGACATCCTTTATCAATGAAGTTGGCATTCAACCATCCCCTGATTCAGCAAAACCATTTCAGTTCATTGACTGTATATCAACAGTAATATCCCTGCCATGCAAGAATGATGACAAAACAATCAGTACTATGCAATACACCTAACAAAGAATCCTCTGTTTGATGAAATGCATTTTATGATCAAAAGACACATATTTAGCATTTTGTGACATGCTATACCCATTGACTTGTAAAACAGATTATTTGAATGCTTTAGTTTTCTTGTAACATTCCTTTTTACTTACTCTTTTCATGTATTCAAATTATGTTTATACTTTTACCTGTTATCTTATATATGCTTGGCAAAATAAACTTGTGATTATGATTATGAACTTGCCATGCCGACCATCATAAGTTATCATGTGTACCATTATAAAATTCTGAAGGTTTAGATCATTACAAGTTTTTTCCCAATTAAAATAACAACTTAGGAATTCCAGATACTTCTGTGCATCTAATCCAAATTCTGTAGTCAATTTAGAAGGCTGGTTAAAAATAAGATGACCTTAACCAGAAAGAATTTACTTGTTATTCTCAATTCCTCTGTGGTTGTTCTGGAGTGAAAATTTTCCATGAGAATTAAGAGAATTTAATTTCCCATGAGAATTTTTGTTCATTTAAAAACAAGATGAGGATGAGAATCGAAACATCTTCAAAGAAAAACCAGAAAGTCCAGTTGCCTCTTGAAAAAGCACATTTGGGACAACCATGACTGAAAACCTCCATAGACATTTAAAAACAAAAAAAGAAAGCTTCTAACTTGCTTTTTCTTCCTTTCCTCTCTTATCTGACCATTTTGGGGTACAAAAATGGGAGAATATATTACAAAATCATAGGCTTTGAACATTTAAATATCTGCTATGAACTTATAGTCTAGTTATAATAGGGACAAATCACATGGAATCCTAATTATGTAATTAGTTTCTTTTCAGAATGTATTAAAATGTAATTGGATGATGGCAGAACTTGATGGCACATCTTTCTTATGTTTACAGTTATATGGAAGCAAAAGATGGAGGGTTTTGTTTTGTTTTGCTTTTTTAATCACGTCCTCTATTAAATGAACAATTATAGATCACAATTCTTAGGAGCTTTAGGAATGAAAAACAACCTAATATGTTTCTGTGAAATTATGAGTCCCTTGCACAATAGGCTATAGCAGAAACATTATAGAAGAATGAAGCAGTTTTTCAATTTCTAATTTGGGGTGGGGAAAATTTTCTCTTTCCCCTTTACAGAAAATGAACAATCAATATTTTCGATATGAATTCCTTGCTTGCGAGACTGGTGAGCTGAAAATCTTCTGGGAAAAGACCATTGAGAAACAAACTCAACATTCGAAAGCCGAGAAAGACCGTATACAGAGAAGTGCATTGACCAAGTGAGTGAGTACTTGGCTGACCATTTGTGATTGATTTTGTTTGTAAATCTCACAAACAGTATATGCAGCAGATGTGTGAGAATGAGACCATAACAATTTCTGACTTAGAGAAAAGATAATTCCCTATTCCCCAGAATGGCAATATGGCAGGACATTTTGGGCATAGCAGTGTTCTCCAATGGAGAGGAAGATCTGGATTTTCTTCCTTCCTTCTTTCCTTCCTTCCTTCCTCTCTCCCTCCTTCTTTTCTTTCTCCTTTAAGTCACTTTTTGACTCCTGGCAACTACCTGGAGTAGTTCCTGCAATTTTCTTGAAATTTTTTGGCAATAATTTGCCATTGCCTGCTTCCTGGGGCTGAAAGAGAGTGAGTGGCTGAAGAGGTCACCAAATTGACTTCGTGCCTAAGATGGGACTAGAACTCACAGTCTTCCAGTTTTTTGCCCAGTGCCTTAATCACTATAACAAACTCCCTTATATTCTATCTAAAATGATCATACCCAGTTGAGAGAAGCAAGAATTGCTTGGAAAAATGTAGGAGAAATTTTAAAAATCTGCCCAACCTTTCCTGGTTATGGGAAATTAAAAAGAAAGATAGTGCATTCTCCGTTGACTTGGCCATAGCAAGGTTCCTGCTGGTTAAGCAATGCCTATGCTAACCATCTGCCTTTCTTCCAAACAGACTCAGAAACGAATGGAAAGCAATGCTGGAAAAAAGATTAAAAATGATAAAAGAACATGAAGGAAAGAAAGAAGTCCCTCAATGAAGAAAAAGCACCGGCTTATGTACAATGATTGGAAAATGGCTTATATTGAAAGAAGAAAATTTGCACTGAGGCAAAGCTGTAGTGTTTGGCTTGCATTTGCTTAAAGCAACTTTCCAGAACTGAATACTCTCCAGATATTTTGGAACACAACTCCCAGAATTCCCAGTCAACATAATAGTTGTAACACACCTGGAGGATGCCAGCCTAGGGGAAGAATGATTTAAGAACATCCCTGAATTTATGTTAGAAATATATGTAACATTAGATAAGATTTCTTTCAAGAGGAGTTCAGTATCTAATGATCTCATGAATATGTTCATGCAGTTTTATTGGAAACAATACAGACGTTGTTTCTACTTTTCCTAAGATTTTCTCTTGACTCCCCAGTCTAGGTAGCAGTCCTGGAATACCCTGATATGAGAGAGAGAGAGAATCTATGAGGCTTTGTGGAGAATATTTTGTTTTTGGTGCTCGCATAACCATGTCGACCCCACTTCAGCTACTGTGCCTGACGTTTTGAATTTTTTGCAGGAGGGCCTAGACAAGGGACTGGCTCCAGCAACCCTGAGGCGGCAGGTGGCTGCCTTGTCGACCGTTTTGTCCCGGGACGGTTCTCACTCCTTGGCTCAGGACTCTAGGATTAGGGGGTTTCTGCGGGGAGCCACTAATATCAGGCCTCCAGTGGTCCACAGGTTTCCCACATGGGACTTGTCATTGGTCTTACAGGCACTTACAGCTTCCCCCTTCGAACCTCTTTTCTTTCTTTCAAGAGGAGTTCAGTATCTAATGATCTCATGAACATGTTCATGCAGTTTTATTGGAAACAATACAGACGTTGTTTCTACTTTTCCTAAGATTTTTTTCTTGACTCCCCAGTCTAGGCAGCAGTCCTGGAATGCCCTGATATGAGAGAGAGAGAGAGAGAACAGATAGATAGATAGATAGATAGATAGATAGATAGATAGATAGATAGATGATAGGCAGGCAGACAGGCAGGTAGGCAGGCAGACTATATTACAGTTTGAGTTGCTCTTCAGCTAAAATACTTTTCTGCTTTTTTCTTATTCACCATTTTTTTAGAGTCTAGTGTACTGTTTTAACTTTCAGAATTATACATTTCTGTTATCAATTTATAATTTTGTATATTGTCCTAGAAGACCTTCAGACTGAAAGGCAATTGATCAATATTATTGAAACATAATGTTTGCTTTTGGAACATTAAATATGTCAGCCAAGCTATAAGTAACTGCAAATGCATGAAAGCTGTCCTTTGGGAGATAACCCCAAGGCCAGAGGGCCTGTCTGTTCTCCCAGTTCTTTATTCTTAGAAGGGAAGTATGTCCTCAAACCTCTTGCAAGCATTACTATTTTGACATTGGGGGATATCACCCTCTGAGTATCAAGAGGTGCCACAGAAGTAAATAAATCCAGTCTTCCTGGACTCTAGGTGTGCCAGCTATCCACTAAGACTAATAAATTCCATAAATCAATTTCAATGCAAAGCTATCTATAAAATAAATTATCCCCAGGAGCAAAACAAAAAATGAGGAAATGCCATTCCTCGATTTCGCCCATATTGTTGAATTCATGGTGGGACGATTGGAGAGTTAAGAAGGTTCTGTAAAACTGCAACCTTTCCCATAATTATCTTGGGAGAAGCCAGCAACATTATTTCCATGTAGAATTGCACTATAACTAAATCAAACCCCACGCTTTCACATATTGCAAAAATTATCTGTTGTTGCAAAAGATAAGCTGGTGGCCTGTTCCATTCCATTCCATTTACAGAGTTCAGTGTTATTTTAACACTCACATGGGATGCAATTTTCCATTATTTTCCATTATTTCTACAAGTACAGATAGTCCTTGACTTACAACCATTCATCTAGTGAATGTTCAAAGTTACAAATGACGTTGAAAAAGCAACTTACAACTAGTCCTTGCACTTACGGTGCAGCATTCCTAGGGTCATATGATCAAAATTCAGGCTCTTGGAAAAATGGCCTGATTTTATGATGGTTGCATCATCCTGGATTGTGACCTTCCCAGCTGGCTTCTGACAAGCAAAGTCAATGGAGAAAGCCGGATTCGCTTAATGACTACATGATTCACTTAGTATCTGCACCGATTCATTTAACAACCATGGCAAAAAAAAAGATTATAAAATCAGTTGTGACTCCCTTAACAACTGCCCCACTTAGGTCCAATTTGTGGTTGTAAGTCGAGCACAACCTGTATCTAGCTATTTTTAGTAACCTAGGAATAACCAGAAGCTTCGGGATAATAGATGAGTGGATGCCACTGCTGTGAGACTGGGCACAATTGCATGAACATGTCCTATATAGGAAATATTTTATTTAAACGTTACAATATATAAAAAGAAAAATGATTGCATGCTCATAAAACACAGATTTTTGAAAATATGCCAATTTGGGGGGTTTCCCAAAATTTCCTGATGCAACTGGTTTCATTATATGCAATTTTTATATCCTAATTAACATTATAGGTTTTTTGGGGGGAGGGGGAAATATGTAAATACAGAAATGTTATAAAATAAATTTGTCCTTAAATAACTGACTTATGATATTACTAGCACTCCATATTCTGAAATGATTGTTTATTCTGCTTACTATTGTGCCACACAATGTTAAATATTTGCAGATCAGTGGGAAATATGATCCTTGTGATATACATCTTTGAATGTTCTTTTCATTTTGCTGATTCAAACTGAAACAAGGAGACCATGATTCCTAGATCAATAAGGGTATATGGAGTAGTGGGCTACTGCTAGTTCTGACCGGTTCGAGCAAATCGGCAGTTCCGACTGGTGAGTGGCCTGCCCACCTGCCCCAGTGCTATTTCGTCTTATATCGCTGTGTTGTGCACATGCGCTCACATTTCCGGTGCTGGATGTGACGCCAACCTCTGGATATATGTCCTGTGCCAGGTTTATAGGATAGCAAAACTCAAAAACAAATTTGGCTATGGAACATATTACTTCTCCTTCCAAGTGGTTCTAATACTTTCTCACTCCAACCTCGCTTAAAAAAATTATAAACCACATATTCCACATAGAATTCACATATTACATGAAAGAACAGAAATGAAAAACTATATTCAGGCCTTTAAATTAAATTGTGCTTTTCTCTGTAACAAGGCATTCTCTATAGACTTATTCATACAACATTTCATAGCCAAAGGCATTAGCTACTGTAAATAAATACTGTGAAGCCAAGTTACTGTCTTAGATCTTTGATGGCTTGTGATAGTTTTACTGTCTTTTTAAAAAACATGCTTTGTATGCATAAGAAAATCAAGAGAAGAGAGAATGGATAAAGACAGAGAGATAGGAAACATTTTGTTTAAGGTAAATTTTTAAATGATTCACACAGAGGTATGGGAACAATATTATCAGCTGTTCTCGGTGTATTATTAGAGGCTGGTTCTCATTTCTGACATAATTAATAAAATCAACTGAATTTGGTCATACATTAGAGGGTATGTGCCAGCTTTTTCCAGTTTTGTGCTTTCCTGATTACCAAATCCCAGAATCGCAAGCCTAGAGACAGAAAACTCCTTATATTGAAGTGGAGTTTGCGGGGTGATATAAGAGCAGTCACTATCTCCCAGCCTAAAAGACTTCATAAAATGGTTACAGCAGTGGTGGAATTCATTTTTTTTTTACTACTGGCTCTGTGGGCGTGGCTTGGTGGGTATGGCAGGGGAAGGATACAGCAAAATCTGCATTCCCACCCCACTTTGGGGCCAGCCAGAGGTGGTATTTGCCAGTTCTCTGAACTACTCAAAATTTCCACTACCGGTTCTCCAGAACCTGTCAGAACCTGCTGAATAGCACCCCTGGGTTACAGGCTCAATTTGTTTTTTCTCATGTTCTTCTGACACTGCCTTAATCTTATCCCCGGTCACTTTTAGACAACTGGTTTTAATGTTTTTCACTGCTTCCAGAATAATTGCCAATGGGTACATGCAGGTTATTTCATCAATAGTGTAGTTGCTTATACAACCAGGAGTAAGGATTTATTTAAGTTCTGTAAGCCACCATTAGCAAGATTTCTCTCCTCCTGACTCTGCATACTGTTCGCCATGGCCATTTTAGCTTCTATCAGATGTTTGGCTTTGCAAAGTTATCTATCACATAGTGTTTGACTGCCACTTTCCAAAATATTTGTCAGGTCTTACATGAACTCTGTATATACATGGATGTCTCCTCTTCAGAGAAAAAATAACACAAGGCCTAAAAGAGGCCTTGCATAAGTCTTCAGCTGCAAAGATGTTCAACGGAAAGAGAGGTAGCTCTGTCCATCTTTGGCTACTGGTTCTGATACCAGTGACTATGTAATGAGTTTTCCTTGGCTTTTACTGTAAGAGAATTTGTGTGGCAGCCTTCTTACAGTTTTATTTCTTTGAGGCCGATAGCATTTTGTCACCTCTCAGAATATCACATGTGCTGCTGGCTGTGACTCACAATAGTGCCATTTCTTTTCCAGAACTAGTTGAGGACATAGCTGGTTCATCATGGATCAATCCCTCCCAATTCATCCTCATCTATCCACACCTGTGAGCCGCCAGCCAAACAATTTTTTAAACTTTGGTTTAGCACTTCTTTGGAAAAGCACTAAATCAGTGTTTGGAAAGAGTCTGAACTAACAGGTAACATTCATGGAACGTCTCCATGTCTTCAATCTGTTAAATGTCTATGGAGATTCTCAGTCATCCAGGTCATGGTTGTCCCAAAAGTGCTTTTTTCAAGAGGCAACTGGACTTTCTGGTTTTTCTTTGAAGACATTTCACTTCTCATCCAAGAAGCTTCTTCAGCTCTGACTGGATTTCCATTTCCCACCATCCAGTCAGTGCTGAAGAAGTTTCTTGGATGAGAAGCGAAACATCTTCAAAGAAAAACCAGAAAGTCCAGTTGCCTCTTTAAAAAAGGACATTTGGGACTTCAATCTGTTAGTTGTGACAGTAGGAGTTGGATAAACTAGCTGTTCTAAGCAGTTGCCTCTGTTCACCTATCTTTGCCCAACCATATGTTAAGGAGAGTGATGGATGGCATTCAGTGGAAAGGGATTAAAAAATTAGGAAAATCTACAATAGGTTTAACTTGTTCCACATTTAAAAAACTAAGAAATAAGAATGCTATCTCTGTTCAGCCTTTTTACAGAGGCAGAATTTTCAATATCAGTGAGTGAAATGCAGTTGATTCAGTTTTTCTTTTGCTCATGGTGGAGGATAGGATTGAAATGAAGTTGTCAGTTTTATTACCTTTATTACCTGTGTTCCTTGGGGAAAAAGCAGGATATAAACCGAATGAAGTATTTATTATTTATTCATGCAAACAAACAAGCTGCTTGTTCTCTTACATGCATATGCCTTTGAAATATGAACAAATAAATAATATTTATTTATAATAATATAATAATAATGAAAGAGTCATCTGCTATGTTTCATTAAACAATATTATTTAATACAATTTATCTATAAATAAATTTATAAAATACACAGTAAATTATAACTCATCACCACCATCTCACCTAAAATGAAGCTTAAGGAAAATGGGCTTTGCTTGTTTATAATAGGAGATGCAATGTATTGTTTAGATTGCTATAATGGGTGATGTTAGAAGCATTTTAAATATTTAAAAACTTACCTTCCTTCCAGTGGTGAAATCCAATTTTTTTTACTACCAGTTCTGTGGGTGTGGCTTGGTGGGCATGGCATGACTTGATGGGCCTGGCTTGATGGGCGTGGCAGGGGAAGGATACTGCAAAATCCCCATTCCCTACCCACTCCTGGGGGAAGGATATTGCAAAATCTCCATTCCCACCCCACTTTGGGGCCAGCCAGAGGTGGTATTTGCCAGTTCTCCAAACTACTCCAAATTTCCACTACCGGTTCTCCAGAACCTGTCAGAACCTGCTGGATTTCACCCTTCCTTCCTTCCGAACCAATCTGACATCACTCATTCATTCACTGGTCACCTGAATTGAGATACAAAGGGCTTTTCCCCAGGACCAAGATAAAGTCTCATCAACCCATCCTTCAGCCAAAGGAAATTTACCATGCCTTAACATTTGCTGTCCCCATTATCCCTCCCTCTTCAGCTAAAGTAACCCTCTCTCAAATAGTGCTGTTTTTACTTCCTGTGAGCAGAGTACGTTAAGTGATTCATGGATTCCCCAGCTTTGCCTCCTTTCCCTCCCACCAAACACCAACAGCTGGTGGAAACAAATAGCCATTAATAATTTCCTTAATGTGGGAAGGGATTGGAAACTGGGGAAGGAGGTAAGTGTTGACAGATAGGTAGAGCCATGTGTTACAACTTGATACCAAGACAATTGAGCCACAGTGGCTCTCCTGCTTCACCAAGCAGCCCTCCCCATCAACAATTATTCACAGGAGAGCCACCCAGGGATCTTCTGCTGCCCCAGGAGAAAGACTCCCCCATTTCTACCACTACCAAGTCTGATCCACATCTTTGAGCTGGTGATTCACCTGGGGTGGGGGAAGTCAATGACAAGTATCCGGTTTGATAGAATCAAATTCTCCCACTTCCAAAAGCAGAGTGGTCCCAGAACCCACTTCCCACTTTATTTAAACAGTAGATGTTAAACAGAGTGGAGGTTACACTCTATTTACTGGGAGCACTTCCACACCTGCACTAATTTTATTTCCCAATTCCTCAAAAGCAGTTTTAAAATGACCCCAGATTGTCAAACCTGCCATTACTGCAATACTGAGAAGAAGCAAATGTTGCTGTCCTTCTTCAAGCTACTACAGGTTTTGCCATCGCTGAAATGGCCAAACCCTTGCTCTTCATGAAACCGGGAAGTAAAATGAACTGTTTGTAACCATCCAGGGGTGGGTTCTACTTAACTTTACTACCGGTTCGCAAAGGGGCCGTGCGTGTGCATGTGCAAAGCAAGCACACACACGCTTCTCCACATGCGCAGAAGCTTCCTGATGACATCAGGGTTGGTGGGCGGAGCCTCCCACTGGTTTTACTACCAGTTCTATAGAACCAGTCCGAACTGGGGGCAACCCATCATTGTAACTATCTCATCCATTCCTTTACTTCATGGTGTGTGTGCCTTTGTCTCGTTGTAAGGGGGGGAAGGGGGAGGGATCCCAACAATTCAAATGAGAGAAAGCTGTCAAGCAGCCTTTCCTCTTGAAAGGCCTGAAACCTGAGAACCAGAAAGCATAGAGAAAAAATTGTTCCTACAAATGGGAGGACAGACAGCTCACAAGCTTCACTGAAGCGCAACATTAAAAAAAAACCTATGTAATTATACAGTATGTTCTAATAAACTGTAGATGAACCAGAAATAAACCAGCTTAGTTCTGGAACACAGCCCAACATAATGAGATCACAGGTCACAGAGCTGCTTTTGAAGTGGTGTGGAGTCCTCCTACAAGAGTGCCCTAAAATTAAGTTGAGCAATTAGAACTGCCTATGGTTGTGTTACCTTAATGTGAAACATAATATGCAAGCATTCAAAATTCAGTGATCAGAACATCATCTTATTATATGACAGAGGCCACAATTATAGCAATTAAATAAAATGAAATGTGTGAAGCTTCTTTGATTTCTGTTTTCTTTACGAGGACATTGGAAACATATTTATTGCTGGATTCAACTCTGCTTTCATTCTTTGCCTTATAGTTCACTTGTAATGTCTAAATGAATTATGTTAGAACCAGATTCCATAGTAGTAAATTTAGGACTCCAGGTCACATTATCTATATTTATACAAGTACCAAAATCCCAAACTCAATTTCTTTCTTTTTTTTTCCCCCAAGAGTGATCTGGCTAGCACTTTTATAAATGACTGAAAGCCGAATACTGTATTCCCCTTGTAGTAATATAATTTAAGATCAATCAGGAAAAAAAATAGAGCTAACATTCAAGTCTAAAAATGGCATGAAAGAAACTTAATCAGTAGGTGGAACATTACTCAGAGAAGTCCATGACAAGCTGAAAAGACAACAGAATAAACCTTTAATTCATCATGAAGGTCTTTATAAAAAAATATCAAAGGAAGCAAAGACAAAGCTTATAGTTTTCAGAAAAGATAAAAACAAGACTTTTAAGTGTGAGCCTATTAGGATTGACAATCTTTTTAAAAAAAGCATATTCAAAAACATGATCTTAAAAGTATAGGACCAGGTCATAACAGCGGAAAATCATGTTGACCAATTCTCAGCACTATGTAAATTTTATAATGTAGGATGTTGTGACTATATATACAACTGTGTACATATCAACATTATGCCTTGGACTTAATAATCTTTGGGGGAACAGTTTCTTCAGAAATGAATGTGTATTGTTTCAATTACTGCAAGATGTGATTCACTAGTTCATGTCCCACCTTGCTCTTTTAGCTGAGGGAGGACAGGTAGATCTCTGTCTGACAATCCTGATGACCTCTCCATCTCTTAAAATTGGTTGCCCAAGTATTGAATGGATGTAGAATAACAGAATTGGAAGGGATTCTTAGAGCTCTTCTACTCTAACCGTCTGCTCAGGCAGGAAACCCTATACCATTTTAGACAAATGCTTGTCCAATCTCTTCTTTAAAATGTCGAGAGTTGGAGCATTCACAAATTCTGGAGGCAAGTTATTCCACTGATTCTACTACTTCAAATACTTCTCAAAAATTATTTTTCAGGCTGAATCTGCAAATCAACCTCACTATGTTGATACTATTTGATCAACCCTGATCAAATTTCATCGCACTTTAGGTGTATGACAACTTCCAGGGAAACAATGGCGGACTGAAGATGGATCCAGTGGCCACAGTAGAAAGAGGACCCAATGAATGGCTCAGCTTCTTGGAATTTCTCTTCAGACCAATGAGGGGGCAAGAATTGCCCACAAATGTTCCATTCAGAGGCTCCCATGCGAGAACCATAAGATAGCAGTGTCCAAACAAATTTTAAAGCTCTAGGACTGGAGTGTCCAACCTTGGCAACTTCAAGACTTGTGGACTTCAACTGGGGAATTTACTGGGAATAGGGAATTCACTGGGAATTCCCCAGTCAGCTGTGCTGAAGGAGTTAGGAGAAAAGTAATCTTGACTAAGCCATGATTTAGCACCTTCAAACACTATGTTTGCATACTTCCTCTCTGGACCACCATGGCAAATTGCTTGTTAACACTGTGTTTTTGGATATTAAGTACCTTCCAAATGGCAAATTTCATTACACTGGGTGAGTTTCCTTCATTACACTGGGTGAGTTTCCTTGAGGATAGAAGATTCATGTTAAGTTTACAGACTATATTTTTTTTAATTTTTGAATAAACAGCAAGAGGGTGATGGATAAAGTTTGTAAACTTAGATGAATGTGGATTTTTGAAAATTATAAATAAATTAAGGGGCCAGATGGGCTTGAAAGAATATTTCCTGCAGGTTATTTAATATCATATACATACATACATACATACATACATACATACATACATACATAATTTGAAATTTAAATTTAAAAACATGATAAGAGAGGACTTTGAAAGTTCATTCGAAGAAAAAAAGGAGAACTAAAAATTACAATTAAAGAGGAGATCCATTAACACAATGGAACAATATTTTGATTATGGAAGAATTCAAGGATATTTGGGAACAATACAGTCAGAAATCCTAAGCCTTTAGGATTGTCTATCACAAGAATGTCAAACTTGCATCGTCATGGCATTGTCATGTGACACACATAGGCATCCTATGAAGAAACAATATGTAAAGTATGCTTTTATTTTAATTATCTGCTATTATTCAGAAAACCAGTTTGTTCTAGTGGTTAAGGGACCAGACAAGAAAGCAAGAAATCATTAGAAGAGGAAGTTGTCAAAGAGAATATGATAACATGGGCCAAAAATATAGGATATACTATAGAATTGGATAAGTGGGAGAATTTGTGGAAGATAAATTATAAGATGACACTGTCCATACCCTACAAGGAAAACCTTTACAAGATGTTCTACCGATGGCACCTTCCACCGGCGCGCCTAGCCAAGATGTTCCCAAATACATCTCCGTTGTGCTGGAAATGTAAATCACAGAAAGGGACTTATTATCATCTCTGGTGGTCATGCCGTAAGGCAAAACAATACTGGCAGCAAATTAAAGCAATGATTGAAGAAATCACGAAACAAAAACTTGAAATGAGGCCGGAAACCTTTTTATTGGGAATAATTACAGCAAAATATACCAAAGAAATAAAATATCTGATCATCCATATCCTCACAGCAGCACGTATACTCTTTGCCCAACATTGGAAATCCGAACAGTTACCTACTGAAGATAAAATAATAGCTAAAATTACAGAATGTGCAGAATTAGATAAGCTCACAAAAGAAATACAAGAGAAAGACGATACTGATTACTACTTAGTATGGCAAAGATGGTACAGCTGGCTGGAGGCAAAAATAGGAATATAAAGATAATTTTCGACTATTTAATAGAAAGGCATAGAAGTAAATATGGAGTCAAATATATATATACATATTTAACCATGTAAACAGGTGACTGTAGATATTGATACAAATAGAAAGACGAAAAATAACCCACCGTGGTAGTAACTTCTAAGAGTCAGTCATTGGACTGAATTGATGTCTGTTTGTTTTGTATGTTGTTTTAATGTATTGTTTTTTCTTTAATAAAAAATTATATATATATAAAAAAAAAAAGAAAGAAAGCAAGAAATCATGAGTTCAAATCCTGCCTCAAGTCTATGAAAGCCAGGTGGGTGACTTTGGGCCAGTTAGTCTTTCTCAGTCCAATCAATCCACCTCACAGTGTTGCTGTTGTGAGGAAAATAGGAGGAGGAAGGTGTGTTGGATGTTTGAGATAGTTATAAAAATAATAAAGGCAAAATACAAGGAAATAAATAATTCATGTACCCTTTGTGACATTTTTTTTATTTCTTAGAATTTTGGATATTTTACCAGTATTTTCCAAATGAAACCACTTGGAATATCTTTTGTTTTGTCATGGACTAGTAGCCAATAACATCATTTCATTCATTCATTGTTTTATCAAAATGTGATTGAGGGTAGGATATACAGTTTGTAATAAATGTATTAGTTAACAACAACCTATCCATACCCTAGCTTTAATTGCAATCAAGAGCCACTAAATTAAATGTTTTTAGTTAAAAAAAAAAAGGACCCTATTTAAGACCAGGGTGCAAAAGATTAATTTGAACACACTAATAGCACATAAGTAACTGTAGTATTTTGATCCTAAGTACAGAATTATAGAACTGGAAAGTGCCATTAAGACATTAAGTTCAACACTCTGCACAGCGTAGAAATTCAAATTAAATCCTTTTAAATAGGTGTACGGCCTTTGTCTGAACACCTCGGGTGAAGGGTAATTGGTTCCACTCTCAGCCTGCTTTTACTGTTACTACCTTTCTTCTAATATTCACTTAGAGGCTGCCTTCTTGTAGCTTAAATTCATTATTCGAATTGCTGCATTCTGAGATGATACATTCCATGTGAGATTTTTTCACATACTTACCAGGCTATCACAACTCCTCACAGTGGTACATTCTCAAGACTAAGCATTCTCAAATTAGTCCAGCTGTCTTCCTAAGGATTTAGTTGCTACTCCCTTAACTATTTTCAATGCCCTTCTAGTCTAAACATGTTCTGGTTTTCTGAATTGGACCAGTCTTTGCACTAGAATTTGATCCCTATTGACCATCATGGAACTATTACTTTCTGTGATTTGGAAATAATATTTATAATGAATCTGCCTAAAATTATAATTCTAGTTTTTGCAGCCACACTATGATCCTACTATTTCTGTTTCATTTTTTTCACAAATACTATTGCCATTCCTATTGAACATCTGTGTGTTTGCTTTCCCCCCACCCCACGCCAAGTAACAAATCTGCCTCCACTAAATTTCATTCTCCTATTTTCCACCAGTTTTTCTGGCCTATCATAATTGCAATATATGTTATTTATGTTTTCTGGCTTATTAGTTATTAGATATACTGGGTTATTTTGTATCATCTTGAAAATTTGATAAGAATTTATAGAAGCTCCTCAACTCTCATTCATAAAAATAGTATTTTGATGTATTCAATCATAGTACTTAAAAGTATATTACAATAGTATGATATACTTTGCAATAACTGAGTTCCCAGAGTTACTGAGATGCAAAGGATAAACTCTGTTACATCAAGTTTATCTGCATGCCCTATGAACTACAGAAATGTATTGCTGTCCAATTTAAGCTACAAAAGAGAAATATCCTCTTCTTAATTTGCATTTCTTTACAGGAGGGATATACACTAGTGTGACTTCAGCATGTTGGGAAAATGCCTCAGCATCAGTTTAAGAACTTCCTTGTATTTCTTTCATTGTGCAAATAAGCCTGGGTTTTATTCTAGAGATATTGCCTGCAGGCAGCTGAAGAGGCCAATAACTAGCAAGTGAAAAGCGCATTTGCTTTTTCTATGGCTCAAAATTCTTCAGTTCTCCTGAAAAATGAAAAGTGCTTAAAACTGATTTTACAACTTCTGTGATATATTATTCCATAATTCTGAGCATTTTTGTGTTCAAATTTCAAATCTGGTGCAAAACAGCCATCCTGAAGTTAACTTATTTAAGGGTATTTAGTTCCAGGCAAGCACACAAAAGATTTGAGTTTTAAGAATGTCAAAGGATCATTTATATCTGGGCCTTTCATTTATGGTGGTTTTGACTTGCAAATAGACACACCAAATGCTTAGTATACTGCAGCAGAACTCTGACTGACAACTGGAGAGATGAGGATGGAGAAGAAATAATACAAAGGAAGAGGAAAACTAGAAGGAATCTTGGAGAACTGAGTGATGAAATGCCTAGGAATATATGTTGAGAAAGGGTTATCTCAACTCCAACAATAATTATTCTTAATTATTTTCTTCTGAGCTTTTCCCTGGAGATAAACAGTTCCAATGACTGGGTTTACCATGTTTGAAAAACACCAGCAATATTTCTTATTTTAATAAAACTTTTAATGATCAGCAGCTGGTTCCCTGGCATGTTCAAATGTATACAGGTGCTTGTTTACTAACATTCCTGGTTACATAAGCATTTAAAACAAAAGCGTGCTTATTTACAAGTACCATTAGTTCCTAAAGCAAGGCCACCCGCCCCATAAAATCAGTGAGTCCACAGTCTAATATAATCTAGCTGCACCACAGTGTGTGAGTAAAGGAAAATAGAAACACTGACAACTGCAAAACCCTTTTGAAACAAGAATTAATCACACAAAGGCCGATCTATCCCTAGACTGACAACAGTGTAGCTTATAATAATTATTGCATAAAGACTATAATCTGTACAGTACCTAGGACTCTGAATCATAAGGAACATGAGAGGCTTTGTATAATGCTGAACATGAATTATGGCTTTGATGTGCTTCTAATCTGATATTATTGGATCATTTCATTTTCAAGCCATATGAATATATATGATACATTGTATTATAAACTGACAATTAGGAAAAAAATAGACTTGAAAGTTTCGGATTTTTTTAAAAAGAGCACATTTTAAAGATTTTAAAATAGTGCTTCTCCATTGCTGCTGGTTTTCCTTAGAAATAAAAAAAGTTGTGTTGAGGTTAGGAAAATCTCTTCCTTCCCTTGCTAAATAACTCATCTTCTGCTCATCCTGAAGTTCAGCAGTGAATCTCTTAGTGTGGTGTTTTGTAGTCTAGTTTGTGCTATTTGTATGCTATTTCTCTGTTCAGGGGTATCATCTTCTTCTTCTTCTTGTGCCATATCCATCATCGGAGGTCAGCGATCATGTTGGCGATCCTATTTTTATCAGCAGCCGCACAAAAAAGTGCTGCTGAGTTTTGTCCAAACCAGTCCCTTAGATTTTGAAGCCATGATGTTCTTCTTCTGCCTGGACCTCGTTTGCCTTCAATCTTTTCCGAGTGTCACATCACATGTCTGAAATATTCTAACTTTCACTTTTTAATGGTTTTGGTGATTTCCCTTGGCTTTCCCAGATGGCTTATCACCTCCTTATTTCTGATTTTGTCAACCCAGCTTAAACGTAACAGCCATCTGTAAATCCACATTTCAAATGCCTCTAGTCTCTTCAATTGGCTTTCTGTTACGAGACCAACTCTCTACTCCAGGGGTATAACCCTTTATTATTGCCTAGCCAGTAGGTGGAAGAAATACCTTTTTTTCCCCTCAGGAAAGTTTTAATTTATTAATTGCTTTCTAGAATACATTATTAATACTTCTGACTTGCATGTTCCTTTTTTACAATGAAACCTATAATTTAACCCTATTAAAACAGGCCTTTGAAAGAGTAGTTCAATTTTATCTTACTATGCTACTCAAAACACCACCATCACTGAAACTATATATATTGATTAATCCATTAAGACTTCAGTTTTGTAATCATTTATCTGCACGTAGTTCCAAACAGAGTGGGAATTACTTAAAAGGAAACATTTCTAGGGCTCTGCAATAAAATAAATTGCAGAGTGTCATTAAGTAAAGCAAGGTTTTTCACAAGTTAGATTTTATACCATTCTAGTGCAATTCAAAATAAGTGAAAGCTTATATTGCTAAAATACTGACATCAAAGAAATGTTGATATAAAATTGCTTGCTATCACTCTAATGGGTAACTGCTATTACCCATTTCAGAATCTTCAATCAATTCAGCTGGATGTGGTTCCAGATTATAAGAATGATAAATGGTGAAATCTAAAACCAAACTCCCAATATTATAGCTGCAATACTGCAGTTCAAAGGATTTTTGAGATAAATTGATATACGTTATTTATATGGGAAATACATATATTTAGAGAACGTGACAAAATTCACACCCTGAATAATAAACCATATTATTTGGCAAAATAGGCAGAAATAGTAAGTGTTTTCTGTAGCAAATGTCAGCCTTCTGCTTCTACAGATCTAAGTAAGCCAAGCTACTCAATTCCAGTAGCTTGTCTTTTCGATTATATTCTAATTCAGAAGTTTATCCAAAGGGCTATTAGCAATGTTTGTTACCTTTTTCACTCATGCTTTTTGAAACATGAGTTCATACACTGAGCAGATATAAAGATATTGGGTCCATATCCAGCATAAGTGGACACCATCCACTGCAAGAGATAGACACTTAATGGCACAAAGTGTATGCCAATCTGCATACAGCATGTGCATTTGCATTCCATGCACACTGTAGAAGCCACACCAGATGGCAGCACCTACCTGAGTCTGGTTGAGCTCAAAAGTTAAACAGGCTCAGATTATTATGTGGAAGGGAGACCATGAGGAAATTCTTTGGTTGTGTAGTAGACTTGGGAGCCACCACTGTTGACAAGCAAAGAACATGGAAATTGCAGATTCTCCCACTCTCTTCCTCAGAAGGCACTGCGCTACAATGGGGCATTCTAAACATTTTATCTATGCAGTATTGCCAGTTTTAAAGCAGCTGTGCTTCTTATAAGACCATAGTCTTAAAGTGACCTGTGCAGTTTATAAGGCATCTATAGCCTAGGTTTCTTTTAGTCAAGTTGAATTCATTCTCTTGCCTTGAATATTTGAAAAACATGGAATTTTAATTTGTTCTCTAAAATTCAGAGGTCATTGTTCTCTTGTATTCCTCAGTTTAATGGCAACATAAGTATGATAATTAGATATGAAGGTATTCATAAAATGTATATGTCAATTTCTACTGAGAGAGAGAGAGAATATGAAATTAATGAGAATAGAACAAGTTAGTTAAAAGTCAAGAAATAAATGCTGTCATTACCTCATTAATATAATTTAAGTTTTTCTTTTGTTCATATCTATTTATGGCTTTATTTATTTGTCAGATTTATAATCCCCATTCTGCAAAAGCTCAATGATCTTGTATGATTGACAGTAGTCTTGAACCAGAGTTTCATATGCAACATCTGAATCATTGCATTTCAGTTGCTTTTCACTGATTTTTATTTATACTAGAAACTAGATAATATTAACATTATTTGTGCAGCAGAAATTTTGGTTTTTGTATAACACCGTATGTTCACCGATGTAATGCATTCTTTTTCAGCTTCAGCTTTTACGTAGTTATTTCAAATAATTGCATTAGAAAAACACAATTTCTTTTGTCAACCAAAAGAAACATTTTTGACAGAATTTATTATGTTTTAATGCAATTGTGAGTATCACTGCAGTGAAAATATCCAGGCCATCACAATCTTGTAGACAAATTATTTCAAGTATTAGCTTCCTGCAGAGACAAAACAAATATGCTCTGAAATATTTATTAATTATATTCCTTATAAACTTTAGAATTATCTTCATTTGGGAGGAGGGGTGTTGACCATAAGCTTTTTTGTGGAATTTTACTGGGTTGGTATTTGAAAATAGAGTATTTTAACCTATCAGTGATATTTAGATTAAAGTGTCATTTTATACTCCCTATAAATTGAATTGTAGTGTTGAGTTTTCTATTTAAATAGATTTTTACAACTATTATTTTACAATATATTTTATTTACTCATTTATCTAAGACAGCAGCATCCTATCCTTCTCAGGGAAACATAACATTGTTAAAAACAAATGCATAACTAAGCATGGTATACAGAAAATCATTGAAAACCAATGAACTAATTGAACATAAAGAAATAGGAAATGGAAATGGAAACAATCTATAGCACCTCTTCCACTGTGTTGTAAATCCTCACTTCATCAGGTTGCCATCTTTTATTCTTGACATTTGGCCCAAAGCCATTCTTCCCTTTCACTCTTTTGGTGAATTAAAAAAATATGGTTATCAGTCCTGCAAAGGACTAAAGCAGGGGTGTCCAACCTTGGCAACTTTAAGACTTCAACTCCCATGCATGGCTGGATGAGGAATTTTAGAAGGTCCACTATTCTTAAAGTTGCCAAGGTTGGAAAGCCTGGACTAGAGGCAATGAGCCAGGGGAAGAACCTAAGCAATAGGAGTGGATCTTAACAAATCTAAACAGGATTAGATCTGATTAGTCCCTAAATGGGAGGGTGGGTGGGAATCATAAAAGGCACAGTTGGCAAACTATTTCTATACTATTGCTAAGAAAACTGCAGGGATGCCTTCTTGTAGTCACCTTAGATACAATTCAGATTTATCTTTATCTTTTATATGAACTCCAATTCTCACAAACATTACACCGTCTGTAATGGAGCATAGGACGCCACTGATTTTGGCTCTTATTGACAGATGTAGAATATTTTGTTCTGCTTTTCCCAATATTGCCAATCAGTGTCCTGTAGCAATAAACTCCTTTAATTACCATTCTTTTGTCTGTTCCACCAATATAATTCATTGCCTGAATAAATACACTCTGATCTTGCAGCATTTATGATAAAGGGTTATACCCATCAAATACAAACTTTCTAAACAATGTGTGTACATGACACCTGTTCACTTTCTACCTGTTATGCATGTGCTAAGCGGGCAATGCTTCTTTCAGAAAAGGTAGGTAAGGGGAAAAAAGTTATCATCACCCTATATTCTAAAAGTATAAGTATTTTGAAACTTTATTAACTTTATTAGGATATACGAATTTGAATTTGGCGCAGTGGCAGAGAGATATAAATGAATGGTCCTGATATGCTTAGACCTGAGATTCCATCTTGCATTTTGGGAAAGCAAAATGGCAACTTGATTCTGGTCATTCAGCAAGGCCAAAGGGGAGCATCTCTGGCAGCAGTTCTTTTCAATTTAGATCTATTAGTTCTTAACAAGCAACTAATCCTTATTGCCCATTTCTCAAAGAATGGGTTTTCTCAATATTGTTCCATTTAAATTTAAATTTCATATAATTCAGAGGAGAAACCATTTCTTTCCCTTTTTTTGTTCCCCAAGTCATCATCATCAACAGCCTAATTGCAGGCAATCCCATTAGGTATTATGCTTTGCAGTAATGATACACAAATGGAAACAAACAACATGAAATGATCAATAATAATGTAGTTTTAGAATCAATTATAAAACAATTAGTCTAAAGAAATTAATCTTCCCTCACACAACAATGCCCTAATGAACTTTAGCAAACAGCTTCTAGTGGAAACAAAAAAACTCTCTGAAGAATAGGACTAAAGACATTTCTGTTCAGGGGAATTAATTTAACACAATACCTATGCATAAAAGAACTCTTTTGCTTCCTTAAAAGCACTCATTAATTATTCATTCAGATTTCACATTCTATATCCCATTAGCTTTATATCTGCAAAGTTGTTGATGACCACTTATTAGGGCCAAATAATTAGGGCTTTTATTCTCTATGGCACAATGGAAAAATCATCAATTGCTTTAAAAAAAATTTAAGCCAGCACGTGGAAGTAAGCTTAAGCAGTTTTTCCATATCTCATAGAATGATATTATATAGTTTTATTCACTGAATCCAATAGGGCTTATTCCATTGATATTCACAGAAGCAGTGAAGCACCAATTCTGACATATGTAAACTGAATAATGTATATAATAATTAATGCCCGATTCTTAAATTTTCTACTTTGAGATCAGGCAACCTATATACTGCTGAACAATAACAGTATCTCTAGGAATCATGGGCAGTAGTGAAGGATGCTGAAAGTTACACATTTAGCAGCATCTGCAATACAACATCATATAATGGAAAATTAATAATCTTCCAATTATTACAATAGTTTTTAATGACAATTAACCAACATGGCCCAATGTGAGAGATGCTGGAATTTTGGCACAGAAATACATCTGATATAAAAAGTGATCATACAAATGTGCTCTGTATGATACACTTACGTATGGTTTACTTATTACTCATCAATCATCTCACAATATAGTCTGGTTTAAATAATAAATACTATTATTTAGTATTAGTAATAGTATTAATAAATACTATTAAATAGTATTTAATAAGTAGTATTAAATAATAATACTACTGTAGACTAAAATACAGCTGGTTAGATTATGTTTCAGCTTTATACTTCTACTACTCATCCTATGAATTCAATGTGAATTGCTTGACTAAAAGGGTTAATTACCATTTTTCATGAGATCTGATAATGATTCCTAATTTTGCCTGGATTGGATATATTCTACCATGCAGAGCAAAATTTAAATAGCAAAAACAAATAACTTGAAAAAGGACTCATCCAGAAGGGTCTATAATTTTGTATTTATTTTAATAAATGTTTAATTCCTGGTACGGATTAAGGCTTAAGCAGCTAAAATGCTACAAAAGAGAGAGGCTGAATCACCTTTAAAATGCTAACAAGGAGAGACTAATCATTTTAAAGGATTTTCTCACCTTTTTATAGTTCATTTCCATTTGTCAAGAATATCAGGTAAATGCAAATAATATATAATATATTTCTAGAATCTTAGTAGCAAAGCAAGAAGTGCAGAATAAGTTCTATTAATTTATCTGGAAATAAATCCAAATCAAATGTATGTCACAGCTAAGGCTTTTGAATTTACAGGCCTGCCTCACAACATAGGACATAGCCCCAGGCAGATTATTACATTGTCAGTCATGTGACAAAAAGAGAGGAGGGAACTAGAGAGTATCCATTGTTTATTTTTTCTATAAATTACTGTAATCCCATTCCTCTATATGAGTTGCTTGTATTTTGGACCACAGGAAAACTTTGCAGCAGAACTGTTTGCTCTGAAGACTACTAAAAAGAACATGCAGACTTTAAGGTAAATGAATATAACCCATTACCTGAAATGCAAATTAAAATATATAATTTTAATTAAAAGATGCTCTTCTATGACATTCTGCAATTTTTCCCATCTGTATATAATTTACACTGCTATATGGATATTATTATTATTATTTTCTCTGAGAGCGGTTGGATAGGTCCATGCAGTTTTCTTGACAAGGTTTTTCAGAAGTGACTTGCCATCCAGCTGTCTTTGTGCCTAAGGCAACTCTAGAATTCATGACCTCTCAGGTTCTAGCTGGGTGCTTTAACCATAATATCAGACTGGCTCTCATGAATGTTATAATGTTTAGATATTAATAGGTTTTATTATTTATTTTTATTAATGTATTTTTCTATTTGTATATATTGTGACTGAAAGATGTTTGAAAATGATGACAAAAATGTCCTAAAATTACTCTTATGGTTTCTGCTTGTTTAGATCCTTCCATTTCATTTTTTTGATGACCATGACAGTACATGTAATCCAGATGGCATATGGTAAGTAAATTTATGCAATATAATTTTAATTGTCTCAGTCCATCAAAAGTTCACCCTGTAAATTGATTCTAAATGTAAAATGCAATGTTGAGCCCTATTAGCCTTACTTCCTTTTTTAATACAGAGCTTTTAGCCTGAATAAGACTGAAATACAAAACACTTAAGGGATGAGCTACTGGTCTCCAATAGCTAGAGACCCAGGAAATTGAGGAAAGGATAACCAGTGTCTTCCCCCCACTCCCATCACACCTACTTTGGAAAAAATAGAAGTCCTGAATTTGTCCTTATTTTATATATATTGGAGTGGGCACAAATGCAATATTATCCATTTAAAATTTATCATATGTTGAATCTTAAATAGAAGGAGTTATAAACAGCAACTTCATTATTTTTGTCCATCTTTACCACTCTTGGAGTTTTTCCATCCCCATTTCATTGATAAAATTCATCCAAACTAGCTAAGGAAATGCATGAAATGCATATGTTTTCTTGATGTAAGAAATCATCTAATAAAAACACAAGGGCTGAGGATAGTAGCCCTGGAAGGGCAGTAGTATGGGCATTACTGAATTTTATGTGTTTCTTCTCTTTATAAGCTTGTGAGAGCGAAGACTGTGACTATGATGCCCCAAGTTTGGGGGATAGGAATCATGCTCTGAAAACCTTGAATGTTCTCAATCAACTTAATTCTGAAAAGAGGAGGAGCAATCCATCCAACGTTATACCTTTCATCGGGATCACAGATAGTAAGTTTTTGCAAAGTGCTGTAGACTTTTATGTTTGGTTGTAAGCCACCCAGAGAATTTCAGCTGTTGGGGGATCTAAAAAAAAACCCAATTGAACATTACTAAATGTCCAGCTGGATTTTCTCAGGAAGAAAACCTTTGGGAAAAAATTGGGATGAGCAAAAAGGCACTTTTGCTCTTGGGTTCAAGGCTGGGAGTTCTCACTTCTTACATTAATAACACTCTGTAAAGTAGATTGAGTTCATATAGTTATAAATCACAATTAAGTGTGTTCATGAACTATGACCTAATAGTTCACATAGGGTAGTATAAAGTTATTTGAGCCAGGACCTTGGTTCAAGTCCACCCTTCAAGTCCTGTAAATCCAGTAGGTATTTTCATGTAGGCCAACCAATTTACAGTGCTGTTATGGAAAAAAGAGAGTGCTGTATATGTTACCTGAATTCCTAAAAGATGGAATTTAATTCCATGATACTAATAAACTAAGCTATAAACTATAATTTATATACCACAGCAGCTGGGTACAAGTAATGGTTTGATGCAAGTTTAACACCTAATAAGTGACTGACCCAGTGGTGTGTACTGAACTGTGTAATTGAGGATTCAAACTTAGATTTACTTGATTTCTAGAAATACTCATTTCTGTTACTATAGTAGCCAATGTTTGTCCATTGATATAAGCATTATCCAATTATCTGGAAATTTTGCCTTGAACTGCACAATTTGTGTTAAGAACACAGTTTGGGAGGTTATACTAACTGAAAAAGTGTACCCTGTCATGTTATAATCCAAATTGTGTTTACAATTACATAAAATGGTATGTAACTGTACTGGGTATATTCTAGTTGGCATTAAAAGATGCGTTGTCTAGTGGGTTTTATGCGGCTAGAGCAGGGTTGCATTAAATGTTATTTAAAGGTACGTTCCAGTCTGATTCTAATAAAGTTTTATACTAATTATATTACAATCAGAATTGGAAGGTGCCTTTAAATATTGTTTAATGCAACCCTTTTCCAACTGTATAAAAGCCACTAGATAGAGCATCTCTTAATATTAACTATTGTGCCTAACAATGTGCCTAGATTCACATATTGTTCTAAATCAAAAAAGCAGATGATAAAGTACAGGACTGTGACTGTTTGGAACTATGTTATGAATGAATTCAATGTGTGAACCAAGCCGCAGTATGAAATCTCTAGGAAAATTCAGATACTCAGATATCTGATTAGTTGCTGCTTGAGTCTTTTTAAAGAACTCCTAAAAACATTTTAAAAATCAGATTTACTGGTCCATAGAAATCAAGCAAAGTCATTAATCAATTATGCTAATCAAGTATCTTTTCTTCCAAAATAATATTGTCTCTATTAAATACACAGGGTTTAGATAATGTCAAGCCAAACTCTAATATGTGTGCTTAATAAATTCAATTTCCTAAAGGAAAAATGTTGTTCCATAGAATGTTCCTTAGTTAGTATAAAAACTTCTAAAAAGTTGACTGCTTTCTAACTTCCATATAAAAATTGGAACTTTTTATGTTGACATCAATATTAAATGCAAGGCTATTTGTTATCTATGATTTATACAGAATTTCTGAATTAAAAAAAAATATTTTGTATTCCAGCATTCTTCCACAAAAGCTCTAAGAAAAATTATACTGTACCTATTTTGCAAGGGAGAAATATGGCTGTTGAGATAATGACTTTCTTGAGATAAAAATGAATTTACAGATGAATAGGATTCAAAAATACATTCCCTGTAAACAATCTTTTTACACCAGCCTTCTATCAAGCTTGTGCCTTCTTTTATTTCTTGGACTGTAATTTTCAGCATCTTCATCAAACCCAATGACCACCAATATATCTCTGAATAATAGTATTTGTAATCCAGCGCTTCTGGAGGTGGTCAGATTGGGAAATTTGTTCCCCATATATTGATAAACACATAACATTTCCTAGCATTTTGAAACATTCATGGCATCTTCTGTTTATTACTTTGTTATCTTTAGAACAGTAATGAATACTCTTTTCCTCCATTAGCTGCATGCCTTAACTATGTAATGAATTCACTCCTTTTTATGAGCAACTTTGCTAGAATCCATGAGCACAGGATGCTTGATGGTCATTATAACATGCCATGCCATTCCTACAGTGTTAATAACTAGTCAGAATGGCTCCTGTTTCTGGATATGAACTTTGATAAGTACAACCCTATGCAAAAAATCACTGATGGCCAGCCAGGACATCACATAAACTTGAATTTACATAACAACTGCTTGTGATGCTATTATATAGTATACTACTAGTTTAAAAAAAGTGTCTATTCTGTGGATTAATTACAAGTCACTGAAGGTTTTGGGGATTTCTAATAAATTTGAAACCATCTGATATCTTTACTCCCCCCCCCCCTTTTTTTTGTTTTTTAAAGAAATAGAATTCTGATGTTTCATAAGTTTAGATTTCTTTTCATGAATTAATATCCTCAAAGCATTTTGGTAAATTTGATCTACAGTACAGCATGTCCAAAATTTTATAAAGTTTCTTAATTGTTCAGTTGATCCATATTGGACCACATGTCACAATATGCATGTGGCTAGAATTTCTTCTTCTACTTTTACTAGAGAATGAAACTGTTCTGTACTATGTCACATAAACTCTAGTCTTTTGTACAGAACACTCAATGTAAAGAGTAACTCATTCTCTGTATTTGAAGACAAATCTACAGACTATTGCTTCCCTAAACCTGTTCTGTCTTTGTTTAATAATTTATTTATTTTCAGTTTATGCATTAGAATTTTTTTATCCCACCTTTATTACTTTTGAAGTAATATAAGGCAGCAAATATAGGTGATACTCTTTATTCCTCCCATTTCCCCACATGACAACTCTGTGATGTGGGTTGGCCTGACTTGGGCTCAGAGTCACCCAGCTGCCTTTCATGTTTAAGGTGGGACTAGAACTCACAATCTCCTGGTTTCAAGTTTGGGGTCTTAAACCGCTAGACCAAATCTAAAAGGGCACTTAACTCTACAATGGGAACAGCAGAAGAGAAACTAGTGGATTTTTTATCATACAGTATGTAGCAGCTTCCTGTTTGCAGGACAGTAGTTTTTAAGAAGGTCTATTTTTTCACAGAACTTTGATATATTTTTTATGATTTTCTCCCCATTTATTTCTAGCAGGCAAATTGAACAAACACTGCTGCAAAAATGGAGGAACTTGTTTCCTGGGAACGTTTTGTATATGCCCAAAACATTTCAGTGGGAGATACTGTGAATATGATACAAGGATCAGGTATGTAAAAGTTCTCTGTCTCTGGGATCCATCGAGTATTGTGCTAGTGGACTTTTCCACATCCAACTATCACAAATAATCCTGTCCCCCTTCTTCTTCCTTTCTTCCTTTTTCAAATCTGCTCCAGAAAAAATGAGTTGGGTGGAGGGAGAGCTGGAGAGGTGCAGCATGTAAATAACACTAGTGGCATCATTTGTCCTGGGGAATTTATTTATTGTATTTTATCCACTTTTTCTCCCTGTGAATTCAAGGAAACATTCATGGGAAAGACTTCCTTTAGATGAGGCTTGACATCTTTAAGATAAGTGGATTTTAACTCCCAGAAGTCCCCAGCCAGCAAGACTGGCTGGGGACTTCTGGGAGTTGAAATCCATTCATCTTAAAGCTGCCAAAGTTGAGAGACACTGATTTAGACAATTCCTACAGTAACAACCCTTAAGGTAGATGATGCTGACAGAAATTTATTTGGCCCAATTCATCCAGTAAGCTCTACAATCAAATGGAGATTTCCAATTATCTCTTCAGTTTAACTCTTGACTATTTGTATGTAAAACAAACATTATCTGACCTGATACCTCCATTATCCTTGAACTAAAATTCTCTTTATTTTCCAATAATCCGCTAATTCAATTCTAATATACCTCTCAAAATTGAGCACTAAAGACTTTTACTATGAAGAGCAGCTGCCAACAGAAGCAAATGTAGTATTTAACTTAGTCATATTTTGGAATTAAAAACCCAGGTTAACTTTGAGTTTCCCTCTCCCACTTTTTTATTTATTTTACTTTATTCCATTTGGATGCTGCCTGACTTCTAGAGACTGTTTATATGTTGCTGAATTCCTGTCAGTCCTATGGGTATTTCCTTTTGTAGGCACCATCATAAGTGGTGATGGATTGTCACAGAAGTAGATGGAGTGGTTTGCTAGTTGGCTGCTTGCCTAGCTGTTGTTTTAACAAAAGTGATGCTTACTCAAAGTTCCCCACCTTTGCTTCTGAAGAGAAAAGGCTCCCTTTTGTGACTTTATGGGGTTTTCTGAGAGCCTCTGGAACTCATTGCAAGCTCCCATTTACGAAAACATTGTGATTTCTTAGGAATTGTGGTTCCCTCGGACATGGTGAGTGGTCTCAAGAAGAATGCCAATTATGTCGCTGTATTTATGGGACTCTGGAATGTCTGCCTAATGTTCACAAACAAGGATGTGGTAAGAAGCAATTAAATTACTACTTTGAAAGCTAAGCTGACTGAACTGACAATTTCCTAATAGTTCCTTGTTCCTTTACTTAGTGCTTAAATTAAAATTTCTCACGTCAGTGAAAAATTGGTTAGAGTACCTATATGGAGTAAAGGAAGGGAAATAATTAAGAGGGAAGCTGAAATATCTGTATGCCGCTGAGAGATCAAAAATTCTAATTTCTCCTCCAGTTTTGTCTGTTTATCTCATGGAAAAAAATATTAATTACTGACATCTTTCTCATTTAGAGTCTGCTGCTTCCAGATGACCTGGACATTCAAAGAGAGCCTTTAGCTGTAAGTACTAGTTATAATGTCCAAAGAAAGTATGGGCTCAGAAAAAGACTGCAGAGATGAAAACCTCTATCTGCACACTTCATTTAAATAACATTAAGTGTTATTTAAGTATTTATAGCAGTTCAGCAGTTTGAGTATTTAATAGTTCAGAAATGGGACATATCATTGCTATATTTATTAAATCCTAGAGGAAAGGCAGGATATAAATCTAATAAATATAGCATGACCTTTCCTCATGACCTTGATATCATCTCATCCCCAGCTATCCTCTTTTCACAGCACAAGTTTTGCTAGGAATGCAATCTGGCACATGTCATGGATGATATGGTTGATCATGCATGTGGGTTAAAAAGTACCCAGATCTGATGGGTCACTTTTGGATGCTATATAGGCCCCACCCCACTGCTACCATCCTGTCTCTAAGCTTCCTTCATGGCCATGTTGGCTTCTTTGGGGCATCTACTCACATCATATCTGAGTGGCACTTTTCATAGCAAACATCAGATCTTCCATATTCTCTTTATCTTCATGGATTCAGTGTTCTATTGAAAAGAACATTAGACTTTTGTTTAAATGTGTCTCATGCTATTCTGAAAGTGTGCTAGTTCTGTGCCAGACAGCTTAAAGGTTCTGTTCTACATTGCTAGCCCAGTAGCCATTGGTTGTATTGTGTACCAGAGGATTCAGTGGGACACACTTTTCTATTTGCACAACTTTCACTACATTATATAATGGTATGTGAGAAAAACCTTAAGAGAGGGATGAAAAAATGTTACCTAGGGAATGGTTAAATAAGAGAAGTCATAGCTCACATCTGCAGAATGGGCACAGAAAGAGACTGAGAAGGAATCTTCCTAGCTTCTCAGGCTGTTAAGGAGAAGGCAGGAGATTTATGCTTTCAAACTTGCAAGATTCTGTTATTGCAGCCTTACAACAAGATAGAGTTAGCTCATCTGGTGATCTTTCCTGTCTGGTTTATCTGGGAAGAGTGACATCATCCTTGTTCCTCAACCTTTATGGGGCTGGGGGCTATGCCCTCTTCTTATCTAAGCATTCCCTAGGCATCATTTCTTTCACCCTGTCTCTCAAGGTTTTTCTCACATACCATTGTACATTCTGAGGATTTAACAACTGTTGCCTTGATGGCTCAGTGCTCCTAAGATGACTCTCATGAAGCTGCAGCTCTTATGGTTGTTTATTCAATGCACTATAGCTATTTATGTCACCTTTAGTAATAGGAAGTAGAGGCAGCATCATTTTACCTACTCCATTCTGGTTTTGTGATGCTGATTTGGGTATCCCCTACTCTTCAAACCTCCTTGTCATTGGTGGGGCTGAGTACCTTAAGTTCACATGATGAATTAATCGTTTTGTGTTTTTATTCAAAAAAGTTTAATCTCTAGATTTTAAATTAAGTTCTTAAAATAGGTTCAGTCCACAGGCTAGTCTAATTTTAATGCATTTTTCTTAAATGCTTCTAAAAAGGGTAGAGGAAAAGGCAAAAACAAGGAACAAAGAAGAGAGATAAGTGCTAAGCTAAAAATTTGTGTGCATCCTGTTTCCAAAATATAATAGTTTTGCAGAAATTAAATTTCATTATTTGTGACTTTGGGTAGATTCATATAGTTTACCTGGTAACAGTACAGAACTGACCTTTTCCTAGTTTTTTTGAACATTCTATAATTATGAGATTTCCTAGTGGTCTCCCATCCAAGAACTTTATTCTGCTTTGCTTTTTCAAAATCAGACAAGTTTTGCTAGCTTCTGCACCTTAGCTGGCCTCCAAATTAGAAAAAAAATATGGAAATAGAGATTGGAAAATGTGCCCAATTCAAATAGAGGATATGCTATATTGTCAATTCTCCAAGGTCATGCATATTTGTTAATGTCATATCTGAAACATTTCTCCTTTCCATTTGAGCTTGCCATCATTGGCAGCTTTCATTAGAGGCATTGCCTTGTGACCCACTGCCAAGGGAGTCTAAATTAATGGTAACATGAGACTAGGTCTTTAACAGCATGGACCCTGTGGGATTTCTTCAGATCAAAGCCAAATTGATTCCATTCCAAATGAGTTTTAGGTAGGTAGCTAAAAAAGCAGAATCTGCCACACATTTGATAAATTTTTAGATTATTTTAGTTTTAATTCTATTGTGATATTATATATTTTTAAATAAAAAGAAAATAGCTTTATTGGTTTAGAACAGGCATGTCAAACTTGCATCGTTACAGCATCGTCACGTGACTTTTTCCCCCTTCACTAAATCAGGTGTGGGCGTGGTCAGCGTGTGACACATCCGGCTTGTGGACAGTGAGTTTGACAGCCCTGGTTTAGAATTTGCTAACATGCTGAAGTAAAATCTCTGAGAAATGACTTCATTCCTAATCCCATGAATAAAATTAAATAGAGATAGTTGTAAAACAATAAATATTGAAATTAGGAGAAATAATACTACCTAGTATGTTAGGAAAAATCTTGCAGGTACCTGGGTATCAAACAGCATGAACTTTTAAAGGTCCATATACAAAGCAGGGAGCAAGCAACAAAGTAGGAAGCGGCACCGTGATCTAGTGATTAAGGTACTAGATTAGAAACTAGGAATTTTAGTCCTCCCTTAGGCACAAAACCCAAAAAGAGATTGATTTTGAGCCAATCAATTTCCTTCAGCCTAATCTACCTCATAGGGTTGTTGTTATAAGGAAATTAGGAAGTGGAAGAATTGTGCAAACTGCTTTGAATTATAGAAAATAAAGGCATGATGTAAATTTAATTCCATACAATGGAAAACAATGGAACAAGCTTCTGAAGAAAAAAATGCATTTAATGCTTTTTATATTAACAACCCCCATCCCAACCCACTCTTCAGCATTATGTTGTGCTTCCCAGTTAAATCTACAACTATCACTCTGATTGTTTAATTCGTCTGCATGAAAAAAGTGGCACTTCACATAAAAGACATTCTAGGAAATTTGCATATGAATATCTCAAAATGCTATTAATCATTTTATAAACTTTTCTGTTGGAACAATGCTTTGCAAATCCTCAAGGAGTTTTTAGTTCTTTTGAGTTCTTACTTCACAAATTAGCTCAAGATAAGAATAGTCAGAGTTTGGGAGATCCCTACAAAAGCAAACCATGTATTTTATTTCTCATCAAGATAACATATGCTTTTTATAAATTTGTTGCTCTTCAGATCCTTCAAAGGAGAAATTATTTCAACTCAATCTTGAAACCAGATCTGAACGTGAACACATTTCTACAGGACATGAGACATATCTTTGGAAATCTTCATTATTTTCTCCCATGACTGACAGGATAAATTGGAAGAAAGTTAGTTCTTTCTTCAACTGTTTTATCTGACAGTTTGCATCACTCGGGATAAGCATACTTGTTTCTTATATTTGGACCCAGAATAGTTAGTTCAAAAGATATTACTTGTATATTGTAGTGACAAAGCACAATTTTCGAACATGTTCAAAATGATCAAAGATCAGATCCTGCTTGTTTCATATCAGAATTTGGAGGGCAACAGTCTAGAATACATGCCTATGATGATAGAGAAGAATCAATAGATACTATATATGTGCTTTTATTACCTGCCTAAGTTTTTTAGTCCCTTCCAGGCTCTGTCAAATGCAGCAGGAGCCCAGAGGTTTAAGCAATTAATCCATGCCCTATTTCTTTTCAAATTCTGTTGCACTGTGAAATAATTTTCTCCATTAAGATTTGGAGAGAGACCCTAGACAGAATATATTATTGGCCAAAATGAATCCAGGATATATATAGAATTTGGGATTATCCGTCTAGGGCAATCTAAGTAATGTTATATTGACATGATCATTAAGCTATCAACTCTTGCGCATGAATTTTGTAATCTACATTTTTGATATTTTAATTACTGAGTGATGGTTCTTCCAGTGGAAGATGTTACATCTACTACCAAAGTGGCATCTGTAAATATGGATTGAGGTACATATGTAATATTGTTTGTTAATAGATTGTGTGTGTGTGTATATATATATGTATATATGTATTTTAAAATCTCTCATTGAAATTGTAGAAAATATGCAATAGTTAAGATAATTATGCAATAGTTGAGATTTGTTATTACTACCTTGTATGTTTTGATTTTCCTGATTAAACTGTATATAAAGCCAAAATGCATGTTTGTAATCAATTTATGAAGTGTGTCAGGCTTACTTTCAAGATCTAAATTATCTCTTTAAAACTTCGGTAAGCTAATATTTAGGTTTCATTTGATCTCCAATCAATGACACAGATATAGAGTAGCAGCTGTAACATATGAGACCAATTAACTTAGTCATTCAGATGAACTGTGTGTATTTAAACTAAAGGTCACTTTAGCTAATGTAGCTGATTATATTATACTGCATATATATATCTTAATACAAGTATATATAATCTTTCTTGGTTAGTATATAATTTATCACCATAGTACTTTATTTTAAAGCTGACCTATGCAAAAGCAACCCAACCCTTTTTCCAGAAATGGTGTTTCAAGTTCACTGTTTTACTACGGTTAAGTTTCTGTGTCTTGGTTATCCTTGGTTTAACCAAGAAAACACAGAATACTACAGGTGTTGAGAGCCAGAAGGAGCCTTGAAGCAAATGTTTAAAAACTATTATGTAAACCAAAAAGGGTTGAAGCATATCTTCAAGTCCTGGGAAAGGAGATAGCAAGGAAGACTCAGGTGGATATCTCACTCTCATCCTGATTCACTGGGTTATAAGAAAAAAGGCAAGAAAAGCACAATGAAACTTTCAAAATTATATTGTATTATCATAGTGCAATGTTTCTCAGCCTCAGCAACATTAAAATGCGTGCTAGGGAATTTTGTGAGTTAAAGTCTAAATAGCTTAAAATTGCTGAGTTTGGGAAACATAATCTGTCTCAATAAACTAAACTCTTGCTGAATTGGTCTACCTTGTCAGGCTTACAGTAGGGTATAATGCATAGATTACTGAGATCATTGATTCTCCAAAGTACCCAGAAAATACATGTGTAGTAGGATATTAGAAATGTCTGATCTCCACCTAACCAATCCCCACATAGATTTTTTACTTATTCAATTAGCACTCGTTTTGATTGATTTGGAGCCACCTTAATATACAGAGAAGAAATTTTATAGCTAGAATAATAACTCTTTTCTTAACTGTGGAATCTTGTACCTTAGCTACAGTTCAGGTGCTAATTTATATATCACATTTATATTCTGCCACAATCATATAGACAATCAGCAACTAACAACATAAAGAACAGTAATCAAAACACATATCCAACAGTCAAAAAACGTTTTCCTTAAATCCATGCTGATTTTTGCCTTTGCCACACCAGTATTCAATGAATTAGTCATGTGAAAAGGATTATAATTCAATTATATAACAGAAATATTTACCTTGCTTTTTTGCTTTTGTACAGTACTTCCTAGATGCAGCTAGTTTGCTGCTGAGAAATAGGAAGCTGTATAATTATACTCCTTCCTTAGCTTTTCTGAATAATCCTACATATGCCCACATTTCTATAAAAGATCGCCAGTCCAGGAAACTTGTGGGTTGATTGCTGTAAAGTAATTCCAGTATAAGAGTCTTCCAATGTTTGCCCCATCTCTACTGTGGTCTTTGTAGTTCTGAGAGCTTCTTGGTTACTGATGGACATAAAAAATAGCATCCAGAATGATTAACTGAGAAATAAGCAAGACTGGTGTTAATGGCTATCTGCATCACAAAAACAGTGTTTGCTTTCACTATGGCAAACAATTTAAATGCATAAGGAAAACAAAAAGAGGACAAAATGGTCAGAAATCAGAAAGGAGAATGATATAGAAGAAAGTGCTGTTTGATTCATACAATGTATAAACCAAATTTTTTCAAGGATAATAAAGCATAATTCCAAAATTGAATTTACATAACATTTAACATAAACACATCACATAAATTATGATTTATTGTGATGGGCTACAGTACTCATTCAAGTCCTAACTTGGCCATGTATTTCCCAGTCACTTTCTCAGTCCCATTGTCAAAAAAGACTGCCTTGATGAAATTTAAATGCAATAATCAAAGAAACAGTCATTACAAACCTAAATCACACTGAAATGTTTCTTAGCTTGGTGATGATGACAATGAACATGAATATAAAAATAATAGGTAAATAAATAAATGAAATCTTGATTTCACATAAAGATATACACATGGTACCTTTGCAAATCCAGTGATGACAGATTGATGAAGTGTTGTAACATCTTCAGGAAATCATGAGGAATCCAGAATCTTGCTGGCATCTAATTCTATTTATAATCAGGTATGACAGCTATGGTGGTACTAATGCTCAAAGCTATGGGGCATCCCAGACTGCTTAGTTTCTGTTTTTTGAATAATAAGTAAAAAAGACTTGGTTGAAAACACTTGGATTTGCTTGTGCAAATTTGGTCTTGTGTACCTGCAGGAAATTCTTTGATTTTTGCAGTTATTTTCTAGGATTCTGCCAAACAAAGTAAGGGGGAGAAAATACTGGTGATGGAAAGTTGCCTACCAACTTCCTATATATAGTCCAGCTTATTTGTGATGACAGCAACTTCTCTTTAATTAGGATCTCACATTTTTTTGAAGCCGTGGATGATATCACATTCTGCACAGCTTAAGCTATGTCATAAATCAGTAACTTGCTGATTGCTTAGCCTGGAGGCATTTGTGGACATTGATTTGTAAAATTTGAAAGTTATGACCATCCTGAGGAGACTATACAGGTTTCTTCCTATCTTCTTCCTAAACGATAGAATAGAATAGAATAGAATAGAATAGAATAGAATAGAATAGAATAGAATAGAATAGAATAGAATAGAATAGAATTTTTATTGGCCAAGTGTGATTGGACACACAAGGAATTTGTCTTGGTGCATATGCTCTCAGTGTACATAAAAGAAAAGATACATCCATCAAGAATCATAAGGTACAACACTTAATGATAGTCATAGGGTACACATAAGCAATCAAATCAAATTAGGAAACAGTCAATATAAATTGTAAGGATACAAGCAACAAAGTTACAGTCATACAGTCATTATGATGGGTGATAGGAACAATGAGAAAATTAATAGTAGTGCAGATTTAGTAAATAGTTTAACAGTGTTGAGGGAATTATTTGTTTAGCAGAGTGATGCTGTTCGGGAAAAAACTGTTCTGGTGTCTAGTTGTTCTGGTCGGCAGTGCTCTATAGTGTTGTTTTGAGGGTAGAAGTTGCAACAGTTTAGGTCCAGGATGTGAGGGGGTCTGTAACAGTGGTGGGTTCCTCCCAGTTCAGCCCGGTTCGGCCGAGCTGGTAGCGGTGACAATATGATGTCACCGAACCGGTTCTCTTTGTCCGGGAACTGGGCCTTCTTGCCCGCCCCTGCATTATTCTTACCTTTTATTTCTTCTTTTTTAGCCCAGCTGATAGGTGCGGCAGAGTGGATTGCCGCACCTCAGCTGGGCAGATTCCTAATGCGCTTGCATGGAGCACAAGTTTGGTGCGCATGCGAGCAAAGCATGCATGCGTGCAACGATCACATGTGCAAAAAGAGAACCAGTAATAAAGTCGGTTGGAACCCACCACTGGTCTGTAAATATTTTCACAGCCCTCTTTTTGACTCGTGCAGTATACAGGTCCTCAATGGAAGGCAGGTTGGTAGCAATTGTTTTTTCTGCAGTTCTAATTATCCTCTGAAGTCTGTGTCTGTCTGGTTGGGTTGCAGAACCAAACCAGACAGTTATAGAGGTGCAGATGACAGACTCAATAATTCCTCTGTAGAACTGTATCAGCAGTTCCTTGGGCAGTTTGAGCTTTCTGAGTTGGCGCAAAAAGAACATTCTTTGTTGTTCTTTGTTGTTCTTCATCTTTGATGTTAGGTATCCATTTTAGATCTTTGGGATATGGTAGAACCTAGAAATTTGAAGGTCTCTACTGTTGATACGGTGTTGTCTAGTATTGTAAGAGGTGGAAGTATGGAAGGGTTTCTCCTAAAATCTACCACCATTTCTACTGTTTTGAGTGTGTTCAGTTCCAGATTGTTCCGGCCACACCACGAGTTTCAACCTCCCGTCTGTATGCTGATTCATCATTGTCTTGAATGAGACTGATCAGTGTTGTGTCATCTGTGAACTTCAGTAGTTTAACAGATGGATTGTTAGAGATGCAGTAATTGGTATATAGAGAAAAGAGAAGTGGGGACATCACACAGACTTGGGGTGTGTGTGTGCTAATTGTATAGGTATCTGATCGTGCTTCTGCTTAGCTTCACCTGCTACTTCCTGTTTGTTAGGAATAATTGGTGCATATTCTGAAAATGGGATAATTGTGTCCTGTTAGAAGCATCCCTTTATATTTGATTGGTAGGAAATAAGTTATTATGTCCAATTAATTAAAAATTGCCCATAGAAAATTCAGCTGTGAGAATTCAGGAAATCTTGTGCAAATTCTGAGTTTTTTGTTGATTTTTTAAAAATCTAACACTGTCTAGCTGAACTTTTACTATTTTCCAGTGAATTTACTTGATTTAGAGAGGTTGGTTCAATTTTATTCATTCATTTTTACATAGACATGGCCATATTTTAAATGATAATTAGTTTGTAACTAAGGAAAATACCCTTATTTTTTTCTTCCCTCTAACTCCTAGCATTATTTCTGTTGCAACAAGAGAATAATTCTGAAGCACTGTTGGTTTGTAGAATAGATGAAAGTTGTTTTCCTTATTTGAAGTGTATTTTATATTGAGATGTTCTATAAGCAATGGCAGTACTACATAGAAAAACTGAAAAACTTTCCTTTTTAAATTCGTCAGGTCATGTTTTAATTGGATAGTCTTCACATTATAAGACATTTATCCAAATATTATAGAAATATGAGAAGAAAATTTACTAATTTACAATAGGTTTCCAAAGCAGAAAATGCAACAGTAGCGAAACTAATATTTTACAGCCACAGTAACTTTCATATTACATTTACTATAAAATTTCACTAGAACAAGATTCAAATAAGCTGACTTTGTATAAATATACAAAAGTATGAAGGCTATTGCTTAACGCATTGTAAGCCGCCCTGAGTCTCCGGAGAAGGGCAGCATATAAATCAAATTAAAAAAAAAATCACACCTAAATTATTTTATTGCCTTTATCATAACAATTGCATTTCTTGACTGTAAAAATCCCATAGCCTGAATTTCAAGGCAAATTTTCTTTGATGGCATTCTTATGATGCTAGATGTGGCACTTTCTATGTCTTTTCTAAACATCAGCCTTCGAGATTGTTGGGACTATAATCTCCCAAAATTCTTTATGCTGGTTAGAAAAGTCAAGATGGCTAAAACTCTAGGGAGCTGCTGTCCTAATAAATCTAGAGTGCCATGTTAGGGAAAATTAAATCAAGCTGTTCACAGGCACATTAACTGACCTATAAGACTATATTAAATAGAAATCTCTTTTATGAATGAAGGCAAACATACATGAAATCTCTTTTGCTGGGGGGAAAAAAGAGTACAACAGAACATACACAGACTATATTTCAGCAGTCTGGGTATGGAAAGAGTTTTGTATCATTAATCAGAACTTCAGACAAAGCCTATAAATAGTATATTGGTACTCCTCAGTGGCGGGTTGCTACCAGTTCGCCCCAGATTGGGCGAACCAGTAGCAGCGACAGCGGGAAGCTCCACCAACCCACCTGGACGCTTCTGCACTTGCACAGAAGCATCGCAGGTGCAAGCGTGCCCACGAGCGAAGCGGTAGCGATGGGTTTTGAAACCCGTCCCTGATATTCCTGAATTTTAGATTATAGCAGAGGCTGGCCATTATGGTTGCACGTGGCAACAGATGTTAAGTGAGAAGCCTCACTTAACAACCCCCAACCCTGATGAACCAATAAAACAAATATGGGGAGTGCTTAAGCAGAGCACAAGGTGTCTCAGGGTGTGGTGGAGGCCTAGTGTAAGCCATGGCCTGCCTGCCCCAGGCCTCTTTTACCCCGAGGGATGCTCTGTTTCCTGCTCTTTAGGGTCCCTGCATGCTCAGCCTGCTTCCCACCCAGTCACTCAGCTTCCCAAGGCAGCCCAAAGCTAGGCAGCAGACACTACCAATGAACGCCTGACTGTGAGACCTTGTAGGTTGAGGCCTTTTCTTATCAGCCATCCAGGGACTTGCAGGACTTGGCCAACCTCTCGCCTAACTCCAGGGCCCAGCAGCCCCCAACTTAACCTTCTATTTTTTTGCAAAGGAGCCCAGTTGATGTGATACCACTCCAGCTTTCCTACAGAGGTTGTCTGTAGGTAAAGCAGATACTACCATGTTTTCCTGAAAATAAGACCCTGTCTTATATTTTTTGAACCCCAAAATAAGCGCTTGGCCTTATTTTCGAGGAGATCTTATTATTTTGGGGTGTGTGCAGCAAGATGGGGCTCCTCTTGCCATCTTACCTGATTTCCAGCTCTGTCTCCCTAACCCTAACCAGAGGAAATGGTGGGGACTGGCTATGCATGCGTTTAAATAGTTTTGGGGAGGTCTTATTTTCGGGGGTGGGGCTTATTTTAGCACATGTGCTCAAAAGCCCGATTGGGCTTATTATCCGGGGAGGTCTTATTTTGGGGAAAACAGGGTATTGTCTAAAGCAGGCACTATTGTTGCAAGCTTCTAGGGGGATCTGTTTTTTTAAGGATACTTCACAAACTGCACTAACAAATGCCCAGCTTTAGGCTTCCTTGAGTGGCTGAGTGGATATCTGAAGTGAAGATCTCAGGTTGGAATTAGGGGAGTTTCTTACAGGAATTGCTGGGGCAGAAAATTACAGCTGCTATAAGTGTAACAAGACGGAATGATGGGACACTACTGCCTAGCAACAAGAAAGTTACAAGAAACTTTGATTTAGGTTTTACCAATTAGATTGCTATGTTTTTTATAGAAATGGCTAATTTATATTATTATGGAAAAACAAAATATTGTGGTTTAATGTTAATGCTCTATTTTACTGCAACAAAGGGAGTCGGAAGTCAACACTTTTTTTCTTCCTTTTTCCCAGCCCCTCCTCACTTTTCTTTTCCCTTTTCCCCCCAATGATGTCTTCCTATTTACTTTTATATTTTGTATCTTATTCTAGAACCTAATAAAAATGTTTAAATTAAAAGGAAAAAAAATAAGAAAGTTACAAGTTAGAAGGATGCAGTTAGAACAGGGGTGTCAAACTAGATTTCATTGAAGGCTGCATCAGGGTTGTGTTTGACCTCAGGGGGGAAGGGGTAACCAGGGGGCATGGCCAGTTCGATATCACTCATGTCAGGAGCACATGTGGTGGCCTGAGCACTCTGCCAGTGAAAACAGACTCCCAATCTCCGTTTTTGGCTGCGATGGCCTCCCTCAACCCTCTGCCAGCAAAAATGGAGCTCGGGAGGGCTACATGCAGCCCTCCTGAGCTCTATTTTTGCTGGCAGAGGCACCACAAGCTGGTCCCTCACAGTTTCCAGGGTGGCCCCGTGGGCCAGATCTAAGCATCCCGCCAGCCAAATTTGGCCCCCGGGCCTTGAGTTTGACAACTTTGAGTTAGAAGGATGCTAACTACGGAACTTTAGACATAAATGTTGATAATCTCTACCTTATTATAATAGTAAACCTTATTATAATAATAAAACACACACCCCTTTTGATAAGAAAGCTTATTAGCATAAAGATGAATGTATGAAGAAGGAGGGTAAAATAATAATAATAATAATAATTTTATTTCTATACCGCCCTTCTCCCGAAGGACTCAGGGCGGTGTACAGCCTATTTAAAAACACAGACAAAACAACAGTATAAAATTTAAAATAATTAAATAGGTGGTAGAAGAAATAGAAGAATAGAAGAAACCAATCAAAAGAAACATGTGTCAAGGAACCAATGAGTGATTCTTAGTGTGTTAACTTCCTTAATCATAACTGTATAAAATGTATATTTGTGTATTGTTTGGGGTCTTGGCATTCATTAGATGCTGAGACCCTTTTGCTGAAGCACATCAGTAAAAGTTCCTTGAACCCATCTCTCGTTTCTGGCTGTGATTGGCATCTGTGTCAAGCTAAACCTGGTTTGTGGACACCAGAAATCTACAAGCTCTCACAACCCCATGTGCACTGGTAGTATCTGCTACCCAGCTTTAGGCTCCCTTGGGTGGTGGGGTAGCAGGATGGAAAGCAGGCCTTGGCCTGCAAGGACATGGCAGGAAGCGTGAAAGAAATAGGTGGGAAGGGGTCTGCTGCGGTAGCCTTGCAATTAGTTGTAAGGGTGAACAAGTGCCAAGACATTGCAGTAACCATAATTTTGAAACCATGTGTTGTACGTGGTTTTTGAGGGGTCTGTCGTAACTTCAAATGATTGCTAAGCAACCAGTTGTAAGTCAAGGACAACTTGTATATACATCCAGGCACCCATTCATAGACATACATGGATATATCTGTATTACAATCAAGGATTATTAAAATTAGCACAATTGGAGCAACTCTTTGTATTTTCATACTGTTCATGCTAATAATTTTGTCCCTTCCCAGAGCATATCAATTTTGGCCCCCATTGTGCAGAAAATAGCCACCTATCTATAAAGAATGGTGTAATAATTATAAATCTGTTCTATAAATTGAACTTTACTACTGGTATCTAACTACATACAAAGTAATATCCGTGCTTTTTAGTAATCTCTCTTCTTTAAATGAAAATATTATCTAATAACCCATAATCCCACATTGGCTGAGTCACCAATGCCTTTAGTTAAAAATGAAGAAATTCCCATTCTCAAACAAATATTCTTTATAGTATTACTTTATACAAGTTCCTAAGTGCTAAAAGTACATTCTGAGCAATGATTGAACTTGGACCAGAGCCATAATATAACCCCTTGTGATTCCAGATACTAATAGTTATGATACAATATGTACTGATACTAAATTGGCTAAAGTAAACAGATAATGTGATAGAGCAGTGGTTCTCAACATTTTCTACACCTTTAAATACCTTTTGTGGCCACAATTCGTGGCCATGGACCCCCATGTTCTGTCCCTGTCCCCACACACACACAAACAGCCAGCCGGGGGTTAAAGAATTACTTGGCACACACAGGGTTCGTTATCAGGAACTTGGCAGCAATACGATAACCGTCTGCCAAGTGCTTTACTTCAAGAAAAGGGAGTGTTCCTCCACCAGGTAATCACAAACAAATACACACAGTTTCCAAAACAGTCCAGTTCAAACAGAAACCTTCAGCAGATTTAGGCGTTGTACAAAGCGACTAGCCAGAAGTTAGCTTTGTCCGTCACAGAATCTAAATGGCCACCACACTCTCTTATATAGCCTGTGGGGTGTAGTCCAGTGACTCAGCTTAATCCCTGGCACGCCTCCTCATCTGCTACAAACGTTTATCTCGCCTTCATTGGCGTGGATCCAGGAACAACAAGTCATTGCTGTCATCGGAGACACTTGGCTCCTGGCCAATCTCCTCTCCCTTGGCAGACACCTGAGGCATTGCCAGAGAGGAGGGGCCTGGAGAGGGAGACCTGGCCGGCTCCTCTCCTTCATGTTCGGAGCCTTCTTCCTCCGATAAGATGGGCTCAGGGGTCGGAGCCACAACACCCCATGGCTATGACTCAAGTATTTAAATCATAACATTTAAGTAACTCAAGATTTAAATCATAACATTTCTTCAAGCCTTCGAGACCCTGTGTAACAACATCACGGCCCACCAGGGATCCACAGACCATAAATTGAGAACCAATGTGATAGAGCAGTGTTGGCGAACTTGTTCGGCATCAAATGCTGAAATAGGAGTGCGCGCATATGCATGCGCACCAGCCACCTGGTGTTCCGGTTTCTGGCACGCATGAGCACACTAAGACCAGCTGGCCAGTGTGCATGCGTGCACCAGAAACCAGAAGAGCAGCCACCCAAAGTGCATGTGCGCGGCGGGAAGATTATCTTCTGGTTCCCGGTGCGTGTAGGCATGCTGGACACTAATCCACTAATAACAAACTTGAAAATTAAAATGTCAGACAAAGTAATGTAATATATGATAACTTGTTAGGCTATTCATGAAGATTATATTTTAATATCTTTCTAATAGCTTGATTATAAAATATGATTTTATCCATTTAAAGTAGGTTGAGAAAGGGGGAAAAACAATTCTGATTTATTACATGTTTGAGTGCTACCATTCTTATTCAGTGACATTTTTGCTGGCAGAACAATTTAACAATCTGCATGTTTTCACATTTGTACTATAAATATACCACCTAACAGCAACAAATATACCCTTCAAGTTCTGTTAATTCACCTGCTAAGCAATCAAATAGGAAAAAATGAATTTTGAAAAAGATTAACATCTATCAAGAGCCGCAGTAGTGCAATGGTTACTTCTGCTGATCACCGGCTGCCAGGAGTTTGGCAGTTCAGCTCTCACTGGCTCAAGGTTGATTCAGCCTTCCATCCTTCCGAGGTTAGTAAAATGAAGACCCAGATTGTTGGGGGCAATATGCTGACTCTGTAAAACCACTTAGAGAGGGCTGTAAAGCACTGTATATAAGTCTAAGTGCTATTGCTATTGCTCTCTCTGTTTACTTTAGCATACAAAGATAACACTGAAAGGAAAAAATTACCTGTATATGGTTTCTGAAATAAGATTCAAATATCCATCCTATCAGGTACTATAAGTAATAAATAGGATAAGTGATGCTACCAAATCCTTAAGTACAGGCAGCAAAACATATTGGATCAGCACTGAGGAACAACAGGTATTATCAGTAGGCATTAAATCAGGGGTGACCGATCTTAGCAACTTTAAGACTTGTGGACTTCAACTCCCAGAATTCCCCAGCTAGCATGCTAATCAACAAGGAAGAAAGGCAGCAAGCAGTGGAAAGTTAGTGATCTATTTTGAGCACTACAATTTATCTCCTCCCACAGTTCTTCTAGTTTCCTTACTGGAACATTATGGTATTCTTGCATTATTTTTTCATTTGACAGATTATGGATCTGATTCTATTCAATTTCTTTTTAAATGTGCTTATGGCAGGGGTGAAATCTGGCAAATACCACCTCTGGCTGGCCCCAAAGCGGGGTGGGAATGGAGATTTTGCAGTATCCTTCCCCTGCCATGCCCACCAAGCCATGCCCACCAAGCCACACCACACCCACCAAGCCATGCCCACAGAACCGGTAGTAAAAAAATTTGGATTTCACCACTGGCTTATGACACATTTATGCCATTCTGACACCATTTATTTATTTACTTACTTGACAGATTTATATCCTGCCTTCTCTCTAGCACAGAGGTCAGCAACCTGTGGCTCTGGAGCCACATGTGGCTATTTCACCCCTCTGCTATGGCTCCTTGTCATTCAAAATAGGCGTCACAACCGGCAATGTGTGGCACTCACCGGCACACAATTTATTGAGCTTTTCAACCCCCAATAGGCCAACCATGGATAAATCCAAGAAAAGAAAAGTTTCAGAAGAAAAACAGAATGTTTAATTCAACTACATATGCTAGTTTTGTGGCCGCTCAAGAAATAGTCAGGCATGGGAAGGGTTTTGTGGCTCCTGGTGTTTTCTGTGGGAAACGGGTCCAAATGGTTTTCTGAGTGTTTAAGGTTGCAAACCCCTGCTCTAGCAACTCAAGGCTACTCATGAGACAGGCTGGGCTGAGAAAGAGCATCACTGGCCTCAAATCAACCAATGAATTTCATGGCTGTGGGGAGGATTGAACTTGGTCTTTATAGTTCCAGTCCAAACATTTTTGCCCTCTGAAAGAACTGTAAGTTTAGTCCTAGCACTATTCAGAAAAAAATAGCTATACTGAGGCATTCACACAAATAACTTCTTATTGCATATATGCACACATTTATATCATTGCAGAAATAATACAAATATTAAATTAAAAAATGGAGCTACACGTAGCATGCCTATACAAGCCACACTTGTTTTTTTTTAAAAAAAATAGACATTTGTTCTTGTTCTTCATTGAGAGAATCTTTCACGAATTAACTACTATCTATAAAATTAATAAGCAATTACTTTTCTTATTCACAAATCAGAGTTCAAATTTTGGGTTCTGGCAAATAATACAGGCAGGACAAAAAAATCTTTAAAAAATGATGATAACTTTGACTTTCAAAAAAAAAAAAAAAACCCTGAAAAATCTGTTGAGAGAAATATTAAACAAAGGATGTGGTGGTAGATCATGAAAAGTGACATTTTAAATTGGTGCTTTTCCAGGAGGCTAACCATTTTAGTCTACTTCTCAGAATAATAAGGAATCTTATAGGCTCCTTATAAACCTTATGCTCTAAAATGTTTATTCTACAAGGTGTCAGAAAATTCTTTAAAATGCTGAGGAGGGAACATCTCATTTTGAGAAATTTCAAAAACCACAGCAAAGAAAAACTTTCTAGTTATCATTTCAATAGAGGAGAAATATGTGTTACATTTATCTCACATTCTTAAAAGTTTTGAGGATGCTCTTGGGTGCATATTTCTTGACTACTGCATGAAAAGAATGGCTGGGGTCTTATCAGAAATCAGATAGGTTTTCTTATCAAAGACTAGTTCAAAAGATTTATTGCTATCACTCTTCCAGCTCATTCAAGTAACTCAGTCTTAAAACAAACCACATGTTATACAACCTAGAGTATTTAGGTCTCTATGTGTTCAAATGGTGGTGTCCTGTTCTTGCTAGTCACATGGCAACATGTTCCTAAGATGCTGCATTAGTCAAAGAATAACTGTTTCCCTTGAGCCAAATTATGACATCAGTGACTCTTGCCAGAAAATTATAGCATAGATCAAATGTGGCATTCAGAGCTGATGGTTTGTAGCTGTCTGGCAAACCCAACTCATGTTGTAGATCTCATAGAAGGAGATTAATTTCTTTCCCTCCTTTGAAATGATTCAAAAATAGCCATGTCATCAAACCCAAATAAAAAATGAGTGACAGAAGAAAAAGATATTTGAAGCTTACCCAAACCACTTTGAGTTTTTAGAAAGAGAAGACCCTAAAGGTAAAGCTAACACATCTCAAAACTATTTCCGAAAGGCCAGGTGAAAGAAGAAGTGTCTCCATTATTAAAGTAAGCATTTATTTTTTAAAAAAATAATTATTATATTAAATTGCAATGCTTAGCACAGTAATTTACTTCTGATTAAACATTTTATACATTAATTTAGTACACATTGTTTTACACATTTCTGGATTTTTATTGATGTATTGGTTTTCCTAAGATACTTTGATGTTTGAATTATTTGGATATGTTGTTACTAAACATCAAATTAAACTTTGTCATCTCATGCTTGATGTCTCCATAGGATATGTTTAATAAAATGACAGTTTCAGCATACTAATAAGAATATGGAACTTATTTGTTCAGCTTTAATGAAATCATTATAAATAAATAACTCAATGTTGCCATATAATTGTTTCATTCAAAGCTTGCATCTACAGTAATCCAGAAACAAGATCCATTAATTAGAGTATTCATACAGTATGTCTGATTAAATCTGTAGTGAATTGCCCATAAATGAGCTAAAATAACCACAGACTCCTCACTTTCCTATCTTGACATATTTTGTGAGGTAAAACTAAAGATGAAAGAAATTATGACGAAATTAACTCTACTTCTTTGCAAAATACCTGCTTCATCTGGAAACACAGAGATTCTGTTGAAGATAGAATATTACTCCTAATAAAAGTATACCAATTTTATAATACTCTACATATTTATTCAGTAACAAATATTACTAATTAAATGGGAATTAAGCCAAGGGAGATTGAGCTGTGAGTTGCAGTTATGAGCATTTAGCAGGGAGTAAATGTGTACTGAATTCAGTAAGGCTTACTTCTGAGTAGAATCTTACAAGATCACAATAAGGCATCTTGCCTTTAAAAATGCATATACAATATATAATATGTTAAACATTAGCTCCCAAGTTATCAAGGATGTTTGATTTCCATTTTAGAGACGTAGAAAGAAAGTTAGTGAAGGAAATGTAATCAGAAAATTCAGCTTAGACAAAGTAGTTTTTCCCATTCATCAGTGTTTAAGAACTACCATATTAGGGACTGTTTCATTATCCCACTGTGGGTTTATGCTTAAAACAAACTGCTAACCTTAAATATAAGACATGCAGATATACTTTAAGATATTTGCTGTATTTCCACTTATCTAATTAATTTGGAAGGACTGAATGTAAAGAAAACAGCCATTCATTTTAGGAATGGTTTACCTGTCTGAAATTAAACCGATTGCTTGGTATTGACAAACCAAAATAAGGCCATAAACCAAAGATATTATGCAGATGTTTTGGTTAAAAATTGCCATATTTGAGTTCCTTTAAGCATTTTCTATGGGGAATGGAATTTTAAGTGGAACTTTAAATGAAATTATGGATTTCTTCTTTTCTGTTAAGTTTCTGGATTCACTTTATTATTTTGGACAATCGTCACAAAAACAGAAGCAACATAGACAAAAGTTATATTAAGGGAAAGAAACATATACCTCCAAATGCCACAAATGATTTTGAAGTAAACTGATATCACTGGTATCTCTGAATGAGATATTTTTGAAAGCCCAAAAATGCCCCGTTTTTTGTTCAGCGTTCCAGATAATGTCAATACCTACTTGAATCCGTCTGTTTTTTCCCCATCTTTTTTTTTCCCAACAAAATGGTTTTTGGGGAAGAAAAAATAGAAATGTTGAGCAACTCTTCAGCTGGTAGTATAGAACTAAAAACTCTCAATCTGGAAGCCTCTTGCAGATCAAGTGATACCAGGTGGCTAGTGTTGGCAGATGTGCAGACACAAGGGGGAGATATTGACATGTGTGAATGAAGCTCTAGTTTTACAGAAGTACTGAAGTCTGCACATGCTTAGTTGCCTAGGATGGTTGACTGTCATTGGGGAAAGAAAAACACACACAAAAAGTGGGGAGATTGAGACAAAATAAATTATCCCAGAGAAATGCACAGGAGCACTCTTGTTAGGAAGTAAGAGTATGTTACATGAATTTGCAACCCATAGTTTCTTCACAATAGTATCTACTCGCAATCCAAATAATTCCTGAAATATTCAGAACACAAAAGGATTTTTTTTAAAAAATGATTGCATTATTATTCTTATATTATTTAATGGCTAACAGAGAATTCACCTTGGATGGCCTTGTAAGTCACAAGTTGTTATGAACAAGTTACTAATCTTTTTATGCACTTTGATAATTATATGAGAAACACCATGAATGTTATTTTCCTTCCCCGAAACCCTTCAAGAACAATAAGAATGTACAGTCCTAGGTATAAGAAGGGAAACCAATAGATGCAGCCCACACTGTCAATTAAACTGATGTTAGAATATGTTTTGCGTGTTCAGATGTTCAGGAATATCTGGTAGTACAGGCCATTTTCTATTTGTTCCACAGTATTACTCACTGTAATTGTATAACAATATATAGGTTAGTTTCTCTGCAAACAAAACTAAGAAGGTGTGAGCTGAAGCACAGCATCCTTTGTCAAACGAACTCAGAAAACTCTAGTTTAAATATTTATCTAAGTAGAATTTAAGGTAGGAAATTATTTTCACAAAAAGCTTTATGTAAGCCATTTTATAATGGGGGAAAGGGAAAGACGTTGTTTTCTTAGACATGGATTATTCTTTTAGCAGTCAGAAAAGAAAAGTGCTGTCTCCTTTGTACTTTTGATTTGCTTTTCAGAAAATGGACAGCTACATTGGCTCCAAACGCCATCCCATAATAATTGGTGATGCTCATGGCTTGAAGAAATTTTGGGAAGGAATAATTGAAACATACACCAAGCAAAAAGAAGACGAAGATTCTCGATTGCACGGAAGTGCGTTAAATAAGTGAGTGATTTTATCTGCATTAAATTCAATCTGCTTAGGAAAGATGCATTACCGGTTTCAAACTGGATACATCTAATATTTTGATCAGTCTATGTTCAACTGAGCAACTCACATCAGAAACAGAATTCGCTGGCCAAGAAAGGCAGAATTTCTTTCCAGAGAGACCTAGACAAATATTTCTTTGGGATGCTTTGCATAAATGATATGCTAGTCCAAAGGCCGACAATAGAATTGCTGATATACTGTCTTTTTCCCAAAGCAATCATTGCTTGATTCATTTATCTGCACTGATGATCCTTTGCATATTTCTGCAAGGTCACCATTTATTTATTATTTATTACTATTTATTCTATGACCTTTGGGTCATCTGAAGCTGCCAACATTAAAATAATGTCCTATTATAAACGTATACCTCTATTTCATGAAGGAAATGTGCAGATTACCAAGACAAGCTTAGCCAAAAAAAATCATATAAATGACATTCAATATTAATGTATTTGAGGGGTCCTCCACCAGTCCCTTCCAAGCAGATTTGTTGCAAGTGGTCAAGAATTACTTTTATTTCACAGACATGATGACTTGAGACACAGAATAGAAATGTCAAATATATTGCCAATCCAATCAATTAAAATGGTGATGCAGACTACAGGTAGTCATCGACTTACAACAGTTCATTTAATGACCGTTTGAAGTTACAACGGCAGTGAAAAAAGTGACTTATGACCATTTTTCATACTTACGACCATTGCAGCATCCCCATGGTCACGTGATCAAAATTCAGAGGCTTGGCAACTGATTCATATTTATGATGGGGCCATGTGAATGCTTTTTTTGCAATCTTCTGACAAGCAAAGTCAATGGGGAAGCCAGATTCATTTAACAACTGGATTACTAATTAACAACTGCAGTGATTCAGTTAACAAATGTGACAAGAAAGGTTGTAAAATGGGGCAAACTCACTTAACAAATGTTTCTCTTAACAACAGAAATTTTGGGCTGAATCGTGCTTGTAAATCAAGGACTGCCTGTATATTGAGAGTAAGGTCTACCAGATTAATTGGAGCCAACTCCCAAAGACATATCAAAGAGTAAATCATAGGTTTACTCTTTGCTACTGTAATGTAACTATGCATACCTCAGGTCTGAAACACATAGGGCAGTTCCAGTGCACTGCTTTTCTACTACTCTGGTAATTGTTCCAGATCTGATTGACCTCATCCTGTTGTCTGCATTTAGGAAGTAAGCTTATTTTGGACTTTGCTATTTATTACAAACAGCAGCAAAGCTGCTATTTTCCTTGGAATATAACACTAAGACATGGTAGAACTCACGTGCAAATTGTTTTGCTGTTGGCAGGAACTCTTGGCTCACTTCAGTTCTTAGTTCCTGGAATCAATCCAAGCATCATCCTCTCTCTTTTCTTCCCAGAGATTCACTGTGCTATTCCTGGAGCTGTTCTCCTCTTGCATGTTTAAAACCCATCTTCATTCTCCTCCAATCCAGCCACAATTACAACACATAACTAGGGTCATAACTATGGGGAAATGTCTGGTTACAAAATTACTAGCACACTCGCATTTTATTTTCACAAATCAATTTCCAAGGCAACTTGGATGCCACTGGAAGATCCCATACATTCTTTTAATACTCTATTCCCTCCTCTGTACTTTGCCTTTCACATTTTTTCAGCAAAAAATGCATATGAATATTAAAAAATAGAGATGGGAAGAGGGTGTTCACAGAAGAAGAGAGAACTTTATTCATTCATTCCATTTATATGGCTACCATCTCAGGGTGGCTAAAGGCCCTTATATTCCAAATACAAAACAGAAAAACCAATACATGTAATAGCAACTAAGGACAAATCAGTTAACCACAAACCAACCACTTTACTGCCTTCAATTAAGAGTCTAACTGCCATGCCTGACAACACATCCAGGTCTTCAGACTTGGGAAAAGACAGCAGGGTTGGTACTAATCTAATTTCAAGAGCAATAATGTTCCAAAGGGTAGACAGTACAACAGCAAAAGCAAGTTTTCTGGGTTCAGAAGGATAACACTTCTTAATCAACAGGACCCAAAGAAATTATAAGATTGAATGGGAAATGTGCTAATTCTTAATAGCTGCTTCTCTGATGAAAGTTTTATTCTCAGTTTCTTTTAGTAGCCATTGCCAAACATTGCAGTATCTTCTTCATCTTCCCCATTTTTAGAACCATTTTTTCCTCGCCTGAGGAAAATAGTTTGCTTCCTTCCACCCACACAGGAGAGCATTTTGCTGAACTTCTCCTACGATCTCTTCCAGTTGCCTTAGCTATATGGTGACTAAGGAATGTGTGAGAATATTTGTCTTTTATTCAACCTTCCTTTGGTTTCTCTGTTTCAATTAAACCCAAAGGGAAAAAAAACATATTGTGAACAAATTCCTTATCCTGAGCTTTTTCAAAATACTAAATATGGGCCGTTAGGAAACTTCTAGAGGAGGGAAGAAGTGTGATATTGAAAAGAACAGCCATGCCTGCTATTTCATAATAAAGTAAGCTTATAACCATCATCAAAATAAAACTGAAAACATGTTACTATGACATGAAAAAACCGAAGCCTCTTTTACTGAGTAAGAAAACTTTTGGAAATTAGAAGCCAGATTATTAACTTTTATCAACCTCCGGGCTTATAAAATAAGATAAACATGAAACTTGAATGTTATAAGGCTCAATAAAGAATTTGCTGGACACATTGGAGACTAAGAATAAACAAGGCCATTGTTTCTTTAAAAAAACAATTACACCCCCATCCAAAATTGAAGTAGCAGCTAAACAATGCCTGTCGAGTTTCCTACGCCAATTTTTGTCAAGTTCTTAAAAGAATACTTTGAATTGAGGAGATGAGACTCTGTCTTCTCTTCCCTTTTGTCCATAGTTGAGTTATGTTGGGTGAATGAGGACGCAGCAAGCCAGAGTAGTGAGTGACAACAGCTCTTTATTGTATAGTGAGAATCCAGCAACTGACCCAGGGAGCCAGCTCCCTTTATATACCTTGCAGCTGTAGTGGTCAGCCAATCAGCTGAAGGTCAGTTAATTCGAACTTCCCGCCAAACAAACCTATTTACATAACAGTTGATACTAATGAATAAACAACCAACAGTCTAAATGAAAGTATATCTTTTAGTGTCTCCTGGGATTGAATAAATAATAAAGAATATTTGAGAAGGGAGAATGCAAGAATGTGGTTTGAATTTAAAAACTGCTGATTAGAATGGTATTTGAGAATACCACATTTGCTATTTGTAGATCAAAGGCCATACTATGTTTACTGAGACTTTAAATGAATCAATCAACAAACTATACTGAGCAATTATTATATCCCTCTGCCAGAAGTTCATCCAGCATATTTAAGGTTAGAAGCAGATTGGAGTCTGTGCAAAGAGAACCTCTGAAGTAAAGTACATAAGAGTCTGAAGTGGGTTTAATGCGCTAACTGAACTCCCAGTTTCAAGGAAACTTGTATGTTCAGCCAAAGACACTGATAATCCCTCAGCAGAACTTTATGTTCAAATCACAGAGACCTATTAAAACTTCGCAGCAGGGACACACAACCTTTTCAGTCTGGTAAGCATGACTGGAATTAAGAGAACATATCATGAATTCCCTCACAAAAAGCCGCCAAGGGAGTCTTGTTCTTCACAAAACAGCTGTCATGTTGAGTCTGGGCAATCATAAAACACTGATTTACCAGAAAGTGAAATGATAGGCTGTTTTCTGTTATTCCCTATAATTTAACAGAATGTTCTCTTCTACTTCTTTTTATGTTAGTATTTTTCCTAAGCAACCAATCACACTTTCAAACAAATCACCAAGCTGCAAAATTCACATCCCTCAAAATTCTGGGCTCAATTCAGTAGTTTCCAGAAGTAAATCCCCTGAATCAGAAGTGTTTTCAGCTGTTCCAGACATTATGTTCTAGATAAAACAGGCTTCTTTCAAGGCCAGACCATCTTGGCACCTCTAGTACCTGTTCCAATTTGGAACGCTTTCTTCAGCCTGCTCTAGAGGGAAACTGAACCTTCTATCTCCAAATCTGAGTTTTTTAAACATCCCTAGCTGTAAATCCATCTACCATTTTTGTTTCTAAAAATAGCTTTCAGTGCATTTGGAATCCAGAAACGTTCTTGTAAATGCATTTGATGTTAGATTCTTTGCTTTGAAACATGTCAGTCTCCTGTTGCTGTTTTGGGCTGGGTTGTTTGTTTTATTTGTTATTTGTTTTAATTAAAAGCAGATCTTGTTTTTAGCCAGATAGAGTTTGCAGCCTGCTTAGTGACAAAGCAAGTGCTTGTCATACTGCTTACCTCTATGTTTCAATAAAAGGGGCAATGGCAACAGAGGCTTTTGTATACTCTCTTTCAATATAATTTTATTTCAGTGTATGCAAGCAGAATGGTTCCAAAGGGTTCCTGTAATGTCTTTATCCTAGGCCTAAATTATTGTTTATTTTATGTCCAGAGTTCAGTGGAAAACTGATCTGATGTGAACAGTTTCATCCTTACTCTTATATACCACATTAGTTTTAGCTATGGTTTCTTTTCCCTTCGTAAGTTCAAACATATAAATAGCAATAGCATTTAGACTTACCATATATGCCGCTTCATAGTGCTTTTATAGCCCTCTCTAAGCAGTTTACAATGTTAGCATATTGTCCCCAACAATCTGGGTCCTCATTTTATCATCCTCAGAAGGATGGAAGGCTGAGTCAACTTTGAGCTGTTCAGAATCGAACTCCTGGAGTCAGCAGTGAGTTAGCTTGCAGCACTGCATTCTAACCACTGCACCACCATGATAATGAATAAGTGCTCATTACTATTGAAAAAATATTGGATACCTTGCCAAACAGCATGTTTTGCCACAACAGAATGCCAATCTATTCCTACAATTCTGTCATGTGGAATGCTTCTATCTAGATTGGCTCTCTCCTAACACATTGGGAAGCAGTGGCTGATGGACAATTTGAAAAATATGAGTGTTTACAATGAGGAATATTTCCCCTTTCACTAACACCTTTTCTATGCACACATAAGATTAGTAGCCCAAGGAGGTATATAGAAACCTACCATATCAATACGTTGATAAAAATAATGCCTTCTTGATTCAATGAATGTATTTAATTTATATTATTTTCTTTTTTGTTTTGTTCTGCTGATGGTGTGCTATAAAGAGTTTGCTTCCCCAAATTTCCTTGATGTCATTTCCAATACATGCACTATATTATTTTTCCTATGAGATAGCCCTGAGCTGATGCTTCATCCAGAGAATACCCAAAGGAGAAACAGCATGTATCTCTAATGACAGCATTTTGCCAGTTGTTTGACTCCTCTGGAATCTAGCAATGTCACCAAGCTTCATTCTGATGATGAGTTATACTATTAGTATTCTCTGTCTATCCCAAGTCAGAAGGCCAGAGAGATACCTATGCTAAATTAACACATGGCAAGTGCAATGGTGATGAAAGAAAAGGGACGCCAATAGCATTACACAAAAGAACTAGACTTCAAAAGCATTTAGCTAAAGATTCACAGTATGTTCTTTCTTGCCAGGCTCCGACATGAATGGACTCTAAGGCTGGAAAATCAAATTAAGATGCTTCAGAAGAACAGTGAAAATGGCAAAGTGCAGGATAACCTGTCTCCAATTGAAGATTTTAGCCAAACTGCTGACCAGACTTGATTTTGATCCTTGATGTTTCATTACGAATGTGAACAGAAATTCAAGTGACACCTGAGTTATAAATAAGCTATTAAAAGACACAACATGGGTACTTTTTGCAAACTTTTTATCAACCAATAGCAAAAAAAGGGGGGAACCCCACTAATTCTTAGTTGAATATTGATCATTTATATGTATCATTAATTTCCACCTGCAGTCTTAGCTACTTATATTTGACAGGTGATAGCACTATAGTCTTTAAATGGGGAAAAGTCCTCTTTATTATGCCAATTATCAATGAATGTAGTGGTTAACTTTGGCTAATGTAGTTGTTATGTCCTTATAAGGACATCCGCCCGGATTGGCTGCCAGCCACCGGGCGGGAAAGTTTGAATCCCTGTCAGGGGGCGGTGCATCTGCCGGAACGAATATAAGGAGAGCTCCGGCAGCGCACGGGAGTCTTGCTACTGTTCTTGTACTCAATAAAGGTTACTAATGTAACGAGCTGGTCACGTCTTCCATTTCCTGCGCCGATCTAACACTGGCGACGAAGGACTAGAGAGAAGAACAAACCTCGCGGCACCAAGCCAACAAGACCAAGACTCCGGCACCGGGAACTACAGTAGGCATTTCCATAGGCATGGCATCCGCTGAAGTCACTTTGCCAGCCCTTGCTCCTTTCCGGCCAGGGAAGGACAAGTGGAAATCCTACGTAGTGAAATTCCGGCAATACCTGAGAGGCAACAACATCAGGGATGCCGATGATGACCGGAAAAAGGGCATTTTCCTGGCCAACTGCGGCTCCGAGGTCCTCGACATGGCAATCGATCTCGTAGCACCACGAGACATCGAAGAAGTGCCATGGACAGACCTGCTGCAGATCCTGGAAGACCACTATGCCCCAACAGGAACACCGGTGGCGAACTGTTTCACCTTCCATCAAAGGGACCAGAAGGAAGGTGAGACGATCAAGGAATTCGTGGCCGCCCTACGCCAGATCGCAGCCAGCTGTGAGTTCGACCACGTGGACAATGCCATCGCTGACCGCGTGGTTTTCGGCATGAGGGACAGAGGCCTGCAAAAGAAATTCCTGAGCAGGAAGAAACTCGTGCTCAAGGATGTGGTGGAGGAAGCCACCGCATCCGAAATCTCGGAGAAAGCAGCTGCCGCAGTAAGCAGAGCAAAGGGAATCCATAAGATTCGCTCCACGGCGCAATCATCAACAGAGGATTCCACAGCTGGATCCGAGTCGGAGGGGGAGTCCACCGTCCACAAAGTATCCAGACCCCCAAGGCGGGAAACCGTCCAACGGAGCTACAAGGGAGAGCGCTGCGCCAGCTGCAGAGGGCACCATGCCAGGGCAACCTGCAAGTGGAGAGATGCGACCTGCCGACGCTGCAACAGAAGGGGTCACATCGCCGAAGCTTGCAGAGCTGAGGAACCAGCCCCAGAGCCCCCCAGCCACCGCTCCCGCGAGAACCGGAAGGATTACCAGAGATCAGCCAAACGGTCCTCTGGCCCTTCCAGACACAGAGACGACGAGTTTCCCCGGAGCGGAGTGGTCCACCAGACGACCATCGCACACACGACTTCGGACAACGCCACCAAGTTCCACGTGACCATCCACGTGGAAGGAGCACCCTGCAACATGGAGGTAGACTCGGGCTCGGTCTACTCCATCATGGATTGGCAGCAGCTGAAGCGCCTGCATCCCAGCATCACCAAGCGAGAGCTGAAGCCACTACACTCCAAGCTCGTCGACTTTGGGGGAAACCCCATCGGAGTGTTAGGAAGAGCCAACATCCGAGTCACCTACAAAGAGTTCGAAGGCAAGCTCCCCATCACCATCGTGAAGGACAGCCGACCGAACCTGCTAGGAGTGGAGTGGTTCAAGCCGCTGGGGCTTTTAATCGAAGGCATCAACCAAATTCGCAGGGACGAACTCGACAACCTCATCGAAGAGTTCAAGGAAGTCTTCGATGGTAAGCTGGGGAAATTTGTGGGGAGGCCAATCTCTTTCAATCTGGACAAGGGAATCACCCCAATTAGGCTCAAGCCCCGCTGAGTTCCGTTTGCCCTGCGGCCCAAAGTAGACGAGCAGCTGGATAAGCTGATCGCCCAGGGCGTCCTGGAACCGATCGATCATGCTTCATGGGAGACCCCCATTGTGACCCCACTGAAGCATGATGGGTCTGTGCGCATCTGCGCCGACTACCGTTGTACCATCAACAAGGCGTTGGCACAGAGCGCATACCCAGTCTCAGTGGTGCAACACCTGCTGCATTCTCTGGGATCTGGATCAATTTTCGCGAAACTGGACCTGGCCCAGGCTTACCAGCAACTGCCAGTAGACGAAAAAATGGCAGAGGCTCAAACAATTGTCATGCACAGGGGGGCATTCAAATGTAACCGCCTCCAATTTGGAGTCAGCGCTGCCCCCGGCATCTTCCAATCCATGATGGAACGCCTTCTCCAAGGCGTTCCAGGGGTGGTGCCTTACTTCGACGATGTGCTCATCTCCGGTGACTCAAGAGCTCAACTCCTTGAAAGGCTCAGGCTTGTCCTGCAGCGATTCAAGGCCAAGGGCTTGAGGGTCAGGCGGGACAAGTGCATCATAGGAGTACAGGAAGTCGAGTTCCTGGGCTACCTCATTGATAGCACAGGCATCCACCCCACCAAATCAAAAGTGGAAGCAATCCATGAAGCTCCAAGCCCAAAAAACAAAACGGAGCTTCAGGCTTTCCTTGGGTTGCTCAACTTCTACGCCATTTTCTTAAAACAGAAAGCCACAGTTGCTGAGCCGCTCCACAGCCTGCTGGGGAAATCGGCTTCCTGGAAGTGGGGCCAGGAAGAGGAAGCAGCGTTCCGGGCCATCAAAGGACTATTGACGTCCAAAAGCGTCCTCATCCAATACAGTGAGACGCTGCCCATCAAGCTGACTTGTGATGCGTCTCCATACAGGGTGGGGGCAGTCCTCAGCCATGAACTGCCCAACGGCACGGAAGCCCCAATTGCCTACTTCTCGAGGACAATGTCCGGCGTGGAGCGCAACTACAGCCAGCTGGACAAAGAAGCCCTGGCCATCGTGGCTGGAGTGAAGCGTTTCCACGAATACCTCTACGGAAGACGCTTCACCATAGTCACCGACCACAAGCCACTCCTGGGACTCCTCGCAGGCGATCAACCCACCCCAACCTTCATGTCCCCGCGGATGACGAGATGGGCCATCTTCCTGGCCGGCTACTCCTATAGGCTCGTGCACCAGCCAGGCACAGCCATAGGAAATGCCGACGCACTCAGTAGATGCCCATCGAAGAACCCGGTGGAAGACCCAGCCCCCACGCTCCATCTATTCCACATAGATGACGACGCCAGCTGTCCAGTCTCCTCCGCAGATGTGGCCGCACACACCCAGAGAGACCCCACCCTCCGCCAAGTAAGGTCCTGGATCCTCAGGGGGTGGCCATCGGAACAGACGGAAGAGAGGTTCAGCCCGTTCACCAGGAAACAGAAGGAGCTGTCCACCATAAAGGGCTGTCTGCTATGGGGAGACAGGGTGCTGATTCCAAGCACTCTGCAACGGCGGACGCTAGAGACACTGCACAACAGGCACCCGGGCATCGTCCGCATGAAGGCCCTGGCACGGAGTTACGTCTGGTGGCCCTCACTGGACAGAGACATCGAACAATGGGTCTCCAGATGTGACCCGTGCCAAGAAGTCCGCCCCGCGCCGCCGCAATCCGAAGTCACGAACTGGGAGACCCCCAGCAACCCCTGGTCGAGGGTACACATCGACTTCGCGGGCCCGATGCAGGGGCGACACCTCCTTATCGTGGTAGATGCCTTCTCCAAGTGGCTCGAGGTGGTACCCATGGCATCTACCACAACAGAAGCGACGATCCGAGCCCTGCGCCGCCTGTTTGCCACACACGGACTACCGGACGTGCTGGTCTCGGACAACGGCCCCCAGCTCACATCCCTGGCCATGGAGTCCTTCCTGGCAGGACTGGGCATCCGCCATGCCCTCTCCGCTCCGTACAGGCCGGCCGGAAACGGACAAGCGGAACGGATGGTCCAGCTCACAAAAGAAGCCCTCACCAAGATGGGCCCAGGAGACTGGCAAGAACGCATCGACAACTTCCTCCTCACCCAGCACATCACGCCGCATGCCACCACCCACAAGAGCCCGGCCAAACTCCTCATGGGCAGAAGGTTGAGGTCACCCTTGGACCGGCTGCACCCCCAATACAGCCCGGAAGTGACCGCAACCGCCAGCCGGCCGCTTCGCGCCTTCAGCAAAGGAAATTCAGTTTTCGCGCTGAATTTCAACGGCTCTCCTAAGTGGCTGAAGGGGAAGATTGCCAGCACAACCGGCCCCAAATCCTACACCGTCGAGCTGGAAGATGGACAGGTCGTGAGACGTCACATCGACCAACTCCGGAAAAGGTGGGGGGGAGCACACGAAAACCAGCCTGACGAGGGAGGCCTACAACACCCAGACGGGGTAGGCCTACAACACCCCAGCGAGGTAGACCTACCATACCCAGACGAGGTAGGCCTACCACACCCCTATGAGGCAGACCAACGCCATCCCGACGAGGTCGGCCCAGTACACTACCAAGCACTGTCACGTCGGCAGTGCAGCGAGGTAGACCGGGGCCAACTGCACGGGGGATGGCAACACCAGCCCGGCCAGGTGTGCACCCGGCACAACAGGGCCAGGGACCCCCGACCCAGCCCGCAGGTAGACCGGGACCTGCCCAGAAGAGGAGCACCGCACCCTACCAGTGAAGGCAACCCACGGCAGCCCTACCAGGGAGACCTCAACGCAAGGCGAGTAGACCGGGGACCATCGCAGATGGGCACACCACAGCACATGGGCGAGGGTGGCACACGACTCCCCGGCGAGAGGGACCCCCGCCCAACGCAAGAAACAACCCGGCAACAACAACAACCCAACCCAGACGACCCCAACCACCAACTGGCGGTAGACCAGGGACTAGGGGGAAGGGAAAGCTGACAACAACCCGGCCAGGGAGGTCTGCGCCACCCCGGCAGGGGAGACCTCCACCAACCCGAAGAGGTATCCCCACAACGACACCCCGACCAGGTCGACCACCACCAACCCGACGGGGAAGGCCAACGCCAGCCCGGCCAAGGAGACCTGCGCCTCCCCTGCAAGGTCGGACACCGCTACCCGAGCCAACACCACCCACAGCGGGCAGACCGGACCCAAGGGCACCGGCCCGAACCACCCTCCGGACCACAGCGGACCGGGCCGCAGCAGAACCACAGCCACCGGGAGACCGGGGAAGAGCAAGTGACAGCCGGGGTCTTACCGAGACTCAGACGCTCTTCCCGGGTCGGAACCGAACAGCACCGCCAAGGCGAAAGATCCACAGGCCAGGAGGAAGACCACCAGAACCAGCCATCCAAGGTCTGCGGTCCGGCCGGAGGCGCTGAGGGTGACCCCGCACACTCGCCAGCCGAACCGAGCCCGGGTCCGGGGAAGGATCCAGGAGCCACAGGAACCCCGTCCGTCCAGGGCGGGGACACGGAAGAAATGAGACTGCGCAGGTCAAGTAGGGTGCCTAGGCGTCCTACGTACCTGCAGGACTACGTCACGTTTATCGACGAACGCTGAACTTTTTTTCTTTTTTGGACTAGGGGGGAGGAGTGTTATGTCCTTATAAGGACATCCGCCCGGATTGGCTGCCAGCCACCGGGCGGGAAAGTTTGAATCCCTGTCAGGGGGCGGTGCGTCTGCCGGAGCGAATATAAGGAGAGCTCCGGCAGCGCACGGGAGTCTTGCTACTGTTCTTGTACTCAATAAAGGTTACTAATGTAACGAGCTGGTCACGTCTTCCATTTCCTGCGCCGATCTAACAGTAGTGTAGTTACTTGTGTATCTTGAAATGTTGTTCAACGCTTTGGAATTCTTGTGGCTGAAACAATGTTAGTTTTAGGAAAACAAACAGTCTTCTTACAGGGATGCATTAGAAGTAATAAAATTTCTCCCACAATTTATTTTTCCCCCAAGTTGAATTCAATACTAAGTCTCAAATATATGTCACTGGAAAAAATGTGTTGAAAGATGTATCTGTTTTGCTCAACTGGAATTTAAAACACTAAGATTCCCCATTCTGTAAATGAACAATAAAAGTGACTCTTTTTTATATTTTGGTTTGACAGGATGGTATTATAGATGTAGCATCACATTCATTCATTTTAAAAAACCCATCATTTTCAGTGCAACCCTATCTATGCCTACTGAACAAAATCAATGGTGTTCTTGTTAGACTTCCTGCAGGCTCACATAAATTTTTAGGGGCTTGTAACATTACTAGCCTCTCTGTAGGTTGCATTAGTGCCTCTCTCCTCCCCCCTGCTATTTTTGCCACTTTCTGGTGGTTCCTAATGTAATATTGTAATCCAAAATTAAAAATGTCTCAGTTGCAACAGAAAGACTCTTCCTTTTTTTCCTATTTTGTCTTCCTGAACCCTGTATATTTTTGTCTCAAATGGCACTCCACATCCAATTCTTGTTAACTTCTTTGCCAAAAGTTTTTAAATCTTTATTACCCTCTTTTTTTTCCTTTTTAATCCAGAAAACGATTAATCCATGTTGACTCACCAAATGGATTTCTCTTATCCTGACACTCAGAAAATCTCTATTTAACTGTAAATTTATTACATTTGAAAGTGTTTAAGAAAGCTTTATGTGACCAATAGAAGATAGTCTAACCATTCCTTCCCCCCCCCCCCGGGGGGGGCATCTGACTGTGGCATTGATGGTTGGTGAAGTGAGTCAGATTGTATTTGTAATCAAATCTGTGCCAGAGAAGGAGAAAGCACTAATGTAACACTAATACGGTTAAGGACAATTTAGGAACTATGGATCAGATGGAGACCACATCATCAGGATACAACAGGAAAAAAAGGTTGCTTGGGCATAGTTGTGCTATCAGTAAATGCAAGTGAGAAAAGGCTTATAGTATATGTTTAAACAGCGTTCCATGCGCCTTTGGTGTTTAGTCATGCCGGCCACATGACCATGGAGACATCTTTGGACAATGCTGGCTCTTTGGCTTTGAAACGGAGATGAGCACTGCCCCCTAGAGTCGGGAATGACTAGTACATATGTGCAAGGGGAACCTTTACCTTTATCTTTATATGTTTAAACACATGTTGTGGCGAACCTCTTGTCCAAATGCATCTAAATGATGAATCTCAAGATCCATTCTATATGCAGACTATTGGGAAGTAAAACTCAAACAATTCCTCCCTAAAGCCAGAATCTCCAATTCCCCAGATCTAATAAACATAGTGACAAGATGTTCTTAAGTTAATGATATCAAACGAAGTGAAAGAAAAAGAACCAGCATATCAGGCATATGTATTTGGATATTTTTTTAAAAAAAGACAAAATGAAAGCAGGATTTAAAAAAAACACAGGCTATATAGAAAATAACATGTTTTGACTAATGGTGAAACAGAAGACAAAGTCAAAAATACCTATATAAAGAAACGGGAAAATTACAACTTGTCAAAGACAGCTATTGACTTATCAAAGCATTCAAGGAAAATTATACAGAACACCGTTTTCCAGTCTGAAGTTTAACCAGTCCAATTACTTATGAAATACTTCTTAAAGGAATTTGTTTTTTCCTCTTCGCGATGCACAAGTGCAAAGAATTTATATTCATGTGTATTTGTGTAATTACAATATTCCTTTTAAGTAAAATGTGAATAACATCAAGAGTTTTATTTTATATTACTACAATGCAGATATATACATTATTAGAAATATTATACATTATTATAAAGTTTATAATTTCACTGGCAGAGCACTCGACCCCCCACAGGGACCCCTGACAGGAGTGATGTTAAGCTGGCCATGCCCACCCTGGCCATGCACCCCCCCACACAAGGTCAAACACAACCCAGATGTGGCCCTCAGTGAAATTGAGTTTGACACCTCTGTTCTAGAGTATCATGAATATTTATTCTTGCAAGTACATTAAATCTGTATGACAAAATTGCTCAGATTCGTGAACAGCTAGACTCTGACTGGATTGATCCAGAGGAGATGACAGGGGCAGGTCCTGAGAATATTATTTGGGAAGAGTTTGATCCTGTGACTCCCGAAAGCGTGGACAGGATACTGAACAGACTAAATGCGACCACATGTTTATTGGACCCGTGTCCATCCTGGTTGGTACTGGCCTCCCGGGAGGTGACGCGAGGCTGGCTTCAGGAGATTATAAATGCTTCTTTGAGTGGGGGTGTCTTTCCCACCATCTTGAAAGAGGCGGTGGTGAGGCCCCTCCTCAAGAAGCCCTCCCTGGATCCAGCTGTATTAGCAAATTATCGTCCTGTCTCCAACCTTCGCTTTGTTGCAAAGGTTGTTGAGAGTGTGGTTGCACGACAACTGCCTCAGTACCTGGATGAATCGAATTATCTAGATCCGTTCCAGTCAGGATTCAGGCCCGGTACAGCACAGAGACAGCATTGGTCGCATTGGTTGATGATCTCTGGAGGGCTCGGGACAGGGGTTGCTCCTCTGTCCTGGTCCTACTAGACCTCTCAGCGGCTTTTGATACCATCGATCATGATATCATGCTGCACCGGTTGGAAGGGTTGGGGGTGGGGGGCACTGTTCTACAGTGGTTCAACTCCTTTCTCTCTGACCGGTCGCAGTCTGTGTTGACAGGGGGGCAGAGGTCGACCCCGAGGCCCCTTATATGTGGGGTGCCACAAGGATCGGTCCTCTCGCCCCTTCTATTCAACATTTATGTGAAGCCGCTGGGTGAGATCATCCGTGGTTTTGGGGTGAAGTACCATCAGTACGCTGATGACACCCAGCTGTACATCTCCACCCCAGACCACCCCAATGCTGCCCTCGAGGTGATGTCCCAGTGCCTGGAGGCTGTACGGATCTGGATGGGGAGGAACAAACTCAGACTCAACCCATCCAAGACCGAATGGCTGTGGTTTCCATCGTCCCGATATAGTCAGTTCACTCCATCTCTGACTATTGGGGGCGAGTCGTTGGCCCCCACAGATGGGGTTCGCAACTTGGGCATCCTCCTGGACTCGCGGCTGTCTTTAGAAGAGCATATGACGGCCGTGGCCAGGAGGACTTTTTATCAGGTTCGCCTGATTCGCCAGTTGCGTCCCTTTCTGGATCGGGACTCGTTGCGCACGGTCACTCACGCCCTTGTCACCTCACGCCTGGATTATTGTAATGCTCTCTACATGGGGCTCCCCTTGAGAAGCACCCGAAGGCTCCAACTGGTCCAGAATGCGGCCGCGCGGGTGGTAATGGGAGCAATGTGGCGCTCTCATGTAACCCCCCTCCTGCGCGAGCTGCACTGGCTCCCAGTGGTCTTCCAGGTGCGCTTCAAGGTTTTGGTTACTATCTTTAGAGCGCTCCATGGCTCAGGACCAGGGTACTTATGAGACCGCCTCCTGCCACCAATAGCCTCTCACCGACCAGTTCGCTCCCATAGAGAGGGACTCCTCAGGGTGCCATCGGCCAAACAATGTTGACTGACGGCCCCCAGGGGGAGAGCCTTTTCTGTGGGGGCACCTACCATCTGGAACGGGCTTCCCCCGGAGTTACGAAACATCCAAGACTTACGCATATTCCACCGTGCCCTGAAAACGTTTCTATTCCAACAAGCTGGTCTGGCCTAACTCTCCCTTTTAAATTGGCTTTTAAGTTGGCTTTTAAATCAGGTTTTAGACCTCTTTTAGTTAAATTTGGATGTTTTAATCTTTGAGCCAAATTACTTAATCTGTTTTTTAATAGTTTTTAACTTCTATATGTATTTGTAATTATTATGGCTGTTCACCGCCCTGAGTCCTTCGGGAGTAGGGCGGTATACAAATATGAAAAATAAATAAATAAATAAATAAATAAATAAATAAATAAATAAATAAATAAATAAATACAGTTCATTATCAATCAAGTTCTTGATAACACTTATTACAGACAGTTGCATGTCTGTAAAGACTGAAATAGTATTCATTTCTAATAAAAAGGCAAGTGCGTGTATTTTATGCACTCTCTTCCTATCTCTCTTTATATATATAAAGAGTGTGTGTCTGGATGGATGGATGGGCAGGCAGGCGGGCGGGCAGGCGGGCAGGCAGACAGACAGACAAATAGATATATCAGGGGTATGTAAATTTAGTGGATTCAATAAGAACATCTGCATCAATTTGGAAAATCAGTTCAATTTTAATGATTAGTTTATTTGAACCATTTCTCGAAACTGGACATGATTTGATTTAGTGCATTTAAATTCATGTCTTAATGTCTAAATCAGTCCAAATTGATCAGTCAGTTGGATCTACGAAATCATTTTGATGCTGCAAATCAATCTGACTTCAATATTTAATTAAGCAGTAAATATTTGCACAGTAAAGAGCAAACAGTACCTATAGTTTGCATAAATGCATTGTTTATAGTGAATTTTTAGGATGCTTTAAAGATAGAGATTTTGTGTTGACCAACTCAAAACTGTTATTGTGAGAGCTGAAGCTAGCAGGGCCAGAAGCTATAAGCCTGGGACCAGAGGAGATTCATCAAAATCCAAGGTAGATGTGCCCTCCAGTTTCAAGGCCAGGAAACAAGAAACAACATCCATCATCACATAAGAATGAGAGAAAGAGAAGCAAGATTTAAACTCTGATCTGTTATAACTACAGTGCTTGATTGATTGCTTCTACAGCCAATCTTCCTCAATATTAAGGCTTTTTGAAACCAGTATAAAAGTAACTTACCTATCCAAGACTTGTCCTTGACAGTGATAGCATGTGGGAATGGATGACAGGAGGAAGATCCACAGACTAGGCAATAGTCTAATAAGAAGCAGCTCAGTCTGCAGGTGGGGAGAAAGGGTGAGAGGCATTTCAAAAGCAACCCTCGCTAGTTTTCTAAGTAAGAAAACTAAAGAGAGACGGGGAGAAATATTTTCAGTCTTGCAAGAATCTGTTTAATGGAACCTTACAATAAATATAATACCCAATGCTCCTGCTTGTGCGTCTTGTCTGGACTACCACAAAGGCTAACATTGATTCTTCCCTGTGAGCTCCTAGGCTGAGATTTCTTGTTGTGTTTTTGGTAAAACTCAAACAGCTACCAAAATCTGCATGGACATCTGGATTTTTGATGCTATTCTGACCTTGCCATGTTGTGTTCTTTTCATTTCAGTGGGCAAAACAATTAAAGAATATTTCCTGATCAATCAGTAATTATCGTACCAACCAGATTTATTTCCCACAGCATACAAACTTGTATGGGTTCCATCAAGCACACACACACCAAAACTTGCTTGCAGTTTGTTTCCATTATTACACTTACACTATGATATATTGCACGTCTTTTATAAAAATAGCACAAGGCTATTCTTTGGAAATGAGATGCATGGTGGAATGTGAATATCAACACAATGAATGGAAGCATTCAAACTTGTTTGGATTATGTTATGTCCTTATAAGGACATCCGCCCGGATTGGCTGCCAGCCACCGGGCGGGAAAGTTTGAATCCCTGTCAGGGGGCGGTGCGTCTGCCGGAGCGAATATAAGGAGAGCTCCGGCAGCGCACTGCAGTCTTGCTACTGTTGCTGTTTAATAAAGTTACTCATGTAACGAGCTGGTCACGTCTTCATTCCTGCGCCGATCTAACACTGGCGACGAAGGACTAGAGAGAAGAAACGAACCTTGTGGCACCAAGCCAACAAAACCAAGACTCCGGCACCTGGAACCACAGTAGGCATTTCCAAAGGCATGGCATCCGCTGAAGTCACTTTGCCAGCCCTTGCTCCTTTCCGCCCAGGGAAGGACAAGTGGAAATCCTACGTGGTCAAATTTCGGCAATACCTGAGAGGCAACAACATCAGGGACGCCGACGATGACCGGAAGAAGGATATCTTCCTGGCCAACTGCGGCTCCGAAGTCCTCGACATGGCAATCGATCTCGTAGCACCACGAGACATCGAGGAAGTGCCATGGGCAGACCTGCTGCAGATCCTGGAAGACCACTATGCCCCAACGGGAACACCAGTGGCGAACCGTTTCACCTTCCACCAGAGGGATCAGAAGGAAGGTGAGACCATCAAAGAATTCGTGGCCGCCCTACGCCAGATCGCAGCCAGCTGTGAGTTTGACCACGTGGACAACGCCATCGCTGACCGCGTGGTTTTCGGCATGAGGGACAGGGGCCTCCAAAAGAAATTCCTGAGCAGAAAGAAGCTCGTGCTCAAGGATGTGGTGGAGGAAGCCACCGCATCCAAAATCTCGGAGAAAGCAGCCGCCGCAGTAAGCAGAGCAAAGGGAGTCCACAAGATTCGCGCCACAGCGCAATCGTCAACAGAGGATTCCACAGCTGGATCCGAATCGGAGGGAGAATCCACCGTCCACAAGGTAGCCAGACTCCCAAGGCAGGAAACCGCCCAACGGAACTACAAGGGGGAGCGCTGCGCCAGCTGCAGAGGGGACCATGCCAGAGCGACCTGCAAGTGGAGAGATGCGACCTGCCGACGCTGCAACAGAAGGGGTCACATCGCCGAAGCTTGCAGAGCTGAGGAACCAGCCCCAGAGCCCTCCAGCCACCGTCCCCGCGAGAATCGGAAGGATTACCAGAGGTCATCCAAACGGTCCTCTGGCCCTTCCAGACGCAGAGACGACGAATTTCCCGGGAGCGGAGCGGTCCACCAGACGACCATCGCTCACACGTCATCAGACAATGCCACCAAGTTCCACGTGACCATCCACGTGGAGGGAGCACCCTGCAAAATGGAGGTAGACTCCGGCTCGGTCTACTCCATCATGGACTGGCAGCAGTTGAAGCGCCTGCAACCCAGCATCACCAAGCGAGAGCTGAAGCCACTACACTCCAAGCTCGTCGACTTTGGGGGAAACCCCATCGGAGTGTTAGGAAGAGCCAACATCCGAGTCACCTACAAGCAGTTCGAAGGCAAGCTCCCCATCACCGTCGTAAAGGACAGCCGTCCGAACCTGCTAGGAGTGGAGTGGTTCAAGCCGCTGGGGCTTTCAATCGAAGGCATCAACCAAATTGGCAGGGATGAACTCGACAACCTCATCAAAGAATTCAAGGAAATCTTCGATGGTAAGCTGGGGAAATTTGTGGGGAGGCCAATCTCTTTCAATCTGGATAAGGGAGTCACCCCAATTAGGCTCAAGCCCCGCCGAGTTCCATTCGCCCTGCGGCCGAAAGTAGACGAACAGCTGGATAAGCTGATCGCCCAGGGCGTCTTGGAACCGATCGATCATGCCTCATGGGAGACCCCCATTGTGACCCCACTGAAGCATGATGGGTCTGTGCGCATCTGCGCCGACTACCATTGTACCATCAACAAGGCATTGGCACAGAGCGCATACCCAGTCCCAGTAGTGCAACACCTGCTGCATTCCCTGGGATCTGGCTCAATATTCGCCAAACTGGACCTGGCCAAGGCTTACCAGCAATTGCCAGTGGATGAAAAAACGGCGGAGGCACAAACAATTGTCACGCACAGGGGGGCATTCAAATGCAACCGCCTCCAATTTGGAGTCAGCGCTGCCCCCGGCATCTTCCAATCCATGATGGAACGCCTGCTCCAAGGCGTTCCAGGGGTGGTGCCTTACTTCGACGATGTGCTCATCTCCGGGGACTCAAGAGCCCAACTCCTTGAAAGGCTCAGGCTTGTCCTGCAGCGGTTCAAGGCCAAGGGTTTGAGGGTCAGGCGGGACAAGTGCATCATAGGAGTACAGGAAGTCGAATTCCTGGGCTATCTCATTGATAGCACGGGCATCCACCCCACCAAATCAAAAGTGGAAGCAATCCATGAAGCTCCAAGCCCAAAAAACAAAACGGAGCTTCAGGCATTCCTTGGGTTGCTCAACTTCTATGCAATCTTTCTAAAACAGAAAGCCACAGTTGCTGAGCCACTTCACCGCCTGCTGGGGAATCGGCGCCCTGGAAGTGGGGCCAGGAAGAGGAAGCAGCGTTCCGGGCCATCAAAGGACTATTGACGTCCAAAAGCGTCCTCATCCAATACAGCGAGACGCTCCCTATCAAGCTGACCTGTGATGTGTCGCCCTACGGGGTGGGGGCAGTCCTCAGCCACGAACTGCCCAACGGCACCGAAGCCCCAATCGCATATTTCTCGAAGACCATGTCCGGAGCAGAACGGAACTACAGTCAGCTGGACAAAGAAGCCCTGGCCATCGTGGCAGGAGTGAAGCGCTTCCACGAATATCTCTATGGAAGACGCTTCACCATAGTCACCGATCACAAGCCACTCCTGGGACTCCTCGCAGGCGACCAACCCACCCCGACCTTCATGTCCCCGCGGATGACGAGATGGGCCATCTTCCTGGCCGGCTACTCCTATAGGCTCGTGCACCAGCCAGGCACAGCCATAGGAAACGCCGACGCACTCAGTAGATGCCCATCGAAGAACCCGGTGGAAGACCCAGCCCCCACGCTCCATCTATTCCACATAGATGACGACGCCAGCTGTCCAGTCTCCTCCACAGATGTGGCCGCACACACCCAGAGAGACCCCACCCTCCGTCAAGTAAGGTCCTGGATCCTCAGGGGGTGGCCATCGAAACAGACGGAAGAGAGGTTCAGCCCGTTCACCAGGAAACAGACGGAGCTGTCCACCATAAAGGGCTGTCTGCTATGGGGAGACAGGGTGCTGATTCCAAGCACTCTGCAACGGTGGACGCTAGAGACACTGCACAACGGGCACCCGGGCATCGTCCGCATGAAGGCCCTGGCACGGAGTTACGTCTGGTGGCCCTCACTGGACAGAGACATTGAACAATGGGTCTCCAGATGTGACCCGTGCCAAGAAGTCCGCCCCGCGCCACCGCAATCCGAAGTCACAAACTGGGAGACCCCCAGCAACCCCTGGTCGAGGGTCCACATCGACTTCGCGGGCCCGATGCAGGGGCGACACCTCCTCATCGTGGTAGATGCCTTCTCCAAGTGGCTCGAGGTGATACCCATGGCATCTACCACAACAGAAGCGACGATCCGAGCCCTGCGCCGCCTGTTTGCCACACACGGACTACCGGACGTGCTGGTCTCGGACAACGGCCCCCAGCTCACATCCCTGGCCATGGAGTCTTTCCTGGCAGGACTGGGCATCCGCCATGCCCTCTCCGCTCCGTACAGGCCGGCCGGAAACGGACAAGTGGAACGGATGGTCCGGCTCACAAAAGAAGCCCTCACCAAGATGGGCCCGGGAGACTGGCAAGAACGCATAGACAACTTCCTCCTCACCCAGCACATCACGCCGCATGCCACCAACCACAAGAGCCCGGCCGAACTCCTCATGGGCAGAAGGTTGAGGTCACCCTTGGACCAGCTGCACCCCCAATACAGCCCGGAAGTGACCGCAACCGCCAGCCGGCCGCTTCGCACTTTCAGCAAAGGAGATTCAGTTTTCGCGCTGAATTTCAACGGCTCTCCTAAGTGGCTGAAAGGGAAGATTGCCAGCACAACCGGCCCCAAATCCTACACCGTCGAGTTGGAGGATGGACAGGTCGTGAGACGTCACATCGACCAACTCTGGAAAAGGTGGGGGGGAGCACACGAAAACCAGCCTGACGAGGGAGGCCTACAACACCCAGACGGGGTAGGCCTACAACACCCCAGCGAGGTAGACCTACCATACCCAGACGAAGTAGGCCTACCACACCCCTACGAGGCAGAGCAACGCCATTCCGACGAGGTCAGCCCAGCACACTACCAGGCACTGTCACGCCGGCAGTGCAGCGAGGTAGACCGGGGCCAACCGCACGGGGGATGGCAACACCAACCCGGCCAGGTGGGCACCCGGCACAACAGGCCCAGGGACCCCCGACCCAGCCCGCAGGTAGACCGGGACCTGCCCAGAAGGGAAGCACCGCACCCTACCAGTGAAGGCAACCCACGGCAGCCCTACCAGGGAGACCTCAACGCAAGGCGAGTAGACCGGGGACCATCGCAGATGGGCACACCACAGCACATGGGCGAGGGTGGCACACGACTCCCCGGTGAGAGGGACCCCCGCCCAACACAAGAAACAACCCGGCAACAACAACAACCCAACCCAGACGACCCCAACCACCAACGGGTGGTAGACCAGGGACTAGGGGGAAGGGAAAGCCGACAACAACCCAGCCAGGGAGGCCTGCGCCACCCCGGCAGGGGAGACCTCCACCGACCCGAGGAGGTATCCCCACAACGACACCCCGACCAGGTCGACCACCACCAACCCGACGGGGAAGGCCAACGCCTGCCGGGCCAGGGAGACCTGCGCCAACCCTGCAAGGTCGAACACCGCTACCCGAGCCAACACCACCCACAGCGGGCAGACCGGACCCAAGGGCACCGGCCCGAACCACCCTCCAAACCACAGCGGGCCGGGCCGCAGCAGAACCGCAGCCACCGGGAGACCGAGGAGGAGCAAGTGACAACCGGGGTCTTACCGAGACTCAGACGCTCTTCCCGGGTCGGAACCGAACAGCACCGCCGAGGCGAAAGATCCACAGGCCAGGAGGAAGACCACCAGAACCAGCCATCCAAGGTCTGCGGTCCGGCCGGAGGCGCTGAGGGTGACCCCGCACACTCGCCAGCCGAACCAAGCCCGGTTCCGGGGAAGGATCCAGGAGCCACAGAAACCCCGTCTGTCCAGGGCGGGGACACGGGAGAAATGAGACTGCGCAGGTCAAGTAGGGTGCCTAGGCGTCCTACGTACCTGCAGGACTACGTCACGTTTATTGACGAACACTGAACATTTTTTTTCTTTGGACTAGGGGGGAGGAGTGTTATGTCCTTATAAGGACATCCGCCCGGATTGGCTGCCAGCCACCGGGCGGGAAAGTTTGAATCCCTGTCAGGGGGCGGTGCGTCTGCCGGAGCGAATATAAGGAGAGCTCCGGCAGCGCACGGCAGTCTTGCTACTGTTGCTGTTTAATAAAGTTACTCATGTAACGAGCTGGTCACGTCTTCATTCCTGCGCCGATCTAACAGATTACATCCAGACAACTAGGTTAAAGTGCTCTCCACCAATCCTTGAATTGGGTGGGCTGAAAACTTCTCAGAATAAAGTATACTGTCCTGATTGCCAAACCCAAACTGTCACAGTAATAAGGTCAGTGACTGGTGCTAATGTTATTGTTTTAATGTAGGACAACTAAGGAAAAATGATTGCTAGATTCCTCCAACTTTCAGCAAGCATTGCCTGCTGGTGAGAAAACTATTACTGTGCCAAGTGTCTTGCCTAAGGTGTGGTGGGTCAGGATTTGGTGAGCATAGCTGGGTTCTTGAAAAGCATGCTTATCTATTGTCTGATCAACTTGTTGTAGATACATAGGCAATCTCTACCTATGAGCTATCAGTTGGGCTAGTTTGGAAAACAGGTCTAGTGCTCTTTTAAAAGCATATCCCAAATTAGCTGTTGATAGACTACAGGCATAGATAAGGAATGCACAATGAAGTGGGAAGGATCAGTTGATACTGAATGAATTCTACCCTTGAACGAGTACTGCAAGGGAAGGGCTGTGCTGGCAGTATGTACTATTTGGTCCAAATGGCTGGTCATTGAAGCAGAATGAAATCAGTGTGATAGCTAGAATGGATAAGTTCAGAAGCAAAGTGCCTGGAACGAAAATGATTAATTATAAAAACTGTACATCACTGTCAACCTACCTTGCTACTGAGAAACAAGCAGCTCTTAGTCTGCTTAAAATACCCAGGCACAAGGGGAAAATGTTAGCTTTGAACTTTGGCTACACTATTCGTATGGCTTCAATCTTAGAGTTTGCAGCAGCGAGTCTTCTTTGTTATTAATGTCTTTTCCAGCGTCTCCAATAAAATCTTATCAAGAGCTGTGTCCTTGAATCTCTCTATGTAAGCCCTCTAGTTTCAAGAAGCTGACAGTAAACAAGATGACTTCACCCCAAGCATACAACACATTAAAAGAGTTTTTAAAAAGTACAGCCAGGAAGAAGCCTTTGTATTCAGAAGCAGTGGAAAATCTGTAATACACTCAAAGGTGATAGAATCAGCAACACACGATTGGCATCACCTGATTCTCTTTCCCTCTGCAGCATAGTACTAGCTCTCTCTTAATCGTGTATCTTAGGTCTGGCACACTTTCAAAAGAATATTAAACCCATGTTTGTAAGGAGCCCAGAAAAGACTGGCTTCAAAAAACTCCAGTCGGATATGCTAGGATAATCAGCTGGTCAAAAAGCCATGAAGAGCACTTTTCTGAGACTGGAATGGCAATAACTACAGTAACCTTAAAATGGCCAACAAAATTTAGGTTTATGTTTGTTGAAGTATGCTAGATCTTATCCATGTCATATTCTATGTTGCGAGGAAAGTGGAAAATATATATATATATATATATTTTGCTTTAATTTATATGCCGCCCTTCTCCGGAGACTCAGGGCAGCTTACAATGCGTTAAGCAATAGCCTTCATACTTTTGTATATTTATGCAAAGTCAGCTTATTGCCCCCACAATCTGGGTCCTCAGTTTACCTACCTTTGAAAGGATGGAAGGCTGAATCAACCTTGAGCCTGGTGAGATTTGAACTTGCAGTAATTGCAAGCAGCAGATGTTAATAACAGTGCTTTAGTCCACTGTACTATCAAGCTCTTGTTTTAAAACTGAAACAGGTCTAAAGACATCTTTAAGCTGTTTCAGTCAGTGATGAAATCCAAATTTTTTTAATACTGGTTCGGTGGGCGTGGCTTGGTGGGCGTGGTGTAGTGTAGCTTGGTGGGCATGGCAGGGGAAGAATACTGCAAAATCTCCACTCCAGGGGAAGGATACTGCAAAATCCCCATTCCCTCCCCACTCCTGGGGGAAGGATATTGCAAAATCTCCATTCCCACCCCACTCTGGGGCCAACCAGAGGTGGTATTTGCCGGTTCTCTGAACTACTCAAAATTTCCACTACAGGTTCTCTGAACTGCTCAAAATTTCCGCTACCGGTTCTCCAGAACCTGTCAGAACCTGCTGGATTTCATCTCTGATTTCAGCTGTTTGTTGGCAATAAGACAAGTCAATGTTATGAGCATATGGGCATAAAGTAATTACAACTGGAACGTGTTTGCTTTTTAAATATGGGAATATGGGATATGAACTATGAGCATGAACAGGGAAATAAATGTGACTGAGTGATGCTGAAAATTGAATCTTTCATAATTACGCCATGTATTTTCGATATAATATCTGAATGTATGAATTCCACAGAGTACAGAAATAATACAACAATCACAGGTGGAGATTTGGGGGATTTGAAAAGAAGCAAAAATTCTCTTTTAGAGGGGGAAAAAAATCACCAGAATGACCTAATTGTTGATAGCTGTTTAAACCATCACCCTTTTAGTGATTTAAATTTGCATCACATTCCTTATCTTAAAATTTGCATTTAATGTTGTTTACCTCCTTTAACACCCAAATCATATCTAAAATTCATAATGGAATGTCCAGTGTTTTATTCATTTTATTCCATAATGTATTAGTCCATTAGTGCTCTCTTAGAAGTTTTCATTTTCCAACAACATAATTAAAACGTAAATAGCATTTTTACTGCAGACATTTAGTCTGTAGCATGAACTAAATTTTCTCATTTCTTCAAAAAAGAAAAAAAAGAGAAGAAAAGGAATTAAAATCTCTGAGCTATATTTTTTTTTTCTGACTGCATTAACTTTTTGAATAAATTTGCCTGGTCTTATAGACAAATAGAAGAACCTTATTCCTCGATGTAAAGGCAGATCCAATAAAAATGACCCATTGTACAGAGCAGCAACTTTCATATTTTCTGGAGCTAGAAACCAATTTAATCTTATTCTTCAGCGCAGATCCCACTTTGGATGATATGTGCAATCTTTTCATTTCATTTTTATTTGCATTCTGTACCTTCTCTGACAATGAAAAAGCAGAAATGCTACAAAATAGGCTAAAGGCAATATGGATTCAATTGTGCACCAGCTAATGCCTAAGCATAAAGGGCTTCATACAAAAATACGAGAACAAATACGTGGTTCACAAATCTACATCTCTAATGCTGAGAATGAAAAATTGCTAAGTAGTTACAGAGAAAAAAGATCAAGAAATGGTGAACGAACATTTACCCTTGCCACAATTCTGCTTTAGGTCAGTGAACTTAATACATACAAATACACATACACACACCCATTAATGTCTAGTTCTTATTATGGACATCAGCAGACCATCAGAATCACTTAGCTGAGATGGACAGCTTTAGAAACTGAATAAATTAAATAAATACCGGTAAGTTCCTCATGATTCTTTAAGAAAGGTTATTGAGATGTGAATGTACAATATGCCTAAATTCTTGGACTATGTATTTTATGCTGTTGTTGGCTGATATATTCATTGGGTCACTGATACAACTTTCCCTATACATTTTATAAAAAGATACTTTCAAACCAAGGGTGAAATGCTCCTGGTTCGGACCAGTTCAGGCAAACCGGTAGCAATGGCGGCCGGTAGTTTGGAGAACCAGTAGCGATGGCAGCATGAGGCTCCACCCACCCACCCGGTTGTTGTAGGAAGTAATCTGTTGTACCAGGAAGTAACCTGTTTTTGACCCTCTGCGCATGCGCAGAAGGGTTTGTGCATGCGCAGAGGGTCCAAGTGCACACATGACGCATGCACGTATGTGAGCAAAGCGATCATACACGCGGGGCGCGTGCACTTCCAAACCAAACCAGTTGGGAAGGTAAGTAGATTTCACCCGTTTCAAACCTACCACAGTGGTAGTGCTATTATGACGATTCTTACGAGCCACAATTCAGAATCTGACTCTGACCTTGCATCTGACAGTGGTGCTTCAGAATTGTCAGCTTAGGAATCAGTAAGCCAAGATTCAACTGAAGCCAATCAGTCGGTCCTGTACATTTGAAGCAGTCAAATGACAAGGCACAGCCCCCAAACCTTGGTGGATACAGAAATGAGAAGCACAATGTTCCTGATTGAAGCTTCTTGCAAAACAAAGGGCAAAGCATGAGTTATTGCAGCCAGGTGGCTACAAATGGATTTAGTTAGTTCCTGTGATTGCAGTCCTTGGAGATAATGGTTTGGCCCCCAGCAACTGAATTGTATTCCTGCTTGTTGTCGGTGACTCTTGACCCTTTGATACACGGGAGAACTACCCAATTTGACATCCTGTGATTCTTGGAATTTTGGACTGCATTATTGCTTCTTGGACTATGTGTTCCAACAGGCCCTCTTTACTAGGCATTTGAATCCCGTTCCCGTCTGCTGTTATCTGCCTAAATTGCAGTAAATATTCCTGCTTCTGAAGCACTGTGTGTTTGCATTTCAGCACTCTTGAAACAAAACAGTGATATTCACAACAAAACAAAAACAAGCGGTAAAACAACAAAGATATGTCAACAAGAAAGTGGACGCTGGAAAAGTGAGAGATATTCTAATCTAGACATTCAAACCTTCCAGTGTTTTTGGTGGCTTGTGTTAAAGAATGATGCCATATGCTATTACAGGATTGTTTCAGCTAAGGTGAATTGATTACACAGACTCAAAGGTTTGCCTTATTTTGTTACTTCCACTAACTGGGCAAATTCAGGGTGGGGTAATAATTTTGTTATTATGATTGATAACTCAGAAAAAGCTTTTAGAAATTCCAGCAATGGACTGAAGGGCGGCATATTAATCGAATCAATCAATCAATCAATCAATCAATCAATAAATAAATAAATAAAGGCATAATTTTAGGGAGTGCATCTTCTAGGATGTTCTTGTTTCTTAAGGTATATGAAACCTAAGGAGTTCTATTATGGTTATGTCACATAGACCAATAGGATGTAGGCCCAATTTTGTCCTTATAAGGAATCATCAAACATAAAAGGTCAGATCTTATTTTAGGGAGGACTAACCCCTCTTCCAGGAATTAAACTCACAGGCATTTGTACTTTGGGTTACTATATGCAGCACATTAACTCTAGGAGATATCCAGACCCTGGCACCCTGGTCTTGTAGGAAGGGATAAATATAGGGGTGCTATTCAGCATGTTCTGACAGGTTCTGGAGAACTGGTAGCGGAAATTTTGAGTAGTTCAGAGAACGGGCAAATACCACCTCTAGCTGGCCCCAGAGTGGGGTTGGAATGGAGATTTTGCAGTATCCTTCCCCTGGAGTGGGGTGGGGATGGAGATTTTGCAATATCCTTCCCCCTGGATTGGGGTGAGAATGGAGATTTTGCAGTATTCTTCCCCTGCCACGCCCACCAAGCCACATCCACCAAGCCACTTTTCTAGACTCTGAAATTTGGTTTCTTCTGTATCTAATGCAAAATAAAAGCAAGCAGTATATAGGTAGCTCAATATATATATTATATATTCCAGCTCAGTGCTGGAAACTGTATAACCGTTATGTTTTTATAGGTATTAATTTAGAAGATGCAGAAAATTTTATGCTTTAATTTAGGATTATGGTCCTTCAGTAACAAATTTCTCTCTGAAGGCCTCTGATGAGACAAAATCTCCACTAGATTGCTAAAAATAAACTTCATAAGAAACCATTCAGCTCAATGTCATTCCACTCCAAGTGACAGGTTCATCAACACAGCTGCTGTTAAAATATTGTGAAGCGCTTTCTCCAAAAGAAGTCATTTGAAGGGCATAGCAGGGAGTAAATCTAAAAACATTTGGAGGAGAATCGCCTTTTTCTTCATAAGAGTTAGTGTCTCCTGAAAACCACATTCTCCCATATGGCAGAATATAATGTGCTGCCTTGAATAACCTACTTTCTCACACTACTTACTGAAAGAAGGAAATGCACATATAAAGTTGATAGTAAGGCATTTTAAAGCTGTCGTGTTTTTTTTTTTGTTTTGTTATGGTAACCCACCAAAAAGGATTAACCTAGGTAAGAATTTCTCAATCTGTTTCCTTGGAATAAGCTTACTGAGCTCACACTAAGACTTATTTTTAGTAGGCAACTGTATGATTGTATTGGAAGCCTTACCAAGACAAAATTTTGTGAACTCAGAATGCTAATAACAGGGTGAGCAACAACAGCAGCTCGTTGATTGAGTAGATCTCTAACCATGTACCCAGTTAAAGATTGTGATAAGGAAAAATGTTCTTATCCTAATCTGTATAAGCATAAAAAAAACTGCCCCAGGAAAATTTCCCTGTTCCAGAAATGTAGAAAAGAAAAATGCAGTTATTGATTTTCACTATCACTTCTGCATCATGAAGAAAAACCTCAGATGTAACACATTTTCTTTCAGTGATACTCCAATTGCATTGATCCTAACCCCAACTCTGTCATTTTCACATTTCCATCAGATAAAGTCATTTATCATTTATCAAACATTCTAGAAAGCAGAACTAGCAAATGTTCACAAACATCCATTTTCTTGCCCTTTCCATGCTTCCCTAGCCAGTATTAAAATTCAGAGACCTTTTACTGATCGTGTATTAAAAAAATAAAATCAAGATTTTTTTTCATTCTATGAATGTGTGTGTTGACTTCTGGTGCTTGCCTGGACTAGTCCTTGCAGTTTTCTTGGCAAGATTCCAGCCCTTGCCTTATTCCTAAGGCTGAGATAGAATAACTAGCCCAAGGTCACCCAACTGGCTTTATGTCTAAAGTGAAACTAGAACTCATGGTCTCCTGGTTTCTGGGCTGGTGTCTCTATTCAAACTGACTCTTTCCTTATTTTAAGTCTAGCCCAAAGAAGACTTGGAGCACCAAGCACATATTTGCATAAAGTATGGTTGACCCATGATGTTTAGTTGTCTGTATCCTTTGGCAACTGGTACTCATCCCACGTCTCACTAATGGTACATAGAACAGTGGTGGAGCAGTGGTTAGAATGCAGTATTGCAGTCTAATTCTAGTGACTTCCAAGAGTTCAATTCTCACTAGCTCAAGGTTGACTCAGCCTTCCATCCTTCCGAGGTTGGTACAATGAGGACCCAGATTGTTGGAGGTAATATGCTCTGTAAACTGTTTAGAAAGGGCTGTAAACACTATGAAGCAGTATATAAGTCTAAGTGCTATTGCTATTGCTACTGCAAAAGGAAAAATGCAGTAAAATAGAAACAAAGGAAAAGCATACTTTTTAGAACCATGGAGTGTGAGTCTCACACTGACTCCCACACAACACAGACAAAGAAACTTCATTGTATGGTTAGTTCAGAAATCACCTGCCACCACTTTATTGGCTTTCTTGCCTAGAAAACATAAAACTGCAAATTGCTGAAAATGGGCCTGATGATATGAATTTTCTTGCCCATAAATACAGAATTTATTCTTGTGTTTCATTGAAGAAATAGCTGTTTTTAGATGCTGCTCATACATTTATTTTGGAAGTGAGCCCAATAGTAATCATGACTTCTTGTTGTTCCAGTTCATCTTGCCTATCCCATCTCTTTAAGCATACATCTGTGTTCATTTTTGCATATTACAAATCCTTCTTAATATTTTTTTAAATATAACACATCTATTCATTTTTATATATGAACTATAGATATAAATCTGTAGATTCTGGGTTTGCCTGCAATTTGTAAAAGTATTAGCTTTATTTTCTATTTATTTCAGCAGAATTAATTATTTATATTTCAAACACCCTCTTTTTAATAATAAACGGTTTTGCAAGAAATCCATCAATGAAATGCTGTGTGGTGAGACACAGAAAACCAGTTATAATTGTGTGTGGTAGGCATAAAAGATATGTCACCCTCAATTAATGAAACGTGTTTTTATAAACATCAAATACATGGAAATGAAGAATGTGCACGCACATATTTATTTTCATGTTTACCAACATAATTAATATTTAAGATCTGTGGCTGAGTTCATATATTACATTAAGCTACATTTCTTTAGTGTATTTTGAATCAACTGCACCAAGCCATAAAACATAGTCTACAAGCCACAGTGACTGCTTTCACAAATCATAATAAATCAGAATCTTAGAAACAACAATACTGCTTAGTTCCATGTGTGACTATTAAGAACAGGAATGTAAAGTCAACCAGACTGCTTAGTCAACGTAACATCTTAAAACAAAGAACTGAATATAGTAAATAGTTTTATGTTCTTGGGCTGAAAAATAGATATAGATGAGCATTATACTCAGAGCTGAATTCTAAGGAGGCATGCAAAGCATAACTGTTCTCTGTTGCTCCACAGACAAGGCTAGAATTAGTAACTTTGCGACTCAAAAAATGACTTAAATGTTTTTTAATAGTAGAATATACTTCTTGGGTGATAATTAGCAATCAGGCTGTCTAGATCAGGGGTTTCTAACCTTGGCAACTTTAAGACTTGTGGACTTCAACTCCCAGAAAGGTTTGCTGGCTGAGGAATTCTGGGAGTTGAAGTCCACAAGTCTTAAAGTTGCCAAGGTTAGAGACCCCTGGTCTAGACCAGTGTTTTTCAACTTTGGCAACTTTAAGATACTTGGACGTTGCTCCCAAACAACTGCTTTCCTTAACTTGTTCTATATTACAACAATAATGACAGGAAGAGTTGCCACCTTGTTCCTGTACCAGAATAAGATTAAATTTTATGCCAGAAGACTTTTCTGCCAGTTCAAGGACTTGCACACATCTGGCTCTGCCCTGTATCTTTCAGTGGGTTTCTCTTTTTCTTGTCTACCCTCCGCGCTATTTTAATTTCTGTTATAAAAAAAGAAATGGGACAATTGTGAATGCCTCTATTTGTGATATGCCACTCTACTATTTTGGGGGGAAACTATCTACAATTCAGAGACCCAACCCTGAGATGACTGATCCTTAAGTGTGCATCTTGCCAAAGCTTCATCAGGGGTATCAGTATGTAGATTTTCTGGACAGAGGGCTTTTAAGAGTTACAAAGATTGACAGGTAAATTGATCCCTGCATTTTGGCTGGGTTTCAATTGTCTCTTTCTCTATCAGGGAGTGTGATGGGAAGACAAGTGATCAACTGCCAATGGCAGCAGCTATTAGCAACACATGGAAAGTGGTTCTAACAATCTGTTAAATGAACAGATGCTCAGTTTTAATTTGGAGAAGGCAGAAATGAGAATTTAGCTGCTGAAGTTGGCCCAACCAAAGTGCAGCCTCGGGAGAGGGAGTGACAACAGCTGTCCTCTGGAAAACTACTGTAGCATCTAATGGAACCACTGACTGCCATAGAGAGTCTGTCTGCTTATTTCCCGGAAGCTCTGTTGCTAATTAAAACAAGTATGCCAAAAATATATTCAGCTTCCAGAGCTCTTTCACGCAAACAGAAATAAAAGATTTACAATGTTACCCCCTCACCCCTATAGGAAGTGGAAAGCACATTATGACACACGATGGAAAAAGAGTAATATAGAACATTTCTCTAAGTATTCACCCATTGTTTTATTTATTTAATTAGTTTATCATTGTATATGCTACTTTTTCCCAGAGGGCTTGGAGTGGACATCACTTACATGTGCGTGCACACAGACATATTTTGAATGCAATGACAAAAAGACTTTATTTAAGACCAGGGTTTGTATATGTTTTGCAAAACCCTAGGATTCTGTGAGAATTAGATGGGAATCTATGAGAGGCTAATGGGGGGAAAGCATTATGTTATGTTTCATTATTGTTAAACCAGAGGCTAGTCAATGTCTAGTAAGGCTAGAGCTATGCTTAATCTCTAGTCCATGGGGATCCTCTTCTGCCCCCATTCTGATGCTGCCTCCTAAAAGCTGGAAATGATTGGTTATATCAATTCTGACCAACCACATATATTTTCTTCATAATGAGCTATCCCTAACCAGGTTCTTCTAATGCAATACACAAAGTGTATCATGCGATACAGCTCAATTGTTCATCCAGAAATGCTAAGTGTGTTAACTCTGTGTGCATTAGTGTTTAGCACAAAGCTAAAATAGCAAATAAGGGCATTGTGCCATCAATTCCTCCCCTCCCCAATAGACCATGAAGGAATGAGGAAGTGGTTACAATTCATCTAAGTTTTTAGCCAACAGCATGGCATTACCTGTAAGCAAAAGCAAATGTACATTTAACTCATGTCTCCAACTAACATACCTCTATCATCACCATGCTATTCCATGTAAGCTAGGCTCTTTAACTATCTTGCAGGTCAACATAATAACTCACCAACCAGGAGTTAAGTGAAGTGTACTGACAAATTTAGGATGCATGGGAATCTGATTTCTCTTATAAGGCAAGATGGCATTATTGGCATTTCCCTGTTATTGATTTATAAAGAGCCTTTTTCTTATTGATGACTTGAATTGTTCTCCAACCATCCTTGAGTCAGCAGAAAACAAGGTATGCCATTGTACTCCCATTACTGATCCCACTCCTATCACCTCTAATTCAAGTCACCAAAGCCACCTAACTTCTCTGCAAGATTTTAAATGATGAATAGATTTTGCATACCTTGAGGCTGTTCTTGGACAATGTCAGAATAAGAGCAAAAATACTACTTTAAAACCAATAAAGTTTTAACCTGGCTCATGGGAAACATGATGGACACATGGCAGAAAAAGCAGGTTCCCTAGTCATGTTTGTGCCCTGGTTGTGGGCAAATTGGGAAAAGTCCTAGGAAAATAAATAGCAAGTGTTGGCTGCTTAAAAAAACTCCACGCTAATATAATTACTTTGTGGAAAACCTGAATGCCATAAGCAATTTCAACAAATACAGAAAATAAAGTTTAATTATAGATGTCTTATACTGTCATTAAAAAATAGTAATTATATTATAATGAAAAATGAAAGACTATTAAAATCTATCAGCTGGATTATGTCACATTCAAAGCAAACCAACTGAAATTGATGGGGATTATTAAGTCAGAATTAATATAAGTGCCTTTCATTTAATTGGGTCCAGTCTGACTATAACCAAATCTTGATCCAACCTTTTATCATTCCAGTATTTTCATTACCTTTTTTTCTAATAGAAGAAAACATCTGCAGATGGGTTCTCTAGTTAAACCATCTGCAAAGGAAGACTGAAAGACTATTCTATTATACTCTGTGATTTCATTAATCAATTACTGTAAGTGTCAGTAGAGCTGATAAACTATTACTCAGTTATGTAAGGTATTTTCTTCAATAAGGCAACAAAGAAGATGAAAATAGAATAACAACTGAAAATAATTTCCTTTCCTGCCTGCTCCTCGGATACCATATTGTGGCTGACATTTTGTCAAAATATGTCTTCATATTGTGAAAAGTCTGATTTAATGAACGTTCAAATAATTCTTTTCTTTTACAATATTTATTTCTGTCAATTTTAAAAGTTACTTTTAGTACTGCTGATTATTTTTTTTTTAATGTTTTAACTGTAATATATGAATACATTCAATGTCAAATGTTATGATTACTATGTTATAAATGCCTTGGGAAGATGCAGACTGAAGTCCATTTTCCGCTTTCTCTACAGAGCTCTGTCCAGATACTTTCCTAACATTGGCCTCAAGTGCCCCAGTAACATTTTTATATGATACATTTTTATGAAACCATCTTCATCTGTTCTCCACCCTATTGGCTAAAGAGACTGAACTCCTATTTAGCTGTTCCAATTTTAATGTAGTGTGTTCCCTCTTCTCTTGACATCATTTCTGCCACGGACATAATCTAGCAAGCTTCACCAGTCAGATGGCTTATCAGGAATCAGGATCTGCTCAATTTCTATTGGCCAGTTTAGGTTGCTATGGACACACTTCCTGTGACCAGTTTGAGTGGGTTAAAAGCAGTGGTGAAATCCAATTTTTTATACTACCGATTCTGTGGGCATGGCTTGGTGGGCGTGATGTGGCTTGATGGGCGTGGCAGGGGAAGGATACTGCAAAATCTCCATTCCCACCTCACTCCAGGGGAAGGATACTGCAAAATCTCAATTCCCACCCCACTCCAAGGGAAGGATACTGCAAAATCTCCATTCCCACCCCACTCTGGGGCCAGCCAAAGGTGGCATTTGCTGGTTCTCCGAACTACTCAAAATTTCCGCTACCACTTCTCCAGAACCTGTCAGAACTTGCTGGATTTCACCCCTGGTTAAAAGGAAAGACAAGAAATCTAGCTTTCATAGAAGCACTGCCCACAAAATGCTTCACCAGTGCTTTCTGAAAGTCTTTTGAGGACCAATGCAGGTTCCTCACATGCACAGGCCTAGCATTCTTTGGAAAGAGAGTTAGATCTGTTAGTACCATACTGATAAAGATAAAGGAGGAAGGAATGCCCTCACTGCCTCTACTATACTATGACAATCTAGGATTGAGCAATCTAGCAATCTAACTCCCCCCCCCTTCAAAGTATCCACCTACATTTATCCAGCGCTGCCCACCTTGTTAAAAAGAGCAATTGGTAGATGTTTCTGTCATTGGGGACGCTCAATAGAAGGAGAAATGAAGCCAAAGAAATCCCCAATTGCTTTCCTTCATGTGTCCCATTAAAGAAATAATAACCGTAAGCGTCACCAACCATTTCAACGATATAGAGTAGGACTCAGCCATCAGGGCAGCACAATTAATACTTTCCTGTCAGCTCAAGGCTTTGTGGATTACACTTTAATGTGGCAGTGCCTTGAATGTGATCATGACTGACTTGGGATCATTTCAGTTAGGATCTTCATGGCTTAAAGTTTAATCAGCACTGGAAGGTGAAAAACCTTCCTTCTTTCATGGATTGCATTCCCTCATGAGTAATTTGATAAAGAGCCACATATCTGTATACAGTAGACAGCTTAAACTCTAGTTCTTGCTTATGACCCTCCATTACTTCCCCTTCTTACTTCATCCCATTTCCATCTTTCTCTCTGCCTCGGAGAAACTGTTTCTGCCAGAGGTCTTATTAATCACTGTCAGAGGATTTTTGAAATTAACCTGAGGCTTGCAAAGTTGTCTACCTTTGGTATTTGCACAACAGTCATTATATTAGGTAAAAAAAAAAACCAACAACAACAGGGAGCCATCCATTTCAATCACTTGCTCTCTGCTGGAAGAACCAGACCTTCAGCAATTCTGGCAAAGGGTTCAAAGATACTCATTACTGAAATGTTTTAATGTTTTTATGGGTTATACTTTCCAGACCGTTGTGAAAAGATTTATCTTAAGACTTCAAATTGAATATTTAACTCAAAGACAGATGTATGTATAATAACATAATAAAAAGACATTAATAAACATAGCTATAAAGACACATGCTCTTTCATTTCTATCTGGCTACAATAAAGGTTTCCTATATTTATAATTCAAAGACATTGGATACAATGGTGGAGACTAAAATTCGAGCGCAATACAATATGACTAATATTAACCTATGTCTACTGGTTATTTTCATTCGCAAAGCATTTTATTGGCTGCTGCTTGAAATAGGAAGTTTAAGGGCTGCTTTAATCAGTTAATTTCTTTGTGAAAAACACCATTCAATGTTGACATTTAAAAAAAAATAACGAAGTTTACAGCACAGCTTCAAATAATGGGAAATAGGCAGATCTGTAAAGGTTATTGGTTGTTCTCAAGTAACATCATCTGGAATCTGAACCTGAAACCAAGATGCTAAACACCTGCTTTTACAAACCATAAACTTCCCAGAAAGATGTCCAGTCTATTCCAAGATTGAGCAGATTTTCATTCATCATATTATGACATGTCAATTTAGCCACTTGTTCTGCCTATTGGTTGTGCAGTTAAATGGCTGGGGGTTAGCCTGTCACTGATCCTTGGAAGTTGGAAGGATGTAGTAAACCTGACCAGTCTCTGTATTCACCTTCTATTGATCCAATAGCCCAAGGGAATTGAACTTTAGTTGTTTTGATATCAACTTTCCAATATAAAATTCCTTTTGAAACTTTGTTTTCTTAAATCAAATTCTTAGCATGTATGTATTTATCATCTGTCTATCTCAAAGGCACCACTACGTACTGGGCTAACTAAGGAAGATGACCTATTCAGATACACTACAGAATGGCCAAGTACTTTTTTCCCCTACTATCTTGACCAGTTTCTTACAATCCTGCAATTACTGAAACTCCTTTACTGATTTATTTTATTTAATTAATGCTGTTATTTAAAAAAAGCTGCTCATTAGATTTTCCATTTGAAGAGAGAGAGAGAAATTATATATTCTCTATTGAACATACACTGAGAAATTTAATAGCTTTCTGACATAGACTGTTTGTTCCATAACTTTACACTATTGATCAAGTTATCTATCTGTGGCTGTAAGCATATTAAATCATTTCAACTTCATTTGTGTGAGGATTTGTGCTACACATACAGGCTGTGCTAATAATCTCAGTATACTTCGAATGGCATATTTGAAATTGCTATTTATATGTAAAAAAAAATATGCAAAGAAAATGAATTGTTAGTTCTTATCCATTTCAAATTAGATTCAGCACATCATTCTGAAGAGCGCATACCTATCAGTGGTTTACATTTGTCTCCCCAGTAAGCTGTTTAATCAAAAGTAATTTGTGTTAAGCATATTGGAGCGTGTTTCATTAGTTGAGGATGATATTTGATTTATTCATATGCTCAGCAACATATGTTGCTTGTGCTTTTGAAGCTACATCATTTTCAACTGCAAATTAAAGCTTCTGCTTTGAGTTGATGGCTGGCATGCTGCCTGTTTTCTTTCGGACACAACTGTAAGGCAGAAAAGCAGCAGTAGATCTCTGGATGAGCGATTGCAAAATTGTCTGTGTGTTTAAGAGGCTAGGCAGAGGACAGAACACCTTCTGAGAAATCAAATCTAAAATTAAAGATCACAGGGGTATTTGTAGAGTACATAAATATTTTAAAGACTGTTTAAATGCTTGAAAACCTTCCAAAAAACAACATCAGGGTTTTGCAGTGTGCTACCAGTACTACAGAGTTTCTCTCTCTCTGCTTCACCCCACACATCTGTATGAATGCAGAAATCCTCAGCCCTCATACTGAATCATATTTTGTTGTTGTTCTTGTTGTTATTAAACAAGCCCCTATGGATTTGTTCACACATCATGCTAATACCATAAACCAAGATCTGCAAACCACAACTTGGTCTCCAACCACACTAAAGCAAAACCCAAGAGATCATATTTTGTGGTAATGCCAGGGAGAAATGGGAACAATTGCCAGATCTGGAAACATGAGAAACAAATAGTTGAATAAGAGGCAGCAAGCTGGTCTATAATTCGCCCACACAACTTGAAAAGGAAAACTTAACTGACCAGATCTAGGATATAAAAATCCAGATAAGCAATAAATTAAGAATAAAGAAGGAGGAAACTCTAATGCCTGGCTACCCTCCTGTGACCATCTGGGTGTTTTGCAGCCCCAGGTGGTAGCTCCATGGAAGGTCTTCATGAACTGTTGCTGGTGTAGTAGAATAGCTGGTGTCATCCCACCTGTCAGGGATGACAGGTTCTTTTAGAAATAGGAGAATTGTCATCCATCTACTGAGATTTACAGGTTGTCCTCAACTTAACAACAGTTCATTTAGTGACCATTCAATTCAATGGCACTGAAAAAAGTGACCATTTTTCACACTGTGGGAAATCACCCATCCACCCCCAGAAGAATGAAATATTTTGAGGAATATTTAAAAAAGACAGGACAAAATATTTCCCCTAAAAGATAAATAAAAAATCTTAAGGGAGACAGAAAATCAGGGCTCCAGCCCCTGCCCTCAAGCAGATACTGAGCTGGGGCAGTTTTTAGAAGATTTGATAATTCATTACTCCCTGCAGCAAAGTCTGAACAAGGCAGATTAGCCCTCACCCAAGAGCCAACACAAGGCAAAGCCATTAAGCCATGATAGGAATTATTGCATCACCCTCCAAACTTCAACCAAACCTGGGAGTTCAGACAAACACCTAGGATTTGTATTTTGCTTATAGAGCCAGCTATGGCCCCTGCTTGGCCCCATGGGAGTCTGACAACAGCCAATAGAATATATGTTCTTGCATAGGAACAGAAAGCTCAAGCGCAAAGCCCAAGAGAAGGTATAAAAACCCCTCACTCTCAACTCCATGTGGTTCTGCTTCATCGTTAAACCATCTTTCCAATCAGCCTCCAGTGTCTTTCTCCCGTCTTGGAACTGAACCAGATGGATATTTCTTCCCACAAAACTTATGACCATTGCAGCATCCTCATGATCACATGATCAAAATTCAGACGCTTGGCAACTGGCTCATACTGACAGTTGTAATGTCCCAGAGTCATGTGATCACCTTTTGCAACTTTCTGACAAACAAAGTTAATGGGGATGCCAGATTCACTTAACAATGGAGGTACTAACTTAACAACTGCAGTGATTCACTTAACAATGGTGGCAAGAAAGGTTGTAAAAAATAGGACAAAATTCACTTACCAACCGTCTCGCTTAACAACAGAAATTTTGGGCTCAATTATGGTCATGAGTCCAGGACTAACTGTACTTAGAATAGGTTATCAATTGTCAGAGGGAAGAAGCTTAGATTCTGATTCTGACTAGGCCAGGGATGTTAAGGTCAATCCCATCGCGGGCCACATCAGGAGTTTGTTTGCCCATGGGGGGGCCGGGGTGTGCACAGTCGTTGCAGCTGACTGGGTGGGTGTAGCCGGGGCGGCAGGGGCCAAGTCCTCGCTGTCTTCGGGACAGACCTACAGGCCGACTCCATGGCGTATCCAGCCTGCGGACCACATCTTTGACACATCTGGTCTAGGCCCTCTATTATGAGACAAGTTCCCTTGCTTGTATATCCCACATTAGGCATCATTAGATGAGAAGGAAGGTGCTACTTAAGTGAGAGAACGGAGTACCATTTTCACTATTTGAAGTATCACAGGATGTCCCTGATGACTGATTCTCTTAAATCACTTGATTCACAAGCTCTAGACATTTGGATCTGAAATTTTAGTTCACAGAGGGCATGAATTTGGATAGACTCCAGGAAATGCAGGACGGGGGCGGGGGGGGAAGGGGGATCTGGCATGCTATGGTCCATGGGGTCGCAAAGAGTCGGACAGGACTTAGTGACTGAACAATAGCAACTTTAAATATTCAGTAGCTTCTCCTCTCCCAGTTTCCAAGGCTTTTTCACTGTTAATTTTCTGAGTTTTAAACTGTAAAATATAACTCAGTTGCCTGTATTTCTATAGCTGATGCTCCGTTTCAATTATAATGGCTCTCTAACCATGATCTTGAAATTTCTGCTATCATGCAAAGTGGATGCAGTACACTGTAAAGATCCATAAAGTTTTAAAAGGAATTTTGCAAAATCGCCAGTTCTGTGAGCACATATCTGTTAAAATATGTCCATATCAAATATTCATTGTGCAACATAATCAGGATTGATTGAATTAATGGCTTTGTGATGAATCACTCCCATATACTTTTCCCCAGCAAAACTAATAGGAAATTTTAAATTTGTCCTCCACTATGTAGAAGAACATATCTTCTTAATAAACACCACCATCTAGTGGATCTAAGAGATTGCAATTTAAAATTCTAAGCCCACTTTTCCTACAATTGAGAGATGAAATGCATAAAAAATATTTCAGTTATGTCAAAGCAACATGGTATTTATGTTAATTTTTCCTGTCTTGTATGGCCTCTTGACTAACAGTCTCTTCAATTTTTTAAACTTGAATGAATTGGGGTAGTATGTTACTCAACATTGAAATATCCGCACATTAAATCAGAGCACTATAGCATTTTCTATTTATATTCTCTTCCATTTTGCGTAAAACAGGTGCAGTAGATCGTGTTAGTGCCAGAATCCTTCCACACATATAGATTTCACTGCAATATTTCAAAACTAATGGAATGTACTGTGTTGATACAATTATTTTACATATACCCTGGGTCTTTTGAAAGCATCTGTCAAAGTTGTCAATATGAAGCAGAATTGTGCCCTGAAAATGTCATGTACTCAGATTTTTATTTCTTTACCTCAGGCTATAAACACACATATTATCATATGGGTAAAAAAATCTAACCTCTTTGGAAACAGGTTTCAGTGAAGGATTGGATTTGAAATCTAAAATAGTTGCTTTCGAAATGTATGCTCCATGTGGACACCATATTCTCACTTACTTGTACAGAGCTTAGTACGTGAAGATCATTGGATTTAATGTAGAATATCCTGGTTGCCTCCAGGCCCTAATTTGTACTTGGATGCACGTTTTATATCCTTCCACAACTCCTGATTTGTGTGAAAGGACCTGTTTCCATGCCTGGTTCTCATTAAGAATACTAAGGTGAAGCATGGACAAAGTTAACGAAAGAAGAAAAATCATCCTATTCCTCTTCTTTCCCATATAGTTTACGATGTCTTTTATTTTTCCTTTAGGATTTCATACATTGTAAACAATAGACATAGTCTTCAACTTATGAACATTCATTTAGTGACTGTTACAATGGCACTGCAAAAAGGGACTTAGGACTGACTTGCACTTACAACCATCATAATATCTCATCAGATACATGATCAAAATTTGGGCACTTGACAACCAACATGTGTTTACGATGGATGCACAGTCCCGGGGTCACCTGATGGCCATTTGCAATTTCGCCAGCCAACTTCATAAAAGCAAAGTCAATGGGGGGAAGCTACATTTGCTGAATGACCAGTGATTCACTTAACAACCACAGCAAAAAAGATAATAAAATTGGGCACATCTCACTTAATGACTCCCTCACTTAGCAACAGAGGTTCCAGTCCCAACTCTGATTGTTAGTCAAGAACTATCTGTATGTTAACTATAATAATAAAAGGAGGAATAGAATACACATAATGGCACATAATACTCATAATGAGCCATGGTGGCGCATTGGTTAAAATGCAGTATTGCAGGCTAATTCTGCCAACTGCCAGCAGTTCAATTCTCACCAGCTCAAGGTTGACTCAGCCTTCCATCCTTCCGAAGTGGGTAAAATGAGGACTCAGTTTATTAGGGGCAATATGCTGACTCTGTAAACTACTTAAAGGGGGGTGTAAAGCACTGTGAAGCAGTATATAAGTGTATTGTTATTGCAAGTTTATATCATTCTTCCATACTTATTGATATAATTTGTTAGTTTATTTCTCTCAATTTTATATGAGTTGGCTTACCACAGCACATATATAGTTAGTAACAAAATCACAATAGAAGATTTAAAAACAAGGAGGACATGTCCACCTTGTAAGGTAAATGGTGGCTGATGGACATAATGTAACATCTCCCTCTCTCTCTGCAACCATTCAAACTTACAATGGCATTGAATGAAAAGATTTATGACCAATCCTCAAAGTTCTCTGCAAAATCAATGCAGAGGCTGGCAGGGAAGGGCAAACCCCTCAACCCGGTCTTTCTTTGCTCACTCACTCGCTTGCCTGCACCACACCCTCCTTCCCTCGTTGCTCACTCATCCGCACCAGCCCACTCCTTTTCTGCACTTGTATACCCATCAGTGTCCTCCCTGGGCTTGCTCACATGCACTCATTAATTCTTCCACCTCTTTTCTTAGCCTGCCTGCATGCTCACACACATTCACTCCACACCCTCTTTCCCCAACCTTCCTGAGCTTGTGCTGCACTGTAGCACCCTCATTTTGTGCATAGTCTCAGCCTGGTCTCCTCTACACTTCTGTGGCACCTCCATGCTCTTTTTTTTTTTTTTTATTGAAAAAGTTTTCAAATACAAGTTTTTCCCCCTTTCCCCCCCCCCCTCTTCCCTAACCCACCCTTTCCACCCAACCCCCCCTGTGACTTCTTCACAACAATAGGCTATTTCATAACTAGTTACATACATAATATCTTCCCTTTCCCTTAATCCCTTCTCGGAATACTGACCCTTAACTTGTTAATCTTATAACTCCCATTTTTACGGTAATCTGCCCTTTTTCTCCTCCCCTAAACTTATTGAGTATTATTACAAATTAACCTTTAATCTTTTATATATATTAATATAACATTTTAAATCGGCCTTCTCCCTGCAACCAAATTTATTCACTTCTGTCCACTTCCTCCACTCCTCTAAATATATGACTTGAAATCAGACAATACAATTCTAAATATAATCCACTACCCACTTTACTAAAATATACACATATCTATATATGCATCCCATTTTATAACAATCAGTAAACTAACCTATTTCAACCCTTCAATTCCTAGAAAATCATGCAGTACAATTCTAAATATAATCAACTGCCCACATTACTAAGATATACACATATCTATATATGCATTTCATTATGTAAAAAGAGAAAAGACAATAACTTTAAGTTTATGATCCATATAATATCTTCTTTGATGTCTTTCCACTAGATTGTTAAATCCATCACCCATAATAGGGTAAAATAACATGCTGGTGCAACAGTTTGTTCAAAATCTTCAGTCATCTTCTGCCCCCATCAGTAGTAGATATCCTCACACCTGTATAAAAGTAAAAACAACCACCCGAGTGACATTATAATTATGAATATATCCGTATGGTTATAGTTGTGGTATTCATCAGGATTGTTAATTCCCATCATCCTACTGAGTAACATCCAGATCTTCTGCATGCCCCGGCAAAACTCTCCTGCCTTATAACTCAAAGTAGTTATAATATATTTCCAAGAGAAAAAAAAGGTAAATAAGAAAAAATTAGATGATTCAAATCCAACAAAGTGAGGCTCTTTCCACATCCCAAAATCATGGCCTTGCAGAGATCTGCCACAATCCTCAGGATAGTATCAGACAGTTGTTCGCCGCCACTATCTTTTCTAATATTCATTCATTTTTTAAAGCGCCTGGCTTCGCTGTTGCTTAGTTTAGAAATTGCTGTTTCTATAAGATCTGTTTCTTTTCTTTTTCTTTTTCGGGTTGACTTTCCATCCTCTTTTCTTGCCTACCAATTGTATATCTGCTGGTTGATTTTCATTCTGCTTTGTGGATTGTTCTTGTTGGGTTAATTTTATCATCTCATCTTTCTTCTCCGTCACTTGTATATCAACTGATTGATTTGCGCACTTGTCTGTGACTTGATGATTCATCACCTTGGGTTCGGATGACACTGCTCTCTTATTTATAAACAGTCCAGCTGGGGTCTCCAGGGAGTCCAAAAACAATTTATCCATCACAGCCTCTGTAATTTGATGTTTTCCTTTTATTTCCAACTCCTTTTGCTTATCCTGTATTATGCCTAAAGGTGTTAAATTCATTTTTAGAATTTTTTGATAAAAATCTTCCGCTTTTTCAACAGTGTGCAATTGATATCTTACGCCTTGATATCTCAATATTAAACCAACTGGGATGTCCCACCTGAATAGGATATTTCTTTTTTTTAATTCAGTCACTAAAAAGCCAAATTTCTTCCTCTCCATTAACATCTTGGGCGGGAGCTCCTTGAAAATCCAAATCTTTCTTCCATGAAATTGCAAATTGGAATTAAAAGAGTTCTGCACAATATTATTCCTAGTTTCTTTATCTGTAAAATAGATCACCACATCTCTAGGCAATTGCCTTTGCTTTGCCCACCAGGAGTTTATTCTATAAGTTCTATCAATCCTGCAATACACTTCATCAGGTTGAACCTTTAAGATCCCAGCCAGAATTTCAGAAGATACTTTCCTTAAATCATCTCTATTATTTTCCTGCAGACCTCTCAGTCTAATTGCATATTCTGTAAAATTATATTGAGTCATTAAAACTTCTCTTTCAATCCTCTGTTGTACATTTTCCTCATTACCAATCTTTTGGTCAGTCTCCATTTTAGATTTATCTTCCAAGCTATTATCCTGAATGTTTATCAAATCCTTTTTAATTTTTTGAGTCATGTCATCCAAATTCTCCTCGATTTCCTTCATTTTAGTCTCTAATAATTTAGTCTTTGCCTCCACCCGAATCAGAAAGCCTGATAAACCATTAGCAGCTTTTGAAATCTTTTTATTCAAGAAGTCAGACTTTGATTTCACCAATTCACCAATTTCTTTAATTTCCTGCTTAAATTTTTCAAGTTGCTGATTCACAATCTCATCCCTTCTTACAATCTCTTCAAGGATAAATTCTAATATATTAAAATCGGGTTTCTGACACTGGAGAGTTGAAATTTGTTGGCGCAATTTCTTAAGGGGGGAAATTCCCCCCCCCCCTGTTTGTCCAGCTGTGTAAGTCCTGATGCCATTTCCCACACAGACAAGATTTAGCAAAAATGAGAGAAGAAATAGAAAACAAAAAGACTTTCCCTCATTAAAAAAAACTTCTGAGCAGCACAGGAGCGAGGTTTCCTCTAGAAATGTAGCCAGTGATATTTATTCCGCTACATTGTAATAATGAGAAACGGAAGGACTTTCCCTTTTAGCCGTTCTCCAGCCACAGCAGACGCCATTTTAGAAGGCTCTTTTTCCCTCTTTTCCTCTGCTCTTTTCTTTTAAATAGTTTTTGAAAGGGTGAGATACTTGCGGTTCAGTATTAAGGGTCCAGTTCTTCATTTCTTTAATTATTCTTTTAGATTCACAGGCTTGCTCTTGACGCCTGGCTCTGCATAGGCAGAGGTCTCCCAAAGCCCGGAGCAGCGGCAGGGGATATGGGGCTTCTCATCCGCTCCGTCCCAAAAGTTAAAAAAAAACTTTTGGGACTCTGCGGAGAGTTCTACCCACCCCTGCCGGCTCTATCTCCGTTTCCTCTTGGAAACGGAGTTTTTTCGAGCCGCCATCCGCTGTAACGGCGGCTCTATACAGGCAGAGGGAGCTGACGATCCCAGAGGAACGTCTGGCGGCGGCCAGCAGCAAACCGGAAGCCCGCACCTCCATGCTCTTAACCTGGGACTCCCTCTGCTTCCATTTGTCTTGGCGACAATTGGGATTGCCTTGATTGCTGTTTGTAAGTGATGCAGTAACATGACATCACACTTTATGACAATACCCAGTTAGAGGTGGCAGTTCCAGTTCTAACTGCCATCTTATCTTGAAAACTATCTGTATCTCTCTGCTCTGAGAGACTAAGGAAGTTGGACTGTATAGCCCAAGGGTGTCAAACTCGTGACGACATGTTGTCGTCATGTGATGTATCACAACTTTTTTCCTTTTTGCTAAAACGGGGGTGGGCATGGCCAGCACGTGACGCACCCAGCCCACGGGCTGCGAGTTTGACACCCCTAGTATACCCCATTTGAATATGAATAGCTTCCCACAAAACCAGGATCTGAAATGCTAAGAATATATAAAAGAATATATGACCTTATCTCTTTCCAAACATATATTCTACTGGCCATAATAAAGCTGTCTTTTCACCTTGCTTCCCATTATTTGGCATAGGGAAGGAACATAACATATCTATCAATATACTTTTATATTTATAAAAGTATATGACTTTTATAAAAGTATATGACTGCTTTGTTAGCTAGTTATTTTAACTGCGAATATTAATCCCAGGCTCCTCAGCCCTAAAATAATTTAACAGAGCAGCTAACAATTAAAATGAGGCAAAATAATTAATCACATGCTGTAATGAAACAGGAGAACATTAGCAAAAATGCTCGATGTTTAACTCACTTTGCAAAATCCAATTCATTTCAGGTAAAACAAATCCCAACACATGTTATGCTTGCAAACTAAATGCTCGGAAAAGATGGGTATTTAATGCTTGCAGGTTGTAACAGAGTACAATTCTCAACAACAAAAACACATTTTCAATTTTCTAAACCAGTGATTCTTGAAGTACAGTTTACAAACAGTCAGCGATTTGTAAATGTCCATTCAATGGTCTGCCATAACCTTTATCACATTCATGGGCCAGAGCATGTTCACCAACTGAGTTTCATCTGGTCATGCATGTCAATAGCTGTCAAGAACACTTTTGGTGCTTCAGTCCCACCCTTATATATGCTGTCAGTTAGCAAGAACCAGTCCGCCATTTCTGCACATCTCCCTGTGAGTAACAACAACCCGCTGATGGAAGCCCATTTCATATCTGAATCTTTTGGTACCTTAGCCCCATCTGACCACATGCTCCAGGACTCAGTTCATCCTCACAGAATGGATCAGTGGCTGAAAATGATTTATTAAAGCCTGTACCTGATAATACTAACACTAATGGGAAAATACTACAGAGTAAACTGAGTCAGTTTGGTATAGTGGTGAAGGCATCGGGTTAGGAACCAGGAGACTGCAGTTCTGGCCCTGCCATAGACACAAAGGCAGCTGGGTGACTTTTCATCAGTCACTCTTTCTCAATGCTAGGAAGGAGACAATGGCAAACCACTTCTGAAATCTTGCCAAGAAAACTGCAAGGACTTGTTCAGGAGGTTGTCAGTAGACAAAGGTGGCTTTAAGGCACCCAAATGGGGGTACTAGAATTCATAAAACTGTTCAATAGTGAATGTCAGGTGCAAGTAACTAGAAACAGGAGAGAAGCGGAAAGCACTTCAAGTTTATTATCTGCTGACTATACACAAGAATCTGATCTACTAATAGTCAAGGCAATGACCTAGGCCCAAGTAGTTATTACCAGACACAATCAGCCCTAAACAAACATATTTTATTAGAACAGCTGAGAATTACTTCATTCTCATCTTAGTCCAAATTAAGTCCAAAACAAATTCTTCATAAACAGCTCTTCAGCCTTATCACCAACCTTTGTCTTCTTTGGCATCTTCTGCCAAAGGCTTTTCTTGGCAAAAGTTCAGAAGCAAGAGACGCCCACATGAAACAAATGTAGCAAGACAAGAGACAAATGTAGCAACATTGCTTTTCTACAAAGATCCCAAGAGCCGATGCTGCTCTTTTAAGCCTTATGGGAAGGGCTAATCATCTCCTGGTCTTACTCCCGAGTTGTCCTTTTTGCTTTAGCTGCTCTTGCCTTCTGGCAGCTTTTCGCTTGCGTGCACTAGGAACAGGCTCCTCCTGTTCCTCTGCCTCTCTGCTACCCACCTCTGGAGGCTCTGAAGTCTGTGTATCGCTCCCAGATGGCCCTGGCCCCATCTCTGCCTCCGATGCAGAGCCCTCATCCCAGCCTTCCCCTGACTCCAGGACTGGCCCATTGTCCTCTCCAGCCTCCTCACTGTCCGACTCTGCTGCCAGCTCACAGGCTGCTGGCGGACCACAACAGGCAAATAGATAAATCAATGGAATTCATGGGAAGGAGATGGCTGGACTTAAGTGCCTTGTGAAAATATAGCGACTCAAAACTTATGATGTATTTGACCCTGAATTCAGTTTCTACCTGGTCATCTATAGGTAGTGAATAGATCACAAATATACGGGTAGTCACTGGCTGAATGTGCAATATGTTGTGCTAAATGGTGAATACATATAAGCAATTCCAAAATGAAATCCCAATAGGAAATACAATGATGCAGAATTAAAAGTGGGATCAGATCCATTCACCTATAGCCCCTTATAGTGTTAGAGATTTCTGTTGAAGAACATTCTTGTCAGCATACCGGCAATAAGAATTGTTATTATGATGTGGGGTACATAATACAATGCAAATGGCATATAAATTATTAATGTAAGATTATTTTTTGATGCCCAATTTGTTTTTAAATGGAGGGAATGGGAAAAGTTAACTTAGTGGTCCATAATTATAAAACTGTTCAGAATCATTGCTCTAAATTTTAGATCTGTGGTCTTCCACTTCTTTATCAGTTCCCGCAGAACGTTTTTTTTTAACTGAACATCCTGTGCATTTTTAACTGCTGTTTTCATAGCCGCTGCGGTCTGTATATTTTTATTCCAGATCAAATTCCCCTCAGCCAATAGTTTACTTTGGATAGTAATATCCCCCATTTCACAGACACATCTGTTCCACAACATATCCTCTGGAACATTTCCAAATGTTAAATGTTCTGTGAGTTTTTTTTAAAAAAAATCAGCAGTACCTTCTGATTTAAATTCACCATTCTTTCTCTCTCCAATTACGGAATAAAATATCACATTATCATATTTGGTTTGGATGTACAATTCTTAGACAGGAGCATTTGCTTTGGTCCCCTGGTATTTGTGGCTGCAACAAACTTCTCATGACAATATATGTATTATTGAAACACATATACAGAGAGAAACTGGGCTTTTTGCTTGTCCCCATCAGCAATCTCATTAGCCAGAAAATAACTGCCTAATTACTACACATATTTCGGCCAGTGCCCAGAGCCTGGATTAACTCCTCAGTTTTTCCCATAGAGGCCACATTAAAATCTCCTTGTTACCACTATTAAGATGCCTGCTTCTAATTAAACTGCAAATTTACTAAGCCTTAATCAAAACTATTTATTAGAAAATAATTAATCAGAAACTAACTAGGGAAAGACAGCAACATACACACAGCCTTCAGCCTCAGCCCCATAATAGAAAAGCATCTAATTTAACTTAAACATTTCTGTTTGTTTGTTTATTTAATTTACTGAACTTCTATAGAGCTCCATTTATTATTGATTCTAAGCAAGGTACATACTCAACATCCATAATTAGCTTATAATACATTATGACAACAACAATACCAATAATAAATAGTAACAAAGTGCTGTAACATCTATATTCTATACTATCTATACCAGGGATTTGCAAACTTAAACACTCAAGGAGCCATTTGAACCCATTTCTCACAGAAAAGAAAACACCGGGAGCCTCATACTGTAGTCCAAGTGAAAGACACATGATTCATGCGAATACAGCCTTTTCTCCAGGAGGGATTGTCACTGGCGCCTAAGATGAAGCAATGCAAAGATTCTCCCATCCAGCATGGCCACAAATTCATATTATTGTTGTTCAAAAACTTGCAAACAATTTGATTCAGTCAAACTTTTTTTGAGGAAAAACTTTCTACAATTCGTTGACCAGAAGTGATGGTATTTTTGAAGGAAAATATAGTCAAAGCCAATATTTTCATTAAGGGGTTTACCATTTCAGCAAGGAAAAAATATTTTCTACTTAGAAACTGTTTGGGTGGATTTTTTTTTTTTACCTCATCCAGGCCTAATTATGAGAGTACAGAAAATCCCTAAGGGAGGGAAAATATTTTTTTATTAGCATTTCCTGTCAGATAGCTGCATAGTTAGTATTGTTTTTAGCATTCAGGGATATACATATTTTTTTTTTAAAAAAAAGGAAGGTAAGAGAAAGAAATGGAAACTGATGAGCCATGCAGGATATGTCAGAGAAAATGGAAATCAGAATAAAAATGATAGGGTAGCGTGTTGGCAAGTACTGTCTCCAAAATGAATGTGAAAGCTATTGCTACAATCAGCAAATGGTCCAATTGTTAGAAAGCTGGTATATGAGTCACGGGAGCACAATGCATCCCTGACACCCAGTGGTCAGTCAATAAAGGTGCAATATATTTTTCCACGTTCTCCAACCATCCATCTCTCTATTGGAAAAGCTATTTCATCAAAGTATCTTTCATTTTATAATCCTAGATAACATTTTCAAATTAGCATCCTCCAAATATGTTGGATTACAGTGGTCATAATTTTCAGCTATCTGGGTTATAATTGCTCCCAGTTACTATCTATCTATCTATCTATCTATCTATCTATCTATCATTTATTTATTTTCATTCAATCAGTTTGTATAGACACCCATCTCAACATGTGATGATGAATATTCATAAAAATAATTAAAAATCAAAACAACCAAAAAAAATTTTATGTACAAATAGGTATCAGGAGAGATAATCCATCGGTATCAACATAACCAGGAAATGGAGCCCTTCACTCACTTGTGGCCTCAGGCCTGGGCACATAGCCAGATCTTCAAAGCCTTGTGAATGAAAAACCAGTGGGATCAGACCATCCTAATCTCTGGAGGGAAAATGCCCCAAAGGGCAGGGCTATGGCAGAGAAGCTTGTAGATCAGTCCCTGACAGTCAACATTTTCTGGCTCCCAGGTATCTGAAGCATCTCAATCTCTCTAGAAAGCTTCAAGTCAAAGACTGGCTCTGCATAACCTAAATCAAATTTAGGGGAACAAAGCTGGGCACCTGTGGCTTTCCAAAAGCTTACCCATAACTGCTTGCAACTGCCATCAGAATTACTAATGGTAAAGCATTCTGGGAGCCAGGGGTATCTGTGGGGTATGATTACAAAAATGTGAATATGGCAGCCATGATGATCATCATGAAGATCATCCATTTTGATTCACAGACCAAAAAGGGCAGAGCTGTGATTGTTATCTTCATAGCCGCCATCTTCACTTTTTTTAAAGAACAGTTGCCTTCTAGGAGCAATTATCCAGCAATATCTGGATATCTGTAGGCGAGGGAGGCTTCCAAGTAGTCATGACTTAATTGACAAATCTATGCAGTTTTTTTGACAAAGTTTTTGGAAGTGATTTGCCACTGATTTCTTCCTAAGGATTGAGAGAGTGACCAGCCCAAAGACACTTAGCTGACTTTCATGCTTAAGGCAGGACTGAAATTCCATTTTCAATCCATTTTGATGTTTCGGTCTTCAGGTTTCAGGCATTCAGAAACATTCAGCATGTCTATTTTGAAGTTTGCTCCCCTCCCCCACTTTTAATAATAATGTGGAAAATAGGACTAATGAAAAGCACTTATTTATTGCCCAATTTTGAGAATAGGATTCCATGGAGCTCTGAGAACTATAAAAATGGGTGTACATTCCAAATTCCACATAGATAGCAATTCCTGAATTAGAGTTATTTTGGCTGACCTGCTGGGTAAAGGTGATGGAAATTACAGTCTACCAGCACTGCAAGGCATCAAACTGAGAAGTCTAAATTACAAGACACTTGAGAAGCAAACACAACCGATGGCAGTAGATATAATTTATCTTAGAAAACAAAATTCTTGTAGATGTTGTGTCAATCACAACAGAATATACTTCCCATATACTCTGAAGACAATCTTAAATCACAACCCAGCACACTCTAAGGCAGTGTTTGCTTAAGTAAGGTGTCAGGTCTTGAGCTCTTGTCAAACATAAAGAAGTAGAATGAATAATATATTTGAAATACAAATCCAAATATATGCCACAATTGGATGGATTCACATAACAGACTAAGGCACAGGTTGGTTTCCTAACCCACTGTTAAACTTCACAATGGTCTCAACCAGGGGTGAAATCCAGCAGGTTCTGACAGGTTCTGGAGAACCGGTAGCAGAAATTTTGAGCAGTTCAGAGAACTGGCAAATACCACCTTTGGCTGGCCCCAGAGTGGGGTGGGAATGGAGATTTTGCAATATCCTTCCCCTGGAGTGGGGTGGGAATGGAGATTTTGCAGTATCCTTCCCCTGGAGTGGGGTGGGAATGGAGATTTTGCAGTATCCTTCCCCTGCCATGCCCACCAAGCCACGCCCACCAAGCCACGCCCACAGAACCAATAGTAAAAAAGATTGGATTTCACCACTGGTCTCAACCCAAACAAAGCATATTATTAAAGCCTATTAAAACTTCATTATTATTTTTATTTATTTATTTATTTTATTTATTAAATTTGTATACTGCCCTACTCCCGAAGGACTCAGGGCGGTGAACAGCCATGGAATAAAACATATAAATACAAAATTTAAAATAGATTAAAACGAAATTAAATAATTTGGCTGAACAGATTAAAACCCCAATAATTTAAAACCAAATTTAAAATTTCCATTTAAAAAGGGGAAAAAAACTTAGGTCAGGCCGGCTTGGTGAAATAGAAAGGTCTTAAGCGCGCGACGGAAGGTATGCAGATCCGGGATCCTCCATATCTCCGGGGGGAGCTCGTTCCAGATCGTAGGTGCCCCCACAGAGAAGGCTCTCCCCCTGGGGGCCGCCAGTCGACATTGTTTGGCCGACGGCACCCGGAGGAGCCCCTCTCTATGGGAGCGTACTGGTCGGTGGGAGGCTATTGGTGGTAGCAGGCGGTCCCGTAAATAACCAGGTCCTAAGCCATGGAGCGCTCTAAAGGTGATAAGCAAAACCTTGAAGCGCACTCGGAAGACCACCGGGAGCCAGTGCAGCTCGCGCAGGAGAGGTGTTACATGGGAGCGCCACGTCGCTCCCATCATCACCCGCACGGCCGCACTCTGCGCCAGTTGGAGCCTCCGAGTGCACCTCAAGGGGAGCCCCATGTAGAGAGCGTTACAATAGTCCAAACGGGAGGTGACGAGGGCATGAGTGACCGTGCGTAACGAGTCCCGATCCAGAAAGGGACGCAACTGGCAGATCAGGCGAACCTGATGAAAAATCCTCCCAGTCACGGCCGTCAAGTGCTCTTCTAAAGACAGCCGTGAATCCAGGAGGACGCCCAAGTTGCGAGCCCTCTCCGTGGGGGCCAATGATTTGCCCCCAATAGTCAGCGATGGCACCAGCTGACTATATCGGGACGTCGGGAACCACAGCCACTCGGTCTTGGATGGGTTGAGCCTGAGCCTGTTCCTCCCCATCCAGATCCCTACGGCCTCCAGGCACCGGGACATCACTTCAAGGGCATCGTTGGGGTGGTCTGGGGTGGAGATGTACAGCTGGGTGTCGTCAGCGTACTGATGGTATTCCACCCCGAAACCACGGATGATCTCACCCAGCGGCTTCACATAAATGTTGAACAAAAGGGGCGAGAGAACTGACCCTTGTGGCACCCCACATATAAGGGGCCTCGGGGTCGACCTCTGCCCCCCCGTCAACACAAACTGCGACCGGTCGGAGAGAAAGGAGGAGAACCACCGTAGTACGGTGCCTCCCACCCCCAACTCTTCCAACCGGTGCAGCATGATACCATGGTCGATGGTATCAAAAGCCGCTGAGAGGTCTAACAGGACCAGGACAGAGGAGCACCCCCTGTCCCGAGCCCTCCAGAGATCATCCACCAACGCGACCAATGCCGTTTCCGTGCTGTACCCAGGCCTGAAGCCTGACTGGAACGGATCTAGATATGTCGTTTCATCCAGGTACTGGGAAAGCTGTCGTGCAACCACACTCTCAACAACCTTCGCCACAAAGCGAAGGTTGGAGACTGGACGATAGTTAGCCAATACTGCCGGGTCCAGGGAAGGCTTCTTGAGGAGAGGTCTCACCACCGCCTCTTTCAAGGCGGCGGGAAAGGCACCCTCACCCAATGAAGCATTTATAATCCCCTGGAGCCAGCCTCGTGTCACCTCCCGGGAAGCCAGCACTAACCAGGACGGGCACGGGTCCAACAAACATGTGGTCGCATTCAGTCTACCCAGAATCCTGTCCACGTCCTCAGGGGTCACAGGATCAAACTCATCCCAGATAACATTCTCAGGACCTGCCTCCGTCATCCCCGCTGGATCTACCCAGTCGGAGTCCAGATCTTCCCGAATCTGAGTGATTTTGTCATGCAGATACTGCACAAAATCCTCGGCTCTTCTCTTAGTAGCCTTCCTTAGGCTTGGATTATTACACTTGAGTTCAGTGAGGGCCGGCACATATTCCCAGAATTGGAAGGCTGATTTTCAGACTCCTGAGCTTAGAATCAAAGGTTAGAGGGGACTAGAAGGTCTTCTAGTCCAATCCCCTGCCCAATGCAAGTATCCCGATAACGATTCTAGAAAAAAAGGCTATGCAAACGTTTCTTGAAAACCTCCAGGGAGGGAGCACTCATGATTTCAGGAGGCGAACTGTTCCACTATTTAAGATCATCATTCTGAGATATGCACTATGTGATATATGCACAAACAGCTGCCTTCCTTGAGGGCGCTCCTGTTGGCTTCTATGGCTGTTCGAGAGGAAAAACACTGGAAGGGATCCGAAAAGAAAAGGGAAAACGAAGGCAACACGAAAGATCTTAAAGTTCCAATCTTGAGAAGTTTTAAGACTTGTGAACTTCAACTCCCAGGATTCCCATGGCTGGCTAGGGAATTCTGGGAGTTGAAGTCCAGAAGTCTTAAAAGTTACCAAGGCTGGATACCCCTGCTCTAAACAATAAAGCATCGCTGCTCGAAAGACCACCAGTATAGTCAGGCCCGATCTGACTTCTCCGACTGCTTTTCCGGCATCCAGGAAACTTCCAAATAACCCTCCTTTTAAGCGCTTGTGCGGCTTCCACTGGAGGAGGAGCTCATCCCTCAACGGGAAAGAAAACCCCACCCTGGGAATCCGCACATCCCTCTTGGCTCCGTTAGCCGGGATCGGTTTGGGTTGGGGCGTTGCAGCATGGCAGATCCGGTCACGGAGCAAATCGGCGCTCGAACTGATTGGCAGCGCGCCCGGGAAGACCCCGCGGAATTGTCACTCGCAGCTCAGCGCTTGGTAGAGGACGCGGTGGGGAACAGGATCCCCTTCGGGACTCTTTACAAGGAACAGAAGACGATCGTGATTTTCTTGCGGGTGAGAGAGATCCCCCCTTCCCCTCCTCCCCTCCCCCGGCCAGCTGGGGATCGGCATCTCAGTTGCAGCCTCCGAGTTGATTGAAGGGTTCCTGGCTAAGCTATAGCGTAATAGCTGTAGCTTTATGTAAACAGGTTTGTAAACAGGCTTTGGATTTCTATTATTAAAGTTTATGATTGACAACCCCGAGAGATCCGCCGGACAAGTACTGCAAATGGTAACCATAAAATGATGGTATTCTGCGTAGTTGTTTGGCGATTGAGCTGGGCTAAGCATTGGGGGGGAGGGGTATTTCGCCCAGGGCGAGGGGCTTCCCGCAGCCGCGACCGATTTCTTTTTTAGGGATCGCGGCCTGCTTCCGAATAAGCATGTGCAGGCTAGGATCACGGGTATCAGCCAAACGCGCGAGCCAATGCTAAGTAACTTAATATAAAAAATTAAACTTAATTCGGGAATGGTTCACACAAAAATGGAAGCAAGGCAATCACACCAAGGCTGTGCCTGTTGTGTGAACCGGCCACTGTAGCTTGTAGTTTAGGATGTTCTGTAAACACCCCTCTTTGTAATTTAGACAGGAAAAAAGTTGGTAAACTAGATCAGTGCTGTGCCTGAATGTTGTAGAACATTTATTTATTGCGTTCTGGTAACCTGATTTTTATGAATTCAACACACAGGAACAAATAAAACAGATTTCAATAAACAAAAGGTTATCTTGCAAATGTATGATTTGACACCCATTGGTTTTTTTTTCCCCACCCCAGCATTTTTTGTGCTATGTCTGTACAGAATATGTGGAGGATCTGGGCAAAATTCCCAAGAAATTTTTGCAAGTAAGTGCAAACAAAAGTTATATATGTTATGGTTACTAACACAGAAGTCTCCCTAAAATTATATAGCGTGAAGTTGTTTTCATATATGTGTTGTGTGTGTTTTAGAAAAAGAATGATTAGCTGAGGTTGTTTATTGATGTTGACTCCCAAGAAAATGCATCTATATTTTAATCTTAGAAGTGCATGTTCAAGATCATCAGCCTTTGAAATACTGTGTCATTTTAAGATGTTGGATGTTGCTTAATACAGTATATTATAGAAGTAACTATTGTCAGATTACACAGATTTGGAGAAAATCCACTGATGTGTGTTTTAGCTAATCATCTACTATGGAAATTTAATCTGCCCTCAGCTAATCTCTCCTTAAAGAATTATAATTGCCTATCTGAAGATTGTAGACCTTTGAGGTCACTAAACCCCAGTAGATTTTGAAATATATAGAGCCCTTTGAAGATTGCATAGACTTTGAAATCAGGTATATGAAAGATACTTACAGTTACACTGGTCAGTTATAGCACACATAACTATTAAGAGCCTAAATGATTTGGAAACCACTAGAGCAGTGGTTCTCAACCTGTGGGTCGGGACCCCTTTGGGGGTCGAATGACCCTTTCACAGGGGTCGCCTAAGACCATCGGAAAACACATATTTTCAATGATTTTAGGAATAATTTTATGGTTGGGGGTCACCACAACATGAGGAACTGTATTAAAGGGTCGCAGCATTAGGATGGTTGAGAACCACTGCACTAGAGGGTTTAAAGACTGGATTTTCCCATAGGTAACTCAGATCTTTTTGAAAATTGCCCTGCCTTGGTGGTTAAATAAATGATGGAATAAGGGCATTTCAGTTTTGCCAGTTGGTTTTGAGATATTTTTCAAATTAGGTAGATTAGTTAAATTCCAGGCCTTTTAGATATTCTAACATATTTGGAAACATTGCTTAGCCATTCCTATTATTTACAGTGATGATTTTAAATTCCTTGATAAGCCTCTAAGAATTCCTTTGAACAAAGAAAGCTAAGCTCCCCTCAGTATCTTAGACCGTCCTAGTTCTAATTTAATGCTTGTTGCAACAGGTTGCTTTTCAACAAGGAGTTAGGGCAGAAGTGGCAAAATGAACCCTGCAGAGGGCCTTATCCACTTTCTAAGGAGCTCTGTAATAAAAGTTGTTAATACTATCTCAAGTGTTTACAGCCTCTGGCATCAGCAAACAATGACTCACTGTGATTTTGTCATGGGGATGTTGATTTAATTATCACTAAATGGCGAACATTCAAATAACCATTCTAAAATATTAATAGTGTAATCAGTAATATTATACTATTAACTCAGATAGGCTGCCTTAAATACTTTTAGATCACTATCTCCACTAATGGAAATTTATTGTAAATTCCTAGATGACCATTAATATTAGGGTGATAGGCTGGTCTCAACCCCATCCTGACACAGGTTATTGGGTTAACTTGAGTCTGGGTTTGCACAATTCATTGAATTATCAAATAACCACAGGAGATAAATTCATATACTCTGCTATGCCAAAACAAATATTCTACCCAAATTTAACTTAATATATTATGCAATGCAAACACTAGGTCTTTAATTACATGATGCCTCAGCTGCTTGGAGTCCAGGTTTCTTGTATTGCTGTATAAAACAGAATGGTCCATACTGAGAAAGTAACTTGATCTGCTCTGTTATCAGGGTATAGATGTCGAGACCCATTGCTTTTGGTTAAAAGTTGCTTCCGATGCTTTTCTCAGTGGGAAAAGGGCTGCTGCATATGTACAGGAGCTCATTTCCTGTAGCTAAGCGATACAGTTGTTCCACTCGGTTATTTAAAAAGAGAGGTCATGCCATTTTATGAAGTTGTTTTAAAGAAGGCCAAGCCTTTGCTAAAACAAAAATTGTTCAAAGATTTACACGAATCTCGTTTTTAGTTGGCACAGAGATTGGGTTGTTAAGTATCGGCAAATTTAAAATCAATATTTATTTTTATTTTTTTTGCTTTAGGATGCAAAAGTTAGACTTGTGGTTATTGGGCAATCAGCACATCATCACATTCGGGTAAGTGTAATTGAAAATCCAGTTTATTCTGTTAAGGTGGTTGTAAATGCAGCTCTTTTGTTTCAGGGTTTGCACCTCTAAGCTTGTCTATCCATAAACACAATCACACATATATACTATATATACATGTGTGCATATCCCGATATAAGTAAGACTGCTTAAATAAGATGGGATAAACTAAATCTGCTTTGAAGGCGTCTTTCCAAGTTCCTGGAAATTATCCCCATTCTCTTTAGGAGGAGGTACTTTCATAATGTTTGCTTAGAGCTGCCAAAGCTCAGATTAAATATGTTTAATTGGAAGAAAATTCCGCTCAGTGGAATGGGACTTAATTAAAAGCAAGACTGACAGGATTGCACCATTTGCTTTCAAAAATAGAACTGCATTGTGCATTACATTGATACCTAACATATATTGTTTGCAGCCATTTTGTAATCTGACAGGTTACCCTCATGAAATATATGTAGATCCACAAAGAGAAATTTATAAAATTCTTGGCATGAAAAGAGGGGAATCCTCCGGCTCAGCAGGTGGGTTGTACTACTGACTTACAGTATCAGAAACTACTAATATATCTTTATCTAATATTATGTAAACTGAAACTGAATTTTCATTGTACAAAGTACTGTACTTTGTTACATATATACAAAATCAGGAATACCATTCCCATCACATTTGATTATAGAATTAGGGAGGCCATTTTGGCCATTGTATAACCTCCTCCTCAGTGCAGGAATCCAAATGAAAGCATTTCTGTCAGGTGATTGTCTAGTCTGTCCTATAGCAACGTTAGCTGGGGAATTCTGGAAGTTGAAGTCCACCCACTTTAAAGCTGCCAAGGTTGAGAAACACTGATCTATAACAGCCATCAATTGAAGAAAAGTTCATCACATACCTTAGGAGTTTGTTACTTTGCCAAGCTGCATCTGATTTTGATTCAAACCTGAATGTATTCTCCAACCGTGGAATATCCTAGACCAGGCCTGTAGGCCAGATGCGTCTCATGCAAGCCACACCCGCCCTGGCTCTGCAAAGGCAAAAACCATCTCAATACATCACAATACATCATATGACACGATTGAGTTTGACACCCATGTATGTCCTAGACAGTGCAAAATCATACAGAAATATTTCTCATGTAAGATGTGTTAGAATCCAAGGTACTTTGATCTAAAATAGGGGTCCCCAATCCCTGGGCCGTGGCATGCCAGAAACCAGGCCAGGCAAACAAGTGAAGCCCAATCCGCAGGATGCAGGCAGCACACAAAACTATACCCCCTCCAGTCTGCATCTCTTCACAGAACTGATCCCTGGTGCCCAAAAAGTTGGAGGCCGCTCATCTAAAGCACATTTCTTTCCTTTGAACTTAGTTCTGATCTTCCTGGAATTGGTAGTAACTGCCCAGAGGACTATAGCCTAATGTATTCATAATGACAACAGAGCTAATATATGCTTTTTGCCAAATAAACTTCCTCTTCTGCTATCATTTTCAGTGCACAGCCCTCATGTTAAATCCAGTTTACTATCAGGAAGCATCAAAAGCATGTGGAGGGCAATGACGAGCCCTGCATTCGATTTTCAGGGTGATCCAGCTCAGCAGGGAGGCACTTTCATTTTAGGACCAGGTAAAGTAACGATAAATTTAGAGCTTTTTGTTGGCTAGGCAATCTATTTTATAGTCATAAAAGCATAAGCCTCTTGAGTTTAAATCCTGATAAAAAATTGATCATGCCATGTATAAGACCTGTCATGTCTGAAGAATCGGGACCACATATTAAGTTCCAGTTAAGATTTATTACTCAAATCTATACACAAGAATTTAGTTAACTAATCTTCAGCACTAAATTGGTGGTAGTTAACAGAATTTAAGGGAAGGCTGGACTTTTATCACTTGTAGGAACGTAACAACTCCAGAGTGGACTTGGCTTATTTGTGAGAACGTAAGGACTCTTCAGTCCACCCTCAGATTCTGCCTCTTCTTACCCTAATGAGTTATTACAAAAAGAAGCTGGTTATATTGGCACAAACACATTTGTAATGAAGGGAGGTTTGTGGTAGAGGTAGGCCTCTGCCTAACAAATTGCTGTCTCCTGGGTTTGCATGGCAAATGGACACAGTCCTCTTCCTGACTTGACTGATGAAGTTTCATCCATCAGAATTTTCTATTTTCATTCTTGGTCAATGCCCAAACAGATGACAACATAAATGATCTTGCTGATCTTAAAAATTTAAACAGACTATGATCTAGTTAGTACTTGGATAGGAGACTACTAGGAACCTCTTGGCAAATTGGAAAGAAAAAAAAAAAATCCAGACGAAGGCAGTGGCAAATCAGCGCTCTCTCTCTCTCTTTCTCTGTGTGTATATATGTGTGTCTGTGCACACACACAAGAGGATTGCATATCACCAGTTATCGGATGACAAGCTCTATTTGACAGTTTTACTTTTTTAAAAAAAAAAAGTTTATCACAACCAATTCAATGATCTTTATACTGATGTAGCAACAGCTCCTTTTTATTTTTATTCCCAAGCTTAATAGGATTTCTTGATGTAAAGGGTATTTTGTCCAGATGCAGTGCTCAGGGAAAATATGCAGGTAGTCCTCAACGTACAACTAGTCCAAAATTTCCATTGATAAGCAAGGCAGTTGTTAAGTGAGTCAGATCCCATTTTGCGACCTTTTTGGCACACTGGTTAAGCAAATCACAGCAGTTGTTAAAAGCACCATGCGGTTGTTAACCGAATGTGGCTTCCCCCATTTTTTTGCTTCTTGGAAACCAGCTGGAAAGGTTACAAATGTGGAATACATGACCCCAGGACAGTGCAACTCTCATAAATACATGTGAATTGCCAAGTGCCCAAATTTTTATCACATGGCCATGGGGATGCTGCAATGGTTGTAAGCGTGAAAACTGATCGTGTGACTTTTTTTAGTGCCATTGTAACTTTGAATATTATGGTTGCAAGTTGAGGATTATCTATAGTAAATATTGGCTAGATGGCATGCTGCTGCTGCTGTACGTATTTTGTGGAGATGAGAGTGTTAATATTATTTGTTTCCCATTTGTTCCAGGTGATGAGATTCACTTTGTGCACCTTGACCAAAACAGGTTGGACCATATCCCCATTAATAATGTTTTGCAGCTTGCTGGAGTTGAAACAGTAGATTTTACCTACAGATCTCAGATTATTGATATATGAATTTTAGAAGAAAAATACATCTGCCAAGACAAGTGATATATCAGCAGACTATTGTGGCAATTCATATTTAATGAGGTTACTGTGAAATTAATAAAGCAGAAATAGCTCCAGAATAGATTTTTACACCCAAAAAATTAGCCTTTAAACTTAATATTGTGCTCAAGACACAATAACAAGAAAACAAGTCATTAAACTTGCTGAACAAAAGTAATGATTTTATGGAGTCTGAGAGTTTATTTCAATCACACTATTCCACTTAAAATTTAACTGTTTTGTGTTAATAATTGAAACATATGGATAACAATTAATGTCCTTTTGCCTCTTCTTTTGCCTTTTGCTTTAATTAAAGCAAGACCTCGGATCAAAACAAAAATGCAAACTTTAATTGTCTATAATTGCTTCCTTGGAAGCCAAATTGGCGTGAATGTTGTTCTGAAGTCTGTAAACTAGAAGATGAGAAAAAAGTGTTTAGAGAATTAATTTCATGGTAGACTACTGACTGGGTAATCTTTATTTTTAGTCTTGATGCCCCACTAATCTTGAATTAAAAGTTATCTGCATTTTTTTTCTGCAGTATTTTGTTAAGTTGCATGCAACAGAACAATCAGTGTTACACCCAACTAATGGTTTCAGATTATAGTTTTCACACTTTTGCTCACTTTGATCCCAAGAGTTCAGAAAAGGAAAGATCAATTATATAATGCAGAGGTGGTAAAATTATAATCATGCAAGTGTTGTTAACATACAGTTAACCAGAAGTCCTCAGCAACAATACAGGTAATCCTTGATTTACAACCATTTGTTTAGTGACCATTCAAAATTACAAATGCATTGAAAAAAGTGACATGATCAGTTTTCACATTTACAACCGTTGCAGCATTAGTTTATTGTCATTGCACCTCATACAGTGAAATTAAATGCCATCCCCATGATCACATGATCAAAATTTGGGCACTTGGCAACTGGCATGTATTTATGACAGTTGCATTGTCTCCAGGTCATGTGATCACCATTTGTAATTTTTCCAGCTAGCTTCCAACAAGCAAAGTCAATGGAGAAAGCCAGATTCACTTAATAACCGTCTGATTCAAACAATGGCTATGTTTGCTTGACAACTGTGGCAAAAAAGGTCATAAAGTGGGATGTGAGTCATTTAACAACTGCATTCCTTAACAACTGAAATGTTGGGTTCAATTGTAGTTGTAAGTCAAGGACTACTTATAATGCTCCTTGGTGCCACCAGGAGTTCTAGTTGAGAAATATTGGTTAAAACTGTTATAAAGAATTATAGAGAATGAGAGATTCTCCAGCTTTGATATTTTAAGATTATTTATGAAGACAAAAATAAAAATTGAAAATGCAAAATGTATATAATATATGGATTTAGTGTTTTATTTAGTCTGACATTGGAAACTATCTAAAAATCAATGCAGAATTGGAATATAATCATTGTTAAGACAAAACACACACATATGTATGTGTGTTTAACTAGCAATTTTCATACCTGCCAACTAATTTAGCCGTATATAAGATTTTATTTAAAAAGTATTTATGATATATTGTAATCCTCTCCCCCACCCAAAAAAAACCCCTAGCAATAAACACATTTTACCGAGGACTTTTAGCCTATTTTTTCTAGCAATGTATTTTATGTAATTTATATAATTTAGCTTTTACCAAGTAGTAAATGTAAGGGATATGATCAGTTTATAAACAATAAAAAAATGTTGGGGGTTTACCCAACAGTAAATCATTGGTTAATTTGATCTATGGTTTACAATACCATTATTCCACATAGTCCTCAAATACTTTACCTAAAAATTTATTTCCACGAGGCTTGATAGTGTATTTATTTCCTGGACATATATTCTGCTTTATATTTTCCCAATCACAACCCTATGCTATAGATTGGGCTGAAACACAGTGACTTTCATGGTTGAAGATGCATTTCCCAGCTTCTGGTCCAGTTCTATAGCCATTCCGCCATATTAGCTCTTGTCTGATGTTTGAGCATTACAAATAAAGGTTTCATCTTTATTCCCTAAATATACACTGAAACATTTAATGTGTAATCCCATTCAGAACAAATATTTTTATCACTGATCAATCATTTTCTGTCAATGGCATGTGAGCATATATATCTTAAAAGTATTAGTCTCTTTCTCCATACCAGTAATTTGTGTCTATTCTTCATTTCTTTTAACATTGTCAATTGATATCAATTCTTATGATCATATGGTTAGTCCATCTGACTTCACTGATGTCTAAGATGTCCATTTGTGATCATTTAATTTAATCATTCAGTGGGTTGAGCTTTTCCATGTTCGCACTTCTTACCTTCCATTTTCCCAGTGTAATTCTGTCCTTGCAACTTTGGATTTTCTTTTTCTGTGTGACAACATCAACAAATTGCAGCAACATTATGATATGGCTATATTATAATGGTATATACCCAGAATTACATTGCAAGTACTGTTAACTTGACGATTCATTATGATTCCTTTTTGGTTTTCAGTTGAACAAATTAACAAGAGAGTTTTCAAAGTTTTTCAGGCCACAGAACCTGTTTTTTAAAAAATAAAAAATCTGGAACCTCAATTCAGGTGGTAAAGTTTTAATTACAGAAAATTGGCTGTATTAAAGTGAATGTTTTTCCTCTTCATCTCTGACAAAACCTTATCAATATTCTTGGAATCCTAGGATTCCACAAAATATAGTTCAAAATCCCCTGGATTTGCCTATAAATAAGTTGGTGGAACAAAACCTGTCCTTTGAAGAATCTTGTTTATGGCGTGACACTAGAAATGGCTGCTTTTCTAAGAACCATGCTGACTTTCTTTGCCCATGAAAATTTGTAATGGACATAAGAGATTAAAAATGGCCTTTGAAATGTGAGAATGTGAATATCCAGCAGATGGCACACTTCCCCCAAAGGGAAGCCACAACAGTAAGTAGGGTAGCTGCACCTATATGTGAATATTTCCACACACCCCCAAAACAGGCAGGAAAATTGAGAATGAAGAGCACAGCTGGTAACATTTTATAGATGTACTATGCAAAAACTCCATGCATATTATGAGGTGTGTTCCAAAACAGTTTGCCTTATACTGTAATTTTATAATTGCTCTTTCCTCACATCTATGTAGTCATCAGCAGGTGTAGCCTCAAGCAAGGGAAACTAGAAGTGTTCAAATTTCCCCTCAAGTTTTATTGGACAGGCAGAATTTTTCAAACGGCAACTGCTAGAATTGTTTTCAGTGAATTCATAGAAGCTAATGTATTTGAGATTGAGCAAACATGGATATGTATGCATGTATCTTATCATTACGAGTCAATTTATTATGTTGTTGATTTTTAATCAGTTTTCAGTTGCTAACCTGGTTCTCTGCCTATCTGCAAAATTTAAAGCAATTTTATAAATGTAAAATCAAGAAATTCATAGTAATGCTTATTTTAACTATTCAGTACAAGCATGCCAGGAATCAAGATATAAACCACTGAAGGCTCTCCTCTTGTGATAGCCATGGAATTCAACCATTTCCTGGAAATGGTTCATCATTTCCATGCCAATTCCTGCTAAGTAACATGCATAAAATAAACCTATAATCCTAGTTCTTCTAGAGAAGTCACTTTTAATACACCATCTTCTACCATGTAAAAGAGACTCATCTAGTGAATTGGGGCTTTCCTGATGTGTAAAAATGAAATACTAACTGCCTCCTCTATACTATGTTTAACTTTTTGCCTGGTATGTTTATTACAAAGGCTCATTATATTTTATCACTTTAGGAATGACACACTTGAAGCCACGAAAAGTAAAATTATTCAAAATTTTCCTCTTAAGTTTTAGTTGGTTTTTGAGACACGGGGCCAACAGTTCACAACCGAAGATATTACATATGTCAGGCGGGGAGGTTGCATAGCCCTGATAAATTAAGTGATCCCTTTTTTTTTTTTTTTTTTTTTTTGCAATTTCTTTTGGGGTGGGGGGAGAAGAATAGAGCCGCGGTGCAGGCACTCTTAGGACTAGTTCGCCTTTGTGACGCAGGTGTTCAGGTGTACCGCTATGACATCACTCTGTCAGAGGCTCTACGATTGTGACCTCACACTGGCCCGGCCCAATGAGGAGCGAGCGTGAGGGGAGGCCGAAGAGGGAGCGCTGGCTGAGAGCGGGAGCCGCGGCGGCAAGTGGCAGGTTGGGAGCAGCTGGAGGGGAGGGGGCGGCGCTTCAGAAAGCGGCCGCAGTTGCCTTCCCTCCTCTTCCTCTTGCTGGTCCTGCTGCTGCTGCTCCTCCTCCTCCTGCTTTGGCTCCCGTTGGGCTGCTTGTACCCCTAGTGGGGGCGAGGCGGCGGGGATGAGCCCCGGTGCCCTGCAGCCGCCGCCGCCTCCGTCGTCTCCTCCGCTACCACCGCCGCCATGAAGCGGAAGACCTCGGGGGTGGGGAGCCGAAGACACTCGGCCCCGGCTACTCTGCCGGCCACGGCACCGCCGGCATCCAAGAAAACTCGAAGCTCCGCCACCCTGCAGGTCTTGGGCGAAGCAGAGGAGCAGACCCTCCAGACCCCCAGGCGCGAGATCTGCTTACAAATCTCCGGTGAGGAGTGGCAGAAAAAAGGGGCGCTGCGGGGATTCGGGGCGACTGAACCCCCCCCCCCCCAGTAGCGGGGCGGTTCGTACGGGTCGTGTCTGCGGGCGGACGACTTCTCGGTCTCTTGAAGCGTGGGATTCGGGGGGCCCTTCCGAGCCTAATTGTAGTAAACAACTCCCGTGGAGTTAGTTTCCAGAAGTGTTTCTTGGTTGCTCCGATATGGGGCTTTGATGGTTGTTTGAAGTGCTTGGGGGTCGGGGGCGACCCATAAACGGGCGCAAGCGTCTCTGGATCCGTTTCTCGTTTGAGGTGCCTCCCAGTCTCGGGTTAAAAACTGGAGGAAAATCTCACTGAATGTATGTTTTGAGAGAAGGTTTCTAATCCCCGTGGCTGTCCCTCTGGGGGAAAAAATGCTATAATTGTCTGAGGAAAACATAAGGTTACCGTAATACTCAGATCGTATCTTATCCAAATTGCAGGTCAAACCTTGGAAAATAACTTAAATGCTTCAAGCGTGAAGATGCAGTTTGAAAAAGACGAGCACTTCTTTCACTTTTTCTTGTGCTAGCTTCTGCAGGATTGGTAATACGTACGAGTATAGAGGGAAACAATACTTTTTAATTTTTTGCTTAATGGATCTATTTTCCTGGCTCCTGTTTTGCAAAACTATTTTTATGATTCAATACTGTTTTGGTATTAAAAATAATGGATAAAAAGGACATCTAGATTGTTTTGCCAATGGTTCCATTGTTGTGTTTTATTGTTGAGTTGTGTTAAAACTACGATGGAAAATATGATGGAAAGCATTGTATACAGCTGCTTGGAGTTATAAATAGGCAACTTTAGTGGCTTCCTTCTCTCTCCTTTGCATTTTAAATTTAATACATATTTTGTAGCCTGCATATTATCAAATATTTTGTGTTTTACATAAAATGAATGTACAATCTATGAAATACAATTCATCACAGTACAAATATTAATTTTAATTATTAATATTAAAATTAAATCTAACTGCAAAATTATTTTCCTGTTAAATTTTTAAAAAATGGTGATGGGGAGAGATGGCAAAGGGACAGGATGAAATTTTGCCAGACCACCTTAAGGCTTCCACTTGAATTGTCCTGTGCCCTTCTTTTTCCTCAAGAATTTGCATGGAGTTTTGTTATCTCTATTGAGACAAGAAAAGAGATGTCCAGAGGCAATTTCCTGAAAACTATGTTATGATGATTAGTGATTTCAGAACATTCATTTAGCCTGAGGAGATCTCCAGGATTTATTTATTTTTTTGGGGGGGGGAGGGTTTGAGGGAACAATCCTACCTGGCATGACAAAAGTAATTTCCTGTAGTTATGACTTTTCTCTGTAAAAGCTAAATGAAAAAAACAAAGTTGATGGATGTATAAGGCACAGATACTGTGAAAGACATGAGGTGACTAAACACCATAATGATTTCCAATCTATTATTCATTACCATGGATTGGGGCCAACCCCCCCCCCCACCTGAATGAAAACAGCTTTGACTATTCAGATCATTTAAATTAAAACCTACAGTGGGTGTCTGCTGTCTATGTGTTACAATTGTGACAATGGGAGTTTATGTTGAGGAAACTCCAGCTAGAGTGTAGGAACTAGATTACCTTTTTCATTTGACTCTTACCCAGGGGCCCCATTCACTATTGGCATGTCCATCTTCTTGTCCACTACTGGCATGGTTCACCTTCTTGTCCAAGAAGGTGAACCAAAAGGCAAAGTAGGCCTCAAGTGAAAAGGTTTAAGCATTGTAGGCCTATACTCTTACATGAAAATAGTTCATCTCATAAAAAGGGTTTGCCTGAAGTTCCTCTTTCAGCAACAGGCCCCTTCACTAGATCTCAAGCCCTTCTAAAAGACAGAAGTTCTCCAGGTTGTTATGAATGTTTAACTTAAAAAGCTGCTGAAAAAATAAGGAAAGGAGACAACTATGTTTAGTAACTGGTTTCTATGTGATTGTCTGGGTTCAATTCCAGGGAAATGGTGACCATTGTGGCCAGACCCCCTACAGGATGATTATGGCTCTTTAGAGACTGGTTTTAGTTTCAGATTTCAAGTCAATCAACTTCCTTCTGATATGTTTACCCAAAAGAAAGACAAGCCTGAAATTTATATAACCCCACTTCCCAAGAGAATTAATCTGCCTGTTTTATTGCTATACTGTCACCAAAATTAAGTTTTGAGTAAATTATTTTTATATGTCTAGAGCCAATTTGCAATTGTTTTTTTCTTAAAATATAAATTCCTTGTTGTAAAGTTTTGTAAACTACATTGCTGGAGGTTTTGAATTATGCATAAACTCTATAACTTGGAATGCTTTCAATTAGAATCACTATTTGTTAGAAAACGTACAAAATTGTCTGACATAAATTATTTGGTTCTTTTTTCTTGGTAATTTAAATTATTTAAACCAGCAGTTCAAGTTGCCTGGATTTAATCTGACCAGGGCACAATAGTAAACTCAGTATTGCTCTGAATCTTGACTTAAAAAGCATTATGTATACAGAAAAGCAGTCCAAACTAGATTATTACAATTGAACAGAAAAAAAAACTACTCATTGTTTTCGTATGGGATTTTATGACACTTACCCTTGCCCCCTTGAAATCAGCCTTTTAACAGTTAATCTTTAACTTTTAATAAAATAAAAAGGAATTATAACTGGCAATAATATAAAAGGATATATTATGAATATTGTATGCAAATTCAACAGCTATATTACAGCTAATAAAGAAGGCAGCTAGCAAAACCCTAATTATATTTTAGTCTAATTTTTCTTTTCCAAAGTTCTTAAAGCCTGTATGTATTGTAATTCTTGTCATATCAGCTTCATGTATTGGTTGTTAATGGGAATTAAGTTTTTTCATAGTCATGCAACAGCTTCTTCATAGTGTAGCATGCCATCATGATTTTACTACTATAATTGAAAAATATATGTACCCTATTATTTACTATGAGTTAAGTAAAACAAGACTTGTATTCACAGTCAAATCAGGTCTGTTGTAAAACCTTTTAAGTTCCAAGCTTTTGCAGTGGAAAATAAAACAGTTGCATCATAACAGTGTTGCCTTTTAACTTATTGAGCAAAAGCTGCATTTGGCTGCGCTCACACATCAGTGTCAGTGATTAGGTTCTTTTATCATTTAACCCCAAATCAATGTGTGAAGCAGCCATTTCATCCCAGAAGTTACCAATTTTTTATTATTAAGTATTTCTCAAGTATCTCAAGGGGTAGTCCTTTACAAGCCCTTAATTTTTAAAAACACATGATTGACTGTTGCTTCTTCTGCTATATTATGGTTGAAAAACCTCTGTTCAGATTTAAAAACTTTTAGTGACATGCAGCTTCACCATAGATATTTATACTAAAAGATTTACAATTGCTTTACAATAATTCTTAGAGAGAAATAGTGTACTTTCAGAATGTAACCTGTTTTGACAAGGAGCTATCTATTCATATAAATGTCATAGTAGTCACTACCTCTGTAAAGATACTAGACAGAATTGTAATGCATGTTTGTGTGTTGAAATATATTTGGCAAATCTGTCCTATAAAAGATTAAATAATACATTCTGAAGGACTGCTTTGACAGAACAACTCTTCAGTCTGGATTAGTCTGGAGCTTGTCTGGAGTTTCAGTGCAGGAACTCAATATTTTAGTAGTGTAGTATTATATCAGTCATGGGGCCACAGAAATATTTACCATCAACAGCTGCTCACAAGAATATATAAACTATTTTTAGAAAGACTGTGATAAATACAAATTGGCAGATCATCAACATCATATGTACTGTAATACGTGTACAATTTATACTCCATGTACCCAAATTCAGTAATATTTGCTTTGAGAAACTATTATTTATTAAATTATTGTTGTAAGTCATTGAGAGTTGCATACAAGTTTAATACATTATTATCATTATTACTATTATTATATATACAACAATGTGAAATAATAGCTAGTTCTTTATCTGGTGTTGACCTTCATACATATATTCTTCTCAAAAACCTAGGGAGTTGTAATTTATCCAAGCATTGTGGCCTTTTGTAATTGACAGTTGGAAATTTTGCCAAATGTACAAATGTACAAAAAACCACTAGGACCAACACAGCTAGTTTATGCCATAATCTTTTCGATTTTCAGTTCTTGATACTTTGTGATCTACTCCAATTCTTTGTCTTCTATTTTATTGTCTCCTGGTATTGCCACATCAATTATCCACACATTCTTCTTTTTATTATTATATGGACAGAAGTCTGAATCAGAAGCTTTGTGGTTTACTTATGCAGATTTGTAAAGTGGGAGACACAAAGCAGGAAAAATACAAAAGAGAAGCTATCTAAAAAAGGCATAATGTTAATTACAATGCAATATTAATTACAATATTTGAGAAACATGTATAGCTTCAATAGCATTGTATTATATATCCCTATTCTCTGAATAAGCATAAGCAACCTTGAGAAATAATACTACCATAAGCCATTACCATAGACTATTTATTTTCCATTTTATTTTAACAGTCATTTAAAAATACAACCAAATAGAAAAGAAATACATAAAAATAGATTTACAGGCTATATAAAATTGACAAGAATTTTCAAAGTAGCATTAGATTAATACTACATATAAAGATAAAATATCAGTTTTAACTATTACTGAAATTAAATCAATCATTAATTAGCAAAGGTATAATAAGAATCATCAATCAGAATAAATAAGAGAAATTTCTATTATAATCAAGTCCTATCCTTACTAAAATATTTTAACAACTTACATAAAACAAATCTGTGTGTAAAAATATAGTCCATAAATAGTTTCCAGATTGAATTCTATATTAAATGTGTTTTTAACTACAAAGTCATTGTTTACATTGATGCATACTCCCATGCCTTAGTCTGCTGTTCTTCTAAAGAATTAATTTTGTATAATTTCTAGTAAAAAGCGTAACATTTCTTGACAGTTGTTATCATATAGAGAACTAATAGCTGTTATCATGTAGAGAACTAATATACTTTGTATACTTTGCAGAAATATAAGGCTAAGTAATATTCAGTAGAAAAATAGCTCTCAGGAAAGAAAAAGCTACCCAAGATTTTGTTTTTGTTTTATCCAAAATTTAATATTGATGTCTATATGAATGATCTCTCCATGGAACAATTTTTTAATACATTCATTTTCATGAAAAATGATCATAGATTTTTCAAATTATAGCATCTTTCCCATTTGGTTATAGAGAATACTCTGTGTGGCTAAGCAAATCATGGCTATTTATAGAAGGGATATAATGGAACGTGCACCAGGAGGAACAGTGAGGGAAAGTATTGGCAACACACAGCTTTCCCAGAGAGAGATCCGGATTAAGATGCTGTGTAGTCCCAAACTGATGGGAGGAGAGGAGGATTCAGGATAGCCACACTTTATAATCCCTCTGGTTATATCTAGTAGGTTAGAAGGTTAAGTAGCTAGCTTTTGTTTGGCAAGAGTCTGTCTATTATCAGTAGGTGTAAACAAATGATTGAACTCAATTGGACTTGCAGAGTCATCTCTGGGCTTGGGACTTAACAGGGATCCAGATATTTTACAGAATGTATGATGGTGAAGTATTTCCAGGGAAGAAATGGTAACAGAGCTGACAATTGACAGAATTAAGAGCTGGTGAGTAGGCCAGCTCTTCCTAATTCTTGCCTGGACAAGGAAAAGACCTGAAGTTGCCCACAAATGCTCTAGACCAGGGAAGCCATCTTCACTCAAACCATGGTCAGCACCAGAATTTGCATGTTTCTTTTTTTAATGTTTTCAGAAATTGGTTGCTATCTGCTTTTTAGCTATTAGTAAACTTTGAATCAACAGGTTTTAAAGCGGTGAGTGAGTTTTGTTCACTCAATCCTAAAGAAAAAAGTTTTAACTACAATTTTAAGAACTTTATTTTTAAAAACAAAAAACAAAAGGGTGATCAGAACATTGGTTTGAAAAGTTATAATGGACTAAAAGCCCAGATGGATTTGAAATAAATTATACGAATCCTTCCTGTGGAAAAATGTTTTCATTCTGAATTCTTAAAAAAAATGATAGGATGGAACTTTGAAGGTTGAACACCTGAGGGAATCAGAAGGAATGAAAGGTTACAATTAAAGAAGAATGACATTTAAATATGATGTACGAATACAGAATGGTGCAAAATACATTGGATCTATTGAAGGATATTTGTGAACAATGGACCCAGTTACTTTTAAGAATGTCTGCTGCTATAAATAGATTGTGCTTAAAAGATATTATGGGAGAGGAGCAGTTTGCTGTGTCAGAGAGACTGAGCTAAAAGTGGGTTTTGAAATGATAAGCTATAAGAATGATATGGAAAAAGATGCTCTATACTGTATATACAAATGAAAGCTGATATCGTAATAATTTGTGGGAAATGGAATAGATTTAGGATAGCCACTCCCTAGAAATTCCCAAGGTATATCTGTTACGTTATGTTGTTATGTTATGTTGCACCTTCTATTTTTTATTGTTTTTACTTTGTTTTAGTTTCTGTCAGTGCAATTATAATTTTTAATAACATTACTATTTAAAACAAAGTGTGTATGGTATGTAATAGGTAAAGAGAATGACATGCATACATGGTCATATGCAGCCTCCAAAAATTTTAGCTGTGCCTCCTTATCCCCTTCAAAACCTGTTACAAATTGTAACTGTTAATGTGATACTAGGAGAAAAGTGTTAATAATAGACATTTTTTTAAAAAAAACTTACCATGGATGTTTTAATATTTCTATATTAAGGTAAGATATCCATTTATTTTACAGCAGGTTATAAATTGATTAAATAATAAGTATTAACTAAACTATATACTTCAAATTATTTTTGGCCTTGCACCGCCTTTTTTTTTTTTTTTTAGAATTTCAAGCCTTTTTCCATACTGTTGAATAGTTTGTTGTTGTTGTTTAGATTTTATGCTGCCCTTTACATACCTAATACTGCTGCCTTCTATTTTCTCCACAACAGCAATTCTGTGAAGTGGGTTGGACTGAGAAAATGACTGGCCCAAAGTCACCCAGCTGGCTTTCATGCCTAAGAAAGCCCTAGAACTCACCTGATTTCTAGCCCAGAACCTTAACAACTACACCATATTGGGCCTAGGTTCATGATCTACTTCAGATTAAGCAACCAAAATCACTAGGGTATAAGTAGATAAGGTAGATAAAACAAGCTGGGGTCAGTTTCTGGAGCAAAGTAAGGTATTCAGAATGAGGGGAATTATAGATTTGGACTGTTTCTTGGTGGCCTGTTACATTAGAGAACTACATTGTTAGAACTTGGCACAAAAGATACCTTTTATCCGAAAATCCAAATAGAGTAAGCCTGCTATTATACCAGAGCACTAATGCCATTTGTCCCAATCTGAAATACAACTATATATTGAAATAAATAGGAATGTTTTCACTAAATTTTATAGCTCTAACAGAAATCAGGGCAAGATAAGAGTGGGAGAATGGATTTTATTCCAGGTGATGGGGATTTTTTTTCAGCATCTTAAAAGTGGAGTGAGTGTGCATTGAACTAGCAATGCCCATTTAATAACAAAAGAAAATGGCTGAATTAAATTTGGTAAAGTTGCAAGCGAGCTGTAAAAGTTTGTGGTTCTTAAAATCATAGAATTAGAGGAATGCTGGAGGTCTTCTAGTCCAGCGCCCTGCCCAAGGCAGGAGTCTTTATATCATCTGAGACAAATGGCTGTCCAGTCTTTTGAAAAACTGTAGCAATTGAATTAAAATTCCATTGATTTTAATTGTTCTTACTGTCAGGAGATTTCTCCTTATTTCCAGTTTGAATCTCCCTCTGATGAGTTTCCACCCATTGCTTCCAGTCCTGTCCTCAGGTGCTGTAGAGAATAAATCTTCCCTCTTCCCTATGACAGCCATTCAAGTATTGAAAGACTGCTATCATGTCTCCCCTGGCCTTCTCTTCATTATGCCTAGTTCCCTTAGCTGTTCTTTGTGTGATTTAGCCTCCAGACCTGTTACCATCTTTGTTGCTTTTCTCTGCACTCTTTGTAAGACCACATCATCTTGTATCATTCTGATGAATGCAGAATTTTTAAAACATCTAATAGCCATATTGGCCCTCAGGAAAACAAATATAAACAAGTAATCCCATGGATTGTTAATTCAGAAATAGGTCCCATAAACTCTTGTTTGCTTACTGTTAAGTGTACACAATATTGAGTCTAAGTTATGTTGTAAATGTACATTTCCCATTACTTAAAACAAAGTATTCCATTATTCAAGGAAATTGTTCTGCATTGTCTGTTTTGATTATTGCAAAGCTTTTTCATGAAACATTAAACACACTTTAACTGCAGTTATTACTCTGCAAATATTGATAATTGATTTAGAAAGGTACAGCACTCTCTCTTTTTGTGTAGTAGTTTAAAGAAGTTAATTTTAAACTTGAATGATCTATTTTAGTAAAGAAGTAAACATATTACAAGAAAATAAAATATGCCTTGTGGGTAGGATTTCATCAATGTTTTAATTACAGATAATCCTCACTTAGCAACCAGCACAATTGGGTTCAGGGACTCTGTTGCTAAACACTATGATTGCTAAGCAAAGTATCATAGGCCCATGATGGATTTATTATCATTTACTAAATGCTACTAAGGCAGCATTTAACATCCAGCTGCCTGTAATTACTACAAATTCACTTCTCACCAGGCTCAAGGTCAACTCAGCCTTCCATCCTTTCTAAGGTGGGTAAAATGAGAACCTGGTTTGTGGGGGCAATAAGCTGACTTTGTATAAAATATACAAAATTATGAAGGCTATTGCTTAACGCACTGTAAGCCGCCCTGAGTCTCCAGAGAAGGGCGGCATATAAAAATAAATAAAAAATTTTAAAAAATTAAAAAAAAACTATATCATTTTGCATTTGGTTATATTAAGCAAGTCACCCTGGGTTATTAAGTGAGACATCATCATGTGACCACAGCTTATGATTTTAAATGCCCACTGGTTGCCAAACATCTGAATGTAGATCACATGACCATGGGCATGGTTGTAAATACGAGAACCATAACTGCAATAGTCATAAATGCGAGGACTGATCATAAAGTTACAGTGCAGTTGTAACTTCAGATGGTCCCTAAACAGAACAGTTGTTATGCTTTCAGGAGTCTACCTATATTTGACATATATACTATGGTTATAGCTATTAAAGCATTTAAATCAGACCTGTCAATCGCAGGCTGGATATGGCCCATGCAGGCCACACCCACCCTGGCTCCGCAAAGGCAAAAACATCCTGATATGTCATGATACTGCCTGCGATGCAATTGAGTTTGACACCTCTGATTTAAACCACTGATTTATAGCATTAACATAGTTCAAATACTAACTATAACAGGTTTGATTGATTTTTCCTTTGCATGATACATGTACAGTGTCTAGTCATTGTACAATGTAAACCAAAACTTAGCATTTATTTATTTATTTGTTTATTTGTTTATTTATTTATTTATTTTTCAAACTTCTATACCGCCCTTCTCCTTTCGGACTCAGGGCGGTGAACAGCCAAAATAAAAACATTTATACATAACATTATAATTAAAAACAGATTTAAAATAATTAATAAATTTGGCCCATAATTTAAAATTTGTCAATTTAAAATCAGTATCAAAATTTTAAAAACCAACCCTAGAATCAATTAAGTATGTAACAGTCACTGGTTTAGTCAATAAGTCAAACAATACTGTATACATCTTGACCATTGGCTGTGAATGTGATATGCAATTTAGAACAATTATTACGGTATATATAAACCATACTGAAGCTGTGAAACAAGAATAATGATGTTAATATTTAAGAAATACTGGTAGTTGAAAATATGGAAGAGACTAGGATGGTACCTTGCTTTAAGATGGAGTGCCCTATCGATGTCCAATTTAGGCAGTGAAGAACAAGCAGATATCCATGCTTATTATGGATTATTTCATTCTACTGACTAGCCCTCTGGGACAAAATTTCCAGATTCACAACATGTACCTTTGACTGCATGAGCTTAATCTTTAAGAAGTCTTTCAGGAATAATTATATTTTAACACCTTGCCTTTTAAGAAAGCCAGGTATTCCCCTCAAATTATGCAGTATTCTTTCAGTCTGCAGTAGTAGCTTGGTCTTTTCTTTTTCTGAAAGAAAGGAGGTCAAAGATATAGTGATCACATTTCATGCTATTCTATATTGGCTGTCATCCCTGTGAAATTCAAAAGCTTTTCATTTAGTAGTGTCAAAGCTCATCCAACTGTTCATGTAACTGTCAAAGGACAACGCTTACTCAGAGTGGCTTTGCACAGACAAGTAACAGTCACCTAAACTATGACACAGCTTCTAACTTTTTTCTTCCTTGGATTGGTTGGCACTTTGGGGAACCAATGTGCCTAGCTGTGCCTTGCAGCATGTGCTTCATGCCTTGCTGTAGCTGGATGCAAACCTAGCCCTTAGTGGGAGGAGCAAGATTTTACTACTGAGAGGGGCAATATTTGTTCTTGTTGAAGAAATATGTCATATCTGAGAAGTGCAGAACTTGGAAGTTTTCTAGAGCTCAACTGCAATGTTATGGTGTACTTTAAATAGACAACAAAATTACTGAGTTTGTTTCAGGTATATTAAGAGGTATATTAAGAGATTTTTAAAAATCTGAATGTTTTTTTTTAAATTTGTACCCTGAAACTCTTCCACACTCTACACTTAGCATCTTAAGTATGCTGCAACTAACTTATTACCATATCTCTTGTTTGAAACAGAAGAGAGCCTTAGGCATACAAAATAAATATACAATATTTTTGTGTATTTAAGGACTATTGTCTACTAGACTATTAAAATAATGAGAAGTACATGATCAACTCATGCAGAATTTTAAAAGCATTATTTTAAACAGTTTTGTGGAAATGGGACCACATCCAGTTTTCTTTTCCCATTACACGTAGTCTTTGACTTCAACAGTTTGTTTAGTGACCGTTCAAAGTTACAATGGCACTGAAAAATATGATTTAGGACTTTTTTTTCAGAGTTATGACCTTTGTAGCATCCCCATGATCATGTGACCAAAATTCAGATGCTTGGCAACTGGTTCATATTTATGACCATTGCTGTGTCATGGAGTCATGTCACCTTTTGCAGCCTTCTCACAAGCAAAGTTAATGGGGAAACCAGATTCATTTAACAATCAAGTTACTAACTTATCAACTGCAGTGATTCACTTAACTGTGGCAAGAAAGGTTGTAAAATGGGGCAAAACCCACTTAATAAATCTCGCACTTAACAACAGAAATTTTGGGCTCAATTCAGTGGTGGGCTGCTGACGGTTTAATAATTGGTTCGTCCAGCACCGAAAGTGTGAGTGTGCGTGCGCCTTCAAAAACACAGTGATATAGGATGGTACAGTGCTGGGGCGGGCCCACCTGCCCAGCACTGGCTCAATTGTGGTTGTAAGTCAAGGACTACCTTTATTACACAAAATGAATGAAAACTTTTCTGCAAAAAATCAGATGACCACTAGATGGCAACAAACAGATTTTTAAAAAGCTAACACTATGCTGCCTTCTACTGGTCACTTTAATCTTTACATTGATAGCCCGGCCTGGCGGAACAACAAGGTTTTGAGGGCACAGCGAAATATACGGAGGTCGGAGATCTTTCGCATTTCTGGGGGTAGTTCATTCCAAAAGGCAGGGGCTCCCACAGAGAAGGCCCTCCCCCTGGGTGTCACCAGCTGACATAAGCTCATAATATGAGCTATCCTTTACAACTATGACATTTGCACTGCAGTGCCAAATAATTATTTTGTACTATGGTCTTAATATGAACAGTTTAAACCCCTTGGTGATGTAATTACAACTTTACCTGTAAGTTTAGGATGATTATTGACCTTATTCTGCAGATAGGGCTTGAGCCTGCCCATTGTTGGTTTACTAACAGTTCTTGCTCAGATGTAATCTCAAATGCAAACAATAATTTACCTGTTTGATTAGTTAGTTGTTAGAGAGTTGTAAACAAACAAATTGCCCCATTTGTTTTCCCCCTATAAACGCCTCTGAAAAATAAGTGATTTTTGAATAGAATATCTAGCGCTTTTTTATATCAGATGTACCAGTGCTTGTTCAACGTTTGAAATCAACTTGGTGTCTTAGTATGACTAACAAAAAAAAAATGCAGCAAGTGCTTGTGGTGCGTGGGCCGGCACCACTTCCACACAGCGGGAGTTAAGATCATTTTTGTGATCCTTTTTCAAGCGCCTTTACAATTCGGCCTGGTTCCACACGCGAAAGTGTTGCTAAGCGTGTTTGCGGTGGAGCGGGTGTAGTTTTCTGCCAGAATGGCACGAGAAAGACACAAAGCTGCCAGGGGGAGGGGGGAAAAAAACCGGAGGCCAGGCAATGACCAAAATCTTCCATTCCTCCCACGAGGAAACTAGGCCAGGCCGAGGTTTCAGGGAGGCTCCTAGCCTGGGCAAAGGCCCATGGTTGCAGTGCGAAGTGGCCAGCAGTTGGCAAGGAGGGGCTCTGTTTCCTTCGCCAGCCAATGGCCGCTTCTCGGTGCGAAGCTTTCGAGAGCTGCCTCCTTGACTGAAGGGGGACGCGTTAATGATTGTTGGGAAAGTGTTAGTCGGCGCCTTTGGCAGAAGCGGAGGAGCTGGAGCCGCGTTCGGAAAAGCGAGCTGGGACGCCCTACGCGCGCTCTTGAGGCTCCTTTGCAGGCAAGCGCGGCGGGCCGGCATTTGGATACTGCTCCTTGGGCCGAACAAATCAGTGACACGGGGAGCTCGAGAAAGCGCGCGGGAAGGACTGGCGGCCCTCTCAGGCTGCCTGTTGAAGGAGGGCGCTGCAATAAACCCAGAAGGTTTAGGGGAAGAGGATTTTGTGGCGCCTTTTTTCAGAGCGCCCCTCGCCCAGCCGTTCGAGTTGGCGCGGGGAAACGCTGCTTTCTCTCCCACCCACGGGAAGCAAGAGTAGGGACTTTGCGGTTAGTACTCCGAGGAGGGAGGGAGAGATTTAGGAGTTTCTGACCGCGGGTGCAAAAGTCAGCAGCGATCTCCGCAAGCAGCCATTTCCAGCAAGCTCCGTGCCGCTGCTCGCCCAGTCCTTGGTTTCTCGGTTGAATGTTGATAAACGGAGATGAACGCCGCCAAGCGTTTGCCCTTCGGCGCGGAGTTAGTTAAAGGTAAGTAAACAGCGGACCTTTAAAGAAAATACGGGGGTGGAAAATGGCTTTCCCCTGTTGGTGCTTTTAAAATTCCGACGGAAGTTTTCCGCCCAGTGGGGGGAGAGGCCAACTTTTGCTCACTTGGTGCGGGGTTTCAAGTTCTTTGATGTAGGGTAAGCGGTTTAAAACAAAACACCAAAACAAGGTGCCGCAGGTATGTTGCATAACAAAGAATTTTTCTGTCTCCCATGTCTTTGTCGGAGCTTAAGTCCTTTAAATCTTTGGAGTTAAGTGGGATGATTGTATCTGTAGGGCTATTAGTCTGTTCCACAAAACTCCCCAAAATTGCGAATCACCACAGCAGTTGGTGATGTATCTACTGGCTTCCTTGCCCGCCCGTATACAATTTTTTTGGTGCCATTTTTATTAAAGTGTGGGCAACATTTTTGAATTTGTTAGGATTTCCACATGATGTGATATGTAGTAAGCTCAAGTGTTTTTCAATAAATACTTATTTTAGATAGTCATATGCTTGTACTATATGTAGCAAAACCATATTTACATGGAAATAATGTAACAAATCAAGAAGCAGTTTGTTGAACTTTTTTATTCAGAATAAATTAATTTACCTTTGTTCACAGTTTTGTTTTTTGTGCAATTTGGATGTACACTGTTATAATTTTAAACTGTTTTAATTGGGGAGTTGATTTTAATTTTTTATCTTGTTGTGATTTGTATTGGAAATTGTCATTTTGTAAGCCGCCTTGAGTCCCTCCGGAGAAAGGCGGCATATAAATCACAATAAATAATTAATTAATTAATAAATAAAAGTTTCTTTGCTTTTAAGAGAGAGTTCTAAAAATATCTCACATCTTTATGTTCTTTCCCCAGTTAGATTTCAGAGCTTTTCCAACCAATTAGAAATGAATTAGGTCTTAACCGCTACTGTTTAATCTGTATTTCCTGCCAGACTTTCCTCTGTTTAAGAAATCCTAACAATTGATAGTAATTTAATTCACTGATAGTAATTTAAAATATCTTAGTCATGGGAAGGAAGACTTGCAAGGCTCTGCCCCTTCTGCAACTCTGCTTAGAGACTATGTTAACTTAGTTACATTGTAGTTAGTTGTATGAGTAAGCAACATGAATATATCTGCAAGAGACAGTCTATACATGCAGTAGCTACCAACAGTGGCTTTTTCGTCATTCTTTGAAGCACTAAAAATTTCCAACATGGAAATTGCGAAGACTGGAAAACAATGTGTTGATATTGATTTATCTCATCTTTATTATTTTTTATAAATACCAAGACAGCAAACATATCTAATATAATAACATAATACTTGTTCCTCCTATTTCCCCCACAACAATCCGGTGAAGTAGGTTGGGCTGAGAGACTGACTGGCCCAAGGTCACCCAGCTGGCTTTCATGCCTAAAGCGGGACTAGAAGTCATATACTCTTACATCAATAGCATAATTAACAAAACAGTGCTTTGTTGATGAAAGAAACTTACAAACTTACAAGTTTCTAACCTGGTGATTTAACCATTGACCAAACTCTTCTTGCATAACACTTCTTAATGTGTTAAGAAGTGATGCCAGTAATTTCAAAAGTAGGCCATAAATACATTGTTCCTTCACATGATTCATTGGAATTACTTTAATGTTGCACAGAAAAGGATTGTAGTTTCAGTGAGTTAGGTAAGAGTTCTTTTTGACAACTCAGGTTATGAATTTGAATTTCTTATATCCAAATTTAACAGTTCATCCTCTATGCCATATTGAATAGTTATTAATATTTATATTGCCAATTTCCTGAAAGCATCAAATTCTGAATGGAAGTTTTTATTTTTGCTGTTGTGACTTGGCTAAAAAGAAATAGATAAATCTATCAATCCATTTTCTACAATTGTCTTTGTGTTCATTATAAATACTATTTTGGTGTTTTTGTTTTCAATTTCAGATCGTCTTTATTTTGCCATTCTGTTCCATAAACCAAAAAGCGGTAGTACAAGTACACACTATTTCTGCATAGATGATGAATTTGTGTATGAAAAGTAAGTATAATATTATTCCCTTGTTCTGCAAGACAGAAATAAAAAATAAGAGCAACAGCATATATAAAAAATACATTGTGAAGCTTTCTGATAAAATAAATATAATAGGTATCTAGTCTTCTATCATTGGCCAATTTTGGCCAGTTAGAAACCTTTGATTCTAGAAGCGTTGTTTACTATACACATTATTTGTGTATAGTAATCTTACAACTTTATTCCTCATAAATTTTATTCACATAGTTTGTAGGCCCTCATTACTTGTGACAAGGAATATTTGTGTGATTTCACTGTACTTTTGTGTGTGTGTGTGTGTGTGTGTGTGTATGAATTTTATATATTTGATTCAAGTCAATCTTGACTCCTAGAAGTAGCCTAGACAGATCCATGCAATTTTCTCAATAACATTTTTTTGCCATTGTGTTCTTCCCATTACTGCCTCAAAGTCACCTGGCTGTGGTTTCTAGCCTGATGCATTTAATTACAAAATTGGGTCTCTAGAAAGAAATTGCTCCCTTTTTTAATCTTGAATTTTCCAGCATTCATCTTAGGTGGATATAGTATAGAACATCTTAGTCTATTGAAAATGGTTCAGTTTAGAAATTGAAATTGAAACACAAAGTTTGGTTGATATTTTTTGCTTTGAAAAGATGTTTTATTGAATTTGGAATAAAGCAGTCAAGTCTGCTTTGAACTGAATATTCCTAGAGTCCAGTTTTCTAATAAGATAGGAAATGCTTATTGAAAAACTACTAAAATGTACTAAAGTAGATGATTTTCATATTTTCAAATACATATTTTCAGAAATTCTGCATCTGTAGGTCCTTTATCAGTTAGATACAGTGAAAAAGTGGGTCAGTTAAAACACCAAGCCTATTGGCATATATAGAAAGGCAATGATTTACAGTGATTCATTTAGTGACGGTTCAAAATTAAAAGTGCACTGAAAATAGTGACTAATGACCATTTTTCACACTTATGACTGTTGCAGCATCCCCCTGGTCACTTGATTTAAAACGGATGCTTCATATTTATGACAGTTGCAATGTTCCAGGGTCATGTGATCAGCTTTTCAGTCTTCTGACAAGCCAAGTCAATGGGGAAGCCAGATTCACTTGGCAAATATGACAAGAAAAATCATAAAATGGGCTAAAACTCACTTAACATATGTCTCACTTAGCAACATACATGTTGGGCTCAATTGTGGTCGTAAGTCGAGGACTACCTTTATCTGGGGTACTGAAAGCATCATTAAAGAAGTCTATCCCAGAGGGTGGCATTTTTTTGCATTTGCCTCCTTCCTAGGGTTGAGAGAAAGTGCCTAGCCCAAGGTCATCCAGCTGCTTTCATGCCCAGGGATTAGAATGCAAGGTCTCCCATTTCTAGCCTGGTGTCTTAACCACTACACCAATCTGGCTCTATCTTGAGGGGTTGCAAGGTTACTAAGAATGAAGGGATAATATAGGAAGACAGTATGAGTATATTTTCTGTCTCAAAATATAGTAATGTGTTTACTGCAAAAATAACTTTAAGCTGATTGAATTTCTGAAAAACAGAACATCCAGCATATTTATTTCTTTTCCCAATTTTTAAATTAAAAAGCAAAGGTCAGAAGGACTTGGCAAATACTTAGGGAATGCCATAGTGAATCATGTAGTTCAGAAGAAGTACTTTTATAAAATGCAGTTGGAACAATTAGCAGCTCAAATTAGTGGCAGTGGAAAGGGAAGAAGAAAAGATGTTAATAAATAAGGAAATGTATTTTTGCTTTATTTCTTTGAGAATAAATAAAGGAACCATTGAGTACTAAATATTGGTACTAGTACTAAGTATTTGCACAACTTTATTGTGCAAATATTATTTAATTTTTATAGTGAGATTGCTTGAAGCTTGTTTAAAGCTTTTGTAGTACTGTATGCATATTGTTTTTCTAAATGAACATTATATAGCAGTCAAGAAGGCTTATTTGAAACAGAACTCATTATTGTAGAGTAAGAATCTGGCATTTGTATCCATCAGTGTTGTCCAAGAACTGAAAAATGGAATGCCAGAAGTGGGAAAGAGCATTTTAAGTTGTAGGTTTCTAACTTAATTATGTCCTTCTTAGAATATTAGGCAAAAAAAGAAGAAGAATTTCAAAGAGTTTAAGAATGGTTAAGATTTTTTCTAAGGTGTAAACCTGGAAACAAATTGATACATTTGTTTCTTTAACTCTATAAATATTGCGATGTTTTAAAATTATTGTTGTATTTGTTAACTGATCGGAAGCATGATTTATGTTGAAGAATCAAGTTTCATGTTAAATTAAAGAATAATGGTAAATATCCATCTCCACAGAGTCTCCATTGAGTTGAGCTTTTACTTCTGGTAACTTCATAAACTTTTCCATGTAGCTTTCTTAACAACAAAATGGAAATAATTTGCCACTGCATTCTTTTAGGATGTTTTTTTGACTTCCCAGTCTAGCTTATAACTTAATGGTATCCCATCCAAGTATTAATCAGATCCAGCCCTTCTTTGTTTCCAAAACCAGAAAGGTCAGTTGGAAATACATTTTCTACTACAGAGGCTAAACATGCTTCCTTGATTAGTTATTGTGACTAAAATACTTGAAAGATCTATGTTTCATAAATTTACACTGGGAAACTTGTGGCATATTCTAGAATTCTTACTTCCAGATAAAAGTTAATACTAATGGCAGTGGATATCCAGTACATCTGGAGAGTCCTGAGTAGGGAATTGTGGCTTGGATGGTGTATCCTTGAATAAAAAGCAGTTGAAAGAAAGAGAAGATCTTATGTTGGAATACAGTATTCTCATTATTGGCCTCCAGAAATCACAAATATTAATCCAAAGCACTGAATATGGGAATGTATAGCATTGTTTATTGCATTTGTTACAAATGAAAATGGAGTTGCAGTGTTATTTTTCTTGATAGATTCAAAAATATTTCCTAACTTTCCATGGTATCTTACCATCCCTTTAAGGAGAGTTATTTTTACAGAAATCAAAAGGTTTGTATTTACCCAGATGGTTGAAATTATTGACTGTGATGAAGCTAGAGACTTCAATTCATTTTAATAATATGAATCAGTTGAATTGTATTAGAAAAGGCCTGCAGTCCAGAAAAATTGATAGAAAATAATTCTAGGTGTCAATTTTATGCAGATGAGACCTGTCTAAGTGGCTTTCTCATAACATTTCACTATGCTAAGAACAAAGGGTTGTTCAGTTTTCAAGCTGTCAGAGAAATTGCCATCTATATGCCTGAAATTTTTAGATGCTGATTTGTCTTCCTCTAGTCTAGGGCACTATCCCTATTCTAGTTCCCTCCAGTTATTTGGAAATTGAACTCAACACATCTGAAGGAATACAATGGAAAATTCTATTCTAGGTTTAGGATTTTCTCAGTTGTGAAATGTTTTGCCCTAGATATCACTAGTTGACTAAGAATTTTCATGTTATCTCTTGCATATTATTCACAGAAGATACAGTATATCTATCATGGATGCGAAGCAAAACTATAAATAGTTTGAATTTAGATAGCTTGTTTGGACTGGCTTTGTTCCCAATTATCTTATGTGACTGAGTTGATTGCAGAATTCTGAAAAGAAAATCTACACTTACGCATCGTTCATCCATAAATTGATACATATCATTTGGGATATGTATACCCTGCATGACTCATGGATATGTTTCTTTGTATTCTCCTGGAGATCAGGATGGTACAAATGATGACCTGCCTTTATAATCTCACTTTTAGTACTGTCATACTAGTTACTTCTTTGGTGCCTCTCTGTCAGTATAACCTGCTATAAGATCCTCTAAATTGTATTTTCTCTATTTAGCCATGACGAACATTTGGATTTCTGCATCTGTAGGTCCTTTATCAGTTACATACAGTGAAGAAGTGGGTCAGTTAAAACACCAAGCCTATTGGCATATACAGAGAGGCAAGTTCAAATCAATGAATCACGCAGAGTTGAGTCAATTAGCTCTCTTTGTGAGTTGATACTTCAGGCTTACAACTATCCTTAGTAGTGTAATCTATTTGCAGCATGTTACGTGTTCTGTTGAATTAGGCACGTTTACATTTTAATCGAAGATATGCCTACAAAATATTGTATTGCCTTTTCTAAAATGGTTTCACCATTTATTGACTTCATAATCTAGGAGATATTGCTGACTTACTTGACAATATATGTAAAGTTTACAAGATTCCCCCCCCTCCATTAATTAAATTGTGTTTCAGTGGTTATCTTGAAAGAGATGAGGGGAATGTGGCAGTTATAATGCCTATTTATAAAAATGTAAGACGCTGCAGTGGGAGTGTGTGGAGAGAATGTGGGATTTTTTTAAAACAGACATTTCAATAAGGTCTTTTTTTCCCTTCCCTGTCCTTCTCTTCTCCTTCCCCCTCCCCTTTTTCCAAGCTTCTATGCAGATTTTGGCCCTCTCAATCTGGCAATGATTTACAGATACTGTTGCAAGCTAAATAAAAAATTAAAGGTAACATCTAATAGTTTGGTCATTCTCAGTTTCTTTATAAAATGTTACAGGGAGTGAACATTCTTTTCTATTTGTCTTGTTTGCACTTTTTTATTATTGCATACTCCCCGCCCAGAAGAAATAATAAAATCAAGATTTATTTAGGCACTGTAGTTACTCTAGTGCAGGAGAATATGCCAGAAGAGTGGGAAAATACACGATCAGTTTTAGATTTTTATTTCAGAGTATAAATAATTTTGAATTCATAATATGGCTAATGATTAAAGGAAGAAACGTAAACTTATAAAACTTGAAGTCCTAGTAATCAGGAGCAGAAGAAATTATTGAGAAACTGTTGGGACTCTTCCCTGGAATACATTGGAGTGGTTGGTTATCAATATCTGGATTTTAGTTACAGAAGGAAATTTCTTTAGTATATTTTTAACAGCTTATGCTTATTCATAGTTATTCACATTCTTGAATATTTTAGTCAACTTTATATAAAGCATAATACTGAAAACACAGTTCTTATATTTTATGGGAATGTACTTTAATGTATAAATAAATCACAGGAATGAAATCTGTTCCCCGTTTCATGATCCCTCTGAAAATGAAATAATTTTTTAGTTACTATGTTTGTTTTCATCAGTTGTGTCATAGTACAAATAAATAGCTTGTAATTTATCTCTCTTTTTTCATTGTAAATAGTCACATGCAACAGCTGACAGAGCTGCATGGTAACTAGCCAGTTATTTTCATATGTGAAAGTAGTATCCATAGTATCAGTAATAATTGACACTATTGCAATATGTTGCATTGTAAAAACCACTGGAACTTATAAAATCAACAAAACATAATTCAAACTATTTTCCAGATGTTTTATGCAGCATCCAATTACTTACTATTAATCTATTAAAAATAATTTATATTAAAAATATCAAAAGTACTTCATATTATTGTGTAACAGTATATTTTAATTAAGTTTTTGAAATTCCATTGAAATATGAAAATCTTTTATTCAACATATAGCTGTAGTTTTAAGATTTTCAGCTGATGAGTTACTATGGAATTCAAAATATGTGGTGGCCTAATTCTTGAATTCTCTTACTCAAATTACTCTGCAAAACTTGGTTTCATGGTAATTATGCTTTCAGTGATCTAGTATTCTTAAGAACTGGCCTTTTTATAGATACACATCTTTAAGGATATAATCTCTGTATGTTCTAGGTTATGTCAGTATGTGTCCCTTTTCTGCTGTAAATGAATAATTATTTCTCACAGGCAAGAAAGAAAGTAATGCATCCTAAATCACTTTGTAAATTAGTTGGACTTATTAAATCAGCAAAGCTGAGAAACATTGCTCTATAGTAACTTCATTCTATAATTGAGTCAAAAATATTGAACAAACCCACCACTGAAGCATGCTGAAATCTTCTAAATTATTTCATTAAGCTAGTGGTTGTTTAAAATTTTGTTTCTTATATTTTTTTTCTCTCAGGGCACCTTCCCAATTTTAAAAATTATGAATGAAATAATGTTTGTATGGATTATATTTATTAATATTTGCCATATTAAAAATAAAATTGATACATTTGAAGACTATTTGGAATCCTTATATGGAATTATGTAAAAATAATAATAAATGTATTAGATATTAGATATGCCACATTTTGTTTTTATAGTGGATGTTGTCATGGAACTACTACTTAAATGTAGCATCTCTGCATTTGACTATTTAAATTGTATTTGGAATATTTACATTCATTAATATATTTAAAATCCAAGGATTACAATTATAATTCTGTTCATTTCTTGATAGTCTTTTACCATGTTAAGGAAGAAGATTGTTCATTATTGTGGTTCGGATCAGAAAAAGCAAGCCAATGCAGCCTTCCTCATAGGCTGTTACACAGTAAGTATTTTAACATTTTAAACTGGCAAGGTTCACAAATTTGACTTCTATTCAGTGTCAGAATTGGAAATAACTTTCAGCTTATTTGCTTTTTTACATAGTATATGAGTAGAAACATATTCTTCTGTGTTTAAAGATCAAAGAGTTTTGTGATGCATTTTCTTTCATTAAGAGCATTTCAGTATAAATTCTCTAGATGTCACACAGAATTTATTTAAGTAAAACAAAAATTAAGTTGAAAAACAGAACACTTTGCAACGGCAATCACAAAGTGGACTCAATTTGAGTGACAGATAGTAAAGAAGGAAGAGAAAGGCTTGTTTGAAAACAAGGGTAGAGTCCAAAAAGTGCCCCTAAACCAGAAGTCTTCAAACCTGGCAGCTTTTTGACTTCAACTCCCAGAATTCTCCAGCCAGAAGCCCACAAGTTTCAAAGCTGCCAAGTCTGAAGACTTCTGCCCTAAACAAACAAAGCTAAGCTCCATTATAGTAAGCATCCCAGGGGCTAGAAAAAGTGGGAGAAAACGATCCATTTGGTTTCATGGCTCACTACTTTATAACATTCATTGTTTTAAAAAATGACATACTTTGTATCAATACTTTTATCTTAGATGTAGTTTCTACAAACTTGACTCCTGCTGATTTTGATAGCTTTGAAGTTCGCAAGTTTGCGATTGCAGCTTTAATTTCCATCTTTATTAATTATACCCACTCCTTATTTAGCCACTATGTCAGTTAGCAATCATTTGCAAATACATTGATAATAAATTACAACAAAAATTCATTCTTTTGACCAATGCAGACATTTAGAATCAATTTTCCTATGCGTGACAAGGAACGTTTTCAGTGTGAGACTGATTAAGGTCTGATTAGTTTCAGTTTCAAGCCACAGATGAGCCAGTGGAAGGGTTCTAATCACTACTTAAGGTCACAGAACAGAGCTTCTTGACCTGTGGTTAGCACTTTTTAAGGAAATACTGTGCTGCAGAGAAAAGCAGCTCAGGAAGAGACAGCTTGTTAAGCCATCTCTCCACCCATAGAGGCAAAGAAAAGCGGGAATGGGTCAGGCACAGGTCACTGTAGGAGAAAACTGAAAGAAGCCAGTAGTAACCAATGATCTTTGCTCTCTTTCTCAGTCATGAGTTTGCTTAGCAACCATTTCACTTAATGGCAAAGTCGCTAGAATGCTACCTGAGGATAGGGTGTACTTATAATTTTTATGTAAAAGGTGCTGTTGAGGGTAAAACTGCCCTCTGCAAAGTGGTGCAATGGACCAGACAGCGAATAGATACGTTGCTTAGCAAAACACACAGATACTCACAGACTCTGAATGTTTAAAGAAAAATAAACAGTCTTTACTTGTAGTAGAAAAAACTTGGCTTCTCAAAACAAAGATAACACTTCTTCAAATAATCACGGTTCAACACAAAACATAGTTTGCTTACAATTCCAGTTCTCTTCAGTAACACAGACACAGTTCCTTTCAACAGTTCAACCTTCTAATAGCAGGAGCAGAAGTGAATGAACTTCCTGCCTTCTTTTATGTCTGCTTAGCACAGCCAATTAGTCATCTTGTAGCAGTTAAAGTTACAGAACATAGTTTTCTATATATAACCTACCCAACCGTAGGATAAGCATCCAACAGGTGCTTTCATTCATGTAATGAAGGAATCAACCAATGAGGACAGGGAGGAAAAGTGAATGGGCTCCTGACATGGAAGATTATCCTTTCGCATGTTACCTGTACATGTTAAAGTATGCTTGCTTTATGAAGAGTAAGTGGCATGATCCATTGATTCTGATCTGATTATCCCAGAATAAGAGTCCTGTTGAAAGTGACAGTCCTTCCTATTCTTAATAGCATTTGGAATTGTGATTTAATATTTTTCATAAAATCATTGTGCTATTCCTGTATTTGTTAATAGTGCACAAAAATCTGTTTTAAGTCATTCTTAAAGTAAGATCTTTTAAGTAAGATCCAGGATAGTAGTCATAATTATTTTCTCCTATGCATGAGGGTGGATGAGTGTCATGGCTTTGAAGACTACGCCTGAGAGCCGTATGGTCGATGTGCTTTGTTCAACTAACAGTTTATCATTGTGCAGTGTAACACAGAGTTTTTATTCAGAGAATCACACTGTTCACACTTGCTTATTTAATTGTGCTGAGGTACACATTCTTTTAATCCAATTCAGTTACTGCTAGCAACTGGGAAGGAAGGCATAATCCATTTATTATTAATTATTTTTGGCCTCAGTGCTTGATCTGTGACATAATATCACCCAAGGGGCTAGTTTTGACTGATTTGGGTGGATTGTAAGATTTAAATAGCAGAAACTACACTATCATAAAACAGTATTTTTTACATGATCTGGGAATGCTCTGGGGCTTCGTTAGTGACAGCGGCATGCAGCCAATGTGCCACTACTTGTCATCTCCAATTTACAGCATTCAACATTGTCAAACTTGATTTATCTTTCTGTTGTTATAGCAGAAGAATGTGGGTAAAATCATCTTTATTTTAACACAAGTATAGCCTGATCTGTTTTCATTCTAATTCCAAATGTATCTTTATTGCAGATTTATCTAAATTAATATTCTAGAAGGAATTTAAATATTTAGTTTGCGCAATTACTTAATCAAAAAATAATATAGTTTAATCAAATTAATTATTGATATAAATTAATTGGATAGTTGTTAACATGAAAACTTCAGCTGTAGTTATCTTAGAGACTTTTCTATTTTTGTGCACACAATGAAATGCCTTTACTAGGATGTGTAATATATGTATTATAAGATATACAATGTTACCCATGTATGTAATCGTAAACAAAATACATTTACTGAAAACCAGTGGTTTTATTCATATAAAATATCTTCATGTTTGTTTAGATGATTGAGAATATAATTAAAAACATGATTTTCTTGCTTATATCAAAATTACGATATATGTCTTTCAATCTAATAGGCATTTCTTCTTCTTTAAGATGTTTCAACAGATTTATTCCCCTCTCTGATGTGTGTGTGTGAGAGAGAGAGAAAGAGAGAGAGAGTGAGAGAGAGAGCGAGAGGGAGAGAGAGAGAGAGAGGGAGAGAGCGCTCAATTTATCTGGTCTTTTCAAGTTGAAACCCCAAATGCCTTTAGCAGATTACACAGGATAAGAATGAATAGTCTGCATTATATTTTATTTTTGATTGGCTCATGCCCTTAAGGATGAAAGTAGTTGTATTTAAGATAGAGAGATTTATATTGCTCAATGCTAAATTCCTTTTTCAAAGAACTTGTTATGGTTGTTAATAGCCATTCTGTTCTGGTCTCTACTAGGGTTTGAAGTTGTATTAGATGTTTCTAGAGGACATGTTAAAAATATTTAGTAAGATTTGAAGGCATATTAAATATGAAGAGTTATAATAACTTTCTACTTGATGTGACAATTCTTAATCATTATTACAATGCAAGTTCTTGTGTTAATTAACTGGGTTACTATAGCTTAGAATTTAATGTATCTAATTATCATCAGAATGTTAATATTTTCAAGCATCTCTAATGTATTAATAGTAAATGCGTTTTTCTAATGGTTATTGTATTCCTCAAAATATAACTGACAAAATATTTTCAAATTTTACAGTGCATCGCAATTCTGAAATATATTTTCAATCTTAGAAATAAAGTTATTTACAAAGTCATCCTATGTAACACAATTCAGAGAAAGTTAGAAAAACTTTCAGGTCAGTGATTCTTATGTACTTAATTGGTTCTGGGACCCAGTTCAGAATGTCATGTGCAAGCTTAGGCAAAGAAGAGGAAGCCTAACATATTCTTTTTCATAACTTTATCAGTAACACTTTCTGAAAATGTGTACTGTACACTGAATCAAGAGATTGCTGCTTGCTTCTTCTGCTCCATCAAGGTTATGAAATGTTGTAAGAACAGATTTTTCTCTTTATGGATGTTTTTCATCTGGTGATATACCTATTTTTGTTGTTGTTAAATCCTGTCAAGTCCTTTACTTTCCTACCATATTCAGTAAGAATTTCAAACACACAGAATGATTAGCTATGTAAAGTTCTGCAGCAGAAGAAAGAGGGGTTTGAAATAACAAAAAGATTGCAAAATTCCTTAAGACCCTATATATATTCTTAGTAATCTAGTTTTTAGTCTTTTGTAATAATTTCTCATCTCTATATGCCTTCTTATTTCACTTCTTATATGCCAAGCAGTATTGAAGTAATTAGAATGTATTACCGTGGACTTGTGCTGTTGGAAAAGCATGTAGGAAATGCTGAGGAAATGAAATAGCAATTAGAAATAAGATGCCGTTGTTTTTGCTTTGCTTAACTAAAGATTAATATGCCAATTTTGTCTTAAAAGGGAGCACTGTGTGGGAAGAAACATATTCATGTTATCACACTAAACTTCTGCAGTAGATGCTCTCAGTCTACTAATATTACAAGGATTAACACAGAATGTCCTTTCTTCTGTTTCCTTCATGTGTCTTAATTTAGAAATAGCTTCTATATGTCTTGTCCTCCTTTCTTTGTCTTCTGCCTCCATCTCACTTCTTCCTTCCCAACCCTGCATTAACTTAGTAACAGTGTTTCTTTTTCTCAGGCTTGGCACTAATTATGTTTGGAGGGCTACCGTTCTTGGGTCCTACCCCCCAAGAATTGCTGTAATTCAGGTGATCTTCTCCAGGACTCATCTCTGTGTACTTTATTTTCTCATCTTCTTCCTTCAGGGTAAGCAGTTTCCTTCACCTCTTGTGCTCCCCCTCCCTTTTTTTTCTAAAAATCCTTCCTAGGTTTCAACATTTCTAGTTGTAACCCTGTTTTAGATGCCGCTGTTGAAGCAGACACATCATCTCTGATGTAGCTTTCAAACATGTAACTTCTTTCCCATTAGTAGTTTGAAACTAGATGAAATTAAATATATGCCAGTAAAATCAGTTTTAATTTCTAGGTTAATGCATAAAACGTAATGCCAGAAGTATGTTTCATGTTCAGTGTGTAGATTTTCATAGGCATTTCCTTATTTTATTTTTTTAAAAAGTGTTCTTCAGATTTTATGTGGCTGCTGGTATTTTTCTTTTTGCTTTGTATAATGCTCTCCTTCTCTTTGAGTGTGTACTTCATACAGAACTCTTGTGTGTATTTTATCCAAGAGATGATATACTACCTTATCTTTATCCTATATTAGATGTCAAGGTTTACTTTCCACTTTACAAAGGTTTAAGAAATTTCTGCTGCTTTTATTTTTGCATTGTCAATTCATAAGTTTTATTTATGCACTGGTTTAGGATTATGATTTTGTAGGGATAGACTTTTTTTTTAACTTTATGAAAAGATACCTTTTAAATAAAAGATATAAACTGCTGGAGACTTGAAACTATCCTAAGACCATTTGTTTTTTCTAAAAATGTGCTTAACCTTACAGGTCTCCCTCTCTTCCAAACTTCGTGACAGCTGTTTTAACTTTGATTCAACTTCATTGCATGTTTTCAACTAGAAAATATGAGTAACAGTTTTGTATGTGTTCTATAAATAAGTTACTTTCGATGCTGCAGACATGCTGTTTCCCAACTGTTAACCTAGTTAAGAATGTTTCCTTCTTTCCTTTATTTGAGTTCAGGAACCTTCCTTCACAATAATTCAGTGTTAACATCTCCATCAATATTAAAAGTAATTGAACTAGAAGAATTCACTCCTAGGTTGGGGAAGAGAAAATGAAATCCATGACCTTAATTTTTTTTCCCAACATGATTGCAGCCAGCTCTATTGTGCCTTTATTGAATCTTTGAATAAATGTCAGAAGAAAATAAGGACGCTACTACTCAATGAGAATTGCAAATATATATAGATTTGTGTTGCAGGTTAATCCAGTTCTGTTATCGCAAAATGTATTCTGCAAATTGATACTCTTAACACCTAGCTGTCAGTGATTAATTTGGTGAAATCAGTTCCTCTAAAGCATTGTTACAATTAAATAAATATGAACTAATCAGTTTCTAGGAAGGAGACTGAGACTATAGGGATGAAATAACTTCTTCATAGTAAATATTAGTTTACTAATATTTATTTATTAGTAAATATTTAGTTTTAAATCAGAGTTATAAAAGATATAAAATAATGGTTATTTTTTTAAAAAAATCTAAAACGTTTCAAAGAAGTTAATTGTTGAAAAGCAAAGGTATTTCAGTTATAGTACATGTCTTTCTGGATTTATAGGTAGACCTTGAGTTACAGTAATTTATTCAGTGACAGGCCGCCAGTTTGACATCCCTGCTCTAAGCAGTTGACAGACTCAGCATACTGCCCTCAACAATCTGGCTCCTCATTTTACCGATCTCAGAAGGATGGAAGGCTGAGTCAACCTTGAGTTGGTCAGGATCAACAGTGGCAGTGGAATGCAGAGTTAGCCTGCAGTACTGCATTCTAACCAGTGTGCCACCACGGCTACACATGTAGTGTCTTCCTTCCCAGGCTTCTTGAGCTCGAGCCACTCACACCAGACCACCAGTTCCTCAACCCATGCACTGCCTGCACTGGGTCTCAGGGCCTTCTCTACCCACCCACATTTAAGACAGTATTGCTTAGCGATGGCAATCCCAGTCCCAATTGTAGTCAAACATTGAAGACTTAATGTACTGTACTATTCTCTCATATTTTCTTAACAGTAAATCTTCTCTGCCTTCCTCAGAAATTATAATTCTCCTTGCTTAACTAAGATGAGAGTTTTTTGCTTGCTGCCTTTCTACTTCTGTCTGTTTAAAATTTACTGTTTTTTTTTAAAGTAAAATCCAGGGAACAAATTTTCTTAATTGCATCCATGGTATTTGCCTAAGTGTACAATATAGTACCGCTTGGTACAGCTTTTCTTGTCTCTAAGGGAAAAAAGCATAAGCCTGCATTTTGCAAGTTAATTGCGTTCATCCAGCATGGTAAATATGGCAAGATTGAGCAGCATCTTTGTCTATTTTGCGCCTGGCAGGAAAAGGAACAACAAACATAATTCCATTACAGCCTGTTATATGTGAATATGTGCATTCACATTCTTCCTGTGTACAGATCACTCAAAATTCATTGTGAAGTATAAGAGTTATGTGCGGTAGAAAGACCAAAAGTGTGAAAATGATACTCCATACAAGTTATATTTCTTACGAAAAATACAACATTCTGAAGAAAACAGAATTAAGCACTGTAGCAGGCATGTCCAACCCATGGCTCTGGACAGCTAGTAATGCAGCCCCACAAGATTGTAAATTTAAAAAAATAGTATGATTTTTAGTGATATTTATATTCATTAACTATATTGACCAAAGATAATTCCTCTTCATGCAATTCTGCCCAGGTAAGCCAAACGTTTTGACACCCATGCACTATAAATTAATGGCTTTGTATAAATTTTCTAGAGCAGACATAGAACAGAGGTAAAGAACGATGGCCTCTTTATGATTTGTGGACTTCAACTCCCAGAGTTCCTGAGTCAGCAAGAATTCTGGGAGTTCAAGTCCACAAGTCATAAATGGGCCATCGTTCCCCACTCCTGTTGTAGAATGTGTTGCAATGTACCTACTTCAGGGGATAAGGCAATTATAAACACCGCCATCTTAGAAATCAACACTTTTTCTTAGAAATTTGTTAAATTTAAATTCCACCTTTTTTTCAAGAATTCAAGTGATATACTGTACATAGTGCTTCCTGCATCTTTTCCCCCAGTGTATAGGATAGGCCAAGGAATGTGACTGGCTCAAAGTCACCCAGTGAGCTGCTCCAGATGAAGTTATTTCCCCATTTCTAGTGCAGCACTTTAATTACTACACCATACTAATTCTTCTTCATTTATGCTCCCGCTGGATCCAACATTAAAACCACTAATTCTAACAGAATTAAAAGGATTATCAAGTAGCTTTGGGTAGAGCAGGGGAACATATCATTTCTGGGCTATATGCGAAGTCAGGAAATATGTCCTTGCTTAATGACACTAATTGAGACTGGAATTTCTGTCATTAAGCAATGCAGTCATAAAGTGCAACATCACATGATCATACCATTTAACACTGCCGGGTTACTGTCATTACTTCCTATGATAGCAATTTCTGGCTTCCTGCTGCTTCCCCGTTGACTTTGCTTGTGGGAAGCCAGCAGGGAAGGTCACAAATTGTGCCTGTGGGATGTTGCAGTAGTCAGAAATCCAGGCCAGCTGCCAGGCACCCTTATCACAGTCACATGACCACAAGGGCAATTTGACAGAACTTTGAAGACTGATCAAGAGTACTACTTGCTCAGTGCTATCCCAAGTTTGAATGGTTGTTGAATGATTGGTCATTAAATGAGGACCACCTGTAAAGTATAGTTGGAATGGAAGGTATATTTTCTTTTCATTTTAGGACAACCTTAATCTAGTCCTTGAACTTCCTAGCCAGGAGGTCAAATGAAACCATTAGTTTTGAAATTGGGTGTTTAGAAATGGTGCTAAATGTTATTTTATAAACATTTCCCCATTTTATATGAATGCACTTCTGCTTGTACAAAGTGTTTTACTTAATGTATATCTTCCTCATATTTGTAGTTCAAACTTAACATTTTGTAGTTATTGTCAGTATGACTTTTCACAGCAGTTTCTAATTACTAAGGTGTTTTTTTTGAAGCTTACATTAACTACATTAATTAACATGGCCTGTGAATTTCCTCTTCAAGGTTTATGGTAATAGCTAGTTCTGCTCATGAGAATGTAGCGTCTATTCATCAAGAGATTTGGGTGTTCTTGAAACAGGACTTGCAATTTTAATCTGTGTAATGGATAATTACTTTGTGTACAGCTATATTGTCTTGGGGATGCTAATTGGATAATAAAGAGTTGCAGCCATAGAATTATGTTTCACCTATAATTTTAGTCTTTACTTCATCTCCTAGGAGAACATTGCCAGTTTGGGAGACAGAAATTTTGTGTTATTTCGTTTTTAGAATGTTTTTAGTCTAAAACGGGTTGAAATTTATTAGAAATTGCTAATCATTGAGGGGTCTATTTCTTGCTTTCATTTTTTAATGATCAGAGTAGGTATCTATTTTATTAGTTATTACTGTTAACAATTACAATTAAATGGGTGATCTGAATACCTGGCTTGATGTGGAGCAATTAAATCACAGTACAATGTTAAGTATTTAAGATGTTGCCAGAAATCCTCAGTTTATTGTTCTATTAAATAAACAATAGAGACAGAATTAATGGACCCAATTTTTTTAGGACTGGTGGGAGTTCTGTGTCACCATTGTGCTAAAATGATACGGTATGAGTATGATGCAGTTCCTCAAGTATTCAGGTATTGGTAAAAGCAATTTGTCTAAAATAGTTCCCAAATGGTTATATTAATAGTAACTGTATAACTACAACACAGAACAGAATAATGTTGTGCTTCTTTAAACATTGATTTAACAATTCTTACTCATGTATGAAATAAATGACCTTTTGAATCATATTATATGGCTTATGTTATGAAGCAAATGTTACAATGAACGCATAATTAATTTTGAATTGTAGATTTCCTACCGTGGCTCTATATGGAACTTGAAAAGTACTCACATTTGTATGACTTTTTGTTCAGTTTCACTTACCTTATTACTGATTTCATGTTGGCTAGTATTTTTCATTTTTCAGTTCCATTCTCAAACTGTGTGTCTTGTTTATTTAGCAGGTAAAAATACTAGATAATTTAATAATGAATTTCTTAAAACTTCCATAAGAATGTTTTTCCCTTTCTTTCTTGAAACAGATAATATACCTGAGAGAATCTCCAGAAAGTGTGTACAGGCATTTATTATTTGGGAATGTTTCATATCTTCCATTCAGGTAAATAAAAGCATGCAATTGAACAGTGTCTACTTTTAAAAAAAGACATTACACTGATCTCTAACCCTTTGGAATATGTAAATTGGTATTTTCCACTTTGGCAATTTTGAAATAAGTGGACTCCCAACTCCTCGTATACTTACCCCTAGCTATGTTAGGATTAGGGAGTTGAAGTCCATATATTGTATCAAGGTTTTCTGTATAATGGCTACATTTTTTATTCTGTAATTGAGTAGTAAATATACATAAAATATACAGCCTTGCAGATGAGAATAGTATTTAAACCTTATTTGTGGTTAATTCTTACTTTGTGTGTGGTGGGAGGGGTTTGTTATGGTTGTTATTGTTTGTGTGTGTGTGTGTGTGTGTGTGTGTGTGTGTATGAATTTGGCAGGGAATTAAAGTGAATATCAAGGACAAGAAAGAGAATCATAAATAATCAGTGTTCCTAATTGCAGTTTGCAATGGTGGGTTAGCATAATGAATGAGAAAATATAAGCCATTATTTCAAAATGACTTATTGCTATAAAACAAGTAATGATTTATTTGACAACCCTCTCAGTACCTCATATTAAATTTAAAACATATCAAATACATTGTGACGATGTAATACCCGAACTCAGTTCCATAAAAAGAGAGATTCTCTGTTCTCAGAGAAGGGAATGGGGTAGGAAAAGGAAAAGAGGAGTAGATATCTATTCTTAATATTACTATTGAGGCTATTAAATCTGTTCTCTTGCTGGTGAAATTGGTTTGGATAATGGAAAAGACTGATGGGACTGCTTGTCAAGATGATAGATGGTGTCTATTTTTTTTCTCTCTCTCCCACATCTTGGTGGAATGGAATTTGTTTCTTGTTTTTGGATCAGCAGCCTTTTAAATGCCATGCGATAGAGATTATGCCCATCGTGTGCTCTGTTTCACTGCTGTGGCTATTTGATGTGTCAGATTTTATCTATTTAACAACTTTATTTATAAGCCCTCACTAGCATAATATGTTGGTGTAAGTAGAGTCTGGAAAAGCAATAAATAGATGCTAAAGAACTGGAGAACATCTGGTGGGTTTTCAGTCCTTACTAGACCACTTAATGCTGATGTAGTGAAAATGAGTATACAGAAATATAGGCAAATGAGAAACATCAGCTATTTTGTCTTGCAAACTGAATTTGAGCTCATATATGTATTCCTCACAGGGATGCTGCATTTGGTACCTGTACTTTTCATCTAACTTTGCTTGACTGTTTCCATGCCATAAATAAGGTTAGTATGTTCATGTAATATATGATTGTTGTTTATTTAAACTTGTTGGAATCCTAGGGAAATTTAATCTCTGAAATTAAATAACCAGAGAAATAAGTTAAAACAAATTCTGAGATGGTTCCAGGAGTGAGTATGCAAGAAGACTCTCAAGAATTCTTTGGTTGCCTTTCTATGTTATACTATTCATGCATTCTGACTTTCAAGATTGGCTGCTTATCTATGTTAACTTGAGCGATGAAAGCTTCATTATAAAGCTAAATAGCATTTAAGCAGTAATACCTGTTATGTGGCGCTTTTTAAGTATTCAAAGTCTCCAACTTTGATACGTTGGATTTGAACTTACCATGTCTGCTAGTTTACAGAAGTTGTGCAGCTAGTTTGGAAGGTTTGTGATGATTGGTAAATAAAGTGTTTAGAAAGAATGTTTATCATTAACTCTATTGGATTTCTACATGTTAAATTTATTTCTTATGGATTATAGGCATTGCAGTATGGCTTCCTTGATTTTAATACATTTGATGTAAATGAATATGAGCATTATGAAGTAAGTATCATTCCCTTTTCTAGTAATTATTTAGTTATTGTTGAGACTATATTTGCATAAAATTGGCACCTATTATTTACATTTCTGAATTTTTGAAAATAAATTTAAACAAGGGAGGTGGAAAAAATAAGTAACCAAACTAAACTTAAAATTGTCACATCACCATGTGAGGTGGCTTCTCAAGTAAGATTAAAAGTGTGATAGCATATGGGCTATGATCCCAGATGAAATTGAGAGTATATATTCTTATATACAACAAGACCTTTACATTAACAATCCTTGTCTCCTTTGTTTCGTTCACTAAAACAAGTAGATTTGAATGCTATATATCAGAAATGTGTTATTTCTTAACAGAGGGCAGAAAATGGAGACTTCAACTGGATAATACCCCAAAAAATCATGGCCTTCAGTGGACCTCACTCAAGAAGTAGAATTGAAAATGGTATGTATTAAATTATAAAGAATTTTATGACATTCCATAGGAAACTACCAGATACAGAATCAGACTGATGGTCAATCTGGTAGCTGCAGCTGCTTCATATTTACGGCAGAATATTCCCTTATCAGATTGAATGTGGCGAAAAACACCTTTGTATAGATTTGGATGCTCTTTTACCAATGGGTTGTATCTGACATATTTTTCTGCATTTGATTTTTTCCTTCAAGGGTATCCACATCATGCTCCCGAAGCCTATTTTCCATACTTCAGAAGACATAATGTTACCACTGTAATCCGCCTAAATAAAAAGATGTATGACTCTAGAAGATTTAAAGATTCAGGGTTTGACCATTATGATCTCTTCTTTGCTGATGGAAGCATACCCAATGATGCTATCATCAAAGCATTTCTGAATATTTGTGAGAACGCCGAAGGTGCTATAGCAGTTCATTGCAAAGGTATTAAAAGTGATGAATTCAGATCATTAATGTCTCATTGCTTATAATTGTGTTCATAACATGCCTTACCACCCCCTGCAGAACTCATCAGACTTGGCTCTGCCTCAGGATGTATTTTTAATGAGTTTGATCAAAATTAGATCATTTCACTCAAAAAGTTGAAATTAATCATAGCAGAGCATACTCTCTTTTCTCATTCTTAAAGAAGATAAGAGGTTATTTTGTCTTAGGCTAAACTATTGTGGCCTCTTGCTACAAATCTAATGACTCTATCTTTGCCATTATCTGTATGGAAGCATGCTAATCTAATATGCTTGAAACCCAAGTTACGAAATGTTAATATTTTCTGCTAAAAGCCCGATCTTACAGTAGATGCATGTAATTGTTCCAAGTATTTTCAATCAAAATTATTTGCACAAATGAATAATAGTGTAGAGTAGATCCAGGATACTATTCATACAAAACTTCAAACCCCCTCAAAGGTTGTATTATTGGTTTTGATATCCTTGAATTGGTGTAATAAAGTTTTTAGGATTTTTTTTCCTAATAGCACATTCAACCGCCTTGGGTTTTTGAAAAACAACTTTCAAGATTTTCCTATTCTTAAAACTTTAAATTGAAGGTTCTTCAATTTCTTCAAACCCAAATAAAGTAAATTTCCTTATGTTTTTATTCAGCTGGACTTGGCAGAACTGGTACACTTATAGCATGTTACATTATGAAGCATTACAGGATGACTGCTGCTGAAACTATTGCCTGGATTAGAATTTGTAGACCTGGCTCTGTGATTGGAACTCAACAACATTTCTTGTTGGAGTATGTAAACATTTAAATAGTTATGCCTATATTTATGTCTGTATGCAATTCCAGGATGATTAAGTGTTAAATATAATAATTGTTTTTAGTATCAAATTGGACCTCTTTAATCTGGTGTCCTTCAGATATGTTATCTAACCTGGCCATTGATGACAGTCCATTCATGTCTGGAAAGTACCAACTTTAAAGAAAGCTACACTTAAATGTATAATAGTTGTTCTTTTTTCAATACATATACATACATACATACATAAATACATACATACGAAATAGGTGTTGATGTACTCACATACAGGTAGTCCTAGTTTAGTGACTACAGTTGGGATCAGCAACTTGATCACTAAATGAAGCGATCATAATTCTTTTGATCTTTGCTTTGCAAGATTTGCAAAGGTTGTAAACATGAGGATTGATTGTAAAGTTTATTTTTCATCAGTGTTGTAACTGCAAATGGTCACTAAACAAGGACAACCTGTATATGTTGCAGTTATCATTGGATATTTGAACCATATAGCCATATAGAGAGTTACTGGTTATTTGCTTTTTAAGGAACTGGTCATTACTTTAGGTTCTGAATGGGATGAGACACTGCATTATGAACAACCTGCAATTGCCACTGTTTGGTCAGAATTATCCACGTCTATTCAGTGGCTAAGTGTGTTTTACCACATTAAGATAAGATACTAGGTTCAGGCATTTTAACCCAAAATACTGTTTATGTATTTGGTTTAACAAATTATATGAATCCAGTCATTGTTTTTTTTTTTTAATTATGATTTATAGCAGTCCAATGTGGGAAATGACTTTATAGTTAATTAACAAATCTTGCATAACAAGATAATGGATTAATCAGGGTATTGTCCTAAACTATAACTATGATTGTAAGTGTATCATTCCATATGGTCAGTTTTGCTTATTAAATACGTTCTTTGACAATCATTCCATTAACCCTGAAAAATAAAGTTTAGCCTCCATTTTCAAAATCACATTTCATCAGATCTGACTCTGTCTTTTCTGGTAGGTCTTTATACTCAAAAAAGCCAAGCTTCTGCTGTTTAGGGATGAAGATGGCTTTTGCTGAGCCTCTGCATCTCACCAGGCTGCCTTTCAAACTGTCCCAGTAGCTCAACATTTTGGAAGAGGCACAGAGAACAATGTGGGGAAGAAGATTGAGTGACAGTTGTGGCCTTTTCCATTAGCGGATACTTCTGTTAGAACAAAATGGATGGAACCAGATGGAAGACAGAAATAGTTGCATGCAATTCAATAGTGGCATTGTATAATTTCTAGGAAACATACGATGCAAGAACTAGAACTGATGTTATAGATGTGTCCTTGCAACGATTAATGTCTGATACTGAAACAACTTCATTTTAATTATAAATATGGTCATACATTGAAATGAGCTGGTTTCTAACTCAGCTTCTTTCTATTATAGGAAACAGCCAGAACTTTGGCTGGAAGGTGATGTTTATCGTTCAAAGCTAAAGAAGACTCAAAAGCTTGCAGTGACAAAAATCCTTTCAGGAGTAGATGACATTTCAATTAACGATTCAAAAAATCAGAATGCCAGCAGAAAAGATTCTGAACCGGTAATCATCCGCATGGTGTGCTGTTGGAAACCTTAGGACTGGTTTTTGTTGTTGTTTTTTTTATGTGGGTATAATAAAGCAAAAGTGATTGTATTCATTTGTATGGCTGTTCTGTATTTCTGTTCCTATCAAGCATTCCAAAAAATAGAGAAAATAATGAACAGGACATTTTGCAAGACAAGTATGGGCATAATAGTATTTTTTGCCAAAATACCTTTCTGCTGCTTGGGGTTACCTTTTGTCCTACTGATTTGACCTTCACAAAAACTAAAATAAAATGCTCAGAATACTTTTCATAAGAACTATTGGAACTGGGTTAAACAATCACTCCTATCTAGTACTGTGGTAAATATGAATCTTCAATAGTAGGACTTGGAAGCTTTGTTATAAATAACTTTAATGGCTTACCATTTATTTGCAGTACAGTGATGAAGAAGAAACACACACAGTAACACAAGGGGACAAGCTCCGTGCCCTTAAAAGTAAAAGGCAGGCAAAAGCATATTCAGTTCCATTAACGTAAGTTTAACTTTATTTTGATTTTGTAAATACAAACACTTTTTTCTTTGAAATTTGATTTGGTTATGTTCCGTGTTATTTTAAAAAGCTTGTTGTAATTCTTTGTGATTGAATCACTTACAAGCCTGCTCGTGATTTTATTTTATTATCACCAAATTCTTTGGTCTGTCACTAAGGCGTACATGTAACCTTTCTCAAATGCTTTTTTAAACTGAATGTTACACCAACATCTCAAAGCATATTTACATTTTGCTATCAACGTCAGCAGTATTGAAAATGACTCCTGAATGAAAGGTCAGATTCATTGTTTTGGTCAGAATAACCTTGTTTTTAGGGACTTTTGCTTAGGAGGCTGTTGTCATGCCTTGTGCTGGGATGGGTTGTGCTATATCATTAAATGTGTACGGTAAGTTTGCTTTTATTAAGGTTAGGAAAAGAAGCATAACTGATTAAAATTGCCATGCTTTTAAGAGACATATTTGAATATTGAAAAACAACAGTTTCCTCAGTGCTACATTTTGTGTGTACAGTATAGGTAAAATATAATATACATAAAACAGATTTAATCTGTTAATCATCCACAGAGTGCATGTGATATTGGGAGGTCATTTTGTAAATAAGGGGTGGCTGGGCATTTTTTTTAAACAAACAAAAAAAAAAAAACAGTACTTGAACCAGTCTAGGAATAATTCATACATTAAGATGAAAGTGAGTTGCAGAATAATGGCAAAGGTACCCCTTAAAAAACAGCTAACCTTTGCCCAGTGAATGGAAAACATTTTCCATAGTGAAAATTAATGGACATTTCTTTTAGATGAAATGTACCACTCATCTGCAAAGTTCTTGATTTTCCCACCCCCTTTTGACTTCATGTTCATCTCTTCCTCCCCACCCTCACTCCTTTTTAGATGTCTCCTAGCTATACTGGCCTCTGCTCTGAGTAGCATTGTCATCTGGTGGATTGTGTGTGGCTCCCTTCTTCCCAACCTGCTATTCTGTCTAGATGGTTTAAGAACATAGGTCCATCAGAACCTCCCTTGGGAGAGCCACTGTGTAAGTGTCCCTATTACATTCTCTTCAGTAGCTCATTTTCTTGCCTTAATCATAAGCGCATTGCATCTAGCTTTTATTACCATCTCCTCCCTGCCCCTCCTTTATTTAACTTCTCTAGGTACTTTTAGAAGCAAAAAGGGATGTAGTACAAGGGGTGATTTACCGTATCTGCCTTAGAATTTTCTTTTGAGCTGGAAGTCTCTTCTTGTCTGTGTGCTAGTCCAGATATTCTGTGTAGAAAACGTATATATGTGTGGTACTGTTTTTATTGTATGATGAGATTGCTTCCTTTTGTCTGCATGTACAAGGAATTTAGTCTCTTCCTGGAATCCTTTGGGGTTGGACCTGCTGACTTGTGTTTTCACTCCCTAAGTGTGAAGAGCTGTAAACAAATAATCCCGTAGTCTAGGCATTCAGTGCTATAGTTCTGTTATATACCCGCTCCTCATTTAGTGACCAAGTTCATTTCCAGTGACCAAATTGTTAAGTGAAATGATCACTAATTTAAATAGGTGACTGAAAGAGAGAGAGGGAGGGAAGGAGATGAAAGTCAAAGTCTCATTCAACTAAGTTCTCTCTTGCAGCTCTGCCAGCATTACTCTTACTGGCATGCATTGTTGCCAAGCACATGAAATTTGGTGATAAATGCATGCATTGGTCAGAAAATGAATGATTTATTACAGTAGTATTTGCAAATGGTTGCTAAACAAGGAGTGGGTGTATGCCCTTTTCCTTTCCTTCCTCTCCTGTCTTCATGAATGCTTTGAAGTAATTGCAGCATTCCAATTAGTCAACATAGTATGTGGCTGTACACAAAGTAATTCAATTAATAAAAAAGGTTAACATTTTTTAGATTGTTGTTATTTTAGACCATCAGTGGGAGCAGTGTTTTAAGTCTTAAGAATACTGAATAGAATATTAAGGGTCAAGTTCACAACTCTATTCATATTTATTTCTTGTTTGACTGACTGACTGACTTTTCTCTGCTGCCAAATTCCCATAGGCTGTAAGAAGTTTACAAACCACCAAAACAAATGTTATGAATAAAAAAAAATCAAATATATAAGAACCCTGGAAAACAATAGGTAAAATGCCATCCCATGATGTTTGGCAAAATCTCCACATTCCCAAATATCTTCCTAAAGATCCATATCTTCATAGACTTTTGGAAGCCCAGTATTGGGAGGACGACAGGTAAACTGTTCCAAAGGGGTCATCACTGAAAAAGTTTAACCCCAAAGTCAATAGCATCTGAAGGGATCTTCAGAAAGCTAGAATTACCTGATTTCATTGGATGTTCAGTCCGGAGAATGTGGTCTCATAAGTATCCATGTCTGAGCCATAAAGGTTTTAAAGTTGAAAAATAGAATCTTGAATAGCAATGAAAAGCTAATTGATATATGTTGCACGTGCTGAAGTACTGTTGTGCTGTCACAGGGGCAAATTTTGATGCACCCACAACTATACAGGGAGATGCATGCTATACTAGTTGAACTTTTTGAATGTTCTTCTAAGACAGACCAAGCAGATGAAACTGCAGTAGTCCATCTGTAAGATGATTGACTGTGCGCAAAATTCCTTGATCCAGAAATGACTGCATTTAATGCACAGGGTGCAATTGAAGAAAGAACCTGCTATCCACAGCCTCTAGGTGCTATTTTAACTGTAGCGGTGAATCCAGGACAATTCCCAGATTGTCAGCCAAATCTGTTCATGGCAGCGGAACCTAATCTAGTATTATAATCTTTCAAGTCATCAAATACATAACCCCTCATTCTTGGCTAAGATTCAGTCAGACCTTATTTTTCTCCATCTATATCTTTCCAGCTTTCCACATTGTTGTCACAAGCATACCTTTCCTTCTGCAGTGTCCTGTGGCAGATAATTTGATAATTTGATAGTTTAATTTTTCAGCTACTTAGGGGGACAAGAGCCACATGTGACCTTTTAAATGTGGCCCTCCATTTCTGTCTCTTCGTAATATTGTTTGTTCTTTGCTCTTATTTTCTTATTTGGATAGTAATGAAATATGATTAACAGTACAGTAAAATTATTTGAATTACATTTAGGCATATTAATCATTGGACATTGTGCCTCCTAATAATTCTTTGGAATATTTCACGTTTTTCTATACTTGTCTTAGAATCTTGTATTGGCCACCTTCTCTTTTGTTGTACTATTTAGCTCAGAATTCTTCTGTTTTTCTGATTCTAACTGATAATATGCTATAATGCATAACCAGATTATATTCATCTTGAGAAAACTGCTCATTTTATTTGAATTATTATTACTGAAAGATAGCACACTTTGTATTTTTATTTTTAAAATTGCAAAATATGTGACATTTCTACTATATATATTGTGTAAGGTGTTTGAAACATTAATGCCAGGTTTCCTGGGGATGATTAATCCCATTTTTCATTTTTAACTATACAATAATGAAATATTCACTCCAACTCAGTGAGATAAGTTATTGGATGGCAGCACGTTACCAAGAGGATGAGTCATTTAATCATTAACTATTCTTTACAATTTTCATTACAGTGGTAGTCATGAGTAGATATTGCTCATTTAAAAATTAGCAGAATTTGTGGGATAAAAAATTGTAGTTCATTGTTGGACGAAAACTGTTACCATCTAAAATTTTCCTTCCAAGTGAGATTTTTGTTACTTTGTGGAGGAAAGTCTAATATCTAAGGCAGGTGTGTCCAAGCCATGGCTGGTCACATGCAACCCTGGACAGCTAGTAATGTGACCCACAAGATTGTTAACTTTTGACATTATGTGATTTTAGAGATATTTATATACATTAACTGTATTATATACTTTATATATGGCCCAAGACAATTCCTCTTTGTTTCCTCAGGCAAACCAAAAGGTTGGGCATCCATGATTTAAAGTATGCTTACTGAAATCTGACTATTTAAAAAAAATAAATTTAGAGATATTTCCATATATTTGAAGAGATTATCAGGATCTAGAAGTCAAATACATATCAGTGATTTTTTTTCTTTTTTTGATACAACAGAATAAACACAGTTGGAAGGGACCTTGGAGGTCTTCTAATCCAACCTCTTCAACCCTATACCATTTCAGACAAATGGTTGATTATCCTACTTTCCACTGATATTTGGGGGAGGTGAGGGAATTTTTTTGGGGGGGAAATATAAACAGTACCCTCATAGCTTTGCAACTTTCAAGAGTACAGTACAGCAACTCATTTTGTCTTTTCTGTAAAATATATAAGTGTACAATTAATATTTGGATATATTTGCCTTCTGGCATACTACTAAGATTCTAAGAGTTTTTTTCCATTCATCAGTTCATTTTGATAGTTGAAGGAGTATATGGATATGCATGTAGCTGATTCTTGATCTTCTGTAATCTTTTTTGGCACATTTTTTTTAAAAAAATCTTATTTCTCTCTCTGAGAAGCCCTAAGCCAGAAAAAAGGTGGAAATACTAACATTTTCACTGAAACCTATAAAAACTTAAAATGTGAAGACTAAATAAATCTGTCCACACTATCCCAATTTTCAGATCTGGAAACCACATAACTCTTATTGTGCATTATATGTTTTCAGCTTGTTTGATATAATATCTTTTTCCCACTCTTTTCAGAGTAATTCTGCAATCCAGTGTTCAGAAAAGTAAACAGTCTGAACCTAGCATTTCTGACAGTGCAGGCCTTTCTAAAAGAACTACCAGGTCTACTGCAAGAAAAAGCAGTTTTAAAAGGTGAGAATTACTGTCCTGAATTCCAGAACCTATCAATTAATGAAGGCTGAATTTTTATATTTTCATGATTCATTTAAAATCTTTTTTTTTTTTTTTTGGCTGTGGTGGTAAACCATAATTTAGACTGGTAAAAAGGAACCACAACCTTTCACATTTCATGTTAGGTACAAAAAAGAAATAATTGGTAGGCATAAGATTGCTGGTATGAATGCAAAGCTAGAGTATTGTTTAATGTTATCTCTGAACCAGTTCAGCACATTCTTTGCATGTGATTGGAAAACTGAATTAATATCTGAACAATCTGAAATTAATTTGGAATTCCTGTCTCATATGTTTTGTGAAATTTGTAGATTATCTTTTTTTTTAAGTATTATATTAAGTTTGTAAAATACATTAAGTATCATTTCTATTTACATCGGAAGTGCAGTGTTTATACATTTATACATATACACAAGATATGCACCTGGTATTTCTTAAGCTACTTACTCCTTTTATTAGGCACATCTTTTTCTCCTTTTTTATTTTATCATTCATCCATTCATACCACCTTCCCCAAACAGTATGGTATTCTGAGTTTTCATCCTCATTTATTTCATGTGTTAGTTTGCTCATCTCTGCGCACTCCAGTATTTTCCTAATTATGTTCTTCTGTTGGCAGATCTTTCTCTTTCCAGTATTGTGCGTATGCCAGTCTTGCAGCAGTGGTGATATGTATAATTAAATACATCTTTTTCTTTCCATAATTCCTCTTTACTATTCCCAGGAGAAATATTTCAGGTGTTAATTCAATATCTTCTCCAATTATTTCTTGTAACCATCTCCAAATATTGCTCCAATACCTTTTCGCATCAGGGCATGTCCACCACATATGGAAGAAAGTGCCCTGCCCATGACCACATTTCCAACAGTTTGGCTGAATATTTGGATACATCTTTGCTAGCCTAGCAGGGGCTAGATGCCACCTGTGTAATGTTTTATACTGGTTTTCCTTATAAGTCACTGCTCTGGTCAATTTATAATTCCTATTCCATGCCTCTTCCCACTCGTTAAAATTTATACTGCGTCCAATATTCTTCTCCCATGCTCCGATTTGGTTTTTAATTGTGTCTTCTGTTCTATCTTCATCTAGTAGGTAGTTATATAGTTTGGCCAAAATATTTTTTTTCTGTTCCCATCAAAACCTTATCGAATCCACTAGATCCTAGTTCTAAGCTGCATTCTTCCTTGTCTTTCTGGTATCTAGACTTTATTTGTAGATAAGTCCAGGCATCGTTAGACTTAAGGTTTCCTCCTTCATCTAATATGTCTTTGTATCTACACATTTTCTTCATTCCCCATCTATTAGGATAAATCAGGGCCTCCATAATGGAGAGCCACTTTGGGACTTTTTTATAATATCGCTGTTTAATTGCGGTCCATGTTTGTATTAAAGTATCTCTAATTTTATGCGTATGAAAATATGTTTTCTTTTTCTTCTCTGTGTCCCATAAATATGTGTTGTACTTTCTGTAGGTCGTGGCCTTCCAACGTTAGAATCCTTTCATTTTCCAGAATGGCCCACTCCCTTATCCATATTAGCTTGGCTGCCCTGTAATATCTTTCCAAATCTGGGAGTCCAAATCCTCCTAAATCCCTTTTTCCTTACAAGATTTTAAGTGAGATCCTTGGTCTTTTCCCACCCCATATAAATTTCCTAATGTTTTTGTTAAGATCTAAAAAGAATTTCTTATCCAGATTTACAGGTATCGTTTGATACAAATACAATAATTTTGGGAGGATGTTCATCTTAATCGTGGCTATTTTGCCTAGAAGTGATAATTGTATTTTCTTCCATCTATCCAAATCTTGTTTTATTTTCTTAGTTAAGGGGATATAGTTGTCTTCCTTTAGAGATGAACACCTTGAAGTTATCCAGATTTGTAATAATTTGTAGATTATCATCCTCAATTACAAGAGCAAGTCCAATAAAAAAGGAATTAGAAAATATTTTTTCAAGGAGCAGCCTAGAAAATGAAGTAATTCCCTTTTCAGATTCATAGACTCAGCATTAAGTGTGTGTGTGTGTGTGTGTGTATAGTTGGATATTTTGAATGAGTGTCATAATATAATTCCTTATAAAGAAGTATTTTCACTGCTTTGTGATAAAATATTAGTGCAAAAGGAGTTTAGTCTCTCACCATATTCAGAGGTTTTGAGAATAGAGTTAGTTGGGGGGGGGAAACCATGGGTTTTTAATATGCAGCTTTTTTCAGTGGTTTTGAGTGGTTCATGAAAACATTGTGTGGCTTCATAACTCAAGAAAGAAGAACATATTTTATCATCTTTAGTAACGGGCAACCTGTTCATAATTACAAGTTCCAATTTACATACAAAACAGAGTTAAAAACAGACTTAGGAACAGATCTCATTCTTAACCCAGAGATTATCTGTTACTAAGTGAGAAAGGATTTTACTTCTGTTACTTTACTCGGCTGGCACTTCCCATGGTGCTAAGACATCAAATTTTCTTAATCATGAAACAGGTTTGGTAAAAATGTCTATATTCATGGAATTTATTATTATTTCAAAAAATCTTGCCTAACTGCATTTCAAATTCATAATCCATTATCATAGATCATGTTACCACTTAATCAGAAGATTGCCAGATATTTCTGGTAAACTTTCTGAATGCTTTCCTATTACCATTGAGGCTTCAGTGTGTGGAATTCTTTGCACTTTAATATTATTTGTTTCATTTCCATTATAATTTCAACTACACAGAATTGTCAGTTCTCACATTTTTTGCCTTTTTTTAAATAGCATTTTAAAACTACACAGATAGAGGAAGGTATTTTGGCCATCAAATCCAACCTCCTGCTCAGTGCAGGAATATAAATTAAGTATCCCAGGCAGATTATTATGTAGATATACAGCCAATGAAAAGGGACTCATGTCTTTATAATTTATTCTGTTGCTGAACCACTTCTATTTTTAATATTTTTATCTCTTGTAACCTAAATCCATGGTTCTACCTTTTGAATTATAAAGGGAAAAATAGGCATTGATATTTTGATGATAATCTTCAAATATTTGAATAGCACCATAGGGTCACCCTCAATTGTCCCTTCTGAAAATTATATATAAGCAGCTACTTAAATCATTCTTCATAGGGCTTCATTTCTAGTCTCCTTGAGTCTTTGAATTTTTTGTTTTCATTGTCTTTCTTTGAACCTTTTCAATTTTCAATGAATCATTGAAGTGTGGTGGCCAGAACATGATACAGTACTTTAACCATAACAGAATATAATAAAATAATTATGGAGCCACTGCTAGTCCATATTTATTTTATTGCACTTGAGTCTGTTAAGTTTCAGTCTGTTACCTTTTCTCCAAGCAGTTCTTTTCTACAAAAAATATTCTCAGATTTTACTAAATGAACTGTTGTAAATCGAGGACTACCTGTATTGTTTTTAAAAATGATCATTAACTTATGTTTTTGATTAAGTGCCTTAACAGAAGTCAATGTCAGACTCACTGGTTTGTGATTGGTTGAATCCTTCTTTTACTCTTTATGGAGATAATAAGGACATTTACGCAGTTCTACTCATCTGCCATTTGTTCAAAATATAACAAAGATAATACATGAGGTTCTACCAGAACCTTCATCTTGCTTCTCCACAATCTAGGATGTAATTCATCAGACCCTGCATATTTAAATGTTCACAGTTTCCTGGCAGAATGAAAAGTTACTTTGCTATTACTTAAGCCTGAAGCAAAACGAGTTAAAAAGGCTTTGTCTTTTATTATTGCTACTCTATGTGCTAATGTTTTTGCCTTCCTTTGCGGAGCAAAGATACTTTTACATTTTGAACCTTTTTCCCCCCCACAGCAAAAAAAACCCCTAACATTCTTGGTTCTTAGCACCCATTGCTAGTCTTAGTTCATCCTAAACTTTTGGTTGCTGACAGCATCTGTACACATTTAGGCTATATATCTGTGATACAGTTTTTTCTATTTTCAATATACACTAAATTTGCCATGCTGGTTTCTTTTGTTTAATTCAACTTTTTCTCTGTGGACTGCTTCAGATACATCATGTAAGTTGCATTGTATACATATATTCTTCTTTTGACTGTTTCCAGTAGGTTTATATCCTACCGTAATTTGTTCTGACTGTAATAGCTGTCAGTATAATGGAAAATTAACTAAGTAGTAGTAAGGTTTGACATTACCCATAATAGAGGAATGGTTGTTGAAAATGATGGAACTTGCAGAGATAGCTACATTGACTTTCTTGATTAGAGAAAAAACAGCTTCTACATTTATGGTTGACTAGAAACCCCTTATAGACTTTTTATATGAAACAGGAAAAAAATGCACTAATGACTTGTGGTTTTGATGATTAGCAAAAAATATTGGGTAATAGAAAAAAAGTGAGCTTTTTGTAATTCTAGAGTAAGATAAGTTTAATAATGCATACGTTTTGCTGCAGGAAAAATCAGGACCTTTCTATTTCTTTTCTTTCTGCACTTTTCTGTTTTTCTTTTTCTTTTCTTTATTCTGCATGACTTTTTGTTGTTTTTTATTTTTCTTTGAATGTTCAGTATGTATGTGTATTTGCTGTGTGTGTTTGTGAATTTAGTTACACACAAGAATTTAGATACAAGTAGCAGCCAAGAGAAATGCTACCCTTCACACACTTAGAACGAACGCTGTGCCTGGGCACACTTCAAGACTTTCTGAAAGGCTAGCAGGGTCAGGGCCATCCTAATCTCTGGAGGGAGTGGGATGTTCCAGAGTGCAGGGGCTACAGCAGAAAAGGCATGCCTTCCATTCCCTACCAGCCAAAATTCCTTGGCTGATGGGAACCAGGAATATGCCTAATCTGCCAGACTGGATTGGATGGGTAGAAACAACTGGGAAAAGATCACACAACTGGGAAAAGATCACCGCTCAGGAAACCCAGTCCCAAGCCATGAAGGTTTTTAAAAGGTGAAAAACAGTATCTTAAATTGGACTTGGAAACATTGGGGACCAATGCAGCCTAGTGTTACATGTGCAGATTACCCATCATCATTTACAACCCAAGTTGAAGCCTCCGACTACTCCTCAAAGGTAGTCCGATGTAGACAGTGTTGCAATAGTCCAATTGGGAGCAGTGAGTAGAGCCTCCTGGTCCAGGAATGTGTAGAACTGGCATACAATTTGAAGATGTGTAAAGGCTGTCTTTGCCACAGCTACCATTCCTCTTCCAATAGGAGCTGAACCCAAGAGGACCCCCAGATTGTGCACCAGGTCCATCTGACATAGTGCTACCACATCCAAGACCAGAGGATCCAAACATGGTTTTGGAATGCCCAAATACCCAAAGCTACTCAGTTTTGCTTGGGTTGAGCCTAAACCCATTGCACTCCATCTAGACCCTCTGAGTGGGAGAGCAGCTGCAGTTTGGCTTCCAATCTTCTTTGGAGAGAAAAAACACTCCTGCTGTGGACAACTGATTGAAAATAGGCAGATCTGGTTTCACAATACTTCTTTTTGGAATGCAGAAGTTTTTCCCATAGTGTTACAAGAATGTTTCTGAATAGGCAAAGCTCTCTGTAGGAGGAGGGGGGGGATCATCCTGGACCTTCTTATACAGGTTGCTTTTCTTCTGTGTAATCATCTCAGCTGATTCCATTATACAGAAAACCACTATTGCTGCCCAGATGCCAAGAACAGTTTCCTTTACTCTTAGAAGGTATAATGGAGATTGGATTGTGTGCTTTACCTCTGTTTTGGCCAGTTAGAAATGTTCTATGCCCCTTAGATCATCCTTCCAGACAGATTTCCTCAGTGCCTTCAACAATAGCAGAGTTTCTAATGAACTTGAAAAATTCTTAATTTTTTTTCAGGAAGCTATTTAGAGATGTATCTGTCTTGAAAATAACCCATGTTGAACAGTATAATGTAGTCAAACTTCCAGGAGTTGACCACAGTGGAAGTTTTATGAAATTTCTATTATATTATGAAATGATTATCATAATTTTATCTCATAAAACATTTTATAAAATTTGCCAAATTTCAATCCCATGGGAGTCCTGGGTCGTGGGTTTCAGACACATTCTGTAACTTAGCTCATTTAAGCTATTGTGCTTGAAAACATTTTGCCGTATTATGCACCATTTCACCCATTTTATTATTTAAACAGACTTTTAAATAGTACAGTAGGTTACAGACTTGGACATTGCCATATTTTTTCTAGCAATAGTTTACCTGGAATACCAAATCAAGTAAGCAGCAGTCAACCATGGTTTTAAATGGGTTTACAGAACACTGTTTTAAATATAAAGGAGTTGAGAACTAGCACAAAAGCAAGTAACTTTGTGTTTGGAAAACTGTTGAAAAATAATTATTTTTTGAGGCTTCTCTTCATTTCATCTACCCCTTACTAGTATTCTCTCTCTCTCTCATTTAAAACTAAAGATTACCATTTCATTCTGTCTAGAAATGAGAAAGAATATACCTCCTCATTTTAAAATATATTATAGTTTATAAATGTATGTGCTTATATTATGCTAGTGCAAAAAGCTGTGATAATCCAAAGCATCCATGCATTCTAAAATTATTTGTGTAGATTCCCATAAAGCAGATAAAAATGGATAAAGCATGGAAACATAGACAGGCACTGAATGGGAATCATCACAAAGACATTCCATATATTATTGATTGAGCACTGTGTCAAGCAACACTAAAGTCCCTAGAAAAACCTGGTGCATTTCTTTCAAAGCAGATAGTTGCCTTCTCTCCTGCCCAAACTAATTTATCAGTTTATTCGTGGATAATCTTGAATGTTTCCCAATGCTTAGGAAAAGAGGTCACCCTTTTTGAAAGGGAAATCTGTGTTACGATAAGATAGTCTGGTTGATGTCAACCTAGATATCCTATTATCATTAGAGATAGATTAATGTAATAAAGCACTTTATAGATACAGTATGATTGCTGTAGGGGGGTTATTCATAAATAGTACTAATGTAAGACAAAGCCCTCAGATGTATATAGATATATCAGTCGGCTTTAAAACTGGAATCTTAAACTCATGGAACATAATTTTCAAGAGTATTTAAATAACTCCCTTCCCTCTTTCTCTTGAAATTGGCTGGAATCCTATACTACAAATGAAAGAGTCATCCCTTGTTGCTTCAGTTAGCACTTTAGGGAACGAGATATTATGTTGAGACGATGAGTGGAGAGAGGATGGATTTTAAGAGACTTGAAGAATAGGAGCGAAAACAGTAAGTGTTAACCCTATTATTTAAATAGAGCTGTTTTTTCACTTATTCTAGTATTTTTAAAGTAATGAGTTTAAAAAGGTGTTTTAACCTTTCAAAGGCCACCACTTGCTTCTAACAATGTCAGTTGCGCTTTACTTCCAGATTTAAATTGGAAAATGAATGAAGTGACAGAGCATCATCTATTTAATCCTAACCACTTAAAATATTTTTTTTCTTTACTTTTTTTCTACTTTTCCCACAGTCTCATGCCTCAGAGGGAAAGAAGGAAAGGGGATGCTTTACAACAAATACGCTTATGGTACTTTTATCCCACTGATTTTTCTTCACGAAACTGAGCTTGTTTTCTAACAATGTAACCTGAGTGACTGACCTTTGTTGTTGAGGTTATATTATTTTCAGAAATTTAGCCTTTCAATCACCCCTTCCCTCCTCTAAGATGTTTTTGGTTTATTTGCTGGCTTAGTCTTAACTGGTTGTTATGATGGTTAAATCGTTCATTTTTAACTGGTATTTATATATGTATCTTATATATCTTATCTCCCATATATCTCTTTATCATTTCAGCACTACCCCTAAGCCAAGGACGAGAAGTGTGCTGCGTTGAACAATGAAAATTCAAAAGAATGCAGAGAGAGAAAAAGAGACATTGTTTTCAATTAAAACATTGAAGATTGATTTTTTTTCTTTTAAAAAGTCTATTTTAGCTCTTATACAAGAGTGTTAATTTATTATCACTACAACAATGATTTTTTTACTGCTTTAATAATGGCCTGTAAATTTTAGCCTTTTGTCTAATATCTATTTTATCAAGAGAACTTTTTTTTGTACAATGCTTAGGGATAAAATGTGATGGCAATCATTTAATCTGTCCAACAACTGATAGGGGGAGTGCATATATTATTTGTTCAATGTATAAATTTTCATCCAAAAATGGTTTTCTTTTATGATGGAAACGGAGAAATTGGGAAAGCGTACTCTTCTTCCCTTCATTCCCCCAATAATATGATTGCTCTTTGCATACATTACCTATCCTAATTGTATTAGGACTTTTATCATATATTTCTAAATTACTATCCACCAAAGAGTGCTTTATTTTCATAGATTTAGTTCCTAGTCTTGCAAATTATACCACTGCCTAAAGTGTTACTTACTACTTTTAATTAACAGAAACAGCTGGGAAGAATTGTAACAAATTATGTGCTGTTGGAATATCACAGTCTTAATTGTTGAACTGCTAATGAATTAAAACCTGTTGTACAGTTACTTCAGATTATAATTGGACAAAATGCACTAGAAAAATATGGCTTTTCTCTATGTAGTTTTACATTTATCCCTTTCTCATTAAAAGGAATGCTAACACTGCTTACAAATTGGCTCTCCTTACCCTGAGATCCTGTTCTCAGACACCATTCCTTCCTAGCATTAAATATTGCATGGTAGTGATTCTACTAATAGTCGTGCATTCATTTTTGCTCAGTCTGCAGAAATAGGTGGTTGAATTTGTTCTGTATGCAAAATTAGTGGCATATCAATGTTGTGATTCCAATGACATGTCAATAGATTTGATAGGAAAAGAGTTTAATTTGCCATTTCTCCATGTCATTAAAATTCAAAGTTTATACTTACAGATAGTCTCGATTTACGACCACAATTCAGCCCAAATTTTCTGTTGCTAAGTGAAACTATTGTTAAGTGAGTTTTGTCCCATTGTACGACTTTTCTTGCCACGATTGTTAAATAAATCTGGCTTCCCCATTGACTTCGCTTATCAAAAGGTCACAAAAGGTGGTCACACATGACCGTGGGACACTGCAACCGTCATAAATATGAACCAGTTGCCAACTAGCCAAATTTTGATCAAGTAATCATGGGGATGTGGCAATGGTCATAAATCACTTTTTTCAGTGTCGTTGTAAGTTTGAATGGTCACTAAATGGTGGTAAATTGAGGACTACCTGTATTCACCTTTCAGTGCAGAAGCAGCAGTAGATCTGTACTGAAATCTAAAGAAAGACAGTGAACTAAAATTATTAACGTTGTTAGTCTTCAAAACCTAAGCAATAATTGTTATAACTATTCTCTTGTCTCATTTGGACTTCAAAGTCCTTGCAAGGAAAAATGAGTTATGGATAATGCAGGTCATCCTGATGTGGGTTGTGACTCTTGTTAGCCCTAGTCAACATGATTGAAGTTAAGATTTATTGTCCAATATCTGTAAGGATAAGGGTTGCCCATCTCTGGTACAGAGGCTTTGCTGTACTGTAACCTACTCTATATTTCTCTAGTAAAGAATAATATGTTTTTTAAAAAATGCTTTCTGGACCTGAAACTCAAAATATCTGTAGCTAATCATACCAGTAAGAATGTTGGGAGTCTGTCTTGAACAGCTGCCTTGTAGGAGTAAGGTTAAATTTTAGGAACGTGGCTTTGCTTAAAAAAATCTCATAGCATTAGTATTAAAGAGACCTGCGTCATGTTTTAGGCTGATTAGTCATTTTGATATTCATGGCTACTTTAATAGATTTATACTCTTAAGTCTCTTATTGAATCCAACAGCCACTTCATGATGATTTGGCTACAACCTGGTTCTTCAGAAATTTTATTGAGCCATTCATTTCCATTGAAGAAGACTCTTTATCTATTTTTCTGATGATTGTCGTCCTTTTCTCTTTCCCCAGCATTATAAACTTCTCAAGAACACAAAGTCTTAGCATAATGTATCCAAAATATGATTATTTAAGTGTAGTCATTTCTGCTTCAATTGAAATTTCTGGATTTATTTTCTCTATAAACCATTTATTTGTTTTCTTGACTATCTAGGACATTCTCAGGAATTTTCCACCACCAAAATTCACAAGGATCAGTGCCCTTTTTATCCTGTTTTTTCAAGGTCCAATGTCTGCTTCCATAGAGTGCCAAGGCCTACATGATCTGAACTTTGTAAGCGTAGAAACAGCGTAGACACAGCATCTGTTTTTCATAAGGACTTCATTGTTACTCTACCAAGTGCTGTGTGCGATATATTTGTCAACAGTTTGTTCCCTTATTATTGTCTATCCTAAAAAGCAAAAGCTATTCACCATTTCATTGCCTATATTCATTGTCAAGTTAAGGCTGTTTGTTCCATCTGTTGTCATTAGTTTAGTCTTCTTTAGTCTTATACTTTTCCACTGTGCTCATTAAGTTTCATTACTAGAATTCTCAGATCATTTGCATTTTCAGCAGAAGGCAAGTTATTGGCGTTTCTTTTTCCAGTTTTAAAACCACACTCATCTTTTTCCAATCCAGCCTCCCTTATTCAACTTGTGGGTTGAATAAATGAGAAGAGAGTACACACCTTTGTCTGATTCTGGTACCAACCTGGATCCGGTTTCATATTATTTCATACTTGGCTTCCTATTCCATGAACAGATAGTCCTCGAGGTATGACCACAATTGAGCCAAAATTTATGTTGCTAAGTGAAACATTTGTTAGTGAATTTGCCCCATTTTATGACTTTTCTTGCTATGGTTGTTAAGTGAATCATTGCATCTGTTAAGTTAGTAACATGACTGTTAAGTGATTCTGGCTTCCCCCATTGACTCTGCATTTCAGAAGGTCGCAAAAGGGGATCACATGACCCCAGGACATTGCAACCGCCATAAATATAAACCAGTTGCCAAGCATTTGAATTTTGATCACATGACCACGGGGATGCTACATGGTTTCAAGTGTGAAAAATGGTTATATAAGTCACTTTTTTCAGTGCTGTTGTAACTTTGAATGGTCACTAAATGAACTGTTGTAAGTTGAGGACTACCTGTATATGCTTCATACAAGAACATTGAGGTATTCTAGGATTCCCTATTTACTAAGACCATTCTATATGCTAAGATGGTTGACACAATTGAAGAACTTTTTATAATCAATGAAATGTATATTAACATTTTTATGTTCTATAAATTTCTGAATTACCTTGAAGATACCGACAACAATGTCCTTTGGTTTTTAGATTTTTCTAAAATCCATTTGAACATCTGTTATTTCTCTCTCCACATAGAGCTGTAATTTGTGCTGGAAGGTCCTAACAATACTGTAAGACAGGTTTGTAGACTCTGTTAAGTCTACTCATGACCAATCTGTTGCCCAATAATGTCATTCTCCAAATTTGTGGCACAGTTTGATTAGAATCTTGATTTATTCTTCTATTGCTTACCTTACTTCTATAAATATTCCATCAGTTCTGGTAGCCTTCCAACTTAATAGTGACTGGAATGTTAATCTAACTTCATCTGATTTTTGTAAATAAGATATGTCTCTAAAGTATCATGGATATTATCATCTCTATTGGATTATGGGAGCGACGGGGCGCTCCCATGTGATATCCCTCCTGCGCAAGGTGCATTGGCTCCCGGTGGTCTTCTGGGTGCGCTTCAAGGTGTTGGTTACCACCTTTAAAGCGCTTTATGGCTTAGGGCCTGGGTACTTACAGGACCGCCTTCTGCCATCGATAGCCTCCCACTGGCCAGTACACTCCCACAGAGAGGGACTCCTCAGGGTGCCGTCGGCCAGACAATGTCGGCTGGCAACCCCCAGGGGGAGGGCCTTCTCTGTGGCAGCACCTGTCCTCTGGAACGACCCCGGAGATATGTAGGATCCCAGATCTCCGTGCTTTTCGCCGTGCCCTTAAAACTTTTTTATTTCATCAAGCCGACCTGGCTTGACACCCCCACCCCCTTAGATATTTTTAATTGTTAATTTGATTTTAGTTGGGGTGTTTTAAATTATTGGGCCAAAAATTGTTTAATTCTTTAAAAAAATTTAAATTTTGTATGCGATGTTTTTATTCTTGGCTGTTCACCGCCCTGAGTCCTGTGGGAGAAGGGCAGTGTGTGTGTGTGTGTGTGTATACACACACACACACACACACACACACACACACACATATATATATATATAAATAAAAATAAATACTGTACAGAATTTCAGTATACTTCTTCCAGCTTTCTATTTCTTTTTTTATATTAGTTACTACCCCTTGGCATCTTTTAGCATACCAGATTGGATCTTCCTTTTGAATTAAGAGATCTTTTGGAAGATCTCCTTGCTTTTCCTTGTCTCTGTCTATTGTTATAATATTGCTTGTCTCTTCTAACAGCTGTCCGAAATTTGTTAAGTTCTTCCTGAGTTTTCTATATATGGTTTTTTCTCTTGGCAGTTTCTGCTATTTGTTGTGACATCTGGTATAGTTTCTTCTATTTTATGATTTTTGACAGTCTCTTTTCACATTCATTCTTAACAACTTCCCTCTGGTGCCTTATCAATGAGGTTCAAAACTTCAAACCAATTCTGATGATCTTGAAAATGGTGAGTATATGCTCAAGATTGTATTGTGGAAACTGGTCAGTTTTCTTCCACTTTAGCTTGACTTGAAACTTGCACATGAGCTGCTTGTTATCAGTTCCATAGATATCCTGACCATGATTTTGCTATTCTCACTTGGCTCTTCCACCATCTTGCACTAGTAACTTAGTCAAATTGATTTCTAGGTACTTCAACTGATAATGTCCATGTAAACCGGCATTGTTTTGATTATTGGAAAAATACGTTAGCTTGAAGCTGTTAACTAGATAGGCACAAATAATATATTTTTCTTATTAATTTCAGTGTTCTAAACTATATAGTCCTGCTGTATTAGATATTTCTCCTTAATTGTGGGGAAACTGACTGTTGTTGCCTAACTCCCCCCAAAATAAATGAGCTGTATACAAACTGCTTAGTTTCAGTTTGACATTCAGGTGAACTTAAAACCTCATTATGAACTCATCGTATTTTTTAATGGGCTATAGTTATTTATTTGCTTTCTTTGCTGATTTTTCTTAAAAAGAATCCCAACACAAATCAACATTGCTCATAACACTTTTTAATAAGCAAAGTTAGATAATTCTGTGCATTCTCATATGAAATTACTTCAATATTTTGTGTTTATTTTTTAAGGATTTATGTTGCTTACACCTCAACTTTTGCCATTCAGTTGAATAGTTCACCATTTACTTAGCAGTTGTATTATAGACAAAGAGTTCTTCATTTATATTTATTGGAATATGAACAGTTTTCGATTGGTTTAATCTTCTGCTCTACTTTATCCACCATGAAACTGAATGCCACATGGTTACAGGTAGTTTTTGATTTACAACTGTTCATTCAGTGACTGTTTATAAAAGTATGATGGCGTTAAATGGACAACCTCCTGTCTGAACTTATACCACTGCAGCATCATGTAGTTGTGATCTGAACTTTTGTAATCCATTTAAGATTGCCAAACTTTCTGCGATCATGTGATTGCCATTTGCAATCTTCCATCCCAGCTTCCTCAGAAAGTCAACAGGGAAACTGGCAGAGAAGGTTGCTGCCACAGGACTCACTCTGCTTCCTAGGGGGTTGACTGAAAAAGGTCCATGAGCACCCACTTTGGGGCAGCCCATTTCCATTCTCCAATGGAAATAGTAGAAGGGCCGTCGGCCAGATTGATTTTGCTCCCAGGGAGGCGGAGGCCCTCGGCAAAGCAGTTCTGCTCTGAGGCTGGAAAGATCCATGGCAAACACCAACAGGGGTTCCCAACAGGCTCCCAAAAGTTCATGCTTCAAGACCCTCCTGTGAAAATACTCTCAAAGTTGGTTGGAAAAAGCCCTTCTCCCCTTTCAGAAAGAACACATTTGCTGGCTTTCTAGCCAGAAGGCCAGCAAATTCAGTATTTCTAAAGGCTGGCTGGGAGAGCCAGGATAACAGTTGTTGAGCAAAGCAGTCACATGGGTGCCTCACTCAACAACCATCACGATTTGGGATTATAATAGGCTATCTCCATTACAGTTGTATGTCAAGGACTATATACTGAAGGACTTGCTCACATATTCTCTTAGCAATTAGTTTTGATTAGCTTTATAAATTGCAATCAACATGTTCTAAGATCAAGCTGATACCAATATTGTCAGATGTATTTCTGTAGTCATGTTATTTTAACTAATAATGTAAATACTGGCTTTATTCTCTATAATATATCCTACCTTAGAATGTTTCCTGTATCTGTAGGAGAATTTTCAAGGTGGAGTGATTTAAATCAGCTAAATTAGTTAACAAACCCGTGTAATATTTTTAACCACACATTACTAAAAATAGCTCCCATCTATGTACTACTATTTTCAATATCGAATTAGCCTCATTGTTCAACATTTGAAATCCCATTTTTTATTTATCCTGCATCCTAACATTCAAGCTTCAAAAATCAGAGCACTGCATATTTTGTGTGCCTGATAAAGTTTAAACAAACATTTCGTACATTAACTGAGGTGGCTGTCACTTTTATTAGTGCTGATAAACTAATTCTACCAGTAGTTTGTTTCATGACAGACGAAAGGATCACTTACCTATATCCCAGTTATTCATTAAGTCTTCCCCTTAATAGCCAACACCCATTCCTAATTTTGTAACCGGATTATTTCTAGCCATCTCATAAAATCATGCAGCTTTATAGTCCGTACACAAAATAATATTTCGGTTGCCCGAGATTTGTGATTATCTGCTAAGTGCCATTTACCATTTTTTTCCTGATAGGATTATGCTTGAACCTTAGATTAAGATTAAAAGGTTTTTGATAAAATTACTCGGGCATATATGTACATGTTTCTACCTCCCTTGATTTTGGTTACATAAGCGTCAAGCAACTCAGAATGCCCTAATTAGCATGGAGGAAATCTTTGCTTAGATATTTTGATTCAGAAGCTTTACTAATTAATATCAACAGAAAGTACTTATTACATGTGCACAAAAGTGCAACACTGCTAATGAGAACTAAGATTCCTTGATTGTGGAACCACTGACTGTGTTATTAATGTTATAAACACAAATCAACCATGGAAAACCACTTTTAAATGGTCACAATCATGTTGAGCCAGTCTCCATAGAATATCATTTTTTCGTAGAAAGGCATAGTATAAAGTTAAATATCTTAAACCATCTTTTTTAGATTTAGTACTAGGTACTACCCTGTTTTCCCCCAAAATAAGACATCCCCTGATAATAGGCCCAATCGGGCTTTTGAGTGCATGGCAATAAGGCCAAGCGCTTATTTCAGGGTTCAAAAAAAATATAAGACAGGATCTTATTTTTAGGGAAACACGGTAGAAATGGTACTAGAAGCAGTACTAGTATCTGACCAGAAAAAATACTCCATATTTAGGTGTCTTACGTAGTCAAAAGATACGTTTAATTCTTTTAGGCTTGAAAACCAAAGAAGGCTCTCGGTTTTTAAGTTATCTTTGTTATGATTAAGCAAACTAAATAGTCTGAAAGATAAATTTACATTCTCATGTGGAACTATTACGATTCCATATTGGTTAGCACAATTTATTTTCTATCGCTTTAAAGTTATATCCAAATATTCATTGCTATGTTGACAGCTATGCTGTGTAAAAGCTTAAAACTTTCAGAGTTGCTGTAACAATTACAAACTTTAGGGGATTTTTTTAATGTATTGTTTTCAAAACTTGTACAATTTGTTCAAACTATGTGGTATAATCAATATTCCTCAGATCAAATTATTTTGTTAATGTATTTCAGGGTTAACTTGACACTGTTTAAATTTTAATTTGATAGTATGTATTTTTTCATCAGTGTAATTGAAATATAAATCTGGAGTAACATGTAAGAGAAAAGTGTACAAATAAAATCTATTGTTTATGTGAGATTACCCAAATGTGGAAAAGACTTAATGGGGGAAGGGGGGGTATTGCATTGGATTCTAAGGAAAGTTATTTCAGCTTGTATATGGGTATATATATATGGGTAAACCTTTCAGCAACTCCTTAAACCAAAAGCTGCTGTCTTTTCCATGAATTATTTAGTCAGTAATGTACAGTCTCAAGAAACTGAAGTTGGTGTGGCAGGTGGGAGATAACGTATTAGGTTTATCATTTTAAGAAGTTGCCAACCCTTTATATAGCAAGTTGGGGAACTGTACATAACTACAGAACATGTTCGTGACCTTACAGACCAGATGTGGGGGATACTCTTTCAACCAAAACTTGACTCCACCCATTCATTCTTTGTGAGATACATGCTTCTAATGTTCTTATTTTGCTGAAAAGCAGCCTTGTCTATCAAAAATCAACCATAAGCAAAATTAAGAGGTCCAACCAACTTATTAAAAGGATTCTACAGTGATAAATGAAGAATGCAACTGAAGTTGGTTTGGCAGGTGGGAGATACATATCAGGTTTATGGTGTTCCTAAAGTGATCTTATTTAATGCTCCTCTATGAAGAATGCTATTCTAATCAAGTCTCCCAGATAGGTAGTTTTCCATGTGTATGAAAATCAACTAGTTAGAAACAAAGCTGTTCCATAGTTTACCATCCTTTCTTCCAAAGCACTATTTTTTCTAGGATTTATTTGCATGTTGCCCCTCATTCTTCAAATTTTAATTTCCAAATTGTAACTTTAAAATCTAGTTTGCAGCTTTCGATATTAAATGATAAAAAAGATGTAAAAATAGCACCCCTGATCTCAACCAGTGTTTCCCAACTTCTGAAAATTGTAATTTAAGTATGGCAAATGCACACTTCACTTAGTGAAACTGGAAAACAAGTTGTCTAAACATGTTGTCCCCAAACCATCTAATATGGTTTACATTTGTAATAAAAGGGACAAAGACTCATCCATCTGTACCTGTTTGACACCATCATCCTGAATTTTTATTTGAAATTCCTCACATATGATACCATAAGCCTTCATACAACTAATCCAAAACCAGTGTTACTGGAACTCGCCTTCAAACCCACAGGGTATGTCTTAACACATAGTAGTGCAAAATTCACACACAAAAGTCATTTCTCTCTGTAGACTTCGGTGTTCTCTTCTACAGCAACATAGTATTTCCACAGCTATTTTTGGAGGTGTCACTAAGTTTTTTCAAGACAAAGCGGGAAAATCCTCAGGGTCATCTGGGTTTGGAGCAGCAGTATGCATCTAAAAGGAAAAGCAAAATCAGATCAGTTGGATAAGAGCTACATATTTGTTTACTAAGATACACATAAGTTTGACTTTGTTCATTAAATTGCTGCAATAGTCCAAGTACTATTTACTGTTTATCTTTGTTTATCCTAAATGTTTTAAACTATACTTTATTAGAATTTGTCAAAATGAGAACAAAAATAAAAGAAAAAAATACTATGACAGGAACGATAGGCACATTAGTGCACACCCCCTCTACTGACCACTTAAGTATGAAGTAGGGTCCATGGAAGTCGATTTGTGACTGAAACTGAAAATTTGTAGCTGAGACAACTGAAATCAGAGCATTCCAGACTTTGACAGCTCTATTACTGAAATCATATTTTTTACAGTCAAGTTTAGAACGGTTTACATTGAGTTTAAAGCGGTTGTTCACACACATATTATTGCGATTAAAACAGAAAAAGTCATTTACAGGTAAAGCATTAGTATGTATTATTTTGTATGCAATACCTAGGTCTGACCACAAGCGACGCAGTTCTAAGTTATCCAAACCAAGAATTTTGAGCCTAGTATAGGGAATTCTATTATGTACAGAAGAGCGCAAGACTTTTCTCGTGAAATACTTCTGTCAGATATATGGTGGGGATTCCAAACAGTTGAACAATACTCTTAAGATTGGTCTAGCATAAGTTTTATAAGCTCTAATTAGCAATACAATGTTTCCAGAAAAAAAGCTTCGCAAAATTAAATTTACAACTCTTAATACTTTTTTAGCAACGCTGTTACAGTGAGCTTTGGAGCATAGGTCGTCAGAAATAAATACATCTAGGTCCTTGACAAAGAGGGTCATCTGCTAGATCAATGCCACCTAGCTTATACTTGACATTCTGATTATGTTTACCAATATGTAAGATAGAGCATTTATTAATCGAAATTTGAAGTTGCCAAATAGATGACCATTCAGACACATAGTAGAGATCACTTTTCAAAACAACAGAATTATCTGTAGAATAATTTTATGTCATCAGCAAAAAGGACGCAATTGCTTTTAACTTGATCACATAAATCATTGATATGGAGCAAGAAAAGTGTGGGACCTAAAACACTGTCTTCCGGAACACCACTGTTAACTGATGCAGGATTAGACAGTGAGTTCCCTATTTTGACTTTCTGCAGTCTATTAGACAGGAAAGCAGCAATCCACTTGTGCAAAGCTCCAGAAATGCTGTAAGAGTTTAATTTCAACAGCAGTTTATCATGTACTACTGTATCAAAAGCCTTACAAAAATCTATATAAATTGCATCTACAGTTTTACCTTGATCAAGACATGGAGTCCAGATATTTTTACAGTGCAAAAGTTGTAAATTACAGGATGAGTTTTTCCTAAAGCCAAACTGTTTGTCAGATAGCAAGTTGTGTCTCTTAAGTGGTGAAATAATTGATTCAATAACTTTGCGTGTAACTGAGCACGAATTGGTCTATAATTTTCACCTGAACTAAGGTCACCCTTTGTAAAGATTGATATAACTATAGCTGATGACCATATATCAGACAGAGAATTAGTTCGAAATGAGACGTCAAAAATTATACACAAAGGCTCAGCTAGGATGGTAGCAAGCTTTTTCAGGAACTTTTATACATTTTATTATTGTTAAAGTTCTTTTTCCTAGCTTTATTTATTCAACCCAAGCTTTTAAAAATCAGGGACTCAGAAATTATGTTCAATGGATCCAAGTAATTTCTTGGGTAGGAGTAGGTTCTGAAGAAATATTTTAAAAATGCAGATTTTTCGGTACATCTACACATCCTGTGATTTCTGTTGCCTTCATTTTGCCCACGGACAATGCCATTTCGATTAGGCAGCTGTATAATTTGAATTACAGCAATGAAGTAGCCAGGGATTAGAATTGGCACATAGTAATTACCATCATTCCTGGCCTTGGCCATGAGTTGTCAACTCTTCGGACACGCCCACGACCTCCTCGTGCTCCTCTGGCTCCTCTTCCAGGACGAGGCAGATTCCCAAAGTTAATGTCCAGTTGAGAAGTGATGTCATTTGCTGCTTTTCGGGAAAAGTGAGAATCATCCTCAAAATCTTCCTTCAGCACCTATAATAAAATGCATCCACGTTTTTTATGGTTAAACCTAATACATCTTCAACTAGAAACAGTGCATCAAGAGCCAAATGATGTCTTTAAATTTAAAAAAGAATTGCCCTAGAAAAATAAAGGACAGTACAGAGACATTCTAAGGAGAATAGAACCCCCCAGAGAAACTGGGCTCCCTCTATGACTCATCTCACAACAGAGTGAAACACAACACAAAAACCAGTCTCAAGAGATGGCAATTCTCCACAGACACTTTCTTAATAAAAAAAAAAAAAAAAAAGCTCTTTGGTAAGCTAAGAAAGCAGCTGCTGGTACATGTCCACTCATTACTCTCATTAGTTGACTTTTAAGTGCTGAAACACAACTACACCAGCCAGCAAAATTTGAAAAATATGGATATTTCTCTAGTAACCTTGCAAATGCTTGTGCGTATATGTAAGTATGTGTAAGTGTACGGAAAACATATCTAGAGGATTCTTCACAAATTCACCAGAGTGGGAAAGAGAGAGGCTCAATTCATTCCAGCATTTATGGAATCATGCTACATAAATGCAGCTCTGTGCAGTTAATATATGCACACGGCTTCATTCTTTCATGTGAACATAAGGCAGTCTGAGTAAAATCCATTGTTTATTCTCCCTTTCTCTAATGAACATCCTGCTAAATGAAAGAACATACTCAGCAGTAGATTGTAAACTAGAAACTTAAACTGAACAAGTAATGTTGGAAGACCCACAAATGAGAAAACCAGCAGCAAAAATTCTTTCCTGCTATAAATGAATTATGGAAAAAAGAAACATTAAGACTGTTCCTGACATTGTTTTAAAATGGTCTGGGGTTGACATAAATTCTAGTAGTGTTTTTCAATCTATTCAGTCCCTAGCTAAAAATTTCAATTTAGTATAATCTAGACATGTTAACAGAGTTGAAAGGGAAAATGTTCTAAATTCTAAGGTAATGCTTACATCATCTCTATATTTTGACTTATGAATTACCACTGCTTTGGAAGGAACAGTGGTTTCGGGCTTCCGGATGTTGAATTCGGGCTTTGGTCGATTTTGCTCTTGAAGATTTTTCCATTCATCCAATGTCATCTCTTGAACTACTTCATCCACTGGCTCTCCTTCAGCAATTCTAAGGGTTTATAGTTGTAAAGTAAAAACAATTAGCCTGTGAAATACCAGTGAGAGAAAGGTAGAATACAATTTAAATGAAAACAGCTACTTGAATTTCTATAGAACATTAAATGGTTCCTTGTTTCCAAATGATGGGTTACCAAGCTTGTAGAAATGCTATAGCTTGGAGAGCTTCTATTCAATGCTCCAAGCAATCAGGTCTGCACTCTTCTAACATATTCTAGTTCCTATCCACTCCAAACCAGATATTCAGTATTTGTAGTTCACCATACGATCAGTCTGCATTAGGCTATTTTGGTAGGGTTGGGAGACAAAACTTTTCCTCAGTAAGATGCTTCCTTCTATCCCCTATTTTCATATTTTTAGGTCTTTTCTAAATACGTTTTTTTTTCTCAACAAACTCTTTTGATAATAAAGCTATAAGGACTTCACTTCTATTATATTAAAAGGAAAATAAGCACTTTGAACACAGTACACTGCAAACTAAATTCTGGTTTAAGTTTTTGAAAGCATGTGGGAACTCATAATTGCCATGGAATGAGGGCTTGCTGATTCAAACAGTGGTTGGTTTTGTAGACATAGCTAGAGATAGAAAGTAAAGGAATTGGGTTACTCCCCTTCCTCCTAAGATCACATCACTTAAACCAGAGGTCTGCAACCTTAAATACTTGAAGAGCCATTTGGACCCGTTTCCCACAGAAAAGAAAACACTGGGAGCCCCAAAACCCTTCCCGTGCCTGATTATTTCTTGAGCGGCCACAAAACTAGCATATGTAGTTGAATTAAATGTTCTGTTTTCTTATGAAACTTTTATTTTCTTGAATTTATCCATGGTTGGCCTACCGGGGGTTGAAAAACTCAATAAATTGCGTCCTGGTGGGTGTTGCACATTGGCAGTTGTGATGCATATTTTGAGTGACAAGGAGCCGCAGCAGAGGAGTGAAAGAGCCACATGTGGCTCCAGAGCCACAGGTTGCTGACCCCTGACTTAAACCAAGGGTATCCAACCAAGTTGTGGGCATCAATTCTCAGAATTCCCCTAACCCAGCATGACTTAAACTGTTTTCCCAGCCAGCTGTACACATTTCCTAACAAAGTAGTTGTTGAAGCCAGAGGGAGACCAGGCTGACCAAGATGATGAAGGTGCCACAGATATTACTTTGGAGCATACCAGATTCATTCATTCATTCATTCAAAAAAGAAATGAAAGCAATGTAGAGGGATGAGCTGACAAAGATCCATAGTACATCATGTTGCCTATAGTTTAAGTAGCACAGCACGTATAAATGTTTGCAACCTAGAATGTGGTTTCGTACTAAACCTAAAATCTGTTACTGATCAATGATAGTAAATTTAAGTCTTAAATTTGGTTAAGAAACGTATACAACTGGCCAGGCAAACCTGTTTAGATCAGATATCTGCTTTATATTTTGTTGGGTGTATATCAAAAATTACACTACAGTTTTGCTATCTGCTTCCTGCATGTCTTCTGAGATCAAATATGGTTTGAATACATGCTCAGTCTAAACTGATTGTAGCAACCCAGGTGCATAATCTATCTCATTTAGCAAGCTGAAATGTTTAGGTCTTCCATTACACTTCTCTGGCAGCACTCCTCAACCTAAATCCATCTAGGATTTTGAGGAACACAGATTCAAATTTTCACTTGCTTGCAAAACTTACTGGTTACTCTGAGCTAATCATTCTTTTTCAGACTAATATACTTCACAGGGGAGCTGTTTGAGAGATTGGGAAGTCTCCAATACATTTGTTGTTGTTAGTTGCATGCTACTTAATTTTACTATAGAAAATTCAAGGTATAGAATCAATACTAGTCTCTATTAATGAATGGGATAGCTCACACTAGAGACAGATCCCTGTCTTGAAATTAATCCAAAAAATGTTACTCTATTTTATTAGCCTGCCTGCCTGTCTCATACCTCATGAATAAACAAGGTCAGACATTGTCAACAAAAGAAGAAAGAATCCATTTTTATTCCAAAGTATGAGATCAATATATCCTGTTAAATACCATATTTTTCGGAGTATAAGTAAGATGCTCCGTACTATAAGACACACCTACCGTTTTTGATGAGGAAAACAAGAAAAAGAAATCTTCCTCCCAGCAATTTTGCCTCATTGCAGCAAACAGCCTTTACTTTCATTTTCAGCATAGCTTGATTAGCACAAGAAAAAAAATCTGCTCCCAGCAATTTACCTCCTTGCAGCAAGCAGCAGAGGCCCGCGCAGCAATAGGCAATGGCAGTCCCTGCAGCCTAAAACAGCTGAGACTCAGGAGGCCGATGCAACACACAATCAACTTGTGCTAATTAGGCTGTGCTGAAGCTGAAATGGTCTGTTTCTTCTTGCTGCTTGCTACAAGGAGGTAAATTGCTGGGAGGCAGAGGCCAAAGGGTGGGGGCCAGTGGGTGGGCGGGGCTACATTCCGTGTATAAAACGCACCCAAATTTTCACCCCCTTTTAGAGGGGAAATTGTCTTATACTCCAAAAAATAGGGTATGTACATTTTCTAGAAAAGTATATTCAAGAACTATACAACTCCACGGTGACTCTGGGTGATGTACAGTCTAAATTTAAAACAATATGAGAAGTACAGGCATTTTATACCCTATGGCAACAGTTCTGTTGCCAATCCAGTTCTAAATTAATTTATAGGGAGAGCAGAGTTTTCTTCTAGGGTTCTTGCTATTCCTTCTCTGAAATATTCTTTCAAAATCATATTGTTACCACATAGAGTTCAATGACGGCGAAAACGCAATATACAGATCAAAACAAAAATAAAAAGACTTCAATGAAAGAATGAACGAGATTTAAAAAATCAAGGAAATATTTGTTTAAAATCTCATCCCTAATATCTAGGTCAGAGGTCTTCAAACTTGGCAGCTTTAAGACTTGTGGACTTCAACTCCCAGAATTCTCCAGCCAGCATTGCTGGCTGGAGAATTTGAAAACCTCTGATCTAGGTTAACCTAAATATTAGGTTTTGCAGTTTATCCAAGAAAATTATAGCCCGCTAGTTGTTTGACAACATGTCATTTACCAGCTGGCAAAGCCTGATGTAAACCATGTTACTAACCATCTGGATAAACCACAACATATATTTCAATAATTCCAACAGTTTCTAAAGATCGGCTGAAATCATTAAAGCATTGTTATAATGCCCCAGGATAAATTCCATTTTCTAGGGGCCGTGCTGAGATCAGGTCCACTTGGCACACAGTTGGAATAAACTTCCAAGTGAAAGGCCAGATCTTCTGACAGAGATTTAAGGACCAACAAAAGCCAGATTGCCAAAGTAGGCCATACTTCATTGGAGGTTCTCCGTCGGGTGCTCCTGGGCTCTCTTCTGTTTCTGCAGTCTCTTCCATAGGAGCAGTCTGTTCCAGCTCACTGTAGAAATAATAATGCAGAGGTGAAATACAAAAGCTACACTAGACAGGATTCCTCACACACCTTAAACAAAAACATAGTTCCTCACTCTCTTACATCATCAGACTGGGAAAGCTGCTTCAGAGCCTTGGGGTGGTGTTGTGGTCTGCCAGCAGCCCGCGGACCTGGCAGCGGAGTCGGATGAGGAGGCTGGGGAGGACAATGGGCCAGTCCTGGAGTCAGGGGAAGGCCCGGACGAGGGCTCTGCGTCAGAGGCAGAGATGGGGCCAGGGCCATCTGGGAGTGATGTGTGGACTCCGGAGCCTCCAGAGGCGGACAGCAGAGAGGCAGAGGAACAGGAGGAGCCTGTTCCTAGTGCACGCATGTGAAGAGCTGCCAGAAGGCAAGAGCAGCTGAAGCAAAAAGGACAACTCGGGAGTAAGGCCAGAAGATGATTGGCCATTCCCATAAGACTTAAAAGAGCAGCAAAGAGCCATTGGGTCTTTGTAGAAAAGCAACATTGATTTCTGTGCTTCTTGTCAGCGTCTCTTGAACTTTGTGGGGGTTTTGCCAAGAAAACCCTTTGGCAGGTTGCCAAAGACATCAAAAGTTGGTGATAAGGCCAACGGACTGGTTATTAAGAATTTTGTTTTGGACTAAGAATGAATTAATTCTCAGCTGTTTTAATAAACTAAGTTTGATGAGGACTGAATTGTGTTTGGTAATGACTACTTGGGCCTTGGTCACAACAGGTGGACTCATAGAATATGAACGTCTGCAAGTTGCATGTTGCATTATGCACTGTATGAATCTCAGTAGAAGTATGTCATTAACTGAATAGAGGCTACCCAAATCTCATTACATAAAACCCCAGAAAATGCATGCCCATCCTTCTTCCTTAACCCATTCCTCTGGCACAAAGCCAACAAGGAGATACAAGCATTTAGCTTCTGTCCCTGATCATCTTCCAAGATATTCACCACTGACGAATATAGCTAGCAGTCATTTTTCTATTTAAATTTCAATCATTTCGTTTTCCCACAAAGACAAGCCTATGCAAATCTTTACTTTTCCTTCATGGATTACTATCTTTAAAATGATCTAAGCTGGAATTTGAGAAAGCCATCTGTCTTCAGAGACGGAGATAAAGGGTTTTTTTTCCAACTCTTGCTTGAAAGAAGATTTAATGTGAACCCACACACACAAATGTAACCACAAGGCTACGTCCTTTTATTACAGGAACTTCAGGTTTTTCAATGGAGCAAGACCCAACATGTCTTCCTGTTCAAAATCCTGCTTCCAAACGGTTAAAGCTGAAGAAAGCATCCAAATGTTAGTTTCTTTCTCAGTTCTTATGATCTAAGGCAAAAAAAGAGACAGATGTGTCTCAGCCCTGCTAAAGCCCCTTGAAAAAGAGGCCTTGGGGAAAAATAAATTCTGCACTGTTTACTGCAGCAAGATTAGTCTAGACTAGTGTTTCAACATAAAAAAGGAGGCAAGACACGGTGGGGGCAGGACAAGAGTAAAGGAGGAACTGCCTACAACTCAAGTTGGATCTAAGGTGAGATAATTAAGGAAATTCACAAATAGCAATTTGCACCCTTTCCTTCCCCACTGGCCCTCAGGGTGTTACATTACAAATCACCCTATACGTTTCATATTATTAAATTGTACACTAAAAACAACTTTTCAAAACCATAGGAAAGGGACAGGGTACTTCTCTTCAGTCAGCATCCAATAGTTAAAATAAGTATCTTTAATGTTATGGAGACATGGAAACGATGCCCTGGAAATTACGAACACATTTCTCATACCTCATATCATCCTTAGCAGTTCCCCAGTTACGTGGTCCACTTCCGCCTCTTTTATCTTCTGCACGGACTCCTCTGTAGATAGAAATTTCATTTGTCTTAGAAATTAAATCATGTATATTCACAGAACTATGCAGGTTTTTACCAGCTTGAAATCACTTCCCAAGCAGGTGTGTGAAATTCCACTCTCAGAATTTGAGAATTTTGAGAGCTGAAGTCCCATGTCTGGAGAGCATCCCCAAGAAGCAGAGCTACAAAAGATTAAATTTTACAAAAGTATCAGCATTCCCATCATATTTATTTAAGACTCCTTATTATGAAGCTATTACTTATTTTGTAAATATATACTTTTGGGACCAGCTGATTCCAGGACAGTAGCCAACAGTTATTAAAAAGTTTTACACATTAATAAATCAAATACATGTAAAAAAAAAGTTAATCAATTACAAGTCATAGAACAGCAAAGCCAATTTTCATGCCAAATTCCTGTCTGAATATAAACATTTTGTTTGTTGACAAAAGGATAATACATAAGGGAGCCAACCTCACATTTCTTAGCAATAAGTTCAAAGATTGATTTAAAAACGACAAATGCACATACAAAGCAGCACTTACGTTTTGTCACTCCCGCTCTGCCGGTCAAATTCCCGCTTCCCTCTTTGATCAAAGCCATTGAAGGTCCTGTTCATACCACCACCTCTGCCTCTGCCCTGCAATCCGCCCCTTCCTCCCCCACGACCTCTCATTGGCCTTTCCCGATCAAAGCGCTCTATTGGTCTGAAAACAAAAGGAATCATCCGTCAGTTGTTTACTAAATCAAAGGTAATATATTGTTACACCTTGGTCCTTAAATCTGTTGTCATTATCTAGAATAATGGAAGTCATTTTCAATAAGCTCTGTCAATATTCCAAATGCAGCACTGAACAAGTTTCTAATTTCAGTTCATTCATTCATTCTACGCTTGAGAGATTCTGCAGGTTAGAATTTCAATACTAGAACATCCATGGTACATTTACAGGTAATCCTCAATTTACAGCCACAATTGAGTCCCAAATTTATGTTAAGTGAGAAATTTGCTAGAATAGAATAGAATAGAATAGAATAGAATAGAATAGAATAGAATAGAATAGAATAGAATAGAATAGAATAGAATAGAATAGAATAGAATTCTTTATTGGCCAAAAGTGTAACTGGACACACAAGGAATTTGTCTTGGTGCATATCCTCTCAGTGTACATAAAAGAAAAGATACGTTCATCAAGAATCATAAGGTACTTGGAAGAAGGAAGATCCACCAGCCATTGAGGAATGGACATTAAAAGTGGTGCATTTGGCAGAGATGGCAAAAATTTCATCATACCTTAAAAATCATTCAAATGAAAGATACATATCAGAATGGAGAAGATGGATTGACTATATACAAAAAAAGTATTCGAACAAGAAGATTCATATAGCTTATGAATGAAATATTTTTAAGTAGTTTATGTTTATAGTTTTTGAGTTATAAGGAGTTAAAGATTTAGGGAGAATATGAATGCAATAATTTGTTAGCATATTTTAGCTTTATGTTTGTGAATGCTATACCCTGTGCCTGTTCTGGGAAGTCTAGGGAGGGGGGTGGGGGGGAAGGAGGGGAAGGGGTGGGTGGGAGGGAGGGGGTGGAGGGGGTTGAGGGGGGAAGGGTGTGGGGGGGGGGAGAAAATGTTTGTATTTCCTATAAAACTTTTCAATTTAAAAAAAAAGAATCATAAGGTACAACACTTAATGATAGTCATAGGGTACAAATAAGAAATCAGGAAACAATAGCAATATCAATAAAGTAAGTGGGTTTTGCTCCATTTTACGACTTTCCTTGCCACATTTGTTAAGTGAATCGCTGCAGCTGTCAAATTAGTAACATAGATGTTAAGTGAATCTGATTTCCTGATTGGCTTTGTTTGTCAGAAAGGTCACAAAAAGAGATCACATGACTCCAGGACACTCCAGGACACTGCAACTGTCATAAATGTGAGTCAGTTGTCAAGCATCTGAATGTAAATCACATGACCATGGGGAATGCTACAACAGTCATAAATGTGAAAAATGGTCATAAGTCATTTTTTTCAGTGATGTTATAGCTTTGAATGGTCACTAAATGAACTGTTGTAAGTTGAGGACTACCTGTAAAGAACAAGTAATAAACACCCCTACTCCCACATTAAACCATAGATAATAATAAAAATAATAGAAATAGATGCCAATTTTAAATAAAAATTGAACTACTAATCATGCCAATTCCAAAGCAGCTCCCAGCTCAGAATAGTAGACTTCTTTAAAGCAGGGGTGAAATGCTCCCGGTTCGGACCAGATCACCCGATCCGGTACCGATGGAGGTGGGTGGTTCGGAGAACCGGGAGCAAAAATTCTTCCCCCCACCCCATGCCCAACTGAACCACACAATCATCAAAGGCTTTTTTTTTTACTTTTAAAAGCATTTTTTCTACAACCTCTTCGGCCAAAAAAATGCTTTTAAAAGTTAAAAAAAAGCCTCTGATGATCGCGTGGCTCAGCTGGGATCGTCAGAGCTTTTAAAAGCATTTTTTCTACAACCTCTGAAGAGGTTGTAGAAAAAATGTTTTTAAAAGCCTCTGACGATGCCAGCTGAGGTGCCTGATAGGCAGAGGCATTTAAAAGAAAAAAAGCCTTTGCTGATCAGGCAACTCAGCTGGGATTGTCAGAGCCTTTTGAAAGCATTTTTTTACAACCTCTTCACCAGAGGTTGTAGAAAAAATGGTTTTAAAAGTAAAAAATAAAAAAAAAATTGGCCACGCCCACCCAGTCACATTTCCCCTACCACCAAGCCACGCCCACAGAACCGGTAGTAATAAATTTTAGATTTCACCACTGCTTTAAAGCTTTCAATCCTAGTACAGAATCTCAGATTTGTACCAATCTCAAATGTAAAATTTTCCATTTATAGACTTTATGTTTCAACTTTACAGGAAACTAGATTCATGGTATTCCATTTATTACATCTTATAATTTTAGTCAGTGATTTATATGCTGTGAATATGGCTCCTAAACATGTTAATTTTAGCCTAAAGCTTAATAGTGATGTTTAAAACTTTAAGTGATAATACATTTTATAATTTCATAAGCAATTAATGATATATTAGAAAACTGTAATCTTCCTGACACATTAGATCCCTTGTTTAGTTTGTACTGTAGTTTGTAATCTTACGGTTTGTATTTACCTTGATGTACTTTTTACATGTCTTTTTAACAGATAATCCTGGAGTTAATACCAGTCATTCAGCAACCATTCAAAGTCATGACAGCACTGAACAAGTAGTACTTATGACCGGTCCTTGAAATACCAGCTGTTGTAATAATCTTGCTGTCATGATTGTGATATTTGCACTTGGTTAACCAGCTTGTACTTATGACAGTTGCAAAGTCTCATGCTCATGTGATCACTATTTGCAACCATCCCTGACCATTTCTCACAAGCAAAGTCAATAAGGAAACCGGCAGGAAAGGTCACAACTTGTTCCCTTAAGTTGCCCCCAAGGAAGCCCATTAGAGATCTTATACTCCATAGCACCTGCCCACTCACACTCCACAGCATGCACCTCTGGCCCTTGCTGACCCGCCTACATTCCATAGCATCCATCCATGGTTCCTAGACATTGTCTCTTAATATCTGCCTGTGTCGCTCACCCACACTCTGCAGCACTCACACGCTCCTTGTCTGGGATTCCAATCTCTTCCTGTTTAACAACCTATGAAGTCCTGGAATTACAACGGCAACTGAGGGGATTGTTGTCACTAAGTGATGTGGTCACATGACATCGCACGACAAAAGTTCTGGTCCCAATTGCTGTCATAACCCAAGGACTATCTCCATTAACTGTTAACATCATTTTTAAAAAGTTTTATTTTTTCTTATTAACTGATTTTACATTTTCCAAATTTACAATGTATAAATAAATCCTTCAACAACACATACCTTTCTAGTGTAAACTCTGCTTGTCTTTCCATTTCATGAGGACAGTATTCTCTGAAAGGTTTCCATTCAGCTTTATCTTGTTTTATCTCCGTACCTCGGTTTTCATTCCAGCCCTGTTGTTCTCCTCTTTTTGGAGCTCGCTTTTGGCCTGTGGAAAACCAACATATTTAGATTAGTGACATTAGTTACATTTAAAACAGGTGTAATTGCCCCGTGTTTACTATAATCACCCAATCCTATTATTTTTGATGCTATTTTCTTTCTGTCCCAATCAATATCTTAGCCCATAAGGCAACTCAGAGCAGCAAATATTCCAAAGTGATAGAGAAATTCCTTGGAAATTTCAATATTTAACAACAAAATCACTGCTATCTATCTATCTATTGCTGAATCAAATAACTTTAAGTTCACTATACAGGTAGTCCTCACTTTAACAATGAAAACTGAGACTGGATTTTTTATTGTTAAATGATGCACTCATAAAGCATGGCTGCTTCTCTTATCAATAGCAATCCCTCCAGTCCCTACTGCTGTCATTAAGTAGTGTTTGTGAGTTGTTAAGCATGGATCTTCTTGCAACTTCCCACTGACTTTCAACAAGCAAAGACATTGGGGAAAACCGGCAGAAATTTGCAAATCCCATGCAGCTCGCAAGCAGGCCAGTATTTATTTATTTATTATTGCAATTTATATGCCGCCTTTCTCCCTGGGGACTCAAGGTGGCTTACAAAATGACAATTTCCGATACAAATCACAACGAAATAAAAATTAAAATCAGCAACCCTATTAAAACAATTTAAAATTATAACAGTGTACCCCCAAACGGATCAGTTAAGTTGATGGAAGAGCCACGTCTTCAGCTCACGACGGAAGGAAAGAAGGTCGGGGGCTGTCCTGAGCTCGGTGGGCAATCCATTCCACAGGGTTGGGGCTCTCACAGAGAACGCTCTCCTCCTGGGGGCCGTCAGCCGACATTGTTTGGCCGATGGTACCCTGAGGAGGCCCACTCTGTGAGAACGCACAGGACGATGGGAGAGTGGCTGGAGATGGTCCTGCAAGTAGCCCGGGCCTAAGCCAGTAGGCTGATAAATGGCTGCTGCTGAATGGAGAGGGAGCAGCGGGGATGTGCAGTTCAGGGACATGGGTTGAGAAGGATTCAGGAAGGATGCAAGAGGGTATGCAAGTGGCAAAAGAGGCGTAGCACAAGCACAGCAAATAATGCATAGTAGCTGAGGAGGCAAGGCGCAGGTGCAAGGCTTGGAGTGGGTGTGCAAAGTGCGTGAGGGGTCTGTTTGAAAAGGGTGCATATGGGTGTGCAAGTAGGTGGGAAGGTGTGGCAGGAGCACAGCGAGGCTTGTGAAGAGTGCATGAGGGTGGCACAGGTGCATGGATGCACTGTCAAGATGCTCTATCAGTGCAGAGTTGCTGGGAGAGACTTAACCAAGTGATTCCAACTTCCCCATTGACTTTTTTTCTGGGAAGCCAGCAGGGAAGATAGCAAATAGTGATCACATGACTATGGTATACTGCAACTGTCATAAACATGAGCCATTTGCCAAGGGCCCAGATCATGATCACATGACAATGGAGATGCTGGGATGGCTAGAATTTCAAGGACCAGATGCAACTACCACTCATTCAGCACTGTCATAACTTCAAGAGGTCACTGAATGATTAGTCATTTAATCGAGTACTGTGTGTGTGTGTGTGTGTGAGTGTGTGTAATGGGCAGGCTTCAGGCCTATGAGCTATTTTTTATAGAAGAGAAAATAACAACTTTGATCAGAAACTAAGAAGTTTACCGTGCTACATTAAAGCAACACATGAACAGTTATGGGACATTCAAGAACATCTCTGAATGTGCTAACATACTATACTCACAAATTAGACTGATCAATGAAACAAAACTCTCAAATCAACTTTAGCCCAACACTCATAGCATAACTGGATACAACTATTACAACAGTACCTGCTGTTTCTGAAAAAAATTAATCGGAAGAGTAACTCTGCATTATAAATTTAAGTTTAATCTGGTTGCCCAGCCCCAGCTGATACTAATCATATTATCACACTATATACTTTTAACTTATACCAAGGTTCCATAATTCTGATGCACACTGTTAGATTCAAAGGTAGTAAGCATTTTTCCAAGGTACAAGCAAACATTGTTATGCCCAAACAAAATCACAATTTCTTTAAAAGACTGATATTGCAAAAAGAATTAAAGGGCAGAAGTAAACAAACCACGTATTAAAAATAAAGCACCACTGCATCCTGACAGTTATCAAAAACCTTTTATCAATTCTGCTTGTATTAACCAACTCGAGTGAACTGCACTAAAAAGTTTATTTGCACAGAAGTTAGAAAATATTCCAAGGTGTTATTCAAATTAAATTACTATTAGAGATCCTTTTAATTTGGTTAATTGAAGAATTCAATTTTGGCATGAAACCACCAAGTTTGCCAATCATTTCTTTCATGAAGTTTACAAATCCAATTTACAAGAAATGTTGGTGGAGATTCCAGTCAGCTATTATTATTCAGAGTAGAATAGTTAAACAGAGGTCCAAATAGGATATTTCAATACAAGGTATCTACACAGTCTCCTACACCAATCAAGTCACTTCCTTAGAACAAATGAAGAACTCAGAAGTGGATGTAATACTTGCAGTATTTTTGAAAGTAAATTTAATTTACATTTAAATTGAGCTAAAATTGAATATCATTATGACTGTTCTCATATTGTTCATAATCACCTCTTCTAAAATTCCAAATTGCAATTTTTATCTTAGAGCTCAAGTTGTACACTTCTGCCTTAGCGAGTGGATGTTGACTACAATTTTAAAACTTAAAACTAATAAATTATTCCGTAATTTTGAATCTATCTGTATAGATAGTTTACTTCAAGTGGGCATTTCTGCTAAACACATAGTAAAGATAAAGTCAGAATTATATAATTCTGTGTCAGAATTATACCTTCTTAATTATACCTTCAGAATATACAGGCATATTGTTGCTGTAGAAACAATAAAAAGGAGAGACAATCCATTTCTGCTATATAGGCTTTTATGTAATTCCCAAGGCTGAAGCTTCACAACAAATTTCACATATATGAAGAACACTGCAAGACAACAAGAAATTAATACTGCTTTAAAGTAAAGAGATTAGCCTTCTGAACCATCAAGGGAACTTCAGTGCACTGAAGAAGTTTGTTGAGGCACTACATATGCCTAAAAGTAATAACTAAACAATCCAACTTTCCTTATCATATAAATAGCAGAAAAATCCTTCAGAAGGATTAGACTTCATGTGTTTAAATGCCCTAAAACATACACGTGTGTGTGTGTGTGTGTGTGTGTGTGTGTGTGTGTGTGTGTGTGTGTATGTAAAGTCTATTTTACAGTATTCAAAACGGTTTCACTTAAACGATGCTAAACAAAGGATATGAAGGGACATTCTAAAGAATATTGTATTTCACAGCCACACAACACCTGGAAAAATCTCTTGTAAACAAAATTAAGTTTATACTATAAAAATTATTTCAGCGTAAGAAAATTGTCTGTATCTGCTAATCAGATTGAAGTATTTCCGAACAAAAACTATGTTTGCATGTATTTAAAAATTCTAATTTTATAATGTGAACTACGGTATCTTAGTGGCTCCGTGCAATGATCTATCGCAGGAAAGAAACAGGGAAAAGATCCTATTAATTCTCCCACACTTCTCAGTGGTTTTCTTAATCACTGATAATTATAGCACATCATACAAATATAGCATCATCTACAGTAACTTCCTAGCCAGTGTAGGTTTGGCAGAGAATTCTAGGAGTTGAAATCCACCTATCTGGAAATTACCCAATTAAGCTAAATAATATTTATCATATATTTATCAAGTAATCAGACAACCTGTTCCATAGATTGAAATACATCTGCTTGGCCATTTCTTAGTATTACTTTTAATAATCACCCATTAGGTAAAGGTAAAGGTTCCCCTCGCACATATGTGCTAATCGTTCCCAACTCTAAGGGGAAGTGCTCATCTCTGTTTCAAAGCCGAAGAACCAGCGCTATCCGAAGACGTCACCGTGGTCATGTGGCCAGCATGACTAAACGCCAAAGGTGCACGGAACACTGTTACCTTCCCACCAAAGGTGGTCCCTATTTTTCTACTTGCATTTTTTATGTGCTTTCGAGCTGCTAGGTTGGCAGAAGCTGGGACAAGTAATGGGAGCTTATGTGGCACTAGGGATTCGAACCGAACTGCCGATCTTTCGATCGACTCACCGTCTTATCCACTTAGCCAATAACCCATTAATGAGCTCTAATTATGATTGCAGTATTTTATACAACTTGACAAACAAAATATCTCAATGAATAAATATATGGAATTATGTTATGCAATAACTTTTAAATAGATCTGCCAAATGCTACTACTCTATACTTTTATTCTTTGGATTTTTAACTCTCATATAAATTTGTTATACTTGGATTAAAGTCTGCTTCTGCAAATCTTTTTGCATTCTATAGAGTTAATTTTCATCTTATTTACATTTTAGCTTCAATGAACACAGCTGTAGTCTGAACTAATGCCTAGGTAACAAAGATCCTATTTATTATATTGAGCATACCATTTGCTACAGAATGAACAATATATTTTAAAACTAAATGACTGTACAACCATATCAGAATTGTATGTTATCAATTCTAATAAAATATGCTGATATTAAATATAAGAAGCAAACTTACAATTATTAGTTTTAACATTAGCTTCTTCTTTTTTTGAAGAATTCTATTTATATACTGATGTTCACTATAGTTGTTATTTTAATATATTGTTTTGCTGACTTTGATCCATACTGAATCTATCACATGAAGTGGGATATATGTTTTGTAATAAACAAATATTTACATGAATGATGAAATAGAAAAATATCAAGATTTGCATATAAATTTAACACTTCTAATCCATGAAGGATCTTTTATATTTATTAAAACATCCTTGCATCTACTATAAAATTAAAACAACATATTGGGAATATAAACCCTGTAAATTTTAAATTACAAATAATAATATAAAACCCTAGGAAACCTAGAAACCAGCAGACTGAGTTAAAATCTCGCCTTAGTCATAAAAGCCAGCTGGGTGACTTTGGGCCAGTTACTGTCTCTCATTTCAACCTCACCTTAAAGGGCTGTTAGTGTAGAAAAAATAGGAGGAGGAGGAAGTATTAGGTATGTTCACTGCCTTGAGTTATTTATAATAATACATGTGTAATATATATAAATAAATAAAATTAATTTAAACCTAACTTCATGAAAATGTCCATTCAGAAAATATTATCTTTTCTTTTCCTATAAAAACAATCTCATCTCAAGTTTTCATACAAGTTTTTTTCCCCCCACCCGGCTTTCTCAAATTAATTTCTGAGAAAAAAACAGATGTACCAAAAGCAATTTTACAAGCTAAGGAAAAATAAGAGCAAATCAACTAATGTTCTTTATTATCTACAAGAAACTCAACTTTGATAGATGGCTTCAAACCAAGAGCAGTAAGACATTTTATACTTTAAAAAATGAAGGAATTGTATGTGCATTGTGACATAGCATACATTTTTATAAACTCAAAATGGCTCGAAGACAAAGTGGCTTTATGCACCACTTTCACATTACCTCTGGAAAAGGTAAGATAATTTGTGACAGGAAAGCAGCTAGTTTATACCGGTTTGGATTTGACAATTCTTAAAGAATAAAAACAAATGTAAGTGCTTGATGCGTTATTTAGACTGTCTTGCCTACAAAAATTTGTGAAAAATTCATGAATTGCCAAATAATACAGGCTTGAGACTACAATTGCAGAAACTTTACCAAATGAAAACAATTAGTTTTGCATGCCACTACACAGAATCGTTAGAAAAAGACTTTGTAGCAACATGATAGATTCCAGTACAGGAAGTTATCAACTTGTACATTTAAAGAATGCAAAATTAAACCTACATAATTATAATTCATCAAGCCATTTATAAGGTCTTTTACATGGGCTAATTAGCTCTCAAAGATAAAGGAAATAGGAAGGGAGTTGCTACTGTTTATCAGCCATCAGCTCTTTTATAGGATTGGCTGAGCAACCTTCAGCCAGTTTCTGCCTTAAAAACATCAATTTCAACCCTTTCAACTACTCCAACACACATACATTCAGGAATGTCCAGTCTTGGCAATTTTAAGAGTTGCCCAGAATTCCCCAGCCAGCCAGTTGAAGTCCACAAGTCTTAAAAGTTGCCAAGCTTAGACATCCCTGCTCTAAACCTTTAGTCTTGTGCATTTTGTAGACTCTAAAAGCCACAAAAGTGATGCTGGAGAGGCTTAATGAAGCCTTCACTTTGTTGTAGCAACCACAAACTCTCTTCCTACAGAGCTAACTATCCATATGCTATTCAAAATATGATCAGACCCTGACTGGGGAAAATATGCAGTTCTGCTGACTTGGGATACTACGGTTTAGACCAAAATGTGCACATATCTAAAAAAATAGCCTGTATTCTTATTCCTTACTTGTTCGTTTTAGTTTTGGCTCAATACCTGGAGATACAAGAACTAAAACTGCCAGTTCAGGTGTATCTTTTAACTAATATACCTCAATTTAATTTCCACAGTCATGAAAATTACTAGAGCTTTGGAGAACTTGAAATTCAAAGGATAAAAGGCCATTTGGATTGCTTGAGGGTGCAGATGTCTCATCTGTTTGCAATTCCTTAAAACAGCTGTCATTTGCTCTATTGTATACAGCCAGTTTAGTGTGAAGCTAAATTCTAGATGCTGGCCTAGAAACCAGGTGACTGAGGATTTTAGGCCTCCCTTAGCCATGAAAGCTGGTTGGGTGACTTAGGGCCAATCTTTCTCAGCTTAACCCACCGCACAGGATTTGTGTGAGTACAGGTAGTCCTCAACTTACATTTAGTGACCGTTCAAAGTTACACAGCACTGAAAAAAATGACTTGTGATCCTTTTTCAGCTACCACCTTTGCAGCATCCCCAAGATCATGTGATCAAACTTCATATGATTGGCAACTGGCTCATATTTATGACCATTGCTGTGTCCTGGAGTCATGTGATCACCTTTTGTAACCTTCTCACAAGCAAAGTTAATGGGGAAGCCAGATTCACTTAACAACTGGGTTACTAACTTATTAACTGCAGTGATTCACTTAACTGTGGCAAGCAAAGTTGGAAAATGGGGCAAAACTCACTGAACAAATGTCTCACTTAACAGAAATTTTGGGCTCAATTGTGGTCTTGAGTCAAGGACTACCTTTATATAAAAAATACTATTCATTTCTGTGGTTCCTAAGGCACTCAAAACACTACTACTAAGACAATACACTGTGGTTCCCACTAGTACCCACTAGTAGTAGTTCCCACTAGTTCAGGTTCAAGCCAGTTGCATCTGGATACATAAAAAATACCATTTTATTGGTCCAGATAGCACTATGCTTCATTAATAAACAACAATGGAAGAGAAAAGTAGTATCCAAATTATTTCTGGCATATTTCTCATGGCACACATCCTGCTATTTGTTTCCTTTTAACCTGTTTCATTCATACTTTTTTTAAAAAATGATAATCCACTGGAACACTGAATGACTCCAGGAGACCAGTGAGAGGAGGTTAGGGAAGGCTCTGGCTCTCAAAGAGAGTTTTAAACACGGATTCAATTAACTAACGAATCTTGCATGAATGTCATTTCAAAACAAAAAACGAAACATCAAAGTATTGTGAAATTTGTTTCCACTAAATTAAGATGACATCACTTTTCCGGTTGGGTTTAAGGCTGCGGGGAGCCCCAACGAGGTCATATGCACTCGCGTCTTGAAAAAGAGCCACAACCCCGCTTGGTGGAAAGCGCCTTTCCGCTGATGAAGCGATGGGCGGGGAAGGTTTCGCTATCTAGTGGCGCCGACTAGCCCGGTTAATTGCATCTGAAGGCGGAGGCCGAGCACAACGGCAAGTTAGAGCCGCCCTTCGCTTTCAGCACATGCACCACCTGCAGTAAACGCCACTGGGAAAACAAATATGTATGTATGTATGTATGTATGTATGTCGGCCAGACGCCACAATAGCTCGCGCCTTTCCTGGGATGAGCCGCCCCGACCCGCGCAGAGAGGAACCACGAGCTAGGCTAGGGCAAGGCCAGCAGGTGGCTGGTCCGCCCGCGTCCCTTCCACTCCGAGCCAGAAAGACGCCTCGATTGGTTCGCGGTATTTTCAGGCGAGAAGAGCCGACGACTGACCGAAAGGCAGAAAAAGGGAGGGAAGAGCGCACGTGCGTCCGTCCGGGGTCTGCAAAGAGCCAGGACCGGCGAAAGACCTTCCGCCTCCGCCTCGGTCCAAAACGGAGACTGCCCGACTCCGATACTTTTTCTTTTTTTTTTAAATAACTCATAAACCGGTTCTAGTTCTTCCTTGCTCGCATGGCTTTGAGCAGACTGCTTTAACCAACGAACGCCCAATTTTAAGTGCGCCTTGGAGCAAATTGTCCGGGTTAAGCCTGCGGGTCGCCGCCCGTTTACCTAGGAGCGAGTTTCGTGGGAATGAATGAGATTTGCCGGTGGGGGTGGGAAGGCGCTTCTAATGCTGCAATGCGAGTCGCCGACTCTACGGGCAAAAGGGGGGCCGATGAAAGCGGGCTTGTTTCAAGAAGGAAGCCCGCCGGATTCGGTCTGCACCACTGGCCGCTTTCCCACTCCCGGCACCACCTCCCGCTTATCCCATTTCCTGGTCCACGCAAGCCCCCTCCCGCTCCATACCGGGTGCTGTGGGGCTCTCCGACTGCAAGAACGGGGAGCCTTTCCGCTCCTTCTGGGATTCTCTTTTGACAGCGGTGGCGGCAGCGACTCCTCCGGGGCCAGGTTTTCTGCCGGTTGAAAAAGCCGCTTCTTCGCGCTTCTTGCTCTGCTGCTTGCGCTGCTCTGCCTCCCGGAGGATGTCGAAAGGGTCGGATTCATCATCGAGCAGCTGGTGGAAGCGGTTGGCGACGGCGCAGCCAAAGCTCTCCTGCATAGTTGTGGCGGCGGCCACGGGGCTGGCCAGCGCGCCTTTCATTGTCGTGGTGCCGTCAGCCGCCGCCGCCGCAGCAGCACCCACCCCTTCCCGAATGCGACAGAAAGAAGCAAGCTCCCCTCAGCACGGCCCAAGTAACCACGCCATGACCACTCGCCCGCCCCGTCCGACTGCGGTACCAATCGACGCGCCAGCAATGCCTCCAACCCTGCCTGAGCAACCAATCCAGAGCGCCGCTTTTTATCGTCCTACCCAATAATGAGCCTCACAAACGTGTAGAGTCATTAACCAATCAGCATCCGGAATTCTGCCTCAGTCAAACAACGAAAACACGGGATCCCCACCTCTCAACAATTTCCCACGCCGCTGGTCGATGACGTAGAGCGTCTGTGGCGTCACGTGTTAGAGCCTTGAGTTATTAGGATTTTTTTTTTTTGTAATATAGTATTATCAAAGTTCCGTCTAGTAGGGGGCAAAAGATTTGAGTGCTGCTTGACTACTATGCTACACTGAATCTAACACTGAAACATCAGTGAATCACTCTAAGTGAAGAAGCTGTGATTGGCCCAATGGCTGAAGATTATCTTGAATTTGACGGATATTCTGTGAGCCTCTTTGCAGATCCTTTATTACCCAAACTAGGTAATATCATTTCAACCCTGAGCTACAAATGTTCTCTTCTTGATCTTTAATGTCTCTGGTTTTAGTTAAACGTCTTTAATAATTACATTGCACCCTGACTTCATGCACATATGGACATATTAATGTGCGAGTGGGAAGGGCAAAAAAAAAATACAAATATTGGGTTAAAGTTAGAGGAAGATTAATTTCAAATATAGTGTTATGCAAGCTGTGCCAGAATTTATTATTTCATTAAGTTTATATGCCATTTCACTGTCAAGCGAATCTTAGTAAATTATGATGCTGTTACTGTTTCAAGTTTTTACTTTAGGACTTCTCTATTGTTACATTGGCAAATTCCCTCAAACTAGTCAAAAGCATTTCATGGTTATTTCATTTTGGATCTAGCAAGAAATGTTCAATAATGTTTTTAGCCACAAGATTTTTTTTAATGATACTGAAAACATACATAGTGAGCTTAACTTTCCCGATATATATAGATGTTATAGCAACTGAATACTGTCCACATGTCCATTTATTTTCCTTGGTAGTATTGAAGAGTCTTGTATTCCCTTTTCCCAGGTTTGATCAATTGACAAATACCAATTTATTATACAACACTAACATTTTAGTCATATGTTAACTATTAACCAGATCTAACTTCCCTTAGCTTTTTGAGATCAGACAAGATCAGTTAGGTACTTAAACTAAGTATCTTCTTTTATTATGCCAACCAGTTTGGATGAGATTTATTAATTTATACAGTTAAAACTCAATTTGAAAACTTGTTGAGAGGAAAGGGTTTCCATTTAAGATACTTTTGTGCATACTTCTTAAATCCATATGTCATTTTGCATGAATGTAAAAAATATGAATCAGGCTTCCTGGCTCCCCAAAACCAACCAGGAAGAATCAAGTTACTTGTTCTTAGGGAGCAGAAAAGATTTCTCAGACACTACAAAATCAAGCCTAAGTCATTTCGCTAAATTGTGAGAATTAAGGAAAGCACCTTGCAACTGCTATTGCATCAATATCATAGCAGCATATCTGACTGCACCTATGAACACAACCTTTCCACTTACTTTACTGCTTCTAATCTTCCCACTGACACACCCATTCATTCCCTTGATCTTCCCAGAAGCATTAAAAATGCTAGTTGATGGAATTTATTATTTGGGATGTGTCTATTACACCTGAACTATGACAAATTGTAATATGTTAAACAGATTTTATTATATTTTTATTATATAAGATTTTATTATATAATTAATTATATCCTGCCCTTCTGAGGTTAGCATGTAAGTCACAGCAGTTATCTGCAACCAAAATCATAATGTAAAATCATAAAAATGAGTTTTTAAAAGGAAAAAAAACACATATATAGTATGTGTATGTATATACTTATACATACACACATATATATGCACCTTCCTAAACAAAAGGTACATGCTGAAAAATTATCAACAGAGGCATGGGCAGAATGAGGAAATATGTGTTTTGGTATGACAAGACAAAGTACGTGATCTACCTACCTGCATTTGAAATCATATACAAAAACAAACACCGAGATTTGCATTGTGATGTCACTGCATGCACATCATTTCTCCATCATTGTGATGACCTGTAGATCTATTAGTTTGGGGTCCTTGATGCTCTGAACTTGTTTTCCTGCAGCCATTTCATTACCAAACTAGGTAACACAATCAATGCTAGTAGGGAGTGGGGTTTGCTCCCATTTTATATACTAATGGCTTGCCGTGTCAGTGTTGGTGGGAATGATCTTGATGTTTCCTTGGTTGGCCTTGTACTGTTGATGGATGAATTGTCAGAATGCCAGGCTTACAGGAATTCTCTAGTGTTTTTTGACTTGGCTTGGTTTAGGATGCTCACTGTTTCCCATTTGAAACTATGGTTATGTCTTCATGTGTTTTCATGTCTTTTGGCTGCTGGTTTGCATTCATAGATGCGGCCTGCTAGGCTTCTGCCTAATTGTCCTACATATAGGCTGTTGCAGTCCTTACAGTGAATGCTATTAATATTGAAGACTCATTGTTACCCCATTTAGAATACACACAGATAAGGGGCAAGATTACAACCATAGAGTTGTGACTGTCATTTTTACTTCTCTGCAGACACCTCTGCAGCATGTTTCCAAAATCAATTGGAGAACAAGTGGCTAAGTCTCCATCTCCTGCTTTCAAGCAACCCTAAGGCATGATTGGCCAGTATGAAAAATAAAATGGTAGAATAAGATGGGTCTAGCAAGGCAGTTTAGAAAAAAATAAAGCCTTTTCATCCAATAGTAGAGAAAAGCAGGATTAATGTGAGAAAATATATCAATAAAATGCTCAGGAATAATTCCTTATGGCTTCAAATCATTATAAAAACTGATGTTGCTCCAAAGCAGGTAAGTAATCATCATAGTATTGGCAAGGCAAACTTTAATATGATTCTGCAAGCACCCAACCAGTTTTTCAACGGTTTTCATTCTGACTCAGTTGCAGTTTCCAGACGTTCCTCAAAAGCTGCTCCAAACATTCCAATAATCCAATTTTTACATAACCAGAGCATGTGTCCAGGGCTAGATCTTATTTCAGATATTGACAGATTCCGGACAAAAACATTTAATATGCTTGGATGAGAAAGGGTAAGTGTGAATAGCTGAGCCAAAAGGATGTCAAGCCTCTCATTTCAAAGACCGGATAACCTTATAGGCCCGTGGGCAGGTTTCAAGATCAGCGCACACTTGTACTGTTTACGCGGAAGACTTCGCTCCCGCGTAAACCGAACAGCTTCTGAAGTTGCAATTCGTGTTTACTGTTCCCGCACTCTGCTCTTTAAATAGATCACATGATTAAGAGATCACATGGTACCCCGGCACAGCGCGCCTTGAAAGTTGAGCTTAAGGGATCTTTGGCAAAAGTCTGGATCCAAACGTCTGCTGCAAAAATAAGCTTGCGGTATATTTTCACTACCATCAAAAGAGATGCTCCCTCCAGCCAAATCCTCCCGCTCATAATCAGACCGCTCGCATGGGGAAAGATGGAGGCCAGCTTTGATGAATACCGGCGACCCTCCCTCCCAGGCAACTTTCGAATTCTGTTGGCTAGTGTCACAAAACATCAGCCAATGGATAAACCCGAATACCCCGAAGCCACGCCCAGCGTGCCTTTTTTCTAAGGGGTCCGCCTTTGGACGGAGGGTGGTGGGTGTTGCTTTCCTTAATTATTGGCTGGGAGAGGCTGTCACTCCAATGACGTATGCAGCCGATTCGACGATTGGTTCCGCCCAGGCGCGAAATGTAACGCGGGAAAGTCTAGGGCTCGGTAGCGGTGGTCGGGGGTTACCGCTGCTGAATGGTGAGAAGCCGCGATTGCTTCAGACAACCGGGCAGAGACTGCACGGGGTTGGCATCTCCACGGAGGAGTCTTCCTGTCATGCACACCTGAGGCGTTCCTTTTCGGCCACCAAAGGAAAAGCCAAGGGAAGCACCCGCCCGGGGGTACAAGCGGTACCAGCGACCCGCGGATCGAGAAGCAAAAGAATCTCGGACCGACGCAGCATGTCTGAGCTGCCGGGCCCTCAGCCCGTTATCGTATGTCCGGGAAGCTCCCCGAAGCGCGTCTTGGTGTCGGTCATCAAAACCACTCCAGTCAAGCCGCCGCTCGCCAGCAGCGAGGATCCCGCCCGCGTGCCCGTGCCGCCGCCACCCATCCCTACCAGCCCGGGCTTCAGCGACTTCATGGTCTACCCATGGCGCTGGGGGGAAAACGCGCACAACGTCACCCTCAGCCCGCCGCCCGCCGCATCTCAGCCTCTCCGCGAGGGAGGAGGAGGCAACGACGGCGGGCTCCGGAGCGCCGTGGAGCGCTCCGCAGGAGAAGACGAAGAAGCGGGTAGCCCCGACAGCGGTACTGGGAGCAACGGGCACTTGAGGGTGAGTGAGCCCCAGAGGCGGGCGAGGTTGTGGGAAGGAGAAGCGTGGGAAGCGACGGTTGAGGAAGAAAAGGGCTTCGGTTTAAAAGGAACCTTATTTGGAGCCCGGGGGCCCCGCCCCTTCGCTCCCGAGCGTCTCGCGGGGTTGCAGTTAAGTCATTTCCGCGGGTGATTCGACCTCCCGATGACGACACCTCCGCGCGCCAAAAGCATCCTTTAAATGTCGGCCGTGAGCGCCAGCGCGCGCAAGACGCTCCGGCGAGGCAGGAGGCGCGCGTGCTGCACGCGCCCTTCGCTTCCCACCCCCCACGCGCTTTCCCCTGATCTCCCCTCGGTTTCACACGATCTCTTTTAATTCTGGGTGGATGCGCTTTTCTCTTACAGGGTAACTGAAATGTGCCGTAGTTGACACAGGCTGTTTAAAAAGTTGCCGCCCTCTGAACATTCCCTCTGAAGGGAAAAACAACAAGAAGCAGCGGTGTCATCTCAACCAGAGTTCCTTTATTTTATTTTATTACATTTTATTTATTTATTTATACCAACCAATCTCATTGTACATATGTTGTGCACTAACAATAAAGAATTGAATTGAATTGAATTTTATCTTTAGAGTATCCTATGTCCAGTGCTGTGTCAAGGGGGGTGCAGGTTCTTTAGCATCACAAAAACTAAAGTAGATGTATATGTACAGTGCCTTCAACAGATAAAAATCCCCCCCAAGAATTAGGACTGCATCCCATATAATGCTCTAACTACCTCTTTATGGCTTAAGAAATATTTTTTCTTCTCTTTCACACACACAGTATAGTACTTTTTTTTGGGGGGGTCGTCTTTTTAGATTGTTAACAGACTTTTTAATTTACTAGGATGGGATTAGAAGAGGCCGACCAAGAGCAGAGACAGTCCGAGATCTAATAAGCGAGGGAGAGCATTCATCTAGCAGAATACGTTGTAATGTCTGCAACAGAGTTTTTCCAAGAGAGAAGTCTTTGCAGGCACACAAAAGAACTCATACTGGTAAGTGGACTGGATAAACAATATTAGACCCACTACTTTAGAATGATTTGTCATGCAACAACTTAGTTCTGGACATGCTCTAACCCTCAGATTTTGAATAAGATGGGACTTTACAGTGAACAATCATAGATGAGAAGTTATTCACTTCAACAGACTAAGATCTGTATTGTCCATGTTATGTTTTGTTACACCTTGAAATAATGTGAATTTGGATTAGGGTATCGTGGATTGTGTTTTTCTATTGATAGGGAGAAGCAATAATTCCATGAATGTCTTCTTAGTTCCTTAGAATTTTCAGCTATTAAAGAGCTAGCTAAATACTTATAAATACTACAGTATTATAAGGAATAAAGCTGTATTTAATATATATATATAATTTTTCAACTAAAATGCATGTGCTTAATTTTCATGAAATTTATTCTATTCACTCCTTAAAGCTTAATTTGGAATTTTATCTCTTACTGAAGAATCTTTGTGTATAAATGCAATATTTTTTCAAAAGGCTGTGATTGTTTTAAAGGAAAAAATGTCTTTAAATGGTCTAGAAAAAGGACTAACAGCATACTTACGCAAAAAAAAAACCCTTTAGTTGGACTGTCTCAGATTTTTAGCATTCTTTAAAACTAATGAAAAGAGTTAAAAAATAATAAAGGTAATCCTCAACTTGAACAAACCCATCAGGACAAGACTCAACAGTCTATATTTAAAGACAAAGGCCACTCTTTTGAAGACGGCAAAGTCCACATTTTGGACAGAAGGCAGCTGGTTTGAAAGAGGGGTCAAAATTGAACATCCCTCTCTCAACAAAGGGGAAGAGATATGACATCTGTCCCTATTCTACAACACCACAGATGTCAAACTCAATCGCATTATGGGCCAGATTGTGCCATATCGAGACTTTTTTGCCTTTGCAGAGCCGGGGTGGGCATGGTCTGTGCATGACGTATCCATCCTGCAGGCCACCAGTTTTGATAGGCCTGTACAACACAGTCCTTTCAGCAGTTCCAAGAAGGCTCCACAACCATTTGCACTACTCAGGTGACCCTGAGTAAACAGATAAACCTTCAGGTGGCCTCAATGTCTCTATAAAAGAATGCGAATGACCAGCTGTCTGCAAAGAATATAAATCCTTCCATTCCCCACCATCCAGTTAGAGCTGAAGAAGCTTCTTGGAGGAGAAGCGAAGGTCTTCAAAAAAAAACAAAGTCCAGTTGCCTTTGGCACAGTTGGGACCAGAATTTTGGTCAGTAAGTGATGTAGTTAGTAAGCAAGTCATCACATGACCGGACTCAATTTTACAACAATTTTTATCATGTTAAGAGAATTGCACACACCATTAAGCAAATCTGGCTTCACCAATTGACTGTCAGAAGCGAGGGAGATTTTAGATCATGATCATGTGACCATCATAAATGAGCTGGTTGCCAAGTACCTGAATTGTGATCATGTGATTGGAAAGATGGTGCATCAATTGCAATTTCAAGAATAGGTCATAGGTGATCTTTTTTCCAGCACTGTCATAACTTTGAACTGCCATTAAATGTTTGTAAGTTGAAATCTATCTGTAACATAACTCAGACAGGTTCTGGCAAATTTTAGCAAAATGAGGACTTTGTTTATTTTATGCAAGAAATTCCTGGAAGAAACTCAAGAGAGGGAATTTTTCCCCCTTAGGTGAAAGACCTTATTTGTGTGATTACCCAGAGTGTGGGAAAGCTTTTGTTCAGAGTGGGCAACTTAAAACACATCAGCGTCTCCATACAGGAGAGAAGCCTTTTGTCTGTGCAGAAAATGGTGAGTCATGAGAAAATTGCTTTCATTCAAACTGCAGTGAATAAATGTCTTGAAAATAAGCCAACAAAATTTCCTAGTTTTCATCTTATTTTACTAGAATCAGGTATCCTATGTTTAGGCATGAATAGCTTGGAAAAACATGATAGCCTCTAAGCAATATAGTTTTAAAAAACCCTTACTATATAAATTGGGAAGCAGCAGATTTCAAAGATAATCTCACATTTCTGTGTTCCTTCAGAAATCAAATTAACTAAGAACAGAGAAATTCCTCATGTGTTTTTGTTTGCGGGGGGGAGTCTAGTCTAACTATATTTGTGACTGATACTTTCTTCACTTAAGGATGTATAAGCAGATTCACACATGCAAACCGCCATTGTCCCAAGCATCCATATGCAAAATTAAGACGAGAAGAACCTACAGATAAACTGAACAAAAAGCAAACTGCAGACAACAAAGCTGTGGCTGAATGGCTGACAAAGTACGTATTTACATAAAATGCAGCATTAAGAATTGAGAGAGATTGGACAGTCTTGTTAACCAACAGTTCTGTATTTTGTTTAACCATGGCCAGGATGCTAATAAAAACTTCCTATTCTTTGTTTACCTCAAGGATCAGATGGGAGAGGGGCGTTGCTTACACTGAAACAATTTTTTGTCTTAATTTGGAACTAGTTGGCAATAATATTTCAGTAATGGTTTTCTAATGTTTAATTTTATCGTTATTAACAGATATTGGGAAATGAGAGAACAACGCACTCCTGTGTTGAAAAATAAATCTATTCATAAACCTGACCAGGAGCAGCAAGATCCCATGGAATATCTTCAATCTGAAGATGAGGAAGAAGAAGAAAAAAATACTGCTCATTCATCCCTTTGTAGCCGCCTTCAAGAACAGCGTGAACGCTTACATGGGGCACTGGCACTCATTGAGCTTGCCAACTTGGCCGGAGCCCCACTGCGACAGTAGTAGAAGAACTGGAGTGTGGATTAACAAAATGTACTGAATTTTGTTATTTAAACCAATTAGCTTCTGGCATAAGCTAAGCACCTTATTGGCTTCCATAGGCTGCTATTATGTAGAATTTATGAAGAATGTTGTTACCCTAGAAAATGGGGTAAAAGAATTGCACTTTTTATATGGTAAAGCTTTTAAAGTATTTTGTAAATAGGAGATTGTATGATGCATTGTGTAACATGATCATCTTACAGAAAGCTAGATTTGCAAGGTTAGGGTGCTTTTAATCACAGTTGCATGGAAGTAAGTCACTGCAACCGGTGAAATTTGCTTCCATAAAAACAGTGTTTAAAGTTGGGATGCCAGTCATTCTTTATTTCAGTTCTCACAGGAAGCACTTTCTGAACCTGTATGGGAATAATGGTACATACATTCAAAGCAAATTAATAGATTTTTTTAAATTGGATGTAATCAGTGATGTACCCATGCTGTTTTGAAGATATTTTATCTAATATTACTGACAGATGCTAGAATGTCTTAATTTTATGGCAGAATAGATGAATTGGATAGATTTTCATTTAGAATCTTCTTTGTGACTGCTGACATGGAGGCTGACTTTGCTTTTATGGATAGATACCTTAAAGGTCTTTTGGTTGAGCAGCACTTATTGTTCCCATTATAAATGTGGGAATATTTGCACATTGTTGGACTCTTCTATAACCGAGTGATTACTCTTGCAAATTCTAGGCATTGTAGTAACATCAAGTATGGGTTTCAGTCAGAGCTCTTAAACCCACAACAATGGCATTTGTGTTTTGTTCATGGAGATATTTACAGGGTAGCATTGATTTTTAAGTATATTTTAGAATTTCACCAGCAAACACTAAAACGTTGCTTCAGAACATTTTCCCGCAGATAGGGGTTGGGTTTTGTTTTGTTTTGGGTTTTTTGCGTGATGCCACCTTATTACTTTACCTGAAATTTAAATGCCAAGTTATTTTCACTAATTGTACCTTTCAGCAGTAGTTACAAGTGTGAGATGTTTAGGCTATATTCTTTCCCTAAGTGAAGGTGTAGTAAAGCACTTAGTGCTTTTGATCACTTAAAGGAAAACAAAAGTTCTAGTGGTATACATTAGAAATAGTTTTAAGTAATTTATCATATGCCAGATGTGTGCCTTGCTAACTGTCAGTATAAACAATGAATACAAGTGCATTATAGGTTAACAATTTTGATTTTAGGAAAAGTCAAGGCTTCTGGCATAAGAACATAAAATCAGTGATATTTATCAAAATAACTTTTTTCAATGATCCAAGCTAGTACTAGATGGTTTTTTCCCCCTAGTTCCAGCTATACTTTGATATCCTAGAATTACATATTAATATTGGCAAATGGCTATAAAACCAGAAAGTTAGTGCAGTTTATACATTTGACATAGTTTTATTTTGGGGGTTGTTAAGATTTTTCTGAAACCTTCATCCTTAAAACAAAGCACTTCAACGTTGACCTTTGGGCTACATTTAAAGTTATATTAAAGCATTTAGAAAATCAATGTAAACTTTCATGCTTTCTCTGAATCTGATTTAGCAGTAGAGAAAGGCATTTGCACTTCATGGAATCCAGTTGATGCCATTGTAGGAGTAAATTTATGATTATATTGCCCAGCTATGAAAGTAAGGCCTAGTTTGCTGATGCACAAACATTTCCCCCCCAATTCAATATTTTATTTACACTGAATGCATATTGAAAATATGTATTTGCTTAAAACACATTCTGCCTAGCTATAGGCAAGTCAAGCTGCTTTACCAATTATGTATAAAATACATCTTTGGACAAAAAAAAACTCCAGATACCATTTGTAAAAAGTTGAATTTTTAAAAAATGGAAGTTCAAGAATTCTCTGCTGTGTATGATTCAGCTGTACTTCTGGCATGAGTTAAAATGCTGTAATTCTAATAAGCTTTGAATAAAATGTTGCCTGGACTTTACATCTGTATTCATGGTAATGTCATGAATTCTCCTTGCAATGTAGAGATCTTTGGGTAAGTTGTAAACTCCTCCCAAATTCCTGGACAAGTCCCTGCATATTTCTTTTAACAGTTATTTTGATAATTTAATATTTGATAACTTTTGATTGAAGAAAATAAATCCTTCAGTTTAAATTTTCATTGTGGAAAGCTTTGGACGTATCTCACCATATTCCAATTTTTTTTTTAATTCAGTATGCCAGATGTTGATACCATCAATATAAACTGGGATTCTGATGCTTTGTGCTTTATTATTTTCCTAATTTCTAGCCGCATTTGTGTTTTTTACAATAGTAACAATATAGATGTTTTAGGTTTTTTTAATGGGACTTTTTTCCAAACTGCAGTCAATTTAGAATTGATCTATATTTGAACTAGAATTTTTATATTAAATAGATAAACAATTTACATTCAAAGTCTGAATTGATCCAGTTTTCTAATTATGACAAGTACAGAATTTTAAATTATTTATAGCCATCTATTTACATAAAAACCCAAGTTACCTTAGCAAACAGGTCTCCATCATAGGAGCTATATTTATTCATATTTTATCCCAAAACAATGTTTTCAACATTTATTATTTATTCAGTGAATCATGATCATGCAAACTAAAACTATGGATTATCAAATTTAACCAATGACTCCTGTATCCCATAGCAGGAATGTAAAGGTGTATTTGGTAAGGATATATTTTGAGAAACCCATTAAAGGGAGAAGAAAAGAGCGAGACATTAACGGAGGACTTGAAGAACACCAAAATAGAAGTTTAAGAAAGAAACTCCTGTCTTGATTTTGTTTGATATAAAATGGGACAGAAAAACTTGGCCAAGCCTTCAAGACTGACAGTCTACAACAATGATGAATAGTATAACATTCCTGGAATCTCAATGGTATCTGCTTTTTGGCTTGGCCTTCCTTAAAGGGTTGACAACCTTTAGGAGAAAAATAATTACTGTGGCAGTGATCCAGCTGAAGTGGAGAAGGAGCAACAAATTTGAACTGTGGAACCAATGGGTTAACTAATGGGAAAAACATTCTGACATTTCTAACAAATGCTGAGATGATGGAGATGCAGTCATGACCTGTCCTAGCAGCAGTAGTAGTAATAAGATGACCCTACTTGTTTTTGTTGTGCTAATTTTATATTGTGGGGGGGACTCTTTCCTTTATATATTAAAAGATAGGAAATGATTATTTTTTTAAAAAAAACTTTTCTGGATAGCTGCACTTCCAGTCACCTAACAAAACTAATAAGGAGGTTGCTGTGAGAAAAATGCTTTTATTTGCCTTTTTTTTTTCCAAACGGAATTTACTGTAAGGTGGTACATAGTAGAAAAAGGTTTTGTTTTTCCATGAGATGGCTGCTAACAACCAATTTAGCAATTTGCTTCCCCCAGTTCTAGATCACCATCACACTTAACAATGGAAGGGTGACCCCAACTTTCACCATCTTTTAGGAGGGGAGACAAGCAAGCATCCTTTCAAATAACAAGTGTCTCTGATAGAATGGAGAGAAACGCTGCTTCTGAAAGAAAACGTACTGATTTTGGCTAGCTCAACCTTTTTCAACTTTCTGTCTTCCACGTTGTGGTGAGACCACAACTTCCAGCTTTCTCAGGCGCAGCAGCATAGCTGGAGGACACCAGGCTGGAAAAAAGGCAGATCTCGGGCAAACCTATTATGACGACAAGGCTCCCTCTTGTCCTCCATGCTCAAACGCGGCAGGAAAGCCAGAGCGGCGCAAAGCGGACGCCGATCCTCTGAGCTCTACAAGTCGCTCAAGAAACGAAACTTGCTCCAGGGCGCGGCCGCCCGGCTCCGAGGCATTTTAACGGAAGAAAAAGGGTGCCGCAGCCGCGGTGGGTGGGGACAGGCAAACCGGGTACGAGCTTCTTCCTGTTCTGCCCCGTTTCCTTTAGCGAGGAAGGGCTGAAATCGCCCTTTGCCTGGCCGGCGGGGATGTCATTTCGTGTGACCGGCAGATGGATACCTGTTGCACAGGTGCGAAACGATGAAAGCCGCCAGGAAGCCGGACCAGGAGCCGGTTGCATCTCTCCCTGCCCCGTCCTCGCTGCCCAAGCTGCTCTCCGCCCTTTTCTATGGGACCTGCTCTTTCGTGATCGTTCTCGTAAACAAGACGGTGCTGACAGTGTACAGGTGAGATCAGAGGAGGAAGGTGCTGCCGCGAACCTGCTGGAGAGCGGGGCGGTCGGGCTTCAAATCAGCCCACTGTCGACTGGGCAAAGCCCTTCCCTTCATCCCTGTCTCTGCGGAGGGGGCTTTTCCCACGCTGGGACCCTCTAGCAATGCGATCGGGATTGGAATGGTGCGTTGTCTTGTGTTCCCGCCTTCAGACAGGTTCCCGCTTCCTATTTTATGGAAGCGTCTTGGGCTCCTTCCTCGTTTTCTGGAGGATTTTTATGCCCAGCCTCGAAGAGAGAAATACTGCTTTAGGATTATCTCCACCTCTTCCCAAATTTCCCGGTGCATTTTTTAAAAGGTGATTTTGATTGGTGGCACGAGAAAATACCAGCTGCAGTCACACAAGATTCTGGTTGGGAAGGCCTGAGTCCAAAGTTCTTGCTTTAACTCATAATACACTTGAAGCAGACAGAGAGGAAGGAGAATTTGGACATTGGGAATGCATTCTTCAATTACGGTTGTTTAGCCAAGCCTTGACTGTCCAGATCTGAGTTTGTAATATTTTAGCTGATGGTAGTGAATAGATAGGTTTATAGTGAATGGATTCTTTTTGCCCTCTAGTGGCTGTCTGGAATTTTGTAACCTGTAGTTCTTACTAAGGGCTTTTGTGATGCAAGCAAACGTTTTCTTTTATTTTTACAATTATTTCATTAGATCAATAAATTAAACATTAAGTCATTTTATTACCAGTCTACAATATTATTGTAGCAGGATCTTTTCCAGGAAATGTATCTCAAAGTGCTTACAGTTTACCATTACTTGCTCTGGATCTCAGATGCAGGCCTGTGATCAGCCAGGAGGAGAAAAGCAATTTGTGTCGTATATTTGAAAATTAATTACAAAGTTGAGAATTTCTACACTGAGGCTATAGAAGCTGAATGCTAGTGGATCATTAAAATCCCGATGTACAAACAAAGTACGTCTTCTCTAAGCAGAAGAAGCATTTTTGCTAGCAGAGAGAGAAATCTTTGGAGCCATAATTTTGCAGCTGAGATGGACGCATCACACCAAACTATGTATGTGCTCCAGAAGTATTCTTAACTCTTTGTGGCCCTCTAGCAGTTAATTGGATTCTTGCAATCCAGATCTTGTGGCCCTAATTTCTATTTTAGTGACTTAACACAAGTCATGAATTTGCTGTAATAGTTGACAGTTGTAATTCATGATTTATGATTTATTATGGTGTGTAAACCTGGCTTTTTTGCACAAATACATTTCAGACATATTATTGCACAAATACATTTTAGACACACCCCACCCAATTTATCATCCATATTAAGAGTTTAAACCCTGCACTGGCAGCAAGGATTCAGCAAAAAAAAAACTGATAAAAACTAGCCCAGACAAATAAGGATTTCAGGTTTGGCAACAAACAGAGAAGACTGGATAATAGAACTCCATACGGCCAAAGACTTAAAGTCCCTTACAAGCCAGGCCATGTTTCCAGACAAGTCATGATCTTATGCAAGATCGTACAGTATATTGTGGCTGTGAGGGAGCTCTGAGGCCTGTACTGTTGGATAAGAAACGTGATATTAATTCTGGCCCCAGCAGATGGAGCCTGCAGGCCTTTAATGAAACAGATTGGCATAAGGAAACAGGTCTATCAAATGGCACATGCATAGAACAGAGAAGAGTAGCTTCTTTGCAGGACAGACTCTTGGAATTGATTAGCAGCAAATATTCATGTTATTGGATATCTATCTTGGTTGTTAGGTAACATTTGCCTCTTTATAGTCTGACACTTCACTTGAAGGTTTCCTATTCTTGGCATTTTCCTGGCAGTTTTTATTGTACGGTCTTGTATAGCCTTGATATCCACAGCTTTTTTTAAATACATGCTCTTTATTATTTTGTTTCTCTATAACAGAGATGTTGAATCCTGGGAACTTTTAAGACCTGTGGACTTCAACTCTCAAGATTCCCCAGTCCACAAGTCATAAAAGTTGCCAAGGTTGGATAGCCCTGCCCTATTATTTTGTGTAATTAAAAATATAGGCTTGATTTGCTTCCAAAGTATATATTGTGTGGGTTGCATTACATACAACTAATCCATATGTGACTGTTGCATTGGATAACCATTTTTTTTTGTTTAAACAAGTTGCAGCGATTTAACAATTTAAATTTTGATAGCTTCTGATACGTGCATGTTTGCATATATGTGTTCTTTTTTTCTAAACTGAAATATACAATAAAATCACACACAAATACATGCATGCATAAACAAATGTCACTATTTTCTTTCTAGATTCCCATCTCCAATGTTTCTAGGAGTAGGACAGGTATGTTCATAGATAAGTGATTAAATGGTAAATATTTTCATTTACATATATAGGTTTTCCAGTGATGGAAGGATGAAATGCAGATGATTTGCTTCCTCTTGAGTTCTCTTTGCTTACACCCCTCTCAAGACTTTTTATAAAGTAAAATTGTAACAGATGGGTCATATTCTGGTGACTGAAACTATGTTAGTGTTTTGGAGGCTCTGAGAAAAGTAGGTGTCATGATACAAAATGAACAGGGTCAAGATTTTCCTTGAGAGAGGGGATTTTTCTTTATTTTTGTAAACAATGCTGCTTTAGGATTAACATTTTTAAGCATGCTCTAATTTTTTTTTTAAATCTTCACAGTTGAAGGAGTGCACAAAAATTTATGAGAACTCCCATGCAGATCAAACTGGAGTTCTGTATCCATTGGTGTAGTTTGCAAACTGAACGGCGTGTGGGGTTATTAAAAACAAAGCAAAACAGGTCTTCATAGCAGCAGTATCTATAATCCACCCCAGCTGCATATGGAAATGATATTTTGTTGCTGTGTGTGATTGTTTTCTTTCCCTTTTAGATGGTAACCACTATTCTCATTTTATATGTTTCAAAATTAAATAAAATCATTCGTTTTCCTGATCTTGACAAAAGCATCCCTAAAAAGGTAAGAATGACTAACTCTTTGCATGGGTTTTAATATTGCCAAGTAAAAAAAAATATTCCTAAATTCTATTGGAGCATACACATGATCCAGTTCTGTGCTTATATAACCAAAGTGTCAGGACATTAATTCTCTAAGTGGTACCTATAAAGGAGAACTGTACTGCATTTTTCCTAATGTTATTTACTTTGTTAGAAAGAATTCAGTTACTCAAACTAAGTCTGCGGTGTTTCTTCAAGTTGTTCATCAGCATTTCCCTTATAATACTTATTGAAATATGCAAAGTAATTAAATATATTGATGTTTCCACCTGTTAAGTTGAATTCCAACCAGTCCATTTCCTTTAGTGTTCAGTCACCAAATTAGAGCTAAATTAAACACTAAATAGTTGTTAATTTCTGCTCTAAATGCAAGATTTGGGATCTATGGTAATAGCGCTAGAAAGTCATCCTCACCTCTGCCAATGTGATTATGCACATTTTTTTTAAAATCAAAGCCATAGAAATCATATTATAGCTTACTCTGTTTGCAATTGAGGTTCATTCAGCAAGTCATTTTGAACAACCTGTCTCATGCCTGGGATTTTATTTTCCCTTGTGGTGATGTCATGGGCCATAAGGCTCATGACTGGGTAAGTCTCAATGTCATTGAAGTGGGAGAGCTGAAGTTTCCACACCTGTTTAAGGAGGTTTAGGCAACAAAATTAGAGAAGTTTGTGTCCCTTAAAATGCTCCCAATTGGGGGGGGGGAAATAAAGGGACAGGCCCAATCAATGGGTTAAAGCCCCACCCCCTTTAAACACGCATCATAAACATTGTACACATATAAAAAGACGCGAGGTCATTTTATGGTGAAGGGAAAACTCTTAGCATGTTTGGAAAGTAACCTTCCTCGCCAAGGACTAAGTATTTGCAGGCAGAGTGTAAGGGTTTAAAGTCTGAGAGTGGGATGGGGGCCCTTTTGGAGTGAGAGGAAAAAGAAAATGGAGAGATGAACACAAGCTGAGGCAAAACAAAGGGTGGAAGAAACAGCTGTGGGCCTTCTTTGTTCATGCCTGCCAAACTCCCCTGACCCTTCAAAGAGGCCTGGCCTTGAAACAGCTCCCTTCCTTGGCTCAGAACAAGGCTCTTCCCTACAAAAGGGATGCCAGCTGGATAGCAAAGAAACCAGCTCTTGCCAAGGGAAAGGATTGCCCACAGTTTCTCAGCCTAGGCTGCCGTCCCAGACTTGCCTGTCAGGGTGGGAGAGACCACAGGACATGCATTCCTATTGAAAGATACTTATCCATTTATTAAAAGTTCATGTAATTATTTGACCGACTGCAGCTTCAAAGGAGACAGCATTTGTTGTAAAGCTTTGTCCTTGAAAGTTTAAAAGGACAAATGTGAATCTCTCAATCTTCCTTCACCCTGGGTGGATCCAATATTTGCTTTCAGACTCTTGCACATTCTCTATATTAAGGAGTCACTGCCGCTCATTTTACCCTTGCGGGGAATTTGCATGGTAGAATTACTAGAGTCTTTCCATGCATGATTATTATTGTTTTCCATCATGCCTTTTTAAAAATAAACCCAGCGACATACAAGTTAGTTGCTATAGTTTATGCATGTATTTGAATTGCACAATGATAATTGTTTCTGAATAAAGATCAAATCCACAGATTCTGGGGCTTGGGATAAAGTGGGATCTCCAGATATATTGGTGTGTGTGTGGGGGGAACCCTCTGCTAATCTAATATTCAGGCTCTTGGGCTTTTGATTCTAGATCAGATCTACACAACCAAAATGTTTGTGACCATGCAATTATTAGAAAATTCCATTGTTCTCAGTAGGTGGCAGCACTTAGCTAAACTTGGTTTATCTCATAAAATAACAATACCAGACTTGTTAGTGCTGAGATGAAGAATCACCAGATCACCAGGCTATTGACAAGGCTGGGAATTGAGAAAAATAATCTGGATGAAGGAAGTAGAAAACTATTTCTCTACTGTTGCTAAGTAAACATCATGGATATAGCCATAGTCACCATGAATCTGAATGGGTTTTATATTTATTAATTCCAAGTGAATGCAAATAGATGTACTTCTAAATGATAATCTTCACCTGCACATTTGGTAGCAAATGCCTAGAGAAAAACATTATGTACTTTCGTTTATTGTCATCATGATGGGTCCAATATTTTTGTTTGGTAGGTTAAATATGATTTTATTGATATAAGCAGGAGCAAGGTCATGCAAAGAATTGAATACTAACAAGTGATATTCATTTATAAAGCCTGCTAATTTGTCTGTTTCTATTGGTGTTTAAACAGCCTATGGTTTATGAATTAATTTGAACAGATTTCTTCCAGAGTGGAGTGAAATGACATAATCTGAATGGTGTGTTTATTTTATTACAGTTGTTTCCACTTCCTCTGATTTATATTGGAAATCATATAAGTGGATTATCAAGCATAGGCAAGCTAAGGTATAGTAAAGTCCAGGTGGTAAGCCTAAACTGATAGTTTCTTTTTAATTAATGCTTTGTAAATTTCAAATTTCTTTTTTCCCAAGACTGTTAAAAATGGATTATATTTTTGCACAAAAGCGTCATCTTGCCAAAGCATTGCTTTGGACATTCCAGTGTATAAAATTAGTTTATAAAGTAATTGTTGGGCTTAGAAACTAATACCTATAAAGAGACCTTACAACTAGCCATTCTACTTTCTATCCTTGTGTTTTGATATTTTCTTCCTCTCTTTTTGGTGTGACTGATGTGTTCTTCATCTTTGACTGCTGAAAGTGGATAGTTAGAATATATTGCTTGGGGAGTCTGCTGCCTAAATAGATAATTGCATGTCATGTAACAGTTTTGAGTCCAGTCTCATCCAATGGATTTACAGATTTGTAGGTGAATCACAGTGTACAGGTTTGGATATCTACATCAGTACATCAAGGAAGCATACCTAAAGCTCTTGAGTGTAGCTCAGTAACATGGTATTTAGGATTCTAATGCATGCACTATCCTCATATTTGCTGATCTCACAAGCCTTTGCCAGTTACTTGTTGGATGTCTGCACCACTGTATGCAGCTGTGTGGAAACATCTGGAAAGGTTGCTAGCCTTTCTCTTGGGCATGCACTGGTCATTTCCCACTCTGCTGAAAGAAGCACACTACTGTACTCATAAGTATGTGTGATTACTTTGGGTTTTTCGTAACTAGGAATAAGTATTTGGAATTTGCATTTGAGTTAGACACCCTGTGGATTTCGAATTATCTGTTAATCTAATACAGTAATATCGGGACATTCTTCTGTATTAATGTGGAAAGGGTTAGGCAGCTCTACCTTAGCTCTACCTGTGATCATGTAGGAGTCCCTCCCAGCATGGGGGCTTCCAGTCCAGGTTAGAGAAGACTATTTATTAGTTTCTGACGTGGCTCACCAAAATCTTTTCCATAGTTGCCTCAATTCTCAGCATTTAGATAGCTATTCATGGAAAATACCATATCACTGACTGCTTGAGAACTAATTTTAACTCAGTAAAAAAGGAAATTACTGGAAACAAATTGTATGACACTGACATCAAGTTTATTTTTTTAAAAAAAATATGCTTATTTCCAACTATTCTACTGTCTGAACTTTCTTTGGTGTCAGACTGACATTTGGCTTTGCAACTGAGCATTTATCTAGGTGCATTCTTAATGTCAGATGAAGCTGAGGATGAAAATAGTAAAGATAGATAATCAGTCATGAAGGAGTTTGCTACTGACATGAACTAGTCACACACACTCTCTCTTTCTCTCTTTAAATACAGTTTGCCAATGTTTACAGTCCTGAGGAAGTTTTCCATTCCTCTTACATTACTGCTGGAAATTATTATTCTTGGGTGAGTATTTGCCTCTTATTTCTGAAATACCACAATGGTTTATCGACACACATAATGATCCAATGCATTTTCTTGACTAATAAGAATTTGAGAAGACATTTTGAACTGCTTAAAATTATTTGGCCAAATAATTTCCAGTCTATGAAATTTCCAGAAATCTGGAGCCAAAGATTTCAGTTGTAGCTTCAGTTCAAGGCAGCTCTTCTCCTTTGTGCCTTTCTTCTACTGTAGTATGATATTTTGGTCAAGCCCAAATTTTTTTCTTGTTTCTTCCTTTTGCATTTTCTTCTAAGCCACCATTTTCCTGGTTTCTGTTTGGCTATCTTCTTTCTTTCCTTCTTTAGCTATCTTGTCTCTTTCCTATCCTCATCCTACAGTTCTGGCTTGCCAAAATTCACATGACCCCTAGAGGGCAGCAAAGAGTTTTCTGTTATATTTTCCGTTATATTTCTGAAGGGAATATCTAGTAATCCTGCAGCTGCTCCTCTTCCTTCTTTTGAACACAAGGTCTTCCTTGTCTTCCTCTTTTTCTTCGTCCTGCATTTTAGAAACTCCAGTACTTTCCCTGTAACTATATGGATATTCTGTTCACTTATAAACAGGCCTCAAAAATATTAAAAACAGTTTATCCTCCCAAGAATGTACAGATATTACTATGTTGCATTATCTATTTAGTGCCTGCTGTCTCTGATTAACTGAGTTTTTGATTCAGTTCCTGGGAATCAGTTCTATTGAACTCGCTTAGTAACATAAATTCTGGGCTCAATTGTGGTCATAAGTCAAGGACTACCTATACTGCTTAATCTCTAGAAAGTTATAAAAGTGAACACTGGTTTTGATTGACTACTTAGTTACTGAATGAGGCTGGATTTATAGGCATCTCATGATTTATGGGGAGTTTTTATATATCAGATTGGGCCATCTAGTTCTGTATGATAGTCCTTAATTAAGAATTCCTTTTTTGGAACAAAGAATTGTTTGAAACTCTTTCTGTATATACCAAGAATTGTATTTCTACCTTCTACATGTAGAAATCCTTTGGGATGAAAATGTGATTTCGTTCTCCTATCGATCAAGTAAAACAAAGAAGTCACACTCCTGGAATCTCAATGTCTTAATTCCTGAATATGCATTTAGAGAGATATCATTTATTTTTACAGGAAACGCTTTCCATTGGGCATTATAATCAGTGTGTTTGCAATCATTTTGGGGGCCTTAATAGCAGCAGGGTAAGATTTTAAATTTTCCTTTAGAACTCCATACTTGTTTCTTAACATCGGTGAAAAATAATATTCCTTTGTAGATCATTGTTTAGAAGAATGAGTAGATACTGTAAAATATTTGTACAGTTTTGTGCAGTTTTCTGTAGCAGTCTTCTCAGTGGTGGGAACTTCCCAGCCAGTTCGCACCACTTCGGGAGAACCAGTTGTTAACTTTCTGAGCAGTTTGGTGAACTAGTTGTTGGAAGAAATCATTAGGGCAGAGAACTGGTTGTTAAATTATTGGAATCCCACCACTGAATCTTCCCCACACTAGTGTCCTAAAAATAGGTGGTGTTTCAACTCCCAGAATTCCCATCTAGCTTGCCCAATTGCCTGGGAGTTCCAGGAGGTGTAATCATAGCACTTTCCGAGAACCATGAAATGGGTATAGATGCTGTAGATCAACCATGACAGTGATCTGGAAATCATTTGCAGATGATCTTGACTGCGCTGCAAAACACAAGAACTAACATGCCATTAACTTTTCTTAAACAAAGATAATCCAAAATGAATTGATGTGACCCTTGCGCAAGAGTTCAGAATTTGGAAGACAACGGGGGAAATTATTCTAGTCTGTCGCTTACAGAGGAAGGACGATGGAGTAACTAATTGTTAGAATCACAATGGCCCGAGTCCATAGTTAATTATACTGAAGATCTCACAATAAATCATGCTTTATACTATATGATAAAAGTGTCCTGGTAGATTGGGGAATAGTAATAACAGAGGAGAACTGCAGTTTCTAGTACTTTCCTGCCAAACCAAACAAATATATTTTCAAAGCAATTGAATATGAAACATAGCTCTGGTGCGGCACAGTGGTTAAAGTGTTTTATTGCAGGCTAACTGCCCACAGCCTGGAGTTCGATGGGGCTTCAAGGTTGGTGAAATGAGGACCTAGATTGTTGGCGTCAATATGCAAATAATGCTTACATTATAAACCATCCAGAGAATGCTATAAAGCACTGTGGGACGATATATAAGCCTAAATGCGATTGCTATTGTTACATATTATAAAGGCTATAATATTATTATTTCTTGATGTTCATGTGTATGGTTTGTGCTCATATAGTAATATTCTATGGTAACTCCTTCGCTGTTAGGTCTAACCAACGTCTTATTCCACTGTAATTTCAACATCTCCATCAAATATTTTACTGTTGGTGTAATTGTTGTCTGCTTAAACTCTCACACTCTAAATCTACTTTAAATAGAAACCAGCTTGTACATAATATATTTTACAAAATGATCAAGTGATGTTTATCTAAGCTTTGAATTTTCTCGATATATTTACTTTATTATACAAACAAGACTAGACTGATTTTTTTTTCCTTTACAAATTCTTACTTTACAATTTATCTCTTGTTTGTAATATGGATACAATTTGGAGAGCATACAGAATACCTCCCTGCAAAGAAAACTGTTATTTAAATATATGCTGTTTAAATTAGCCTATATTTCCATATTTTATTTTCCAGATCAGATTTAGCTTTCAGCTTGGAAGGCTATGTTTCTGTTTTGCTGAATGATGTCTTCACAGCAGCAAATGGTGTTTATACCAAACAAAAAATTGATCCTCAGGTAATTGTGCAGAGATTTTATGTGTTGTTCTTTGCCTTTTTTTACCATGGGCTTTTTTATAATTTTATCTATAGTTTTTCATAAAGAGCCTCCATCAAGTCAACGTAAAGTTTAGATGTTGTATAGTTTTCTTAATACTCACAAAAAGCCTGATATATTGGAATAACTTTTTTAAAAAAATATTTGTAGGCCACTTTTTATAAGTGCCTTTTCACAAAGTTATAAATATTTCACTGTAATATCTTTGTGAAAGTTTCATTCACTTTTATATCTTAAATACTGCTGTTTTGTCAACTAAAAAAATAGTTATGTAGCTGATTGCTATGCTTCATGTAAGCAAGGAAAACATAAGCAATGGTCTCAGGGCTTTAAAAAGTTGACAAATTGACATTTTAAAGGGAAAAAATAGTAAATACACTCAAGTATTTGATTCTTGAAATTATATTTAATTAATATAATTTGAACTACATTTGAATGCAAATTTAACTAAATTTTGTCCTGCCTGAGCCAACCTCCAGAATGTGACTGCCAATCAAATATCATAATTGGTTTGAAAAAGGTTTTTCAACCCTGGTTTAAGCCAATTGTTATTCCAGACTCTGATAGTTGTACCTCATATTTCTATCCATACATATTGCTTCCATCTGACTAGACATTTATATGGAAAGATTCGTGCTATTGGCTCTTTGTTCTGTTTTAGTTAAGGATAATTAGTTCAGTCATTACCATCCTATTATTCCCCCCAAATTTTCCACATAGAATCTTATTTGATAAACAGTTTATATTATCCAGGCTTACATGCCTTTCAAACAGAGTTTTCAAGATTCATTTAATTTACTGGCTTCTAGATATGCTACCATAAATATCTCAGCACTGAATCCTTCAGGAACTCTTAAGTAATCATCTATCAGATTTTTTTAAACATATGTATTTGCTTATATAGGAGCTGGGAAGATATGGAGTAATTTTTTATAATGCCTGCTTTATGATAATTCCTACAGTTCTCATCAGTTTTTTCACTGGAGATTTCCAGGAGGTAAGTAGAATTTAGGAGCCAATCAGGTTCAGGTATAATAATATTTTAATTGGCTTGGGTCCTAAATGTATATTTCTGGAATGATCCTTGGGATCCTTTTACTCATGAAGTAAAAATGTAAGATTTTGTCCTCTATGATTTTATAACATTACAAGTAGTGGTTTAGTATAAGATATGAAACCTCATTTTGACGAGCTAGGAACAGAACAGGAGATTAGCACTAGTACCTAGACTTATATATTGCTTCAGAGTACTTTACAGCCCTCTTTAAGCAGTTTACACTGTCAACATATTGCCCCCAACAATCTGGGTCCTCATTTTACTGACCTTGGAAGCATGGAAGGCTGAGTCAACCTTGAGCCAGTGAGATTTGAACTGCCAAATTGCAGGCAGCCGGCAGGCAGCAGAAGTAGCCTGCAGTACTGCATTCTAACCACTGCGCCACTGCAACTTTCTTTTTAAGATTAAGAGGCAATATTAGTCTTCCATAAACTTTATCCATTCATCCTTTCAAGTTATCTTGGCTGTTATTTGGTATTGACTGAGAAGAACTATTTTTCTCTCAGAACCTTCAAACATTTTTTTATTCTGTTCATTTGTGTCTGATACTCAGCAATTACCTGGACATATTATCCCTGCAGTATCCTTGGTAAGGTTTTTCAGAAGTAGTATGCCATGCTCCTTCCTAAGGCTGATAGAAAGTAGCTGGTCCAAGGTGGAACTAGAACTCACCATCTCCTGGTTTCTAGTCTGGCACCTTAACACTATACCAAATTGGTTCATTCAAACATTGCATGGCTACCATTAAATAGCTACCAACTATTTGGGAGTTGGGGTAGGCGCTGCATGGAGAGCTCTTGGAGGGAAAATTCAGACTTTCTTTTTCTTAGCTAAAGTAACATTGTTGGACATTACCTAAATCCTCCAATGCCGTGTGCTCTTAGTGGCTAAGTGTGAAGTCTGTGGGAATCTGCATGCATGCATCTTGGCAATTCAGAGAGAGAGAGAGAGGGAGGGGGGAAGGGGGGAAGAGAGAGACCCTCAAAATCAATAGTTAGTGATTTACATGAAAAGGAAATATGTAATATGAAACCATCCTGTTGGAAGTCAGCAAAACAACACTTGGTGTGATATCTAGAGATCAAGCAGATCCCCCCCCCCTTAAATTCAATTATTTTTGTAAATTGAATTTTTCAATAAATAATTGGTAAATTTTTCTCTCTAAATATATCTAAAATCTTATCTTCTTTATTTGTACAGGCCATGAATTTCCAGCAGTGGACAAATGTTTTATTTGTCTTTCAGTTTCTTCTTTCTTGTGTCCTGGGGTAAGAGATCTTGGGCAACTAATCAAGTAATGACTGGCATGAGTTTGCATTTTGGCAATCCTTCTTCTGCATAATTAGCAAAGTAAGATAAGCTAAAAAGAGAGAGATCCAATTGATTCCTGCAGTGTTCTCATAGTATAGCTTTTGCAGGAGTGGGTTTCACTTACCTTTGCTACCGGTTCGCTCATGCGCGCAGACCGTAATTGATGACGTCCAAGCGGTTGGGCGGAGCTTCCTGCCACCGCTGCTACCGGTTCACCGAACCGGTAGCAATCCACCACTGAGCTTTTGTATCATGCTGCACAACATTTTAAGAACTATCTTTTTTATTAAAGAGCAAAAATAATTTCCACATGCTTTCTGATTCTTTTTCAGTATAGCTTGCTTTGGGACATTTTCATTGGCCACATCAATGAAATTAGAGCAGGAGTCCCTTGATAATGTTGCACATTTTAAAACGTTTTAAACCCTACAAATTAGGTGATAAGTTTCCAGAGGATACTTGGTGCTGTATAAAAATGATGGAGTCTGTAGAAGCTCAGTTTTTAGTTTGTCTAATTTTATATTAGATCTTCAAATGCAACACGTTTTAGATTATGCTTAGGCTATTTTAAATACTGAAGCTCAACATAAAATAGGGTAGTGAGTATCAATGTAGAATTATGGTATGTATCATTTGATTATTTGACAAAAAGCAGGAAACCAAGTTATGCAGTCCTTTTTTGCTTTTAACGCTAGGTTTCTTCTGATGTATTCTACAGTTCTCTGCAGCCATTATAATTCTGCTCTAACAACTGCAGTAGTTGGTGCTATAAAAGTAAGTAACCAAAAGGAGTTGATATTAGATAACAGTAGCTGAAAACACTACATTACACTACACTGTCAATCTAGATTGTTTGCTTTGGCTTTAGCATAACGTATCAATCCAGTTATTATGGGTTGTATAGCAAGGTGTATAATTTGGCACTAGGTCTGAACTAGGTTACTAAGAGTGTTAACCTACAACTATAAACTAGCTATAAGCCATAGTTAAGAAGTACACATGTAATGTGTGAACCCAGTCACCATTAAAACCACCTGCAAAAGATAGTCCTGTGTCTTGACTACAACTTTGACCTATATGACTATGTGTATGAATGTCTTGGTGGCAGTTTTTGTAGAACTTTCCTTAACACGAGTACTGGGGACATATAAAAATGAGAAGATCCTTACCTTTCTAAAAAGGCCAGGAATAATTTATCCAGTTATATTCAGCTCAATGTTACTTGCAAAGTCATTTTTATCAAGTGATTATCAAGTGGAGGTCAGGCCCTACTTCAAGACATAAGGGTTTGAAACTAGATAGAGGACAGTATGGATACAGCAGCAGATCAAACAGTGAGATATATTTCAAAGAAATATGAGCTTCTTGGCTCAATACCCAGAAGTTAGGTTGCCTGCCTGGTCCTGTCCTCGACTTAGTTACTTACTTACTTTCAAGTTCTCAGATATTCAGATAAATGACTGAAGAGGGCTCAGGATAGAATAGTAGATTTTCCATCTTCCACTACCCATGAAGTCATGCAAGATCAGAATTGTTTTTTCATAGTTCTTACCCAGTGGTGGATTCCAAATTTTTTTACTACTGGTTCTGTTGGTGTGACTTGGTGGTGTGGCAAGGGAAGGATACTGCAAAATCCCCTTTTCTTCCGATCAGTTGGGACTTGGGAGGCAGAGAATAGATGGGGGCGGGGCCAGTCAGAATTTTTACTACCGGTTCTCCGAACTATTCAAAATTTCCGCTACCGGTTCTCCAGAACTGGTCAGAACCTGCTGAAACCCACCTCTGTTCTTACCTTATACTTTGTCTAAAGGCATTAAAATACTGAAATAAGATTTGCATGAAATGGTATGGCTTGGTTGATAGCAATGTGTCTACTGCCCCTTTCCCTACCAATTCACCTACTGTGTCTGTTGCTTGTTTACAAGTGTGTTACCCAGATGCAGGATAGTCGGCTTCCAACTATAGCAAAGCATTGAAAGATGGTATAAACAAGTCATAGCTGTGTTTTGTGTTTAAAGGTAGATGGAAGTAGCAAATATTCTAGGTTCAGACATGAACAACAAAGAAATGAAGAATTGTTATGAAGTAACTAAGCCCTTCAAAAAAGAGGAGTCAGTGGGTGTATTCATGCTAACCATGCTTTAGTTTATAGTTTATCATAGTGGGCATTTGTAGCAATTACACACACTGCTTTTTCTTTATAGAATGTGTCCGTTGCTTATATTGGCATGCTGTTTGGTGGAGATTACATGTTTAATATGTTGAACTTCATTGGACTCAATATCAGGTAAGGGAGTTTTGAAAGCATGTCATAGTCTCAAGGAAGTTCATGGTTTTATTATTGTGTCTTTTTTTTTTTCTTTTTCCCTCTAGCATGGCAGGAGGGCTGAGATATTCATTCTTAGCAATACGGGGACAGGACAATCGTGACTGTCCCTCCATAGATGAAGAAAAAGCAACTCCAGGTTCCAAGAGCTAATTGAAGCAGACAACATGAAAAACTCTAAAGATGCCAACTTAGGCAAAGATATTTTTCTTGGACAGAAGATGATAATTGAAACATATAAAAATACACCTGAAAATACACTTGCTATATTAAAGCAATCTTCAATGTACACAAAATAGTTTGCAAGCTTTTGAGTTTCCAAGAGTTGTTCATGATTAAAAATCCAAAAAAGAATATTAAGGAGTATATAAAATGCGATCTTTGTTTAGGTCCGGGGTCAGCAACCCGTGGCTCTGGAGCCGCATGTGGCTCTTTCATCCCTTTGCTGTGGCTCCCTGTCGCTCAAAATATGTGTCACAACTGCCAGTGTGTGACACTCGCCGGCACACAATTTATTGAGCTTTTCGACCCCCGGTAGGCCAACCATGGATAAATCCAAGAAAAGAAAAGTTTCAGAAGAAAACAGAAACTTTAATTCAACTACATATGCTACTTTTGTGGCCGCTCAGGAAATAATCAGGCACGGGAAGAGTTTTGTGGCTCCCGGTGTTTTCTTTTCTGTTGATAATGGGTCCAAAGTCTCTCTGAGTGTTTAAGATTGCCGACCCCCTGGTTTAGGCTATGTCTGTACCAGGCTTCAAATGGTGTGTGAATTTTTTATTTATTTATTTATTTATTTATTTTTTGCAGACATTCAAAAGCATTCTGTCTGATACAACAGTAGCATTAATTAACCTGTACCAAAAATTTGCTAGGAAGTAGAAAAGAACAAATATTAATTGGTCTCCCTTTTTGAAATTCGGTAGTAAAGCTAGCAGCTAAAGTCAAAAATAAAAACAGCAGACTCCTGACGTTTTTTGGGAATCTGCAGCTTGTAATCACCAAAACACATAACTAACGCCAAGAAAAAAAAACCACAAGGGTTTTCCCCTTAGTGAACATTTACCCATATTCTAATTTGAAGTAGAAGGACAAAAGGTCAGAACAGCTACATTTTAATAACTATAGACCAGGGCTGTCAAACTCCCGGCCCATTGGCCGGATGAGTCATGTGCTGGCCACACCCATGCCTGGTTTGACAAAGGGGAAAAAACTCCCAATACGTCACATGATACCACTGTGATGATGTGAGTTTGGCAGTACTGCTATAGACAAACACTTAACTTGGATTGCAACAAACAGCTGCAATCACTCACAACCCTCTCCAGTTTATATTTGGTTTCTGTTAGTTTTTATTTCTTTAGGGACTATTTGGCATTATGCTTCTTTTAATATCCATTTTTAGAGATACCAAAAATTGCCATTCATACAAATAGTGAAGTGATTCTCTGAAAAATATTTTGTCTAAGCTGGAACTAGTTATTACATTCTCATCATTCCTTATGGAAATAGAACATTTAGGTTCAATAGCTTTATGGTTCTAGATTTTATCTCTGTTACAAAGTACTCAGACATGGTGAGGTTCCATGAGAGTTTCTTCTGGGGAAATTTTGGAAAATATTTCTTCTAATATTTAATTTCACTGTCCTTATTCTACACTTCAGGATTACAGATATAGATGCAGTCTAAACAACTTAAACTTAAAACAACTTGAAATGTTTTCATTAGTGACCTAAGGCAATCAAGAAAATCACTTTATACTTAATAAATACATAAATTTAGCATGCATGAACCAGACAAAAGAAACATAATTGAATATGAAAGCATTGCTAATTGTTTAAATTAGAAGAGGGATGTGACTTGCTTAACTCATGGAAATAAGATTTGTTTATTTTTTTTTAATTTTTATTATATTTTTATTGTTAAAAAATAACAGAAAGGGGAAAAAAATCAATACAAAAATCAATAGTAAGGAAAGAAAAATTTTTTTCCCCCAACGTGCTATACAAACGGAAAGGAAGTTTTAGGAAATTGAAGTCTTCAATTCTTCCAGAAATCTCTTTGATAAGGTACTAGTGCCGATTCATCCAATCTTCCAAGTGCAAAGTCCACAAATGGTTGCCAAGTGTTCCAAAAAACATTTTCTTTATATATACCACTTCTAATTTTAATATCACAAGTCAATTTATCATTTAATGCAAATTTCCATGTTTCATTATACCATACTTCTAATTTTAAGTCAACATTTAATTTCCAATATCTAGCAATTATAATTCTCCCCATTATAACCAAAATCCTCACCAATTCTCTTTCTCCAGTTGTTAATGTTGTTTCATTCAATATTAATAATAATATGGTTTCCAATTTCAATTTGACCCTCTTCTTAATCATTTCAAATTTTTCATTTTCTATCCTAGACCAAAAAAGTTCAACCCCATTACATTTACACCACATATGAGCATATGTCCCGAGCGTTCCACTTTACATCTCCAACACATTTTATCCACTTTATTATCCATTTGAAAAAGACTTATTGGGGTCAAATACCACTTCCAAATAACTTTATAGTTATGTTCTTTAATCCTTATTGATAATGTCCTCATTATTCTACTAACCCAGTTCATATTCCAATTTTGATCAGAAATTTCAATACCCAGTTCTTTTACCCAATTCTCTTTCATTACCCTTTGTGAATTATTATCAAAGTTAATAATTTTATAAATTTTACTAACTAATCCCTTTGGCCCAGTTTCATCTTTTATTATTCGAGATGTCAAATTTTCAAATTCCATTTCCTTTCTACTCTCATCATTCCTTTCTTTGCATTTCCTATTCCATTTATTCATTTGAATTCTTTCAAACCAATTAATGTTTAATTTTCCATAAATTTCCTCTTTCCTCATTTCATTTTCTATAAATTTCAACCATTCACTAATTGTTTCCACTTTCTGTTCTATTATAATCCTCTCTCTGTTACTATTTAATTTCATTGGGCAATTCTCTTTCAGTTTACCTAAATACAATACGTCTGGTATTAATTTTTTTGCTACTCTGTCCCAATTTTTAGTCAAACTTTTTAACCAATAATTACAAATTTTAACCTTGCCTTTAAAATTTTCCAAAAACCATTTGTAACCAAACTTCTTTATTTCCTTCATTTCCAAACTACCTCAAAGTTTAATATCTCCTTTTAAAATTTTTACTACTGTTTTTATATTAAATGCTCTATAATAGTTTAATAATTTTGGAATTCCTAAACCACCTTGTTTTTGGTTCTGATACCACATTTTCTTAATCAATCTTGGTTTTTTATCCCCATTACAAAATTTATCTAATTTTTTTTGATATACTTCAATGTCCTTCTCAGTTAAAAAAATCGGAAGCATCTCGAATAAAAAGTTAAATTTAGGAAGTAACATCATTTTACATAAAGCTACTCTACCAAACCAAGATAACTTTAGCTTTATATATTTCCCAATTTTCTCTTCAATTTCTTTTATTACTATGTCATAATTTAGTTTCTTTAAATTTTTAATTTTAAGTGAAAGTATAATACCTAAATATCTTAAATTATCCTTTATCCTAATTCCAAATTGATTTTGTAATTTTTCTAATTTGTTTTCCCTATCAATTTCCATTAATAATTCTGATTTTGCCCAATTTACTTTCAAACCAGTTATATCTTCAAATTCTTCCAAATGTATTTGAACTCTTTTTATATCATTTGTAATATTATTTAAAATGACAAGAGTGTCATCTGCATATAAATTAACTTTGATGCCTTTATAACCTATTAATTCTGAATCCTCTTCAATCAGTGGCAGTAGATACACCCAGGCTTTTAGTCATGGGTGATTTCAACTTGCCATCCGCTGGTGAAACGTCTGAGGTGGCTCGGGAGTTCATGGCTTCCATGATGGCCATGGACCTGACCCAGTTAGTTCATGGCCCTACTCACAGGGGAGGTCACACTCTGGACCTGATTTTTGTCTCTGGTCAGTGGTTGAGTGGTCTTGTTATTGGGGATATAGATATGGAACCCTTGTCATGGACAGACCACTCACTCCTTCGCCTGGATCTTCGAACCGCTGCCCCCCGCCGCAGGGAGGCGGATCCAATTAGATGGATCTGCCCCAGGCGCCTGATGGATCCTGAGAGGTTCCAGATGGAGCTTGGGCCATTTCCTGAGGTTCTAGCACATGACTCGGCCGAGGACCTGGTAGTCGCCTGGGATCGGGCGGCTGGTGGGGCCTTGGACTGAGTCGTGCCTTTGCGGCCTCTGACCCAGTGCCGATCCCATGCGGCTCCTTGGTTCACCGAGGAGCTGAGGGAAATGAAGCGCCGGAAAAGACGCCTGGAGAGCGGTTGGAGGGCCAGTTTCGCTGAGTCTGATCGAACACTGGTAAGGTCGCATATTAAGACCTACCTAGTGGCGATAAAGATGGCAAAGTTTAATTACTTTTCCGCCTCTATTGCGTCATCAGGGAATCGTCCGGCCACCCTGTTTAGGGTGACCCACTCCCTGCTCCATCTGGGAGTGCGGGAGGATCCCTTGGAAGGCAGGGCGGAGGATTTTGGACAATACCTGTATGACAAAATCGCTCAGATCCGGCAGGATTTGGACTCTGACTGGGTAGATCAGGGCAGAGTGACGAGGAATAGTCTTGAGAATGTTATCTGGGAGGAGTTTGACGCTGTGACTCCCGATGATGTGGACAGGATTTTGGGGAGACTTAGTGCGGCCACATGTTTACTGGACCCGTGTCCCTCCTGGTTGGTACTGGCTTCCCGGGAGGTTACACGAGGCTGGCTCCAGGGTGTTATCAATGCTTCGCTGAGTGAGGGCCACTTTCCTGCTGCCTTGAAAGAGGCGGTGGTGAGGCTTCTCCTCAAGAAGCCATCCCTGGATCCGGCAATATTGGCCAACTATCATCCTGTCTCCAACCTTCGCTTTATGGCGAAGGTTGTTGAGAGTGTGGTCGTGCGACAGTTCCCACAATTCCTGGAGGAAACATCTTATCTAGATCCGTTCCAGTCGGGTTTCAGATCTGGGTACAGCACGGAAACGGCATTGGTCGCGTTGGTTGATGATCTCTGGAGGGCTCGGGACAGGGGTTGCTCCTCTGTTCTGGTCCTGTTAGATCTCTCAGTGGCTTTTGATACCATCGACCATGGTATCATGCTGCACCGGCTGGAAGAGTTGGGTGTGGGAGGCACCGTGTTGCGGTGGTTCTCCTCCTTTCTCTCCGACCGGTCGCAGTTTGTGTTGGCAGGGGGGCAGAGGTCGACCTCGAGGCCTCTTATCTGTGGAGTGCCGCAGGGATCGGTCCTCTCGCCCCTTCTGTTCAACATTTATGTAAAGCCGCTGGACGAGATCATCCATGGCTTTGGGGTGAGATACCACCAGTACGCTGATGACACCCAGCTGTACATCTCCACCCCAGGCCACCCCAATGATGCCCTTGAAGTGATGTCCCAGTGCCTGGAGGCTGTGCGGATCTGGATGGGGAGGAACAGGCTCAAGCTCAACCCTTCCAAGACTGAGTGGCTGTGGCTCCCGGCATCCCGATATAGTCAGTTGACTCCATCACTGACTATTGGGGGAGAGTCTTTGCCCCCCACAGAAGGGGCTCGCAATCTGGGAGTCCTCCTGGATAGGCAGCTGTCCTTGGAGGAACATCTGACAGCTGTAACCAGGGGGACCTTTTGTCAGGTTCGCCTGATTTGCCAGTTGCGGCCCTTTCTTGATCGGGATTCCCTGTGCACAGTCACTCATGCCCTCGTCACCTCTCGCCTTGACTACTGCAACGCTCTCTACATGGGGCTCCCCTTGAAGAGCACCCGGAGGCTCCAACTGGTCCAGAATGCAGCAGCGCGGGTAGTGATGGGAGCAGCATGGCGCTCCCATGTAACACCGCTCCTGCACGAGCTGCACTGGCTCCCAGTGGTCTTCCGGGTGCGCTTCAAGGTGCTGGTTATCACCTTTAAAGCACTCCATGGCATCGGGCCTAGCTATATTCGAGACCGCCTGCTGCTACCAACGACCTCCCATCGTCCTGTGCGCTCCCACAGAGAGGGCCTCCTCAGGGTGCCATCAGCCAATCAATGCAGGCTGGTGACCCTCAGGGGGAGGGCCTTCTCTGTGGGGGCACCTACCCTCTGGAATCAGTTGCCCCCAGAGATAAGGAGAATCCAAGACCTTAGCGCCTTCCGCCGTGCCCTTAAAACCCACTTTTTCCAGCAAGCCGGGCTGGCTTAAGAAGAAATTTTAAATGTTTTAATTGGTTTGTATTTTTAATTTTGGGCCAAATTTATATATATATTAATTGTTTTTAATATTTGTATTTCATGTTTTTTAATTCTGGCTGTACACCGCCCTGAGTCCTCAGGGAGAAGGGCAGTATATAAATTTAAAATAAAATAAAATAAAAAAAATAAAATAAAATCAAAGTTGTTAAAATTTCCATTGCTAATAAAAATAGGGTCGGAGACAGGGGACAACCCTGTCTTGTCCCTGCTTCCAAATTTATATCTTGTGTAAATATACCATTTACCTTCACTCTTGCCGTACTCCTCTGGTACAATTTGGAAATAATATGAATAAATTTATTACCAAATCCTAATGCAGAAATCATTTCTTTCATAGTATCCCATTGTACAGAATCAAAGGCTTTAAAAATATCCAAGGCAAGAATACCTATCTTATCACCGTTATTCTCAGCAATATCAATAACATTTAATACTCTTCTAACTAAATCACACATATAACGCCCTTTAACAAAACCTACTTGATTATGGTTTATATATTTATCTATAAAATTATTCAATCTATTTGCTACAATTGCAGTAAATATCTTAGCATCTTGGTTAATCAAGGAAATGGGCCGATAGGATTCAATCTTTTCTAAATCTTTACCTGTAAGATTTGTTTATGGCATGTAAATATTTACAAGGACCAAAATGATAAATGAGAATATTGTTTGTGTGTGTGTGTGTGAGGGCACACATGTGCACACATGCACACACATCTTTTAAGCAGGAGCTGAATAGCAAAGAATGTGCTCTCAATAGAAGGGGTTCATCCCAGTTACAAATAGTGAAGGTAAGAAAACCAGGAGGAAGCTGTATTAGCCATTTTGTTAAAAGATAAGTGGATAAATTGTTTATGTGCTGCGTTGCATAGACGTAGGGAAGAGGAAGAGGGTTAGTGTATGTGTCTGCCAATGGGTAACTAGAGTGAAAAGGAATGTAAGCAAGAAAGTAGAGAGGCTTCATAGAAACAATATGTAATATGTACTGTGAATAGGCTATATCAAGGGTCACCAACCTTTCGAAAATCAGGGACCACTAAATCCATAATTTTAAATCCCACGGACCACTAATATGATCTGCCTAATGACCGGCTGGGTGGGCATGGCAAGGTGATCATGTGACTGGGTGGGCGTGGCCAACTCGATGTCACTCACATTGAGGGGCACCTTGCCAGTCTCTATTCGCTACTCCTTGCCTGCCCGCCCGGGCTCTTTACGGCCCCAACAGGAAGCAATTGCTGGAGCTAAGCAGCCACCACGAGAAAGAGTTGGCAAAACAGCTCAGTTCAAATTGGATCTGGCTGAGAAGGAGACTCAGCAGAAGCACCTCACTGAGGACTAGGAGCATAGGCTTTCCAAGCAGAGGGAAGACTTGCGGAAGTGCAAGGCCAGGTACCAGTGCCTGGAGGCTCAGCAGGCTGAGATGGTCAGCCAGTTCCAGGCCCTGAGGCAGTCACACTGGAACAAGGCCCTCTGGCTCTTCACCACCAGCGGCACTTATCTCCAGCCTTCACCCAAAGCCCCACACCAGGAGGCTGAAGCAGATCCCAAATCAGAATTCCCCCCCCCTCCGACCCACATAAAAAGACCCCAAAGGGGTAAACTCTCTGCAGCAACACAAACGTTCATTGCACATATCCGGCCCAGGGGCTGTAGTTTGAGGACCCCTGATTTAGTGCAATATAAAAAATGCAAATAATTTTTCTGGGGACAACCAAGATTTTCTCACGGACCACCAGTGGTCCACAGACCACCAGTTGGTGACTGCTGGGCTATATAAAGGGTAAATACAGGTACCATAGCCCTCAATTTACAACCACAATTGAGCAAAAACTTTCTGTTGTGAAGTGAGAAATTTGTTAAGTGAGTTTTGATATTTAAAATTAGACCTTTCTTGCCACAGCTGTTAAGTGAATTGCTGCAACTGTTGTTAAGTGAAACTGGCTTCCCCATTGACTTTCCTTCTCAGAAGGTCACAAAAGGTGATCACATGACCTTCGAACACAGCAATGGTCACAAGTATGAACCACTTACCAAGCATCTGGATTTTGATCACATGAACATGGGGATGCTACAAAGGTGGTAACTGTGAAAAAGGGTCATAAGTCATTTTTTTCAGTGCCGTTGTAATTTTGAAGAATCACTAAATGAAGCCCTCTAAGGTACACGTTGTGCAATAATGTCATTCTTTAAACATTTAATCAGCATGAAACCAATAACCGTGTAATCTAAATTGCATTGCTAAAGGATTTTTTAAAAAAAGCTGATAATTGTGTGATAACATGTTGGAACACAGAAATACAGAGGAAGTTTGGTTTACTAAGATTGAAATGACTACTTGTCTAGTTCCAGCACTGCTGGGATTTTATGATTTCATCTATCTGACTTCCAGTGTAGTTTCCTTTTAGTTAGTAGCTGCCCAAATAGTGACTATTTATACAGTGACATCATTGGCATCCTTCAGTCTCAAGAGACTATGGTAACGTGCTCTGGAAAGAGGTCCTAAAACAGCATCTAGGCCAATTCAAGAGTGGCAATCCCTTCCACACTGAGGGCAGATTAGATTAGATTAGATTTATTAGATTTCTATACCGCCCTTCTCCCGAAGGACTCAGGGCAGTGTACAGCCATATTAAAACACATATAAATTTACAAAGTTTAAAAACAATTTAAAATTGAATATATAAAAATTTGGCCCACAAAATTAAAAAAACTAACATACACCCCTTATAAAATTCATATCAGATACATTCTGTCCCCTGGCCAACCCCCAGATTTTGCTGGTTCTGGGACTGCTACTTTGCCTCAGCCTGCCGAGCAAGTGACTCTTCGAATTGGAGAAGGCCATGCTGCGTCTTTAGCCTCCAAACTGAACGATCGGAGGTCAAGGTTTCCCAGTTGTTAATGTCCATTCCCAGGGCCTTTAGGTCCCTCTTGCAGATATCCTTATATCGCAGCTGTGGTCTCCCTCTGAGGCGCTTTCCCTGCACTAATAGTATACAGTGACAGAAGCTTCATATAATCCTTATCTGGAAAAGCAAGGGTGAAAAATATAGTCCCACTCCTTTTTTAACATGGTTAGGAATAAACAATCCGTGTGCAAAGGACTGCTTAATAGTATGATGTTGGGCTATTTTCAATCACTAACATAAATTAAACTACTCATAAGAACTCTTGACTAAAGTATAGCTCTAACCCTTGTTTTAACCAAGAGTGTGTAGTTAATAAAACATAGAATATTCTTTATTGGCCAAGTGTAATTGGACACACAAGAAATTTGTCTCTGGTGGATAAGCTCTCAGTGTACATACAAACAACAAAGTGACAAATCATAAGATACCAATAGGAGAAGGTAATAGGAAAAATGAGAAGGATAATAGCAATATGACCCTAATATATGGGTGGATATCTTTAGGCATAAGACATTGCCTAAATTGGGAATTAGATGTTTAGCAGAGTGATGGCATGTCTTTGTATCTAGTTCTGTCTTTGTGTCTAGATAGTCTTTGTGTCTAGTTGTTTCAGCATGCAATGCCCTATAAAGGCACCCAGAGGGGAGGAGAATAGGAATAGGAAAATAATAACAAAAGAATAAAAGTTACAGAATATAAAGAGTTACCAGTTTTAGTAAATCTCCAGGCATTGTTCCTGAGATGAAAAATCAGTTCCCCTAAAATGGAAAATGTTCCAGTCCAGGAGAAAGGCACTGGAGACAAAATGGAGGCTGGAGGCTGATTGGAAAGAGGGTCCATTTATTGATGAACAGGACACATGTTTGTGGTTCTGGTGCAGCTGACAACATGAAGTTGAGAGGGGAGGGGGTATTATACCTTCTCTTGGGCTTTGAACTTGAGCTTCCTGTTCCTGTACAATAACATATATTCTATTGGCTGTTGTCAGACTCCCATGGGGCCATGTACAAATCTTAGGAGTTTGTCTGAGCTAGGTTTGGTTGATGTTTGGCTGATGCAATGAAGGGCCTTGTTAAGCAATTCCTATTGTGGCTGTGGGCTAATCCAGTGGTGGGTTGCCCCCGGTCTGGACCAGTTTGCAAGAACCAGTAGGAAAACCGGTGGGAGGCCTCATCCACGACCCCGGATGTCGTCATTGGCAATCTGTGCATTGGATCCCATTGCAAACTGGTAGTAAAGATAAGTAGAACCCACCCCTGCCCTAATCCTACCTTTGTTCAGACCTTGCTGCAGGGAATTTGCTTATAAATAGAGCTAGCTATCTCTTTATCTCTTAAGTGCTGACATCTACTGAGGGCTATTAAGAAAGGTGGGGCCTGCTTTCGAAGAGCATGTTTCTCCATTTCTCATCCAGGGAAATATAATATTCTGCCTTTTTAATATTTCTCAAAATATTTCATTCTTCTAGGAGAGCGGTGGGTGATAACTTTCTACAATGTGGAGGTAGTATTCAACTCAATACTCAGAAATAAGCTTTGGGAGAAAGTGTCTGCCTCTTCCATTGGCTGATATTTTCTTGTGAAGAATCATAGAGTGATGGTGCACAGTGACTTTGACAGGCATCCTCTATTCACCATCTCGTTTATTCAGAAGAGGACGAAACAAGACAATCACAACACAAGTACAAAATTGGCAGAACAGGGGTCAGATTGTTGATCATTTGATCCAGTGGTGAAATGTAAAATTAAAAGTTATTACTGGTTCTGTGAGCGTGGCTTGGGGGGGCGAAGAGGTTGTAAAAAAATGCTTTTAAAAGGGTCTGACGATCCCAGCTGAGTTGCCTGATGATCAGAGCCTTTTTTTTCTTTTAAAAGCATTTTTTCTACAACTTCCTCAGCCGAAGAGGTTGTAGAAAATAATGCTTTTAAAAGCCTCTGACGATCAAGCAACCCAGCTGGGATCGTCAGACCCTTTTAAAAGCATTTTTTCTACAATCTCTTTGGCCGAGGAAGTTGTAGAAAAAATGTTTTTAAAAGCCTCTGACGATCCCAGCTGAGCTGCACGATCATCAGAGGCTTTTTTTTTTACTTTTAAAAGCATTTTTTCGGCCGAAGAGGTTGTACGAAAAATGCTTTTAAAAGTAAAAAAAAGAGAGAAAAGCCTCTGATGATAGCATTGCTCAGCTGAGCATGGAGGGGGAGCGCGCAGGGATTTTTGCTACCGGTTCTCCAAACCACCCACCACCATCACTACCGGATCAGGCGATCCGGTCCAAACCAGGAGCATTTCACCCCTGATTTAATCCCTTCCCTCAGTTCCATGAGCTTGTCCTTCCCAAACCCATTTTTCTTTTTCTTTAAAATTCGAACCTTGACCAGCTGCAAGAGAAAGCTTTCTCAATCTGACTCCCTCCAGAGATGTTAGGCTCAAGAACATTTTCCTGCCAGGATAGCATGAACAATAGCAATAGTACTTGCTATATATCACTTCACAGTGCTTTGCAGCCCTCACTGAACTGTTTACAGAATAAGCATATTGCCCCCAACAATCTGGCTCCTCATTTTACCAACCTTGGAAGGATAGACGGCTGAGTTAAGCTCAAGCTGGTCAGGGTTGAACTCCAGTTTTTGGGCAGAGTTTAATTTAATTTAATTTAATTAATTAAATTTATATGCCGCCCCTCTCCGAAGACTCAGGGTGGCTCACAATACATTTAAAAAAATCATTATAAAAAGACATTGAAAAATTAAAAAACATTAAAAACATTAAAAACTCATTCACACCATTCATGGCCGGATCTCGCCAGATCACAAGAGCGAGATCAACGGCCCCAAGCCTGCCGGAAAAGCCAGGTCTTCACCGCTTTTCGGAAGGCCAATAGGGTGGGGATGGTCTGGACCTCGGGAGGTAACTGGTTCCAGAGAGCTGGGGCAGTCACAGAGAAGGCCCTCCCCTGCAGGCCTGCCAGCCGACATTGTTTAGCTGACGGGATCCGGAGGAGACCAACTCTGTGGGATCTTACCAGTCACTGGGAGCTATGGGCAGAAGGCGGTCTCGAAGATAACCTGGCCTTGAGCCATGTAGGCCTGCAATACTGCATTCTAACCACTGCGCCACCACACTCTTAAAGGATAGTTCATGCTCTCTATTTTAAAAGAAGTTTATGAAGGAAAGAGTGTTCTCATGTGAAAGCTAGAAGTCCAAGGGCCTTTTGCATTAACACAGAATTAAATGTGCTTCAGTGTCTGGCCTGCATGACCTCATAGAGAGTCCTGTCCATTAAAAAATTACCCCTTCCCCTACTGTGCTCAGAATAATAGGCACAGAATTGCAGGGTAACCTGATCCAGTCTATGGTAAACAGATCCATTAGCATCCTCTTTTCTATACCTCAAGTGGATGCTGTTATCACATACAAACACAACTTTTACATGGTTTTTAAAATGCCTTTGCCCATTTAGCGGGAAGGTTACATAATGAAAGAGAACTTAATTTGTGAATTTGTTGCAAGGCAAAACTTTGATGTTACTGATGAATGACATGCAAGTCAGAGTCTCTGACTATTTTTTAAAAATTAAACTGAAACCAAAGAATGAGAGAAAATGTAAGGTTTTTCCTCACTGTTGTCAAACTGCTTTTTTTCCAAATTTTTAGGCAGCAGACAAGATTGCTTCAGTAATTGGATTGTGTTATTGCAACATGTTCTATAAGGGGTTATCCAGAAGCTTCAGAGCAACACTAGCAAAATAGAGTGATTTGGGGATATGTCTGTGGCTCCCCAGGATCTGATAATTTTAATCTTTGATCCGTGACAATATTGTATTTTCCCTGATAGAGCAGATGAGTACCAGGGTAGGGCAATCTTTGCACAGATTCCAAACCAAAGTGGTGGGAAAATTTGCAAATATAACAAATGCTCACTGAACCAATAGCTTGGAGATTTAAATAGGGAATGTTGTTTAAATAGGGAATGCAGTGAATTTATGAATGCTAGTCGTTGTTAATCCTGTTTTAGATGCTTTATTTCAGTATAATCTATGTAGGAAGGTCATCCTTTAGAAGTAACATGCTAACTTAATTTTATTCAAAGCTCTACTTGCTAGAATAAGCTCCTGAGAAGTATTCTTCTATAAACATATGTATTGAAGATCTATTTAGATTTTGCTTTGATCTTAAATTCATCTGCAATTATATGCAGGAAATACTTATAAATTCTAAATTCCATGAAGGAAGCAAGGCAGTATAGCATAAAAGTGTTACTTGAAAGGAACCAGAAAGTAGCAGCAAAAAACTATATAACTTGTAACCTGAACTTACTGTATTTACACACATTAGTTGCATTTGGGGCAAAACAAATATGCCCCAAAAAAATTTCCTTTGCTCTCTATCAGCCTTCCTGTCCCACCTGAATTCAATATTTTTAAACTGTTTAATTAAAGAGTAATTAGACTGGAAAAGCAAAACAAATTGTGTTTATTTACAAGAGTGCAACTTGGATACCACCATTAACCATAAGACATTTGTAAAAATATTGAAACGCTACAACTAGCATTGTAGTTGTACAAAAAGGGTGAACCGGTAGCGGAGATGGCAGGTGGGCCTGCCCACTTGCCCCGGCACTGTGCTGTCCTATTTAGCCATGTTTTTGTGGCTGGGCACATGTGCAGAAGGCACGCGTGAGAGCAAAACGCATGCATGGAAGGCCAGGCACATGCATAGAAGGCGTGCTCGCAATGCAAGCATGCGCGCGTTGGGCAAACCAGTGGTAAAAATCTTCAAAACCCACCTCTGGTTGGGAGGGTGCCTTTTAGGCGGGATGTATTTCTAAGAATCCTGCAGGTCCAAAAATTCTGCCTACTCACCTTTTCTTGCTAAATTCCATCATCTGGAGTGGGGATCTATGACCTCTGGGGTCCCCCACCATCCTCTCAGGGATCCAAAACTATTTGCCAGCCTATGTTGAAAAATAATACAATATTAAAATCCCATCAAATAATTGTGAGAAGTGGTAGTGGCAGCCAATGCACCAATTTGAATGTGTAATACTAAAAAGTATAGATAAATATAACCCATACGAACAAAAGCTTTCTTGGGGTCCTTATTTTTAAAAGTGGGAAGGAGTCCTGAGATAGAAAAGTGTAAGAAACACTAGCCTAGCACAATGTTCTCCAATCTTGGCAACTTCTAGATGTATGTTCTTCTATTCCAGTCAGCCTGGCAATTGCTGAGAAATGTTGGAAATGAAATCCACATATTTAAAATTTGTCCAGTTTTGGGAAAAGACCTGATAAGAATTATTTGGAAAAATCCATGATCAGATTTTCCACATTGTGTATGGGGTTGTGGTTTTTAATAAATTGAAAACAAGTTACCAGTACGTCAAGCTCTGGCAAGGCAACAGAACATTATTTTTCTGATCAAAATTGATGCTCATTTTCCATTCTGGGAACTCCTTATAATAATTCCATGCTGATGAGGGAGAAGCTTTGGATTTCCAAGTCTATGCTGTTTGAGAGCTGAGCTAATTTTTTGAACTCACTGTGGCTCTGGAAAATCTGCATGGACTTTAGAAGATCTTGATTGGGTTCAAGATTCAAGATTTGATTAGGAAGGAGTGATTTACCTCAAACTCACTGACTAGTACCAACACATGTTGAAACACTCATGCGCTTCTCTGTACACATTCAGAAATAGCTGTAAACAAATTCATATTCTTTACTGTGCTCCTTCTGAACTCTGTCCTTTTGGCTGGTCATCCATAGTGGTAGTTGTAGTAATATTAGTAGTAATAGTAATGCTACTTACCTTTCCATTTGAAGGAAAGGTGATATATAGGTTGCAATCCTATACTGTATTTGCTACCTAATGTATTTAATGGGATTTATTCTTGAATAGAAGGTTGCTCTGTGAATCCACTAAATAATGCTGCCAGAAACAACAGCAAATTCAATGATTATATATAAAAATATTAAGACAAACTCCTTGTGTGTCCAATCACACTTGGCCAATAAAGAATTCTATTCTATTCTATTCTATTCTATTCTATTCTATTCTATTCTATTCTATTCTATTCTATTCTATTCCTACTCTACTCTACTCTGTTCTGTTCTGTTCTGTTCTGTTCTATTCCTATTCCTATTCTATTCTATTCTATTCTATTCTATTCTATTCTATTCTATTCTACTCTACTCTACTCTACTCTACTCTACTCTACTCTACTCTACTCTACTCTACTCTATTCTATTTGGTTAGTGAATTTATAAACAAGGAGATAACAATGACCCTCAGTAACAAATTGAGAAACCAGATCATCATCATCAGACAATGGTGACATCATGACAGCTTCCATGTATTAGGAGTGAGCTCATTTCAAGAAGCCCAAACATTGTGTTATTTTTAGAAAAAAAGAAAAGTATCGACTTGGCTCTGAAACTCATGTTTTGGTTTGCTTTTCTGCTATACTGTTAAATATCAGGACGAAGACATCATTTTGTTATTATTCTGAGTGTAATCCATGGAACAAGATTCAAATGACTTCAGAAGTTATGATTGGGTATATTTATTTCTCTTCTGCCAGCCCTGCTTTCAAAGTAGTTGTAGGTTGGACGAAAGCGAGGATTGTTTCAGCACTTGTCCCACTCTCTCCTTTTATCAGTTTCTCATGGATGAATTCCAGCCGCTGCTTGCTCTCCTTGGAGGCATCTGTTGTTCCATTTTCCTGCTAAAGTGCATTTGGTTTTTGAAGTATTTTCTTCCTTACATATGGAATATTTTGCCTCCATCTTATTTTCATTCAATGGGAGAATGGGCAGGTAAAGGCACCTTTGCTATTCTTATATGCCAATGTGGAGGGGAAAGATATTAGATATTTCTAGCTCAGTGTTAGAAAGTCTGTTTTTCATAAGGCTTATCTCTGAAAGCCTGGAGAATTCGGGAGAGAGATAGGAACTTGTTTCATTGTTCTAATGCATTGCTACAGGATTCCTTTCATTTTCTTTTTTTACTGCAGCACATAGAAAATGATTTCCCTTTCTTTGGAAAATGTTTAAAACGAGCAAGTAATGGCTTGGAATCCAACTGGCTATTTGTTTGTGTTATGCAATTTCATAATATTTTTAATACTAAATGTTCTGCTTTTCAAGAATGCAATTGCTATTCTGTGCGTATGTGTGTGTATATTTTTATTCCAGAATGATTCTGTCCTCATTTTGTAGATGCAAATAATTTTTCTCTTTTCTGGGCTGTAGTTCTTTAATGGTGGGATGAATCACAGAATAAGACTGGAATTTTAACCATTAATGATAAGTGTCTTAGATCACCTGTAAACATGTACGGTAATTGCCATTGTTGGGAAGAGATTCTTGGTAGGATTTATATTCTTTGGTAGAGGGAGAAGGATTGGATGAGAAGACATAAAAGATTAAGAACCACTGGCTGTTTTTTTTTTAATTTCTCATTAGAATCTGCAAGTATCTTCAGCAGAAAAACAAACAAACAACAAACAGCTTATCTTATTAGAACTTGGTAGGCTTGTATCACAACCATACTAGGCTTATGATTGCTGAACTGCCCCAAGTTTTCTTTTTCCTAATCTCTTACAATTTTACACAGGGGTATTTTTGTATGAAACTTTGCTACAACATCACTGCAAAGTAGACTCTTGGAAGGAAACAAATATAAGCAGTATAAGCACTGCAAAATTAATTTGCAGTCCTAAGTGCCCTCTCCTAGGATCAAGTCTTATTGAAAACATGATGTTCTGATGTTCAGGAATTAAGAAAAATTAGAGCATTTGTAAAGATGTTATTTGCTAGGTCTATATAAAATCCCCTCGAATTCATCAATATTTATTTTTCAGTGAAAAAGGACAGATTTTTTTCTTTTAGATTTATGATTGGATATCTTATTCCCATATTTTCTATAAACAATATTTTCTCAATTATGCACTGAATTTCTATAGTATTGTATAGCTTCTAGCTTAGATATGTTATTATATCCAGGTGAAGAATTTTCAATGAATTTTTACTGAGTCCATATCTTTCTAAAACAGGATCCAGAAAATTAAGTAATCATTTACTTTCTCCTGACTTTTGGTATTCAGACTTTTACTACTTTTAAGACAATGTCTGCCTTTAATTTCAAACTCTTTTAAAGTACAATCTTTTGAGTAACTTTAATTTCATTTTTCCACTTTCCAGCAGGTATAGCCTTGGCTGCAATTTAAAGAGATTTTAGACAAGCAATTTGATCAATGCGTATTATAAAACCAAATCACCAAATTTCCCATTTGCTGCTTTCCATGCTGTTTCAAAACTAATGTAATAAAAACTCTGTTCTAATATAAATTAGGTCAAATGCATTTGCTAGGCCCCTACCTGTCTTACTTCTGAAGATGAAAGTGAGAGAGAAATATATATTAAGATGTATAAAGGGAATAAGATATTTAAAGATTATATTCTTTTTCTTTTAGTGGTCACTGGAGCAGGAGATGGAATTGGAAGAGCCTACTCCTTGGAGGTAGTAAACATGTACTTCATGACCAAATATTTTGGGCTCAGATAGTTTAGAATACATTCTTATATGCTTTGTAAATAGTTTATCATTAATACTGTGCCAAAATTCATCTTCCAACTTCTTGAAAGATTTTTTTTTCCTTGCCAAAGAGGTGTCAGGTTTTTAATTTTTTACTTTATTGCTGGAATGTCAATGTTATAGTTACAAGGGGGTAGTCAAAATAGTATTTGTGGTTATATATCATTCCACCAATCTGTCTACCACTCTGGTACATATCCATGCATCCAACTGAGTGGTAGAAAAAATAAGTTCCCCTTTTCTTCGTATTTAATTGATATCTGGGAACAAGGTAGGCTACAGTTCACTGGCAGGATGGTGGCAGAGTGGAAGATTTGCCATTCAACCACATTGCTGAAGGACAACATAAACTGACCCTGCCCCAACCATGAGAATTGATCTAAATGTCCATTTGCATTGGATTCTTTTATAAAGACTAATTTCTTTTCCATCCATTTGCATAAGAGTAAAAGATAAAGGTATCCCTGTCGAATCATGTCTGAGTTTAGGGCACAGTGCTCACTTCCATTTCTTGGCCAGCATTGTCTGAAGACAATTTCCATGGTCATGTGGCCAGCATGTTTATATGCCAAAAGTGCATAGAATGTTGTTGCCTTCTCACCAAAGTGGTATCTATTAATCTACTCACATTTGCATGCTTTTGAACTGCTGGAATGGGAGCTCACCCTGTTGCGCAATGCCTGGTCTTGAACCTGAGTTCAAGCTCAATGTCTTTAATCGCTGAATCATCATGTCCCCTCTTGCATAAGAACAGGCATACAAAAGATATTTTAAAAAATAATTTACTTTAATACAGGGATAAACCATTGCCTACAATAAGTATCTCGGTTCGGAACAATTTGATACAAACAGACTGTGTTCTGCATGATAAAGATTTCTGTGGACATTACTAAGCATGGCTTCAAATCCAGGAAGTGAACTGAGTTCTTTGTCAATAAATTGATAGTATCATCAGATGTTTCCATGGCATCAAATTCCAGGGGATGAGATGAAAGCAGTGTTGGGATTCCGCCAGTTCGCACCACTTTGGGAGAATCGGTTGTTAACTTTCTGAGCAGTTTGGTGAACTGGTTGTTGGAAGAAATCATTAGGACAGAGAACCAGTTGTTAAATTATTTGAATCCCACCACTGGATGAAAGCCACCTGTTTACACAGAATATTGCTATTCCAGCTGAAGGAAGTTTATTTATTTATTAGTCGCATTTCTATGCCGCCCAACTCCCTAGGGACTCATAAATTGGGACCTATGTGTGATGGATCACACTAAACAACAAACCAGTGAAAACTCAATATGCTTCTTTCGTAGATCTAACACTAAGTTTTATGATGCCATATTTTTAAACCAGGAAAGAAAAAGTATTTTGAGTAGTCACCCTATAATATATATAACCTTGGATATTCTAGTTTACAGAGAAGAGAATTTTGAGATCATTTTTGTAACACAGTCATACAAAGATTGATGAATTGTTGATGTGCAAAAATACTTTTGACTTCTAGAAACCACATTGATTTTCTCCATGAACTCATATAGAGAGAATGTATTAAATTTTACACAGTAAGTATGTGAAGATACACCCACAACCACCCATGCTCAATTCTTCTAAATGGTGAGATTGAGTTTACAGCATTTAAGTATGCTTTTTAGGAACATTTAGGAGATGCTCCATTAATTCAGCATAAAATTTTAAATATTGCAAAACTTTGTCTTTCAGCTTGCCAAGCATGGGTTAAATGTGGTTCTCATAAGTCGGTCATTCAAAAACTTGGAGAAGGTAGCCTTGGAAATTGGTAAGTTTCTAAAAAAAAGGAACTTTGTCCATTATGTTTCATGTTCACATTGTAGCCTCACAGCAGAAGAATTCTTCATTAGAATGAAGTAAACAATGAGAAAGCCTTCAAGTCTAATCAGACTGAATGTTACATTTAGAGGAAGAGAATAGAGAGAAAGAACACTGGTTTAACATTGCATGCAGAAAGCTTTAAGTTCTACCAGTAGAATAATGCCTGGGTAGAGAGATGCAAGACTTAATTCTGTAAGTTCAAATAAAGTGCAATTGTGAAATTTTATTTTAGTTTTTAAATGAACCATCATGGCTTCCTGTACAATATTATCCTCACATTCAGTCCGGAGTTGGGACTAGCAGTTCATTAATACTGTGGGTTAAGTGCAACATCACTTGACCATAATTTGCAACTTCCTGCCGGCTTCCTTATTGACTTTGCTTGATGGAAGCAAATGGTGATCATATGACTGTGGGGGTAATGTGACCATCGTAAATGTGTGCCAATTGCCAGAATTGTGATCCAGTGACTGCAGGGACATTGTGACAGCTGCAACTTTTGAGGCCAGGTCACAAATCATCTTTTTCAGCTCCATTGTAATTTCAGTCACTGACTGAACAAATGGTCAGAAAGCGATAACTACATGTATTATGTTCCAAATGTCATTGTGATCAATAGATCAGAATAATGCATTATATTGTTCTAAAGCTATTTTTATTGAACTAACGTCATCAATTAAAGAAACTTTGCAACAGCAGTGGAGCAATATATCTTTCTCAAGAAAATGCCACTGAATCTAATACCAAAACACCATAAACTGCTGGATGACAAAAATTGATTTATTCATGGCATAATATATGATCACTTTGCATCTTGCTTACTAGGAATTTGACCAACATTTATTAATACTAAAGCTTGTATGCTAATTCATCTGTTAATCTCTAAGATAAACAAAATTTGTGTAGTTTTTCCTAAAAAAAAAAATTATTTATTTATTTATTTTTATATGCCGCCCTTCTCCAGAGACTCAGGGCGGCTTACAATGCGTTAAGCAATAGCCTTCATACTTTTGTATATTTTATACAAAGTCAGCTTATTGCCCCCACAAACCGGGTCCTCATTTTACCCACCTTAGAAAGGATGGAAGGCTGAGTCGACCTTGAGCCTAAAATAAGATTTTAGTAAAAGTTACAATAAATTTTGGAAGCTGCTTCTTATTCATTGTGTGACTTCCAGCACTGGATATGAATTACTTGAATATCTGATATTAAGTCGTATAGTAACTGTTTTCCAGTCTTTCTGCCATTCTGCCAGCAAACTGGCTCCAAATATATTTAAATGGATGTAACATTCCAGGTAAGGTCCCTGTTTTCGTGTGCTCATAGATTTAATCTATTTAAACGTAATACAACTATATTGGGGAAATAAATTAATATAAAAACCCCTCCTTCTCCTTCATGCAGAACAAACGACTCAGAGAACTGTGAAAATCATACAAGCTGACTTTACAGAAAATGACATATATGAAAACATTGAAGAAAATCTTCAAGGATTAGAAATTGGGATTTTGGGTAAGTTAACCAAGAATAGAAAAATGAAGTTACCAGAAATTAAACTGGTTCAAAGAGATGTTTTTTTAATGAATTAGTTAAATGTAACCATTTTTTTAAAAACATTAAAACTCTGGTAAGGTTTTTTAAAAGTCATCCATCAATAAAAGCAACCAGTGACAAGTGTATAAGAATTTAATTTTTAACCACTACTTTGGTTGGAGATACTAATAAAAACAAAACAATTTTTTTGTCAGTTGCCCTTTTTACCTTTTCCCTATACAGGAGAATGTTACCTGTCCAGAGTCAGAAATCTCCGTTCTTCTGACTCTGATGGACCAAAATCCCACAAGCACTACACCTTGCTAAGATTGAGTCACAGCCAGCTTCTTCCTATTCAAGGCCTTACAAGAGAGGTCTTCAAACTTGGCAGCTTTAAGACTTGTGGACTTCAACTCCCAGAATTCTGGGAGTTGAAGTCCACATGTCTTAAAGCTGCCAAGTTTGAAGACCTCTGCCTTACAACCTCCTCAGCATCTGATGAGCATCACTTGCTTAGCATGGGGTAGAAATATATAATTGGGTATCATCCACACATCAGCTTACTGATACCAAATCCCATGTTGATGAATTTATTATTTATTATTTATTTATTATTCAAATTTCTATACCACCCTTCTCCTGTCGGACTCAGGGCAGTGAACAGCCAAGATAAAAACATCTATACATAACATCACAGTTAAAAATAAAGTTAAAATAATTTATAAATTTGGCCCATAATTTAAAACTTGTCAATTAAAATCAATATTAAAATTTTAAAACTAACCCTAAAATCAAGACAGACCGGCTAACTGAAAAAAATGAGTTTTTAGGGCCCGACGAAAAGTCCGGAGGTCGGAGATCACTCGTATCTCTGGGGGTAGATTGTTCCATAGGGTAGGTGCCACCACAGAGAAGGCTCTCCTCCTGGAGGTCGCCAGCCGGCATTGTCTGGCCGACGGCATCCTGAGGAGGCCCTCTCTGTGGGAGCGAACCGGCCGGTGGGAGGCTATTGGTGGCAGAAGGCGGTCCCGTAAGTACCCTGGCCCTAAGCCATGGAGCGCTTTAAAATTGATCACCAACACCTTGAAGCGCACCCGGAAGTCTACCGGAAGCCAATGCAGCTCGCACAGGAGAGGAGTCACATGGGAGCGCCCCATCGCTCCCATAATCCCCCGCGCGGCCGCATTCTGCACCAGTTGGAGCCTCCGGGTGTACCCCAAGGGGAGCCCCATGTAGAGAGCGTTACAATAGTCCAGACGAGAAGTGACGAGTGCTTGAGTGACCATGCGTAGGGAGTCCCGGTCCAGAAAGGGGCTCAACTGGCGTATCAGGCGAACCTGACAAAAAGCCCCCCTGGCCACGGCTGTCATATGCCCTTCTAAAGACAGCCGCGCATCCAGGAGGACATCCAAGTTGCGGGCCCTCTCCGTGGGGGCCAATGATTCGTCCCCAATAACCAGCGATGGCGTCAGCTGGCTATACCGGGACGCTGGCAGCCACAGCCACTCGGTCTTGGAAGGGTTGAGTCGAAGCCTGTTTCTCCCCATCCAGACCCGCACGGCCTCCAGGAACTGGGACATCACTTCCAAGGCATCATTGGGATGGTCTGGGGTGGAAATGTACAGCTGAGTATCATCAGCGTACTGATGGAACTCCACCCCAAAACCACGGATGATCTCACCCAGCGGCTTCACATAAATGTTGAACAGGAGGGGTGAGAGGACCGACTCCTGCAGCACTCCCCATGCAAGGCGCCTCGAAGTCGACCTCTGCCCCCCTGTCAACACGAACTGCGAGCGGTCAGAGAGGAAGGAGGAGAACCACCGCAAAACGGTGCCCCCCACTCCCAGTCCCTCCAGCTGGCGCAACATGATACCATGGTCGATGGTATCAAAAGCCGCTGAGAGGTCTAATAGGACCAGGATAGAGGAATAACCCCTATCCTGGGCCCTCCAGAGATCATCCACCAACGCGACCAATGCTGTTTCCGTGCTGTACCCAGGTCTGAAGCCGGACTGGAGCGGATCAAGATAGACAGCTTCATCCAGGTACTGGGGAAGCTGTCGCGCCACCACACTCTCAACAACCTTTGCAATAAAGCGAAGGTTGGAGACTGGACGATAGTTAGCCAAAACAGCCGGATCCAGGGATGGCTTCTTGAGGAGAGGCCTCACCACCGCCTCTTTCAAGGCGGCCAGCAGGACACCCTCGCTCAAAGAAGCGTTAATAATCCCCTGGAGCCAGCCTCGTGTAACCTCCCAGGAAGCCAGCACCAACCAGGAGGGACACGGGTCCAATAAACATGTGGTTGCGTTCAGCTGTCCCAAGATCCTGTCCACATCCTTGGGAGCCACAGGATCGAACTCCTCCCAGATAACACTCTCAAGGCCTGCCTCAGTCATCTCGTCTGAACTAACCCAGTCGGCAGCCAAGTCTTCCCGAATCTGAGTTATTTTATCATCCAGATACTGTACAAAATCCTCAGCTCGGCCCTGCAAGGGGTCCTCCTGCACTCCCAGATGGAGGAGGGAGTGGGTCACCCTAAACAGGGCAGCTGGGCGGTTATCTGATGACGCGATAAGAGTGGCAAAATAGCTAGATTTCACCGCTTTTATCGCCACTAGGTAGGTCTTAATATGAGACCTTACCAGTGTCAAGTCAGACTCGGAACGACTGGCCCTCCAACCGCTCTCTAGGCGTCTTTTCCGGCGCTTCATCTCCCTCAGCTCCTCGGAAAACCAAGTAGCTAAGTGAGTTCAGTGCTCGGAAAACCAAGTAGCTAAGTGAGTTCAGTGCCGGGTCAGAGGCCGCAAAGGCACGACCCAGTCCAAAGCCCTGGCAGCCGCCCTATCCCAGGCGGCCACCAGGTCATCAGCCGAGTCATGAGCTAGAGTCTCAGGAAATGGCCCAAGCTCCATCTGGAACCTATCAGGATCCATCAGGCGCCTGGGGCGGAACCACCTGGTCGGCTCCACCTCCCTGCGATGGGGTACGGTGGTCAGAAAGTCAAGTCGAAGGAGTGAGTGGTCAGACCATGACAAGGGTTCAATATCTACATCCCCTATATCAAGGCCACTCAACCACTGACCAGAGATAAAAACTAAGTCCAGAGTGTGTCCCCCCATATGAGTAGGGCCGTGAATTACTTGGGTCAGGTCCATGGCTGTCATGGAAGCCATGAACTCCCAAGCTACCTCAGATGTTTCACCGATGGATGGCAGGTTGAAATCCCCCATGACCACAAGTCTGGGGGTATCAGCCGCCACCTCGGCTATAACGTTGAGGAGTTCGGGCAGGGTCGTTGACCTCTACCAGTGGCTTCTTATAAATTAGATAGAAAGAAAGAGAGAGAGACTTGTGTCATTAAATACCCCATATAATAGGGGCTCAGGATTGGACCTCTCCTCCCCCACTAGCATTGATTGCTACTGACCACAGAGAAAGGAGGAGAATCACTGCTGAATAGTGTTCTCCACTCCTAGTTCCTGGAGTTAATTCAACAAGGTCAATAGTATCAAAAGCCAATGAGAGATCCAGAAGAACCAGAAGGACTGTATCACCCACATCTAGACCCCTCCAAAAGTTGTTGATATATGCTACCAATCAGTGGTGAAATCCAAATTTTTTTACTACCAGTTCTGTGGGCATGGTTTGGTGAGCGTGGTGTGGCTTGGTGAGCGTGGCTTGGTGGGTGTGGCAGGGGAAGGATACTGCAAAACCTCCATTCCCACCCCACTCCAGGGGAAGGTTACTGCAAAATCCCCATTTCCCTTGGATCAGCTGGGACTCGGGAGGCAGAGAATAGATGGGGGCGGGGCCAGTCAGAGATGGTATTTACCGGTTCTCCAAACTACTCAAAATTTCCGCTACCGGTTCTCCAGAACTGGTCAGAACCTGCTGAATACCACCTCTGAGTGTGTGCATTTTCTATGCAGCGGCTACTTCTGGCTAATAGATCAAGCTCTGGACTTCTTGTTCTGTTGTCCCTGCGCTGGCATTCCCTCATGACATCATTTCTTGTGCCTTTTGCCCTGCCAGCTAGACCAATTTTGAACAAGGTGTGGCATGGTGTGGCTTGGTGGGCGTGGCTTGGTGGGTGTGGCAGGGGAAGGAGACTGCAAAATCTCCATTCCCTCCACACTCCTGGGGGAAGGATATTGCAAAATCTCCATTCCCATCCCACTCTGGGGCCAGCCGGAGGTGGTATTTGCCAGTTCTCCAAACTACTCAAAATTTCTCCTACCGGTTCTCCAGAACTTGTTGGATTTCACCCTTGCTACCAATGCTGCTTGGTACTATAGCTCAGCCTGAATCATGGCTGAAAAGCATCAGCCATTACTCAGCAAAACATTGTGTGTGATAGTTTCTCTTCTTGTACTCTTTAAATTTCCATACTGTTAAATTGTCATCATCAGATAGACATGGTTGATCTGACATTAGTGTTAGTAGGAAACAACACTCAAGAATCATGTTTATCTGAATGGATTCTGTGTATTCTCTATCTTCAGAAAAAAGCAACTTCAGTCAGGGTTGGGAACCTATTATAGGGAGTTTGTTATTTCAATAAAAAAGGCAAGGGCATAAATGGTTTGGTCTCTCTTTTTTTTTTTTCAGCAGTGAAAAATAGAGCTTTGCCTTTTAAAAATGCCAATACAATTTAGAAGGCGGGAGGCTCTGGAGACCAAAAGAGTGGGGCTTTGAGCTGCATGGGATCCAGAGGCCCTAATTGTTCCACCATACTTCATGATTCTAATTTGCTTTTTCCACCCTTTTTTTATTAGTTAACAATGTTGGAATGCTACCTAATCGCTTTCCGTGCCATTTTCTTAATATTCCAGACAAAGATGAGGTAAGGATTCTTCTATAATAGTAATAAGATCATGTATTTGGTTTTTTCCACACAAAATGTACTATCAGCCACACTACGTAGAACAGACCAGAGAAACAAACTCCACAGGGACCATAAAATTATACTTTATTGAGTTGAGCTATAACACAGAGCATTATAAACTCAACTGTGCTTTACTACCCCTCCTTCTTATACTCTAACATTCAAGGTTGAGCCTCTTCCCAAATATTACCTTGTTTATCAGGGCTTAAAGAATGTTTCAGGTAATAGCTCTTGTATATTTCTATTGTGATCATCTCCCATATTCTCTAAAATCCTGATCATTTCCCATATTCTCTAGAATACGGGACTAAATTTTGTTGAAGTAAACAGGTAGCCAATAATCAAGTTTTCTAAATTTGATTGACCCTTGATTCACATTTGAATTATTTTTTTATGAAGTTTTGTGTCAGGAAGCACTCAACCTGGCAGGGAGGAGAGTTCAAGCATAGAGTAAGCCTGGATTCACTATACAAATGCCAAAGGGCTAGGACTGACTCCTACTAATTTCCTTGGAGCCTTACCTATTTGTTCCCAAGAGAAGATTTCTAGTCTGGAGAGATTCCTGTATTATAGGCAGAGCACAATAAAGTAGTTATTTTGAACTGTACATGTGTGGGTCTGGTTCAGTGGTGAAATCCAAATTTTTTTATTACCGGTTCTGTGGCCATGGCTTGGTGGGCGTGATGTTGCTTGGTGGGTGTTGCTTGGTGGGCGTGGCAGGGGAAGGAGACTGCAAAATCTCCATTCTCACCCCACTCCAGGTGAAAGATACTGCAAAATCCTCATTCCCTCCTCACTCCTAGGGAAGGATACTGAAAAATCTCCAATCCCACCCCACTACAGGGGAAGGATACTGCAAAATCCCCATTCCCTCCCCACTCCTGGGTTCAGTGAGAGGTGGTATTTGCCGGTTCTCTGACCTACTCAAAATTTCTGCTACCGGTTCTCCAAACTACTCAAAATTTCCGCTACTGGCTCTCCAGAACCTGCTGGATTTCACCCCTGGTCTGGTTGTTCTTGTCTGACATTTTGACTAGAACAAACATGCATTTCTGGACACAATTGGATGTTTGAGGAAATGTAATGGAATATCACAAAATGGTTGTTTTGGATTGTAGGCAGTCAAGATGTTTATTTCTGCAGCAAAATACCAATTTTATAGAAAGGAAAAATGTTAAATTGGGGAAGATTGACTTGTGCTACATACAAACCATCATGCTGAATAATGTTTGGCTTATCCTATATAAGCAAATTAATCCTCATGAAATAGGAAGGCTCATGCAGCCCTGGTGGGAACAGATTTTTAAACATCTCATTCTAGAAACTGAGGTCAAACTGACTTTTCTGAGCATATTGTTCTTTTCAAATCAGCACAACTGCCATGTAACCCATTTATTATTTTCAACAGGACCTCATTAATTGCAACATCATGTCTATCACTAAGGTATGTATTACAGACCAGGACAGCTCTTTATGTTTGTTTGCCAAAAAGTAAGGTATAACATTTGAACTGAATGCAAAGAAACACAGACATTGATAATGTCTGGCTTTCTGGGTTGCAATTCTTTGTCATCCCACAGACTAAGGATGATACTTACACAATTCTTCTCCTTCTGTTGTATCATTTGCACCCAAGAGTTTTCTGTTCCTCCACTTTGCCTTTATGCTGGTTCCGTTCCTCTTTGGATGTTGAAACATGACATCAGAATGGGTACCCACCTAGGCTAGCTAAACAAAATTTCTGATAGCAAAACAAAATTTCTAAAGCTGGACATATCAGTTTTACTTTCCCATCACATCATACAATCAAAAGAATTTTAGTTGTAAATATGTGAAAACAGGTATATTAGTGTCTTTGCTTATCATTTAGCTATAGGCCAGTGATGGCGAACCTTTTCGGCACTGAATGCTGAAAAGGTTGAGTGGAAACATCGGGCCACTCTCCGGAAAAGCCAAACTTCCAGGTTCTAGTGTGCATGCACGCCCGATGATCAGCTGGCCAGCGCGCATGTGCAGGCCGGTTTTCAGCACTGCCGTGTGCACGAAGGAATCACACTCCGAAAAAGCCAAACTTCCAGGTTCTGGCGCTCATGCACACCTGTCAATCAGCTCACTGGAGCGCATGCGCAAGCCAGTTTTTGGCACTGCCATGCGCGCAAAGGACAGCTGATCATCGCGCACGCATACATGCCAGAAACCCAGAAGACAAACAGGCAAGGCTGCGCGTACCGGGGACATGGCTTCATGTGCCACTTTGGGCACGCATGCCACAGGTTTGCCATCACAGATATAGGCAATGTAGGAAATTATATAGACCTACAGTGACACAATTTCTCACAATGTGTTCTGACCTAGGCTTCCTAAGTCAGTAAAACATGCAAATAGTCTCAAAAACCTCTTTTATTGCAACAGCTGTGAATTCTGTTCATTCACAGATGAGTCCCAAATAGTTGTAAAGAGTCCTTCGGGATAAGGCTGATAATCACCCACCTTTATCTTTCTTGACACGCTGCCAAAGACCTAATTGGCAAAGCCACACGGAGTCTAGAATTAAACAGACTTTAAATTGTACAGAATTAACGTTGTTTTCTGCAAAGGCCCACAGCCTTTGCTCCTCTTTTAAGTCTTATGGGAGGGGCCAATCATCTCCAAGCTCTACTCCCAAGTCATCCCTTTTGTTTTAACTGTTCTTGCCTTCTGGCAGCTCTGCGCATGCACACATTGGGAACTCTGCCTGTTGCTCTGCCTCGCTGAGGTCTGACTCTGGAGGCAGCACGTACCTCCCAGATGGCCTTTTCTCTGCCTCCGACGCAAAGCCCTGGTCCGAACCTTCCCCAGACTCCAGGACTGACCCATGTTCCTCCCCAGCCTCCTCACTGTCCGACTCTGCTGCCAGCTCTGCAGGCTGCTGGCAGACCACAACACAATGTTCTTTTTAAAACAAAGTGGGTTTAGCATTTAGTTCTTGACTCTTGCCCTGGCAAAACTAGGATTTCTTTCTTAACAATCTGGGACAATAGTATATCTTGAACTGATATAAGTTCATTGCAGTTTTATCTAATAATATGATACTAAAGCCTTTGCTACCACATTTCCTTCTGAGCTATCAGGAAAAGCTGCTTAAGCTTTGTGTTTACAACTTATCTCAAACATCTTTAAGTGGTATCAAATGTTTTGTTCCCCCTGAACATAATCTAACAGCTGCTGCTTTGATATTTGTTCAAACACTTTTGTTGATTCAAACCAACAAAAACAAACCAACAAAAGATGCAAAATATTTTGGTTGCTGTATGCATTTCTTAATAGGCCCTGATTTTAAATTGGACAAATTGTCAAAAATACCATTCAGTGCGGCCTCAACAGAGATAGGGAACTGGACCTTCCCACATTGGCAAGTCTGTTTTTTTGACTTAACTGATTTTTATTTCTAGTAAGAAAAATATGGAGGAAAATCTGAATGTTATAAGCAGACAATAGCTGCATAACAAAAGCCTTACCAGTAACTGTTCATGGAAAACTTTGACTATCACTTCTCATTTGTTTACTTTAACAAGATGCAAGAGGGTTTTCTTGCTACTTGAATCCATATTTTTTTAAGACAGAAGGCACATTTGAAATGATGAAAATACAAGTAGTCCTCAACTTACGATCAGCTATTTAATGACTGGTCAAAATTACAATGAATTTAGAAAAGGCTACTTATTTCCTTTCCTCGAAGTTATCACTGCTGTGCATAGTCCAGCCATGTGGTTGCATTTTGGGCATTTGGCATTCAGCTTGCATTTACGTCCTTCATGGGACCTTCTAACTCAACAATTTTATGAATGTTTTCAGGCGGTGAAGCAGGGGTGAAATCAACTTAACTTCCCTACTGGTCCGGAAGTGTGTGTGCTGCATGTGTGTGATTTTGGACCCTCTGCAGGTGCACAAAGCCTTCTGCGCATGCACAGAGGGTAAAAAAACAGATTACTTCCTGGTAAAAAAAACCACACACACACGCACATCCACACAGAGTCAATATTTAATTTGGGACATCCGTATGTTTAGGGCATTGCAATGACTATATTGCCAATCTTTGCTGAATTTTCTCAAACAAGCTATGAGGTGTAATTTTAATTATCCTTTTTTTTTTTTAGATGACGCGAATTGTTTTGAAAAAAATGGTGGCAAGGTAAAGCAATTTTCCACATTATAATTTATTTATTTATTTATTCTTTTCTTCAGGGAAGCTTTTTGATTTTGATGAACCTTGGGCTGATTTGGGTTGACATAAATTACACCTTTTTCCAGAGTACTGCATAGTTTCAAACCAGATATTAGATCATATCACAGGGTCAACTTAGGCAGCCCATCCTGTATCATAGAAAGAATGTTCCATGGCAATTCTCTTTTGCCCATAAATTAAGTAACTGCAACGAACTACAAATTCACCAGGTATTTGAATCCATTCGTTAATGTTATTTTAGCAGTTTGCAGGTTGGCCTTGAAAGATATACATTATGACAGGGGTTTTTTATTGTGGATTTCTCCATACATCAAAGGAAACACAGAGATCTTGCAGTCCTTGTCTTAAAAGGTAAAGGTTCGCCTCGCACATATGTGCTAGTCGTTTCTGACTCCAGGGGGCAGTGCTCATCTCTGTTTCAAAGCCGAAGAGCCAGCGCTGTCTGAAGACATCTCCATGGTCATGTGGCCAACATGATTAAACACCAAAGGCGCACGTTACCTTCCCACCAAAAGTGGTACCTATTTTTCTACTTGCATTTTTTACGTGCTTTCAAACTGCTAGGTTGGCAGAAGCTGGGACAAGTAATGGGAGCTCATCCCATTATGCGGCACTAGGGATTTGAACCACTGAACTGCCAACCTTTCAATCGACAAGCTCAGCATCTTAGCCACTGAGCCACCGCATCCCAAGTCTTTGTCTTATATGAGTGTAAATACTTGTTAGCTCAATGAAATGCCATAAATCTTTAGTGATCTAAGAAAATTGAGCTTAGGTAAGTATTGGCGTCTATAAAACCTGAGTAAGCATATTAGTTTAGTGCATGCAAGATACCTAAAAGTTATTTTCATTTTAAATTTCAGAAAAAAAGGTCTAATTCTTAACCTTTCATCAGCCATTGGCACCTTTCCTTGTCCTTTATATACAATATATTCTGCATCTAAGGTATGGTTTGAATTTTTTTTGTATTTCAGATTTTATCTATTGTTATCAGTTTTATGAGACTAAAAAAAAATACCTTGTCATAGTGGGGTTAGGCTTTCCTAAAGGAAGATCTGAACAGCTGTGCAATGTTCCTAATGTTCTTTTCTAAAAGCTAAAATCAGACATACTCCCATTACAAGACTGTGATGAACCCTGCAAAGGTTATTCAGAGCCCTGATGTTAGAAAAACTGGAAAACCAAAGAAAAAATGGGGTTTTTTTCTCTCATGAACTGATGAAATAGGAACATAGGACAATGTTCCATCAGCCCATGTACACATTTATTTATTAGATTGCTAGCAAACATTAAGCAAGATTAAAAAAAAAAAGGCAGAAACTTTGTCTAAAGTATTTTTGTTTTAATCCCAAATTACTTTAAAAAAAAGTTACCAGAAAACTAATATAATTTGTCCAAAACAGGAGGGGGAGAAGTGGGTAAACTGTGTCAGTTTTATTTTGAGCCATTTAATCTTTCTTCCCCATTATTATGATAGCAAGCTTGTTTATCTGTCCAGTTCTTAAATTATTATTCTTTTTTCAAATATTTATTTGGAATACCTGAACATGTTACTTAGAAAAATAATCAAGCAACGAATCACCGAACACCCTAGAAGCAAACAAAGTAATAACCAAAAGCCAACATGGGTTTGTCAAAAACAGATCATGCCAGACTAATCTTATTGCATTCTTTGACAAAGTGACAAAATTAGTGGACCAGAGGAATGCTGTCGATATAATTTACTTGGACTTCAATAAAGCATTTGATAAAGTAGACCATAACCTACTACTAGGTAAAGTAGAAAAATGTAGGTTAGACAGCATCACCACCAGATGGATTTGTAACTGGCTGACCAACCGCACTCAGCGTGTAATCCTCAATGGAACTGCATCTACATGGAGGGAAGTATGCAGTGGAGTACCCCAGGGCTCTGTTTTAGGCCCAGTGCTCTCCAACATCTTCATCAATGACTTGGACGAGGGGATAGATGAGGAACTCATCAAATTTGCAGAATACACCAAGCTGGCAAGAATAGCCAACACTCCAGAAGATAGGCTCAAGATACAGAAGGATCTTGACAAACTTGAACATTGGGCACTATCTAACAAAATGAAATTCAACAGTGAAAAAAGTAAAGTTCTATATTTAGGGAAGAAAAACAAAATGCACAGGTACGTGTATGTGGTACCTTGCTTAACAGTAGTAACTGTGAGAGTAACTGTAAGTAGTAACTGTAAGTAACTTAGAGTCCTAGTGGACAACCATTTAGATATGAGCCAGCAGTGTGCAGCAGTTACCAAAAAAGCCAACATAGTTCTGGGCTGCATAAACAGAGGGATAGAATCAAGATCACGTGAAGTGTTAATACCACTTTATAATGCCTTGGTAAGGCCACACTTGGAATATTGCATTCAGTTTTGGTCATCACGATGTAAGAAAGATGTTGATACTCTAGAAAGAGTGCAGAGAAGAGCAACAAAGATGATTAGGGGACTGGAGGCTAAAACATATGAAGAACAGTTGCAGGAACTGGGTATGTCTAGTTTAATGAAAAGAAGGACTAGGGGAGACATGATAGCAGTGTTCCAATATCTCAGGGGTTGCCATAAAGAAGAGGGAGTCAAACTACTCTTCAAAGCACCTGAGGGTAGAACAAGAAGCAATGGGTGGAAACTAATCAAGAAGAGAAGCAACTTAGAATTGAGGAGAAATTTCCTGACAGTTAGAACAATTAATAAGTGGAACAACTTGTCTGCAGAAGTTGTGAATGCTCCAACACTGGAGATTTTTAAAAAGATGTTGGATAACCATTTGTCTGAAGTGGTGTAGGGTTTCCTGCCTGGGCAGGGAGTTGGACTAGAAGACCTCCAAGATCCTTTCCAACTCTGTTATTCTATTTCTATTTCTAACTCCCAGTTCACTAGAGGGAGAGAATATGGGGTGGGTTCTAACTTTTTTTACTACCAGTTCTGTGGGTGTGGCTTATTTTGTGGGTGTGGCTTGGAGGTCATGTGACTAGGTGGGCGTGGCTAGCTGGTCAGAGTCATTTCTGGAAGGTCCTCGCACTTACGATCCGACTCATTTGTTTGCTTTCAACACTGATCAGCTGTAGGACGGCCTTTTGAAGCCCCCGGCAAGAATTTAAACAGTTTTTTTCCCTCTAGTCATCAGCTGGTACTCAGGAGGCAGCAATAGATTGGGGGTGGGACCAAATAAAAGGTAAGAATAACGTGGGGGGGTGGGAGGGCGGGGGGGAGAACCGGTTGGGTGACGTCATATCGTCACCGCTACCGGCTTGCCCGAACCGGACCGGACCGGGAGGAACCCACCACTGGAGAGAATATATGCAGCTCTCTTGTGACTGGGATTCCTAGATAATCCTGTTTTCCAAATTAACATATATTTTGCGAATGTCTCAAGGGATCTTTTATACCTGAATTAACTGAATTGAATGTGGGTGCAACTTTCTATGTTCTCAGTAGGAAAGAACTATTCAGCAATGGCACTGTGTAGTGATAGGAAGGGGAAAAATGGAAAGATTTTGAAAAAGGACCTTGAATGAAATCAGGTTTTAGATCTAACCAAATAATTTGACAAACATGTACAATCTATGTGATAGTCTTTAAAACTGTCCCTTGATTTCTCTGTAATTCTACCTAGGCTTTTGTATATACATTTTCCAAAGCACTTCAAATGGAATATAAGTCAAAAGGAATTGTGATACAGGTGATTTACTTTTCTTTTTTTGCTTTTTGCAATAAGCATCAAATCAACTGAATAGATTGTTGATTGCATGTTGGAGGTTTTGTAAAGGTTTATCATGTTTTCTTTCCTCCTGCTTATAAAAACTCCTTTTCTTCATAAAGAATATATATATATATATATATATATATATATATATATATATATATATATATATATATATATATATATATATATATATATATATATATATATTCCAATGAAGTATGAACATGTTACAGTTTACAACATCTTCTGGAATGTGAAGCAGTGACTGTTATTTTTCTCCTTATTTCAGGCAGTGACTCCCTTTGCTGTTTCTACTCCAATGATCATGCATAAGCAACCCAATCTGATCACCAAAACAGCAGAAGAATTTGCACGAGAGTCACTGAGATATGTTACATTTGGTGATGAAACATTTGGATGTTTAGCCCATGAAATCTTGGTAATCCAGTTATGAATTTGAGTTAGGTTGCAAAAATAGAGTGCTTTCCTCTAATACAGTGGTTCTCAACCTTCCTAATGCCGCGACCCTTTAATACAGTTCCTCATGTTGTGGTGACCCCCAACCAGGGGTGGGTTCTAATTTTTTTTACTACCGGTTCTGTGGGCGTGGCCTATTTTCTAGGCATGGCTTGGAGATCATGTGACTTGGTGGGCGTGGCTAGCTGGTCATGTGACTGGGTGGCCATGGCTATGTGTATAGGGACTACTCAGAGGGCTGAAAAAAGTCATTTCTGACAGGTCCTCGGACTTTTGACTGGTCCTCACACTTATGACCATCCTCACATTTATTATGCCTGTGCAGCATTCTTAACAACCATGTCACTCATTTCACAACTGCTTCTCTTCAACATGGTATAAGATAGGGCAAAAAACGTAAAATGTGAGGACAGTCGTAAATTCGAGGATTGGTCAAAAGTGCGAGGACCAGTCAAAAATAACTTTTTCAGCCCTCTGAGTAGTCTATGTGCACAAAAGGACTACCCAGAGGGCTGAAAAAAGTGATTTTTGACAGGTCCTCGCACTTTTGACCGGTCTTCGCAGTTATGACTGGTCATCATTTATGCCCGTTGTACCATTCTTAACAACCATGTCACTCATTTCACAACTGCTTCTCTTCACCATGGTGATAAGATAGGGCAAAAACGTAAATTGTGAGGACAGTCGTAAGTTCGAGGACTGGTCAAAAGTGCGAGGACCAGTCAAAAATAACTTTTTCAGCCCTCTGAGTAGTCCATATGCATAAAAGGATACAGCAATAGAGAGGGATGAAGGAAGGGAAGGGAAATTAGAGTAGGAGTGAGGGTAAGAGAGGGAGGAAGAGAGGAGGAGAAGGAGACAGAAAGAGGAAGTAGGGAGAAGAAGAAGAGAGGGGAAGAGAAAGTAAGAAGGAAAGAAAAGACAGAGGTGGTAGGTTTGAGGAGAAAGATTGCTGTACAATAAAAAAGATGAAAGGGAAGAAAGCCAACCCCAAACAAATATAAAGATATTAAGATAAAGAATGAATTGTTAAACTTTAAAGAATAAAAGAGAACAAATAGGAATAAATAGCAATAATTAGAAACACACATACAAGCATACAACGTATTTTCTTTGAACAGAGTATTTGGCCGGTTCACAAATTTAAACAGTTGTAGGAGGTTAGCATCCACCCCTTTCCTAGAAGAATGAAATATTTTGGGAAATATTAAAAAGGCAGAATATTATATTTCCCTGGATGAGAAATGGAGAAGCATATTTTACAGACAAAGCAGCTCCCACCTTCCTGCCCCCCACCCTTTGTTAATGGGCCAGAGGCAGAAAGTCAATCCTTTGTCAAAGGACATTTGCAACACAATAGCAACAGAAACTAACACAATGGGCCCTATCTAGCAACCGAAACTCACCAAACGTGACCTGGGAAGCATGTGACCTGGGAAGCACATGTGACCATCAGCCAGCAAGGCTAGCTAAGACCCCCACCCCCTGGGAATCTGACAACCAATCAGGATACTCTTTCTGGGCTCCAAGAAATGCAAAGCCAGAGAGAGCATAAAAACCTGAGGATTTACTCTATCTGCCCCTTTTCTGTTCAGGAACTCAAGCCATGTGATCCTGTCCACCATTAAACCATCTTTCCAAGCAGTCTCCATGTTTCCAGTGTCTTTTTCCCCACTTGGAGCAGAACCCAGAAGGATATTTCTTCTAACACAGTGTTTAGTCATTTCAATTAAATTTACAATTTCTATATTTCCTTTTTACCATATTTATTCCACATCCATTTTTTAAAAAAACCAATATTACCCTTCATCCTCATCTCTAATCTTAATCAAATTCAATTTTTCCCTTCTATTCTATATTATACCCCTTCGCATTTTCATCTATTTTTATATCCATCCTCACATTGGTTAATTATGTAATTATGTAATATTACAGTTGTTTAATACAAATTCAACATTTTAATATAAATCAATTAGTTATATAACTATCTTTTTTGTATATTAATCAATATGAACATGAATATTCCAATTATTTCCATGCAATCCAATTTCTTACAAATCAATTAATTATATTTACCAATAACAATAAACCAAATAATTTCCCCCATATATTCCTCCAAACCACAACTTAACCATTTCTGCTTTCAACACAATATACAATTAATAGTATCTCAATTATTACAATTGAGTTAATTAATTTAGTTAAATAGAGCTTTTTTTCTTTTGTGTTTTAAAATCTTGAACCTCCTCTTTTGCCCTAAATTTCCCATTGTTTGCAGTTTTGCACCTACCTTTTTTGGTGAGGAAAAAGAAAAAGAAATCTCTCTGCCTCATTTTGTCACGTTGAAGCAAAGACCCTTCTTTACTTTAAATTTCGCTTTTCAGCATAGCTAGGGGGAAAAAATTTTGCTCCAGGAATTTACCTCTTTGCAGCTAGCTCTTTGAAGCCCTGCGGCAAGAATTTAAAGTTTTTTTCCCTCTAGCCATCAGCTGGGACTCCGGAGGCAGCAATAGATTGGGAGTGGGCGGGGTAAGTGAACGGCGACCGGGCAATCCAACAGAGGCAGAGGGTGAGGGTGAGTGAAGGCGTGGGGGGGGCGAGAGAGGGCTTTGGCAACCCCTGTGAAATGGCCGTTCGACCCCCAGAGGGTCGCGACCCCCAGGTTGAGAACCGCTGCTCTAACACAATGTTTCTCAACTATGTCAACTTGAAGATGTGTGGTCTTCAAGACTGGTTGGGGAATTCTTGGAGTTGAAGTCCACAGCTCACTGTGGCTTTCAACTCTTCAAGATGACATGGTTGAGAAACACTATTCTGACAGCAGTTTCTGCTGTGTTAGTCTACGGTAGCCAAAAATTAGGAATCTGATAGCATTTTTTCCCCAACTAATGCATTTTATTAAAAGGCTTAAGTTGATTACGATCACATCTGTTGAAACAGGTTGTAAGTCATGAAAACTTATGCCTTTTAATTAAAAAATTGTTAGTCTGAAAAACTGCAAAAAGTTCTTCTGAGTTTTAGCTAGCAATATATGAGACACTGATGCTCTAATTTAATTTTAGCTTCAGTAATTCACACTCCAAAACTAGTCTTCTTAGAAAGACTAGTTGCCTGCTCATATATTATACAATTTTATATGGCCATGCAAATACCACATTGAATTTTTGAGATTTGTGAAGAATCCTATCACAGACTTAAAATTAACTCTTGCCTCTTATATCTGTTTTTTTTTTTTTAATCTGAAAATTAAATTGGCTGTAAAATAGCTGAGAGCCATGTATGGTGCAAAGACCTGGGGTTGTACATTGAGAATACTTTAGATAATAGATTTTGTATTATGCCATAATGAAGAAGACTTTAGATCTTTTTGGTGCTTCACTGAATCCACATTGATTATCAATTTGCATCTGAATATTTATAACACTATAATGATGAAGGATCTCTAGTTTACATCACATGCTTTACATGTAGAAAATTCCAGATTCTTTGTAACCAGACAATTCCTGGCATTTTTGGTTAAAGAAAGATCTTGGATCTATTAGTGATAGACAAAACTGTTTCTTGATACCTTCCATACATAACCAGCATAATTGTTGATGTGCTGCTTGGATGTTATGGCAAAGAGAATCAAAAACATCTGGATGGCACAATGTTATTTGAATATCTATTGTACTTAGAACATACCAGAAAGACAACTGTTAGAAGCTTGCTGAGAGGTGAGCTGAATCATAAATGTGCAGCAACAACACAAGCTTTCCAGTGTATTGTTAGATATTTTCACTGCCAGGGAAAGGTGTTAAATATACCAGAGTAACATGGCTGCATTTGGGTGCCATGCATGACAATGCCTGTGATGGGAGATTTGAACTTCTGCCTCTGCCTCCAAAATACCTTTAGCTTAGTCTTGCTATTGTGCACCAAATTTTGTGTTGTTCTAATTTATAAAAGTGTGAGATCATATGTGGAATTAATTAATCTTCATTTTGTTTCTCTCTCTCCTTCTTCCTTTGATAAAGGCACGATTTGTACAGTGTATTCCTTTTTGGTTGCTCCAGAACAACAAAGTACAAGAAACTGTGATATGCCTTATGACGGAGCATTCCAAAAGAAACATCTTATCCACTTCGTGAGCCTGCTTGAGGATCTGGTATGAATTATAGCAGCAGTCAGCTTGATTAATTGCAAGATTTTGAAACATGCATGAAAACAGCCCTTCAGTATCTTTTTTTTAAAATCATGTACCCATTTCTGTTTGTTTAGCCATTTTACTGCTTCCATTATTTGCTGATGCATATTTTTAAGCACTGTTATTTCCAACCATGATTTATACACTTGATTTTATTTTCACAATGGCTTTAGCGGGAAATAATTGTATAGAATTATTTTAGGAAAAAGTTCAGTGTGTTAGGTATGAACAAGAGCAAATGGAGATATGACTATTTAGTATGTATTCCATCTGCAAATCAAAGCTGACTATCATATAATTTTAGTCAATTATTTGATTTTGTTTGTATGTAAATAAAGTGATTTAACCTAAAGGATAATACTTTTCTTTTTAAATGATAGATGGGAATCACTTTAGAAGAAATGAAGATATGTTTTTAAATATAATTCTCTCTCTCTCTCCCTGTCTCTCTCTCTCTCATCCATCTATTTCTATTTTTTGATCCACCTACATTTTCTATAGCTTAATAAATGCTGATTATAAGCCACTTGTTTTCTCTTTTGCTTCTGTATCTTTCTTATTTTTCTTCTGAAATCCAAACAACCAGCTCACAGAGTGATAATTAGAATAGCTATGTACTGATAATATGCATACCTGTTGAGAAAGAATTAGCATTAGGTATTTATTTTTATCAATGTCTATTTTTGAGTTGATTCATTCTTGAACACATACAGTTGTCTTCAGCTGTATCTTGGTTGAAATTTCTGTAATTCAACCAAGCTACAGCTGAAGACAGCTGCTAGAGTTCAGAATGAACCAACCCAAAAACAGACCTTGATAAAAAAAAAAAAAATTCACCAGATAATATATGGTTATAATTCACTAGGTTGATTGGATTGGAAAACTTGTTAAGTTTTGAACTGGGAATGTTCAAGGTCTCTCTCATTTTCTTTTTTACACTGCCAACACACTTAAATCACTTACCACATTTTTTCATTAATTGGTGTGTTATTGCAATCCTGACAAGTGAAGATGTAAGGGAATGTTTACATAAACACAGCGTGTTAGATACAATGAAGGTCAAAGTAACTACTATAAAGATGTAGCTGGCCCCTCCATTCTTCTCTTTCTCCTCCTCTGAGCAAACATCAAGGGAACCAGTATCTTTCAGTAAATGGTCAATACTTATTTGGGGCCACAAAATCAGTACTCTGTACTGGGTTCTTTGATAAAAGATATGTTCAGGCAATCCTTTCTTGGCAAGATATTTACAAGATTTGTACATACGTGATAAAACCAGATCATGAAAACAGGTGGGAAAGTCAATGCTGATTGAGACTACACTAGGGAACAACATTAATTCTCATCTGTGAGTTTCAGTATAAATAAAACTGTCTTACTTTTCAGTAATGGAAAAAAGAGATAACTACTAGTAATGTCTTTAATTTTAATTAAGATGTAGTTAATACTGTGATGCAAAAGAATTCCATAGTCAATGGACAATAAACAGTTGTGCCCTAGTCTGTTTAATAGCAAATACCCAATACTTACTGTAACAAATTAAGAAACTACCAAGGAAGCCAACCTTCATGGCTGGAGAAGATTTCAATTGGAGACTCCCCACTTCTAGTCCAATACCTTAAGTATTGTGGATAATGTGAATTACTAGTTTATTTGCTGAGCCAGGAACATGGGGAAAATGCAGAGAGCTTAGTCAGTACTCTTCATATTTTCTACACATGATTATTATATACTTATGAAAAACAGCATAAGCAATTTATTTTGCATTATAGCTCATCTGTGCTAGTAATTTACTTTCTATCTCAGAAAAATTTTGATTGAGCTCAGTGTATAACCATGAATTACATTTTAGAGTTTTTAAACATGAATAATTTTCACTTATGAAGCTTTCTGGTTGGGCTGGCTTAATAGGGACATCAGTCCATTCAGAATATTTACACTATCTGTCATATACTACTAGACATGCAAGTATTTAAGCAAAGAGACAAGGACATATATAACAATTTATATGAGTTCTATAACTCAAAGTCTCAGGTCTCAATCCACTATTGCAAGGGACTCATCTCAGCATGTTGGTAGGCTTTTCTGAAGAACGTGACTTGAAGATTGCGGCTCTAAATAAGTCTGAGTTTTTACAGCAATCACAGCAGAAAACCCATCAATACTAAAAAAATTACAGTGGGAAGATGATAATAATGATGCTGGCGATAATGATGACAATGACAACAACAATAACAGTATGGATGGACCTCTTCTTTTTATTGTATATAGAATAGAATAGAATAGAATAGAATAGAATAGAATAGAATAGAATAGAATAGAATAGAATAGAATTCTTTATTGGCCAAGTGTGATTGGACACACAAGGAATTTGTCTTGGTGCATATGCTCTCAGTGTACATAAGAAGAAAAGATACATTCGTCAAGAATCATAAGGCACAACACTTAATGATAGTCATAGGGTACAAATAAGCAATCAAATCATATTAGGAAACAGTGAATATAAATCATAAGGATACAAGCAACAAGGTTACAGTCATACAGTCATAAGTGGGAGGAGATGGGTGATAGGAACGATGAGAAGATTAATAGTAGTGCAGACTTAGTAAATAGTTTGACAGTGTTGATGGAATTATTTGTTTAGCAGAGTGAGGCGTTCGGGGAAAAACTGCTTTTGTGTCTAGTTGTTCTGGTGTGCAGTGCTCTATGGCATCATTTTGAGGGTAGGAGTTGAAACAGTTTATGTCCAGGATGTGAGTGGACTATAAATATTTTCACAGCCCTCTTTTTGACTCGTGTAGTATACAAGTCCTCAATGGAAGGCAGGTTAGTAGTAATTGTTTTTTCTGCAGTACTAATTATCCTCTGAAGTCTGTGTCTGTCTTGTTATATATATTCATACATAATACAGACAAATGTACGTATCACTGTTTCCTGTGGCTACTTTATTGTGCTGTCATGACATTACTTGCACAAGAGTTTGGTCCTTGATGGTGGAAAAATGCATGTATTTTTTGAAATATTCTTCTTAAAAGTAACAGCAAGACTAACAAGACAGGCAGTCTACCATTTCACATGAAAATTGGATACATTTGGCCCAAGTTCCTTGCCAAATATGATAACAAATAACAAAATAATGAAAAAATGCAGTTTGATCTTTTCTGACATTCGCCTAAAATCTTCGTATCTCTTGACCTTGTTAGTGAAAAGGAATGTAGAACCAGAAAGTTTTATCATCATATGAAAATAATGCCATGGTTATTGTATTTTAATCTTCTTTAACCGGTTGCCCTCCAGATACGTTGAACTAAAGAGCTGCCATTGTTCTCTTTTGCCGTGTTGCCTGAAAGATGTAATCTTGCAAGCATATTTTTCTATTCTCAGAGATGTACTGCTCCTGGATTTAATAGGTCCAAAGACTGGCTCTTAATACAAAATCGTCACAACCGTAATCATAATATATTCTTCATTTCTGTAGACCTTCCATGGGCATCTCCAAGGTTTCCAAACATTATTACCACATTGTGATATTTTAAAAATGTTGAAAGAGGGAGAATTTATTAAATACTGAAGTATAATCCAATTAAATGTAAACCCAATCAAGCATACTTTTTAATCTGATTCTACAGTTTAATTTTTATAGTGCAGCTACTGGGATGCCCCTCAAAGTTCAGTTTAAACCAGGAAAAGATGCCACTTCTGTTTTGGAAGATATTCCAAATCCATTAGTTAATTAATAACTAAGGATTTCACTCTTGGCTTTCCAGCCTATAACCACATCTAGTTCCTACCTTATCTCCATCCCACCTCCAGGTTACTATCTGATAATTATTCAGTGATTTCCATGGCTAAGCAAATAAGCGAAATTTCCCCTTGTTTTGGTTCAACATTTGGATCACTAACTCACTCTTTCATAGCATGCCAATGTATTTGATTTTATAATGTAACCCTGTATGCCCCAAAATATTTTTTTAATATTTTAACATATAAAACTCACCCATTCCCCTAATTTCATTTAATGCTACCCATAACTGAGAGATGTTGATCAGTTGAACTCCATGTGAACTTTAGAGTCATATAGAGATTTGATATAGAATAGGGGCATCAAACTCGATTTCATTGAGGGCCGCATCAGGGTTGTGTTTGATCCTGGGGGGGGGGCTGGGGGGCGTGGCCAGGTGGGTGTGGCCAGTTTGACATCACTCGTGTCAGAGGTGCCTGTGGCCAGAGTGTTTTGCCAGCAAAAACGGGCTCCCAACCTCCATTTTCAGCTTTGACAGCTTCCTGCAACCCTCTGACAGTGAAAATGGAGCTGGGGGGGGCATGCATTTTTGCTGCAAGAGGCACCACAGGCCAGACCTTTGCTGTTTCCAGGGTGGCCCCACAGGCCAGATCTAAGCACCCCACAATTCGATCTGGCCCGCTGACCTTGAGTATGACACCCCTGATCTAGAGGGTGACTCTAGCCCCAGTTCATGGATGTCCAATGGGTTGAATGATAACACAAATGGATTGGGGAGAGGTATTTTTCCTTGAGCTTTTAGACTGAGGGGGTAAAGGAATTAGAGCTGACTTTGGGAACAGGGAAGAAATGAGCAACTTCACACATTCACGGGAGGGAAGTATGAGAAAGAACTCGAAACTATTCCATTTCAATTTTGTTTAGTCCAAAATGAGGCAAGAGAAACTTGGACAGGTTTTCAAAATTTTTGAAGATCTTATTGTAACAGACATACCTAGAATTATTGCTATCCTTGCCTCTTGATCTAATCTAACTTAAAGGGCATAGGCCTTTTCTTTGTTTTTTAAATTATGTAAAGCCAATTTTATCCCTACTATTTTTGTCTGCTGGGATGGGTAGAACTTATCACTCATTCAGCAACTTTGTTCGACAAACGTTTTGAATGATACAGAAATTTCTGGATTGCTCAGTGGTTGCTTTTTCCCATTTACATAAAGATACCACTGATAAGTTACATTATTACATAAACAAATGTAATAAAACTATTATACAAATCAATTTTTCAGCCATTACTTGCAAAATCTGCTTACATTCTCAGTACTTTTATGTGTTTTGTGTACTTCTTTGAATCAGCATTTTTTTAAAAAACTGTGAATGCAAATTAACTTTTGTTGACTTAATAGACATAACCATGTTGTAACAGGTGAAGAGAGTATTTTCTGTGGGGTCTTGGGTGCTTTCTGAGCTTGGTTATTTTGTCGCAAACATTTCATTACCAACATCTGATGATGTTATATTGTTTGGTAATGAAACATCTGCAAGAATTACTTATTTAATTATTCAATTTGTATGGCCACATATCTTACCTCAACAAATGACTCTGGGCAACAAGCAATCTTAAAATGTATTAAAATAATTCCCATCTCAAATATAAACCTCAAAATACACAGCAAGAATGTTCCATAGGGCAGGTGCTACAGCAGAAAAGGCATACCTGCTAGGCCCAGACAGCCAACATTCCTTGGCCTATTCCCATCTTGCTGAACCAGATCAGAGGGGAAGGAGGGCCCCTCAAGTAATCCAATAAGCCCTTTTGAAGAAAAGATTGCAGGGAACAAAGGAAAGGGAGACTGTCTGCTGTGGTGGTTAAGATGCTGGGCTAGAAACTGGAAGGCTGGGAGTTCTACTCCTTCCTTAGTTAACAAAGCTAGTGGGAGGACTTTGAGATAGTCCTTTTCTCAAAGCTCCGTTCACTTCACAGGTGAAAATAGGGACGAGGAATGGGGAGGAGAGGAGGAGGAGGAATTCCTGTATTTTCTGTGACAGCTGAACCTAACAGGTCTAGAAGTAAAGAGCACAAAGATAAGTGCGGTGGGCAGGGTTTAATGTGTTTTCCTTCAGTCCATTAGATCACAGCTGAAGCTGAGAAACATGAAGCTAGAAAGATGCCTGTAGGAGCACCTTAACTTGGGGTACACTTGCACTGAACAATTAGTTTGAATTGTCCCTTGCAACTTGAAGATTCAATGATCTCAAAACCGTGGAGAACAGAGAATAACAAACAAATCACTGCCCCCGCAGTAGCAAAAGAATCCTCTCCTCTTACTTGGCAAAAGAGAAATAATTTACTTGGGCCTTTGGCGTTCACAAATTGATCAACATCTTTTGTCCTTGAAAGGGATAGAGTTAGGCCAAAACCAACTTCTAGTCAAAACAATAAGAACTAAACGGAAATCGGAATGGAGAAATTTGCCAATTCCTAGCTGAGACAATCTTCAGAAATACAGGATAAAACATTTGCCTATTGATAGAGTAAAATTTTATTTTTTATTCTGCCAGAATGGAAAATGTGTGTTTGTGGTTTAATGACGGAGAGACATGAATTCAGTAAAAGGGATCGTCCAACATTTTGTGTAAACTCTTTCACCCCATCCTAAATTTATTATATAACATTTTTAACAGGGCTGCCAAGAATTGCTTGAAAAGTCCCACACGAGGGCACTGTGGCACCATATTTCTTTATATTTCTTGTTCTCCCCCACTTTCTCTGCCTACTACGGCCTAGTTCTTATAAACTGTAGAGGAGGAGGTGATGAACTTATGTCTGGATTGGAACACTTCAGACCATGTGTGAAGGCTCAGTTGATGGAATGTTCTCTTTATGCAAAGGGATTTTAAAAAAATACAATGGCATGCCAAGAAAAGAATAGGTTATTTGGCAGCTTGTTTTACATATAATGGGAACTACATATTTGAATGAGCAGTATTGTATTCAAAAGGTCCTGAAAGTTGAAATGCCAGTACAGGTAGTCCTTGACTTATGACCACAATTGAGCCCAAAATTTCTGTTGTTAAATGAGACATTTGTTAAGTAAGTTTTGTCCCATTTTACAACCTTTCTTGCCACAGTTGTTATATGAATCACTGCAGTTGGCAAGTTAGTAACCCAGTTGCTAAGTGAATCTAGTTTCCCCATTGATTTTGCTTGTCAGAAGGTCGCAAAAGGTGATCACATGATCCCAGGACACAACAACGGTTATAAATATGAACCAGTTGCCAAAGATATGAATTTTGATCACATGATCATGGGGATGCTGCAATAGTCGTAACTGTGAAAAATGGTCATATGTGACATTTTTCAATGCCATTGTAATTTTGAACAGTCACTAAATGAATTGTTGTAAGTCAAGGACTACCTGTATATCGGCAGTGTTGCAGTAGAACATACCCCCCAGTATTTCTAACTATTGGACCTCTTTCTCTCACACATATAGTACTTTCTCTTTGTTTAGCTTAGGGTTTTTTTTAAGGTTACCACTAAACCTCAATAGAAAAAAGTCAAAATTGAACTGCATTCCAAATGTTCTAAGCTTGTTCAGATAGTTCTTGACTTATGGTGGTAAGTTGTGATGTCATAAATTAGGTTACTTCCATGACTGACCTGATTTTGTAACCACTTTTGGGGTAGTCGTTAAGTGAACCCATTGTTTGCTATGGGACATTTTTGCCAAAACACAGAAATAAGCACCAGTTTTCAGCAAAAACATAAATCATAGTTACATGACTGCAGGATACTGTAAACAACCATAAATAGGTTGCTGAGCATCCTAAATATGACCATGGGGTGAGTAGTCATGGAATTTCGAATCCAGATCATAAATACCTTCAGGGGTGGGATCCGTCAGAATTTTGAATAGTCACTAAGCAACCAGTCGTAAGGACTACGTGGATGTGATTGCCTCAGTTAATTCAGTTCAAAACAGTATCTATTCCTTCCTTTTCACACACAACATCATGGCAGCCCATATCCAAAGCAACAGCTATAATGGCTTTTATGACCTCTAGAAGACATAAAATAATACTGAACTTAAATTCTTAAAATCAAAGTCAGCTGCTGTTGAGATGTCTTCAATATAGTGAATAGGTCCTATCCAGCCTGCAATCACAGGCTGGATAGGATAGGTTAAGTTCAATCATGGTGTGCATAATCAGCTTATTGTAACAAATACAATTATCCTAGGTGTACACACCATGCTAAGCAGTGGGGAAATCCAGCAGGTTCTGGAGAACCAGTAGCGGAAATTTTGAGTAGTTCGGAGAACCGGCAAATACCACCCCTGGCTGGTCCCAGAGTGGGGAGGGAATGGGGATTTTGCAGTATCCTTTCTCTACCACGCCCACCAAGCCACACCACACCACACCACGCCCACCAAGCCACGCCCACAGAACCAGTAGTAAAAAAATTGGATTTCACCACTGATGCTAAGACAAAATCCCATTTTGGCTTTCTGCAATGTTTAAACCCAGCTGTAGAGTTGTTAAAAAGTAAGATCTCTTCAAGCCAGCTCCCCATGACTGCATGGATGTGTTGTTGTTTTCTTGCAACAATATAAAACTGATCTGCCAATGCTTTCTTCTGGAATAAATTTCCAATGTAATCTACAGCTCTAGGATTTCCTAGTAGTGGCTCATGTAATAGTTAACAGGTCTACTTATCGACAAGGCTATTCCAGTCAAAGCTGGCATTGGATAATATGCAATTTCTATCTTTGTGAGAGCCATCCAGAGGTTCCCCCTGATTCTGATGGTTTCATCAGAATATCAAAATGAGAACTGCAACACTCAATAGATGTTTTGCCCCTTGTAAACATGAATGTAATATCACAAAACTTATACAAAAGGAAGAAGCTTGCTTACAATGGTGCTTGCAGTACAACATGCATTTTGTCTCTTGCCTTCCCTCAGCAGATGCTCATAAATTCAACTTCTTTCTGATGAATTCCAGAATTCCTGATAGTCATTAAAACCCCCCACTGGAAGCCTCTTAATGAAGAAGTCAGGACTTTGTTCCATTGCTGAAGAGCCTACCAGTACAATCAAGGAGTTTTTCCTGAAATTTAATCAAAACTTTTGTTGTCCGAAGCCATTATTTCAAGTTCTTCCTATCTGAGCAACAAATCTGCTTTATCATCTACAAGACAGTTCTTCAGAGATCCTGTCTATCATTCTCCACCAGGCTGAACACATCCACCTCTTTTTAATTACTGGGAGAACTTGCCAATTCAGCTCCCACAACTTTCTCCACAGATGTTGCAAATTTTCATTCTATCCAAGGTCTACCAGGAACACGGATAAGAAAACTCTATAGATACTGAAGTCTGTGGCAACATCACTCATCAAGTGAGCATAATTTGGGGTGAGGAGAACCTTCTTGGTGGTGTCTGCACAGTGATTGTGTTTCGGTGTTCAGCCCAGGTAGGTTGATAGCACAGGATATAAGATTGTTCTGCTGTCGTTTCCATTCATGCCTATCTATTTCAATCGTCTGTGATCTCTCCTTTCCAAGGAAAGTATCACCAATCTTATGCTGGCGGCTGAACTGCCAGAGGCTGAACCCTTTTTTCCCCCCAAAGCCAACAGAGTAATCTGATGCAGGGCACAGCAGGCAGATCATGTGCTAGCCATATGTAGATGCTGAATGACTCAGAACGAGTGTTGCCAGGTCAGCACAATTATTCCCCATTAAAAGAATATTATTCAACGTTTAACTGACTTCCTTGGTGGTTGCCGCAAAACAGTTAGTTTGCATTCCAGATGGGAGTGTGGATGGCACAGTTTACTAAACGGAGCAATTCCGAAAAGCAAGGTGATTATCATCCAGCCCCAGGCCACCCTGGTAGTACAAGAGCAGAAGATCTTTCAAAATGGAAAACAAATTGGCCTTCACTGTGCACCATGGAGCTACTCCGAGTTTCAGCACATGACGGAACTTACACGCTCATTGTCCTAAGCAGGGTATTATGGGTTTATGCAGATGGGAGGGTGGGAGAGACCATGTGTTCCTACCAAATATTTGTACAAACAAGTAACAATCTCCCTTCCGATTTATTTGTATGGAATGAGTGAAAAAAGGGGATGCAGTCAAAATACAGGTAGTCCTTGACTTATGACCATAATTGAGCCCGAAACCTATGTTACTAAATGAAACATTTGTTAAGTGAGTTTGCCCATTTTATGACTTTTCTTGCCACGGTTTGTTAAGTGAGTCACTGTAGTTGTTAAATTAGTCAAACTGTTGTTAAGAGTATCAGGATTCCCCATTGACTCTTGATTGTCAGAAGAGGATCACATGACCTGGGACACTGCAGCCATCATAAATATAAGTCAATTGCATTTTGATCATGTGACCATGGGGATGTTACAATGATCATGTGAAAACTGGTCATAAGTCACTTTTTTCAGTGCTGTTGTAACTTTGAACCCTAAATGAACTGTTGTAAGTCAAGGACAATCTGTAAGGGGAATTGCTCCATCAGCCTAGATGAAGGTGCTTTTTCAAAAGGCAACTGGACTTTCTTTGTTTTTCCTTGATGACATTTCACTTCTCATCCAAGAAGCTTCTTCAGTTCTGGAAGCTTCTTGGATGGAAAGCAAAACGTCTTCAAGGAAAAACAAAGAAAGTTGAATTGCCTTTTGAAAAAGCACCTTTGGGACAACCATGACCTGGATGACTGAGAATCTCCATAGGCAAAGTTTTTCCTAGAGTCTCTGTAAATGGCTTCACATATGATACATGTGCGATAGCCAGTTATTTAATATTATTGTCAGTGAAACTTTTAAATATGGCAGGGAGCTTTATGGATGCCCCCCTTCATTTATACAGTGATATCTGAAGACTTAAGTATTCAGTTGTGAAAATTGAATCCCTGCTGTAAAGGTTTGCTATATTGCTGCTGCTCTTTTGTCATGGATATATCATTCAACATCTCATTTTGCCAGAGTAGTTGGCACTTTCTTGGGAATTATGAAATTCTTTCTGCTCCCTTGGAAAAGAGCAAGATGGGGACCCAGAAACCAGTGATCTGAAATGCCTTCAGAAGTTTTCAATCAGCAGTGTCTGAATAACTTACCCTGTGCAAGAAAAGGAAAATAGGAAACCGGAGTGTCAATTCATGCCTGTTGGTGGCCTTATATCATCAGCTATGAAACCAGGCCAGTAACTCTGCAGTAGCACAAAGAGGTATGTTTAACAGCAGTGAAGGCTCAACTTTAGTGAAGGCAGCCAGAGGTTGAATGGAGTATCTTGTTCATACAAGAGAAATCTCAAGGCCTTTGGTTGTGCCAGGTGGGCAGATCAAGTCTTCCCCCAAAGAAATACTTCACTGCTAATTTATTTCACAGTATCTCCAAACTCCCCCTGCCTTCTTTTTTTTCTAAGATAACTATGGAATATGGCATCTTTTGCAAAGTTCAGCTTTAAAAAATCCCTATGAAAACTGGCAAAACCAAAATGGAGGGTGCATAAATTTCCAACATTCATTTCAACTGCTTCTAGGCAAACATGCTTAGGAGTAAGTTCTACCGAATCATATAGGATTTAGCGCCTAATATTTCATTCCTGAAAACACGCAGATTTCGACAGTCCCTTCATGCAAACTGAAGAGAGGAGATATGCGCAGCAAATTTATTGGAATTAGAACACTCATTTATGCTTTCCAATGAAATGGTGGAAATAAATTATGGATATGAGCTCAAAATTCTGTCCATTATCTGAAAACAGAACAGAAGGAGACCAAATTTGATATGGAAGGAGAAGTTAGGAAAATAAAGTCTGAGTGTAAAAAATAATAGGCTGAATCTGGCCATGAGTTATGGTGAAAGAAAAAAAAATCTCCAAATATATTCTTATGGAGAGACAATGGGGCAGGGCTGCCAATTGCTCCATATTAGGCTTCCTGGTTGTTACATATGTAAATAGCAAGTGAAGCCAGGGATGTAGGCTTCACACAGGTCCGGGTTTAGCTGGACATTTGCATGCCCACCACTGATTGGTGGATTCAAACGGGGCCCACCACTGATTGGTGGATTCAAACAGAGAGAAATGTAAAGCGTTGTCAGTGGCTGAATCATTGGGACTGCTCCCTTTAAAAGGGAGTGCTTCCAGCTTAGCCTTGGCAGAAGTCACTTACTTAAATAAAGAGCTGAAGTTACTATCTGGTCTCCTGCCTCTTCATTGCCTCCCACAATCTAACACTGGCGACGAAGGTGGGATCGAAGAGGACGAAGGACTCAGGCTGAACAGAAGGAGCAACATGTGGCATCCACCATTATCCAGCAGCTGAACCACTGCATCGAGTCCAGGATGACATCTTACGCTCCACCATGGTTTCTAGAAACCATGCCTCACCTGACTGTATCCTTATGATGCTGTAAAACACGGGTGTCAAACTCGATCATGTCACATGATGTCATGTGATGTATCAAACTTGATCACGTCACATGACTTTTTTGCCTTTGTGGAGCTGCAGTGGCTTTGGCCTGCGCATTTGGCCCGTGGGTCGCCAGTTTGACACCCTTGCTGTAAAACAAAGGAAAGATAAAGTAAAATTACAGGCATGGCATGTGATTTTTCCATGTAATGAACATTCATTTTGTGACTGAGTTTCTGGTCATAATTGTGGCTGCTAAATGAGGACTACCTTATTGTACCTATAAAGGTGATTTAGCCTGTGAAAATGACATGGAGTTAATGGTGAAATGAGACTCTTCCATTGAACTTCCAACCTATAAGCCAAACGGCAATCCTCAACCAAAGAAATAAGCTCTATTAAATTAAATGAAATTACTACTCTGTTGCATTCCTAGGAATGTCAACAAAATTGGAAGATTTATTCACAGCCTTTCTATGCCAGGACAGCTGTAGGCTGCTCAGTCTCTTCAAAAACATTTCTTTTAAAATATATATTTCATAAATAAAAGGGGAAATACAAGTGAATACATTGAAATTCCAATGTGACTATTTGCGTGTCCAAACTCTGTTATGAGATCAGTAAGAAACATGATTTCTGGATTATTTTTAGTGCCTCCCAGATGAGGATTTGGATGTGCAAAAACACTATTTTTCCAGAGCTACAACTTTGTGAAGTTTTCATAAGTATCTCTTTATGACTCGGCACATTGACACCTTCAACGGGCCTATAAAAAGGGCAGATGTGCTAAAGAGCTAGATACATTTTTGAAAGGTCTGGTGTAGATCACTGAAGCAGTGAACACTGCCTATTTCACCATTTGCTGATGGTGGGGCTTAAAGATAAGGGCTTCCTTATCTTTAACAAACTGTCAAACAAAAATGTCCTCAGTAAAAATAAGGACCCAGGATTATTGGGGGCAATATGCAAATAAAGCTTACATTGTAAACTGCCCAGAAAGTGCTCTAAAAGCACTATGAGATAGTATATAAGCCTAAATGCTATTGCTGTATAATGAAGAGATTTAAAGAAGCAGAGATATAAATAAATCACTTGCCATTAAAAGCAACTGGAAAACAGCAATTCTTTCCATGTCCAGGCATGATTTAGACCAGGGCTGTCAAACTCCTGCCCGCCCACCCACCCCCCACGGCCAGATGTGTCATGCGCTGGCCATGCCCATGCCCCATTTAGTGAAGGAAAAACATCCCAATACGTCATATGACGCCGCCGTGACGAAGTGAGTTTGACAAAGCTGATTTAGACAATTGGTATTCAGGGATGTCCCCAAAAGACCAGATGGCAGATGCAACAGTAAAGTCAAAGCTCTGCCTAATTTTATATGTGTGTTGCCCATGTGAAAGAGACGGGTGTCTCCTTGGGAAGAGGACTGGCAACAGCTAGGATAGAAAGATCTTGGGAATCATTTCTCCAGCAGCTTTTGAACAAACACCTGGTCAGCTCTGGACCAGATCGTAGTATTCTTTTTTTTTTCCCCTCAAAAATCCAAAGGTGATAATTTAGAAAAATTGAGGGTTAAGAAAAGTAACTGATCCTGGTAGGCCAGCTGGTAATGAAGCTGAGCCAGAAAAGAAGTAAAATAAGCAAAGAAACTTCAGAAGACTCAGGGAAAGGTATGTGGTTAGGAAAACTGATTATGAGGTTTGTGGAGGGCAGCCAGACAAACTGAAAGGGAAGTTTTGAATGGGAGTTTTATTGTTGCAGCCTAAATCCTTGTACAAGGTATCCTATTGTACCCAACCACAATTTTTACCACCATGGTTTGTTGGTTAAACTACCAGCTTTGGGTTTATATATTACACTTGGCCAGGATAAATTCTATAGAACAGGGTATCCAACCTTGGTAATTTGAAGACTAGTGGACTTCAATTCCCAGAATTCTCCAGCATGGCTGGCTGGGTAATTGCTAATGTAATTCTGGGAGTTGAAGTCCATAAGTCTTGAAGTTGTCACATTTGGACACCCCTGCTATAGACTGTTAAAGTTCTTGCCACTTGCTATGCTTCCTAGTATGCTGGGAGTTGTAGTTCATTACTGTGAGTGTTCCTGATTATATATTCCTTCAATGATTCACAACCCTAGTTTAGACCAAACTCAAATATACTAGTTTATTACATAACTATTGAGCAGAATTTAATTAAAAAGTTTCCTAAGGGCTATACTTTTTCTACCAAATATCCAGGGGTGAAATCTACTTACCTTCCCTACTGGTTCGGAAGTGTGTGTGTCATGTGTGATTTTGGACACTCTGCGAATGCGCAAAGCCTTCTGCGCATGCGCAGAGGGTAAAAAACAGGTTACTTCCTGATTAAAACCAGGAAGTAACGACGTCCAGGCAGGTGGGCGGAGCCTTGCTCTGCCACCACTACCGGTTCTCTGAACCACCCACCGCCGCCGCTACCAGTTTGCCTGAACCGGTGCGAACCAGTAGCATTTCACCCCTGCAAATATCTTATTGTCAATGGAAGTTTCTTCAAAGTTCTTCCTTGATCCATTTTTCATTTTTAAAAAATTAAATAATTGCTTTAAAAAAAACCCCAACAGTAACTTGTTTCCTCAGCATGAGCTATGAAAGCTACAACTTCTAAGCCTAGACTGCAAAGTTCTTGACAATAATTAAATGTAGCAAAAGGATATAGTAACTCTAGATTTCTTGCTGTCCTCTAGTATCATCTGCATTTTTGTAAAACCGATAGCCCTAATCAAAGCGAAAACATTCCTAAGGGTCAGTGTGCTCACAGAAATGCTTTATCCAGTCAACCACTACCTATTCAATTATCTTTACAGAGGATTATGACAGTACACTTTCCCACTAACTGGATGAAAAACCACAGTGTTGACAATCTAAGTGAGCCCAGCCACTCTCTATAGCAGGGGTCTCCAACCTTGGCAACTTTACAACTTGTGGACTTCAACTCCTAGAATTCCTCAGCTGGCTGTAAAGTTGCCAAGGTTGGAGACCCCTGCTCTATAGAATGTTACTAACAACCTATGAGCCTTTGCACGATAAAAGAACTGAGCAGGCTTCTTAACTTCACAACTCTCTTCCCCATTGACTAGTCCGGCAGTAGTAGGCATTGGCTTGGCAAGTATATTCTGGGATGCCAACCTTGGCAGGGAATTTTGTAAAGGACACACTTGCTTTTTCAGCCATCTTATCTTTTGAGCTCCTTTTATTGAAGGAATGGTAGACAAAATAGGAAAGAGGATTAGATTCAGGAATCCTCAGAGAAATGTTGCTGCTAAAATTGGGATGACCTTTTCAAGGCATCAGATAGAGAAAATTCTTTGCTGCCATCTAGTAGCTGTCCAGGGTTTTGCAGCCCAGATCTGATGGCCCTTTAACGTTATGATTAGATTTGCTGTAGGATTAAATTTTAATCCTGAGGGATTATTTATCTGTTTGGTGTTCTTATAACACATTCCCTCTGACCAAATTCTGCAGAAACAGGTTCTATGGGTATGGTATTTGACAGGATGCTAATAAAATACTTTGCATTCCTTTACAGCCCAACTCAGACACTTCCCAAATGGAACGAGACAGCAGGCATCCTAAAATGCCATTTGTCTGCAAGACCTTCTAAAATGGACACCGTTTCACCACTTGTCATCTTGGTCTTAAATGCTCAAGCTCTCTTACCTCAGCAGTTATTTCAGTCAACTGAGAAGAGCAAGCAAAAACCAAGAATCTCCCAGGCAGACAGGATTACCATCTGAAAAATCTGTACTCTTAGCTTGGGAATGTTGCAGCTCTGGATGTACTGATTGTTTTGTGCATGCCTGTCAATGCAATTTCATAAATACCTTCTTAAACATGACTTCGGGCAAACGGGTGTTTGGGTGTAGACTAATGAAGGAAGAACCCACATGGAATTCTATCCAGGAGCTCAGTTATTTCAGGTGCAAAGGGAGGGCTGGTGTGTGTTGACAAGATTTTGCTGTGGTTCTCAAATGACGCTAGCTCTCAGTAATATATTCTTGTGAGGCATTTTGTGCAGCATCAAGATAACTTATTGGGTGGGCTCATGTGATGAGAGATGTTTGGCGCTGCCGTTTGTTCTCCTGGATGCCAAAGTTTCAAAACCTGTAGGAGGAAAAAACAACAACAATTTGTTATGCTGCTCAGAATTGCTTAAGATGGGAGGCTATAGAAATCTTTAAATAAATAAAAATAAATAAATATAAATATAAATAAACAAACCCGATACATATAAAATGTTCCTATATCAAAGTTTTAAAAGAAGAATGATTTGGAGGGAAGGTAAAATAAAATTTATATATCCTAGAGATATTTGGGATTTTACCTTATGAAGAAACTGGCACTAAAATGAGTACCAGTGTATACTTTTTCTGCATCAATATATAATGACAGTCCTTGGAGTTCCACTGATAAAGATTCTAATGTTGCTAGGGGAATCAAATGCAAAACAACTCTTTCTTTCTTTCTTTCTTTCTTTCTTTCTTCCTTCCTTCCTTCCTTCCTTCCTCCTTCTCTCCCTCCCTCCCTCCTTCCTTCCTTCTGGATGGGAATGCAGAACTTTTCAGAGAGAAGTGTAGTTTGCCATATGCAGAGAGGGGAAAAAAGTAGGTTGCTTTATGTTGTAATTTCTTGTTAGCCATACAGAAAGTTGACTAACCTGGAGGTAGGTTATTTATTGGCCTAGTGACTAAATTTTGTCCCTGTGTTTTCAATTCTTCAGGGCCCCAGTTAGAACTGGATTTCCTATCTTTAGCTATCTGGTCCTTAACATTGGAAATGCCAAGGATTGAATGTGGAATTAAATTTCAGTCAATGGATTTTGTGGAAGTATTTCACAATGATTAATATTAAAAACAATCCCTGTCTCACAACACAATAGGACATTCTAATTTTTTCTTTGTTTACATTCCCAAAGTTTATAATTGGGGTTAAAATTCACTTTTAAAAAGGTGTAGAATTCCCTCTATTGAGTTTCTATTTATTCTTTTCCTTTCAGTGTGCAAGATAGCCTTCCCTAATTGACTATATTCAAAAAACATGAAACTATAACTTCCATCATCTTTATGTAGCAGTTAGGCATTGGTTAAGGAATATGTAAGTGAAGTTAAAGGCCATGTGCAGATCTGGAGAACTGTTAAGACTCCAACACCAAAGAGATACAGAAATATCTTCTGACTGCTATAAGGTAGGAAAGGATATAGAATACACTTTGCTGTCACTTATAGTTGTCTGTAGTTTTGAAGCCCAGATCAAAATTCAATATATTTGAAGGCCCCTCTCTAGGAAAGGCTATTCTGATATAAATAATGGGTATTGTTTAGAGTCACTACGCACCACCCAACATCTTCCACTCAATGATGGGAAGTGGAATGGGAGACATACAGTATAATGGTATCACAAGGAATATTCTTTTGGGGTATTCTTTCAAGAATAGTAAATAAGGCATTTCACTGACTTCATATTTGCAGAAAACTAACATGACATAGCCTCCAAGTCATATTTAACACATGATAATGTCTTCTGTGGGGCACTTTTTTTCTATCTGATGGGTAGCATATTTCCATATAACTATATTATGCATTTGCTTAGATTTATCATGATTAATGGGTGTGGGAATGATGCATCAGAAAGTATTTTGCACAAACATTACCTAAGATTGCCATAACCGTACTTCTGTTGTTGTTTTGTTTGTAGTTTAGTGTCTTCATTTCCATTCCTCACAGAGTTAATTTCTCAAGCCAGGATGGTGCTACAGCATATTTCCATTCCTTTATCCACTCTGCAGATTTCAGTTGCAGAGACTTTGTTATTCCATATAGCAAACACTCAAGTTGCAAAGATGTCTGATATTATGTCACAATCCTGGTTAGGAGGCACAGACTTTTAGTTTTATTACAGGCAGCAGATTAAAAGTAGCAGTGACTTTTGAAACCTGTTTTGCTAGCTACAGGGGAAGCGATGAAAGATGGAATAAGTATTGGCAGTATGTCTGTTGAAGAGAAGCAACCATAAATCAATCTATTTGCATATGCCTGACAACAAAGATTTTGCCATGCTGTTTTCTTTTTTTCCAAAGTCAAAATATGGAAGTTCTATGGAGTACAATTCATGGGGAAATGTTGATTTCTGGACAGCCTAACATTGCAATCATCAGGACGTGTCATCCTGACATTGCAATCAGGCTGTCAATCCAAAAAAAGGAGCAGTCCCATCAAGGAGATAAACAAACCTGTGAATTTTTCCTTTTCTCAACACTGCACGTTACAGAAATGGGATCCCCTTTTCTATCCCTGTCTTTAACTAATTGCATTGTCCTGCAACCAAATTTGGTCCTCTTCCCCTCATACTACACATTCACCAGGAAGCTGAGTAACAATTCAGATAATTCATCAGCTTGGTATAAATCGCTCTTTGGGCAGACACACCTAGATAAACAATATTAGCCATAACCAAGAGTCTCTTTGTTGATGTAATTTGTTTTGAAACAAGCTTTTAACTGTGGTGCACTATTTGCCTGCACAGACAGGATTAAAAATATATATTCAGAAACGAAATATAACTCTTAAAAGATCTAAGAAATATTGCTCGCTCCTGTCTTTGTTCCTATCTTTTTTTCTTTCTTTCTTTCTTTCTTTTTTTTTTTTTTTTGGAGAGGTGAGCAGACATACACTGCTTAAATAAGCAAAAGTCTGAGTTTTTAAAATTTATTTTATACATCTTGTGAAACACAATTCTGGGTTATTATTATTTAACCTATTATTCATAGGTTGAAAAGAAGGAACTGGACTCTTAAAATAGATAGGATAGTAGCCATATTTTTTGCCACACATCTTGAGTTCTAGAAGGGATAAATAATTCTTCTTTATTTTTTAAATTAAATCTGAAAATTCTGAGATTATGTCCTCCCTACTTTATGTATGGCCAAATGTGCCATATAGTTTGATCTTTATTAAAATATTTGTCTTTTCATCTAATGCTTGGTTAGCCTTGAGAGATATTAGTATAGAACAACCTATGTCAGCTATGCTCTTATTTTTATTTATTATGAGGAAAAAAGTCATAGTTAATTCATGTATGGCATTGAAGTCCAGAAAGAGGAATTACCTCCAATTCTATCCAAACTCAGTTTAAACATGTTAGGTGGAAACCAGCCAACCACATAAAACTCTCTCAACTCTTCAGCCCAATAAAATTGTAACAAGTATAACAGTCTACTCTCAGCACCTTTATACGGGAGAGTTAATAAAACCATCATGGTTAGTGGACCTGCCCCTGTGCTGATGGTTTAGTTGAATCTATTCTCCACATGCTGCTTTGCTGTTCCTTCCACAATTATATCTTCTCTTTCCTCTCTTGCTGCAGGCACCAAATTATCCTAAGGAACTTCATGTCAATTTCCTCTTATCAGACAAGAAAAAGGTTATTACCCGTATGTAGAAATCTTCTGTATAGCTGATATGAATGCATCCAAACAATTGACATTATATATGGCTGACAACCTCATACCCGATTCACTTTGGGGGTGGGGGGGTATGTGGATGGTTGGCTTGGTTTTTTTCCTCTCTTTGCCTTATTTAGTTATATATGTTTTGTTTTATCTGGTCACTGTCCAAAATAAATATTATCTCCCATATGGCTGATGTCAAAACTTGCCAAGGTATGGTTTATATGCTAGTAAGCAATCTACTACTGAGTACCTTCTACTGTGCTGCTCAGGTTTCATCTCTGTTTGCAAATTTACCCTGTATCACATTATGAGTAAAACATAGTAGCAACAAACAGTTGATCTCAGAGAGATTGCGGAAGGAGTCTTTTGCTCTCCCCTCCCCAGTAAACAAACCCATAGAGAAAAGAATAATATGGAACTCCCATGAATGTGCTCTGTAACATCTTTTTTAGGCTTACATTAACCTCTGTTCATGATTTCTTTCTGTCCTGTGTATTGAGACACAATCAGTAATGGGTTTCACTTACCTTCGCTACCGGTTCGTAACTGTGAGCGTGGATGCGCTCACTTCACTCACGTGCGGTGCTTCTGCGCAAGTGCAGAACCTTGCGCAGAGTGTCCGTGATGACGTCTGGCCAGGTGGGTGAGCCTCCCACCACCACTACCGGTTCACCTGAATTGGGGTGAACCAGTAGAAATCCACCACTGGACATAATACACAGTGACACAATTCCCACAATGGCTTAACATTAATTGTGATGGTTGGAGCTCACAGAAGCTTGTGGAAGACACCAGATTTCCTCACCCTGGTCTGTGATTAAAATTCCCCCCTTTTCTGTTCTTTATGGTATTTTGTCATGCATAAATTCTATCTCCCAGACTGGCTAGTCACTATATCACAATATCAATGTAGCCTGATAGTAGCATTTTTGAAATTTAACATACCATCTGGATTTTGAAAATCTAATCACTGCAAGTTCAAACATCCCTTCCTTTAGGACCACACACCAGGCACAGTAAATAACCTGGTGTTTATCTGATCCAGAAATCAGAATGACTATAATCTTCATCTTGCAGCAGCTAAGATTAGTAAATTTGTAGGGATATTATCTCCAGTGGCTCCTCCCTCACTCAATATTTCTCTGCATCAGGTCCTCTGTGAATTACAGGTGTCTTAATTTACAGCTTTGTTACCTGTAGATTAGCCACTCTCCTCTGAATACTATGAACTTGCCACATCTGGAAGAGAAGGCATATATTTTTAAGTCCAAGTATTACAAGAAAGAAGAGAACATTATATTATGGCTGTTCCAAGACACATATGAACAATAGAACAACAAAAAGTAATTATTTTATAACTTTTCCAAGAAGGATAATGTGCAAAATGCTATGCACTGGGAGAGAAACTTATCCTTTTCATAGAGGATGTGTCATCACAACTAGAGAGCATTACAGCATCTCTTCTATTCTTCCACAGGGGTCAAGTATTTGCATATCTTTGAAGCAGAGGGTGTACCTTGAAGAGGATAATATTTAACAGCTAAATTCAGTATTCTTCCTCAACTGGAGTCTGAACTTCATCAAATAACTTGACTAACACTCATTCTTTCTTGTATAAATAAAGTCAGCTGCTCTGTCTGCAAAATTAGCTGTACTTGCCATAAGAAAAATAGCCCAAATATCAGGGCAGTGTCTTGCTTAGATTCATTCAGAGGTCATAGAACTGTCCCGCTATTTGGGGCAATGGTTGTGTATGAGGGACATCTTGAAAGTAGAAACAACTCAACCATATCTCAGCCTAGGATATTGTGCAGTGCAGCATCTGGGATTAATATATGGTTCAAAGTGTGTTGTGTGGTTCCTGAACATTGGATCCACTGTCTAAATCAGGAAGTACAATATGTCTCTCCTGCCCAAATCTGAACAAATATCAGTTGTTCTCTTCTTGTTCTCTCTTCAAAAGGGGTAAATGAAAAAAGTAGAAATGAACAAATATTTAATTAATTAGGTAAAACGAGTCCCTTCCTAAAGTTCAGGTATAACTCTAAAATAATGTATATTGTTGATCAACATTAGTCTCTGAGTTTCACGCTTATGTTCTGTTTTCGCAATGTTGACAAAAATCTCTTTTCTTCTATCGGAATAATTTGTTTGGCAGGATTTATTTACTGAATGGGATATCTGTGGACATGATACATACATTTAAAAAGTGGTGAGGTTTCCATCATCCAGTCACACTTGCCATTGATGTTAACTATCTCTGCAGGCATCCCTTCATGTGGGAGTGACAGGATTCTTTTTTCTCAAGAATACTAAATATTCAATAGGTCAGGGATTTTCAGGAGCAATGTTCTCAAATGTATTGCAGACCCACAAGGGGTGTACCAGTTCCTCCTGGTGATCCATGGCTTAGTGCTTTACGCCTCTGTGCTCTCTTGCCAGTAATTCAATTATTTGTGGGCTGAGAACCCATAAAAATGTCTGCTTAATTTGTTTTCACTTTGTCAATAGAAAAAAAAACATAATTATTAAGGCTAAGGAAGTGATTGACATTTGGCTTCTTCACCCAAAGATAATATCACAAAACATGGCAAACCAAAAGAGCAATGCCTCTACTAGCAATTACTTATTGCGCAATCCTATCTACGTTTTTTGTCACTCAGTACATATCATTTTACCAGTATTATCTGTCAATGATCTCCTTAAGTCCTTGGAAACTCATGCCTATGTCATTAGTGTGGTATCTAGCTACCTTCTCTTCTGTTGGTCTCTGTTGAATGTCTTCCATTTTTCCAAGCAATAAGGTTTTCTTCAGTTACTCTTGCTTTCACATTGTGTGTCCAAAATACCCAAACATTAGCTTCATTATTAGTGCTTGCAATGAGGAATCTATTTTTACTTCATCTAGTATTGAATTATTTGTTTTTCTTGAGGTCCAAGATCTTTTCAACACCTTTTTCCAGCTCCACAATTCAAAGGCATTGTTTTTCTTTGTTCAGACTTCCTTTTGGTCCATCAATTACAGCCATATGTTACAGCTAGGGAAAAAAAACATGGCCCTGACAATATACACATGCACTTTATTATTTTGTCTATATCTGTCAAAGTCTTTCTCTCAAGTAGCAGACATTTCCCTATTCCATAACTTCAGTCACCATCCCTGGGAGTTTTTGAGCCTAGGAAGATAAAACTTTCGGCTTTTCCTCCTCCTACTTCTTTGGCTTTCATTCCCTGTTGCCATAAAGTAAGGTTGTTGTTTTTTTCTTCTGTTTTTAATACTAATACTTTTCCCTTCAACAAATGACTTCTTTTCTGTGTTCCAGACATCAGAATAGTAAGATCAGCATATCTGAGACTGTTGAGATTTCTCTTGTCAATTTTAATTATCTTTCTGTTTCACTCCCAATGATCTAACTCATAATGTCATTAGGATGCACAAACCCTTTTATTGCTATAAAGAAACAACCCCTAAAGAGTCTAGTCTTCCTAATGTATCTTAGAGGGTCCAGATTATTTTTAAATATCTCCTTTAAACCTCTAAGGTAGGGCTTCCAAGTGATCATTTAATAGTATCATGCTGTATAGAAATGAACATACTGTAGAAGTTTTCATAACATAGCCATCTATCCATTTTTAGTTATTTGATTTATTGGCGTACTTGTCCAGAGTTCATAACTTCTAAATACACATTTAGAAACAAATGCACAAGGAGCAAATCAGCATGCCTTAATGCCTAGCATTAAACAGACCAGAGAAACAGTAGCTGCTGCTTTAAAGGAACTGTCCTGTTTCTGGGTTAACGTTAAATAACCCTGGAAATCTCCACTATTTTGTAGAAGGATTGCCTTCCAATTTGAAGCCTCAGTTTCAGACTATAGAGACCACCTGATAATAACAAGAAGAAGAAAAGAGAAATCCTCTTAAATGCTTTCACTACAAAAATCCAGACCAATCCTTTTATTTTCTTTCCTTCTTAGCATGCTAAATACAGGCAGGCTTCTTAAAGCAGAGCTCTTAATCTATAGAGAAATGTAGGATGGGGTTCACCCACTTCATAAAGGGATCGTGAATAAAACTTTCCTTGTTACAATCCCTCCTGTTGAAAAGTAGAACCGTCATAAAAAAATTTTTTTGCTGGATAATGCTGTTCCATACAAAAGGGGGACTCTTCACTCAATAGTTCCCTTCTAAGCTCTTCCAAGTCACCCTGACTTCAATAAGCTCAGCTCCCTAAACAATTGATAACAGGAAATACTGTGGCTTCTATGGGTCTAGCAGCTGTTCAATATGCTCTCTTGTGGGTCTCCTTATGTCTGCTTCTATCCAATTTTGTCTGGGTTTTCTCCCTCCACTCTTTTACATAGCCTTTCATTATGGCAAAGAAAGAAACCACTTTCTTCAACAAGCCACAGTAAAAGTTGAAGGGAACACATTTCCAAAGATCTCCAAGGAGATGGCCATTCTTTACCCCAATTTGGGGTAAAGTATATGGATCATTAAGGACTCGTCTGGGTTTATGTAGAAATTTTCCCTTCAGCAAGACTGCTTCTCACCTTTTATTAATAGCAGTTCTGAACTTGTTCCATTCTCCTGTTACAGCAGAGATAGCAGACTTAAGACCTTTATTTTATGTATTTAGTAAATGCCTGAGATCTAGAAAGAGTCTCATGCACAGGACCTATTCTCAAAATTTAAAAATTCTACATTAGAACAGTATTCTAGTACTGTTTCTAAGAGCCGTGGTGGCACAGTGGTTAGAATGCAGTCTTGCAGGCTAACTTTGCATTCCCACTGCCAGGAGTTTGATTCTGATTGGCTCAAGGTTGACTCAGCCTTCCAAGGTTGGTAAAATCAGGACCTAGATTGTTGGGGGCAATACGCTGACTCTGTAAACTGCTTAGAGAGGGTTGTAAAGCACTATGAAGTGCTAAATAAGTCTAAGTGTTATTGCTATTCGGAATCCTAGCAGATAGAAATAGGACTTCACTGGGTCAGATCTGGCTAGAACCTAGGAAACTAAAGAACTCAAGGACTGTTAATTAGACTAGAGAGAGGAGGAAATAGAAGGAAGGAATGGCAAATCACTTCCATCTTTTTTTGCCAAAGAAACTACATGGACATATCAAGAAATCATCTGGAAATCAATTTGAAAAAGACCTTACCAGAACTTGATAGAACTTAACTCGCAGTCTTTCCATCAAGAATCTATTCCTGATTATCCTAAATTCTTTGTTTCAGTAATTTGTTGGGGGGGAGGGGCTGTCATTTCAACATTTGGAGACAGAACTCCTCTAGCTTTAAGTGACATTTATAGAGAGGTCCTTTACCTTTAGATCAGGATTACCTTCTGCCCTTCCCTGTTTCAGGATTTTCTTTTTCTTCTGTTCAATTGTGTTTGATTCTCAGAGACTGCCTGAACAAGGGCCCGCAGTTTTCTTGGTGACGTTTTCCAGATATGGTATGTCCAAAACTACAAAGGGCAGGGCAACTATAAGTTAGAGATGCAAAGTATTTTTCAGGCTGAGGATTGCATATGAGTAATGTGTTGGAAGCATACCTCAATAAGATGTTACAAAAGATGTCAGAGATGGGGGGGAGGGGAGAGGCTAAATTTGATTCTGTATTATCAACAGAAAAAGAACAAATAAGCCAATAAACAATGATTTGATTGTCTATATTTGGACGGCACTTGACATTTCTGGAGCCAGCCATAGTCCAAAATAAAGTCATCTTTTGGAGAAAAGTTAACTTTGATTTCATATCATTTCATAAAGCAAATACGGGAAATTTGCCTGTTCCTAATAATTATATGTTACGTTAAAGAATTACTATTAGTGCAAGTTCTTTAGGACTAAAGGAATTCCATTCTGGGAATGCAGAAAAAAATCACATCTTGTGCACTCTTGGAAAAACATGATGGAGTCTATATGATATGATATATGAAACACTCAAGGCCTTTTCCTATTCTTCATCAAACTTTTATTCTATATTGCTCCCTGCACTTTATAAGTATATGCTAAGTCCTTCACCCATGTGAGCTGATCTTTAAAAGTATTTCATACTCTTGAGTAGTTCTGCCTTATGAGCAATTTGCAGTCAGGTAAAATTAGACTATTTTTCTTCCTGACATTTTCCCACAAGTGCATGGCTCATCTAGGGGGAGGGGATTGTCAACTGAGTTGATCCATTGGTTGAGATGGGAATTGAACAACTTGCTTGCCACCAGAGCCTGATGTTTAGGGCTGAGGAATATGTAGTCAAGAGAAAGTAAGAGATCTTCATTCATTGTTAATATGGCTTTGTGCTAATTTTAATGTTTACCATTGTTTCCAATAAGACCTCCTCTTAAATCATATTGACCTCTTCCTATAACAAATTATTATAACATTTAGCCAATACATATTTTCATTTTCCATGAGAGTCTAAAGTGGACAGGACAACATAGATCTGAAGAATAATTTCTCCTGAACTCAGCATGTGACTCATTCTGGTAGATTACTTGCCTTACATTCAATTGTCCTCAGTGGAAATGGTACATTCAGTAGTTCTGCTGCATGTTCTGAAAAACAGCAGAAGAGCTAATAAAAAAAAAAAATAGGGTGTATGAGCAGCAACAACAAAAAGTTAAAGAAAAAAAGGAACTTCTGACTTTCTTCAATACAAATAAAAACCTATAAATCAACTGGAAATCAACTATAAATGAACTAGAATACCATAACAGTATTCTATCATCATATCCAGTGATGGGATTCAAATTTTTTTACTACCGGTTCTGTGGCTGTGGCTTGGTGGGCATGGCTTGGTGGGCATGGCAGGGGAAGGATATTGTAAAATCTCCATTCCTACCCTACTCCAGGGAAGATTACTGCAAAAACCCCATTTCTTTCCGATCAGCTGGGACTTGGGAGACAGAGAATAGATGGGGTGGGACCAGTCAGAGGTGGTATTTACCAGTTTTCCAAACTACTCAAAATGTCCACTACCGGTTCTCCAGAACTGGTCAGAACCTGCTGAATACCACCTCTGATCATATCTAATCATGAAAACCCAAAATTAAAAAATCTTTTTTTTTTTCAGTTTCAACCAAAAAATCCAAGAATAGTTTCCAAGTAGAAATGAAGCTAAATACAGTATTTTTTTGTAACCAAAGCAGTCAATTTTGCCATTTCTGCCAATTTTATTAATTTTACCATCCATTCATTTCACTGTGGGAATAGGTAAGTCTTTATATTTCTACACACACACAAGCTTTGTGATTGTTGTCATATATAAAAAGAAATTTTAATGGTTCTTTTTTCTAATCTGTTTTTCTATCAAGTCTGAAAGAAAAGCTTCTGGCTGCAATTGTACATTCAGTTTAAGAATTCTCTGAGTTAAATCAGAATTCTCTGATTCCTATAAATCTCTGCTTTCTTACATGTCCAACAGAGGTGATAAAAAGTCCCTTCAAATTGTTTACATTTCCAGCATACATTTGACACAACCTTATACATCTTTGACAGTTTATCAGATGTTAAGTGCCAACCAGGAAGTAGATATCTAAGCATACAGATGGAAGTGGGATGTTTATACACAGGTTTGTGTTTGGATATATCTGCTAAAGGTGATGGATCTGTGTTTTCATGTACACCTAGCCTCCAAATGTCTTACCCTGCACTGGGCTTGAACCCCAACCTTCCTTACGGACCCACATTTATCCCTGCCATTTGGCAAAAGAACCCTCTGGCAAGCATTTGAACATTTACAAATGAAAACAGCCCTCTTAAAAGGCTGCAATAAAGATATTTCCTGCTGTTGGATAGAAAATACACTCAGTCTAAAGCTCTCCTTGGAGTATTTTAACAATACTGAACTATAGCAATTTCCTCATCATACTTTAAACTCCTTTAAAGCTTTCCTTTCTTCCTTATTTATCTATATAAAATAACTATGATTCTCTGTACAGTCCTTCGCTCTGGGCGTGTTCTTCCTTTTTCTTTTTCTGTTCCCCTTCAAATAATTTTGTCCACTATGGAAATGATTTCTAAATACCCTGGTTTCTAGAGAATTACTATATGTTCGATGAGGGAATAGAAATGTTAACATTCAAAGAGAAGGAAATTTAATATTCAAAGAAAGGAAAATTGTTGATGTTCAAAGAGAGGAAAACCTTGGTATTTCTTTTTTATTTGAACTAGAGAATAATTGCTCTCTATGGAATCTCTACACAGACACTACTATGATAACAATATACCACTGCATGTTATAAATTCATGAATTATAGAGTGCTGTTCATATATATTAATAACAATAATATTTAAATTTATAACCCACTTTTTTCCAGGAATTCCAGATAGTACTGGACATAACATACTCTTGACAGCAAGTGGCCTGCTTCTAACATTATAATTTTACATTTCCTAGAGAGCTAACAATTAATCATAAGTATTGCTTTCTCCATGGCGCAGTAGTGCCATGGTGCATGCTCCATGCACTATTAGAGGCTAACTCCGCCCACAGCCAGGAGTTTGATTCTGACTGACTCAAGGTTGACTCAGCTTCCCAAGGTCAGTAAAATAGGACCCAGATTGTTAGGGGCAATATGCTGACGTTGTAAACCGCTCAGAGAGTGCTTTACAGCACTATGAAGTAATGTATAAGCCTAAATGCTATTGCTATCAATTTAAGATATTCATAAATTGAAACTGCCTAAATATTCATTCTATCTTCCAAGTCTGGGCTCTGAAATGTATTTCAACCGTGTGTATCTTTATATAAGGTCTACTTATTGGAATGTTTGAAAATGTCCCCAAGCCATTTGAAATAGGTTTTTCTACATTCCATGGCTTTTCCAAGTAAGTGCAGTTTTTTTTAAAAATAGCTTTAATAGGTGCATATAAACACACCCAGATATTTCTGAGCTGAAAGTACCATAAACACACTGTATCCCCTAAAGGCAGATATTGGAGATATATAAAATGTATCCTGTTTTTCTTTTAATTATCCAGGCTGCAGGGATTTATCCAGGATTTGTCAGCACTGAGTTGAAGGGACAACCCCACCCCCAAATATAGTAGCTAAAATCTCTGCAGATTTTCTGTAAATATTCAATAATTATGAGACCAAAGGTTTCTCATGTATGATAAAACCTAGCAACTGTTTCTTCCAAGAAACAGTTCCAAGACAGTTCCAAGAAGAGGTCAGGTTAGTTCACACCAAAATGTCCAAAAAAGGAGATGTTTCCTTTCCTTTCCTTTCCTTTCCTTTCCTTTCCTTTCCTTTCCTTTCCTTTCCTTTCCTTTCCTTTCCTTTCCTTTCCTTTCCTTTCCTTTCCTTCCCTTCCCTTCCCTTCCCTTCCCTTCCCTTCCCTTCCCTTCCTTCCTTTTTCAAATATTTTAGAACTTGGCTCATCATTTGCAAGACTTGTCCTGGTCTGTCTTTAAATATCTGCCTTCCACAGACCATTGGTGTGAAATCCAACTATCTCCCAGAGACCTTTAAGTCAGAAATGAGACAGATAGTTTAAAATAGTTTGTCTCTGCTTTCTTTGGCTTTCTCATAGTGTTTCAGTAATACTGTCTGCTCCACCCCCACCTCCCTCCATCCCTCCCATAATGCATTTTCTAACATTTCAATTTCATTAATGTATAGAGCCTTACTGACAACCAGCAACTAATCAAAATCTCCCAGCAATAAACCAGGAATAGGCCATTTCTTGTTTCCATCTTTCTGTCGGCTTTCAACATTTTGTTTCACATATTCAAGGGGCTGTTTTCGTCTTCACAATTCCTGCTTGCCAGGAAGTCCTTTGTTCTCAGTGGTCCCCATCTAAAATGAAAGGTCACTTTTAGGCCTGGCTCTTAGAAAGCTCATTGTTTTGTTTGTTTACCCAGCATCCCCCTCCCTCTCCCTTCTTCCCTCCAGCCAACCACTCTGGCCTTTGTGCCCGCTGTACAAAGAAGAGTGAGAAGAATGAGGAGAGGCAGGGAGGGAGGAGGGAGAGGAAAATAAGGAGCAGAGTTTTGCCTTTGGCTATTAGCAAACAGCCAGTGAGATGCTTTGCATCACACACACACACACACACACACACACACAAAATGACTCAAGCTGTCATTTCCTGGCAAGGAAAGAGCCCTTTCGATGTGGGTGGGCGCCTGTGAAGACACACTATCTCATCCCAAGTCAGGAACTGCCCTCTGTCACCGCACTTCTGGATGGCCGAGTGTTTGCTGTTTGAGGAAATAAACCAGTCAGTATCTGAGGCTAGCTGTGAATGCTCCTACTACCTACTCTCCTTTCCAATATCCCCTGGGATTTATTATGGGTATTTTTGTTAGGGAGAGTTTGAAAAAAAAGAAGAGAGGGGAAAGATTTACAAGATGGCTTTAAAAAAAAAATCAGAGAATCGATGCCACCCACTAAGCTCTAACCTAACAAACAAATTATGGCCAAACAGTGTCAGCCCTGTCCCAGCCATGTCGTGTTAGCACCTGGTTTTTCTAATAAGCAGGGGCAGACCTAGGCCAGCTTTGAAAGTCTCTTGCTTTAAAAAAGCAAAAGCAGAGAAAGTGAATTCCAACAAAATAGTTGGAATTGTTTCAGGTGACAGGTGGTCCATTACCTATAAGCATTCATGACTAACTATTATTATTAATTATTGATTTTAACCCTTTAGCCTTATGCAGCTGGACTCTAAACTTTTGTTTTTTTCCCCTCATGGATCATGAAGATAAGAGCTAGAGGCTGCCTTTGGTCTATACTCCTGATCTCCAAATGATTCCTGAAAACCAGAAGAGAAACAAGCCACACACAATCTCTTTCCACAAGCACTGATTGATGGTGCTAGGAAACCATTTAGGTCTTTCAAGCCTTCTGGCTTCTCTGAAGTGCCTCCATTAGAGCATATCATGATTAAATACTGTTTAATTTTTTTGTGGAAAAGAATCAGAAGAAGACTGAATGTTCAAGCATTACAGTTTTAGAATTTGTCTCTCAAATCCATTTTGGGCTGAATGTTATTCATAATCCACACCAATGCAAAACAGATTTCAAATTTTGGCATGAAGAGACCAGACAGTGACTTTCAGGCCAAAGTTCCCTGGTTTCTTTGCCTTGTGACTAAGGAGAGGACAGCTTCCAGAAGCTGCTCTGAGAGAACATTCATATTCTGAATGTTAACATGAACATGAGCAATGGTTTCTAGAGTCCCATAGAACCATGAGGATATATTTACAGTCTGTAACTGCTGCAAAAATTGGAAGTTACTTCTTTAGATATTTCTAAATATCTAAATGGAAATTTTCCATTTCCCCTCCCTCCCTCCCTCTTTGACTTACTTTTTTCACTTTTTCTTTTATCTTTTCATATTTTTATCTGTTATTTTTTCTTTATGATTCTGTAGTTTTTAAGATTATGTAAAATTCTTTTTTAACAAAAACATAGATAAAAATAGAACATTTACATGAAAGGGATAGGTCTAATACAGCTAGTCCTCAACTTGCAACCATTCACTTAGCAACTGTCCAAAGTTACAACAGTGAAAAAAGTTGAGTCAACAGGCTCAGACTTAACCCAGAAAGACCGAGTGGCTGTGGGTATTGCCTCCTAAAGACCATGCTGATTGTCCATCCTTGGTTCTGAGGGGGGGAGAGAAATTGTCCCCCTCAGAATAGGCTCGCAATTTGGGTGTCCTCTTAGATCACAGCTAAGATTAGAGCAACATTTGTCAGCTGTGGCTAGGGGGACCTTTGCACAGGTTCGCCTGGTGCACCAATTGCGACCCTACTTGTATCAGGAGGCTCTCCTCACAGTCACTCATGCCCTTGTCACCTCACGGTTAGATTACTGCAACACGCTCTACATGGGACTACCCTTGAAAAGTGTTCGGAGACTACAGTTGGTCCAGAACGCAGCCGCGAGAGCTGTCATGGGTGCACCTAGGTACACCCACATTACACCAGTTCTCCGCGAGCTGCACTAGCTCCCTATTGGTCTCCTGTCACAATTCAAGGTGTTGGTTATTACCTTTAAAGCCCTACATGGTTCAGGGCCAGGTTGTCTTTGAGACCGACTTCTACTGCATAGCTCCCAGAGACCGGTAAGATCCCACACAGTTAGTCTCCTCAGGGTCCTGTCAGCTAAACAATGCCGGCTGGCGGGCCCACGGGGGAGGGCCTTCTCTGTGGCTGCCCCAACTCTCTGGAACCAGTTACCTCCTGAGGTCTGGACTATCCCCACCCTAGTGGCCTTCCGAAAAGCAGTGAAGACCTGGCTCTTCCGGCAGGCCTGGGGCCGTTGATCTCGCTCTTGTGATCTGGCGAGATCTGGCCATGAATGGTGTGAATGGGTTTTAATTGTTTTTAATGGTTTAACTTTTAATGTTTTGTATATGGTTTTTAAATGCATTGTAAGCCGCCTTGAGTCTTCGGAGAAAGGCGGCATACAAGTTGAACAAATAAATAAATAAACTTAGCAAAACTCACTTAACAAATGTCTCACTTAACAACAGAAACTTTGGGCTCAGTTGTGATGGTAAGTCCAGGACTACCTGTATAGTATATTGCAAGTTTGAAGATGAGGGGGTACAGCCCCCAAGTACTCGAACCCATTATCTTTAACCTGGGATACTTCATTAATAGGTGGCAGGTTTTAAGGACTTTGAAAAAAAAAGTCTCTGAAAGCAAATAGCAAGCCAAAGCAGAGAGTGCTGGTGAACTCAGTCCAATTTAATTAATATTACACTTCTTCCAGACTGGTTCCCAAGCATGCCCTTTGGCTTCCTTTTACATTGAGGATGCAAGTTTGACTCCAGCTCTTCTGTTTTAAGAGAACAAAGAAATGAAGGACAATAACATCAGGATAAAAGAAGGGCAACACTGATGTTATTGTTCCTCAGCTGCTTGTTCTCCAATGATCTCTTTTAATATTCAGATAATCCATGAGATGAAGCTAACTCATGGCAACAAATACCAGCCGTATTCTGGATAACATTTTTAACAGGTTACATTACTTACATCATTACAAAAATGTGTACAGTTTTGCACAACTGTATTTTTAGAAATATTCAATAAAATCCTTATTGAGTGCAGCTCGTATCTCCAGGATACACATGAAAAAGCACTTTCTCTTCCATGAAGCATATATACACGTACAACAATATACAATACACTTCCTTTAAAAAAGAGGACAACTACAAATCATTTTGTGGTTATGTTTTTATTTGTTTGATTGCTTTATAATTATGCCAGCACAACCAAATCGTAATTTTAATCTCTCCTGATATATGTGGGAAGAAAAATTCAACTTGCAACTCCATACATAAGCAAATGGATAGTGAAATATTAGACTGTCATTTGGAAGAAACATTTCTTGGCAAAGGAGTTATTTGAATGAAGATCAAATTAGAAAACAACTATATGTAGGACAAATCATTGGAGAAAGAGGAAAAATGAGAAAATTGTGGCTGGAATGGAACAGGGTATGAGAAGAGAGAAATGTTTAAGAGGATTGGCCAAGAAGTGGAAGCAGATAGAGATAAAGATCCAAAAGAGGAATATGGGAGACAAACTAAGAAACAAATAATTAAAATGTTAAAGCGGGTGAGAGATGATGGATAAAAAAGGGAACTTTTTTTTAAAAAAAAACAATAGTGATATAAGTTAAAATAGGGTTGGAAATTAGAGAAAATGGGATTAATGAAATATATCTTTTTACATAACAGGGTGAAATAATAACAAGAAGGGAACTTAGAATTTCAATGATGGTAATATTGAATATGTTTGAATAATATTATGATGGGCATAAAAATAACATATTGTAATATTGAATAATTAAATAATGGAAGATTATATTTTAATATAAATATGTGTATTATTAGTAGAACTATATAAGTTTGTTAAATGTAACAAATATGATCATTAACATTCTATTCATAGTAAAAGGAATTATATTTAGAATTGGATTGGCAAAAAATAACATACTGAAATATTGACCAATTTAATAATGAAACATTATAATTCAATAAAAATATGTGTATTATCAGAATTATATATATGCTTGTGAAACATAAGTATGATGAATATTATTTTATTTGTATTAAAGCATGATTAGAAAGGGAACATTTTAAAATATAATAGTAGCATAATTAAAAATTAGAAAGGGAATAAACAATGGAAGATTATAATTTAATATAAATGTGTGCATTACTATTACAACTATATAAGTCTGTTAAATACAACAAATATGGTTATTAATATTTTATTTGAAATAAAAGGAGTGACATTTAGAATATGGAGATTAGCATAAAGATGACATACTGAAATATCGAATAATCAAATAATGAAAGATTATAATTCAACAAAATATGTGTATTATTACTAAAACTATATAGGATACTAAAAATGAAGAATATTGTTTTATTTGTGCTAAAATGTAAGATACTCAGGTGCCACACTGTTCACACAACATGTTTGTAAAAAAATATTAAAAAACATTAAAAAATGAGAGAGAGAGAGAAAATTGTTGCTGGGAAGAGTTGGTGGGATTGTATGAAGGAGAGAGGTATGGATATTAAATAATTTAAAGCAATATATGAATTGGTATATGAACATGGTAAAAATGAGGATGGTTTGCAAGGATAGAAAAATAAGAAAAGGTATAGTGACATAAAGTACATAAAGTAGTTTACACTAAAAGAAGTCCAGACAGCTAATTTCATCTCTGTCCTTCTCACATCAGGACTTAAAGCTAAGAAAAAAGCTTTAAGTATAGGAAAAGAATGAGAAGGGAGGCTAGTATCCTAAAATCACCTTCCATAAGACTTTAGATGTTACCTACAGTCTTCTTAGTTTTTGGTCAGGGAGCTACATTTATTGTGTATCTTTAGTCCATACAAATAGTTAACATCCTCCCCACTGGCATAGCATAAAAGAATGAAATAAGATTATCAGTAACTCTCTTCTAGCAAGGTGCCTTTTCAAGAGGCAACTGGACTTCCTGGTTTTTCTTTGAAGACATTTTGCTTCTCATCCGGGAAGCTTCTTCAGCTCTGGAGAAGCTGAAGAAGCTTATTGGATGAGAAGCGAAATGTCTTCAAAGACAAACCAGAAAGTCCAGGTGCCTCTTGAAAAGGCACCTTGAGGCTACCATGACCTGGATGACTGAGAATCTCCATAGACATCTATTCTACCATCTTCAGCAGTATTCCTTGATCTATTTGCTTATCATTCCTAGTCTATGGACTACCAACTGTCAATGGCAGCCCATGGACTGAGGCCATAGCATATGGAGAAAGCCTTTTCCTTGATTCCAAAATCTTGGGAAATTTTTTAAGCAGCATCTTTAAAAGCATGGTTTGTTTGTTTTTTTTGTTTTTTTTTTAGTTAAAGTCCACATGGATGTCTTTGTTTCTAGTATGCTGTGCAACATTGGAGGTATCAGCCAGGGGTGAAATGCTCCCGGTTCAGACCGGATCGCCGATTCAGTAGTGATGGCGGCGGGTGGTTCGGAGAACCGGTAGCAAAAATCCCTTGCCGCCCCATGCCCAGCTGAGCCGTGCGATCATCAGAGACTTTTTTTTAATTTTAAAAGCATTTTTTCTACAACTTTTTCAGCCAAAAAAATGCTTTTAAAAGTTAAAAAAAAAGCCTCTGATGATTGCGCGGCTCAGCTGGGATCATCAGAGGCTTTTAAAAACATTTTTTTTCTGCAATCTCTTCAGCAGAAGAGGTTGTAGAAAAAAATGCTTTTAAAAGGCTCTAACGATCCCAGCTGAGTTGCCTGAACTTCAGAGGCTTTTAAAAGCATTTTTAACAACCTCTTCAGCCAAAGAGGCTGTAGAAAAAAAATGCTTTTAAAAGAAAAAAAAAGCCTCTGATAATCAGGCAACTCAGCTGGGATCGTCAGAGCCTTTTAAAAGCATTTTTTTATTTCAGGTGAAGAGGTTGCAGAAAAAAATACTTTTAAAAGTAAAAAAAAAGTTGGCCACGCCCACCCAGTCACATTACCCCACCACCAAGCCACGCCCACAGAACCGGTAGTAACAAATTTTACATTTCACCACTGGTACCAACGTTTTGTCTTGGGATACATTGCCACATTCATCAATATTCCAGGTGTGTGTTGTCAGTGCTCAATAATGTTCAACACATGCAATTGTGCTTTTCCTATGGAAAATCTACAGCAGATCCAGTGTGGCCAACGTACATTCCATCGGAAATTTAAAACATGTAAATAGGCTGACAGAAATCATCAGAGGGATGTGAGAAACTTGTAAATGAACAACAAATGCTTAAGGAAAACAGCCAGGACGAATGAAAGTCATTTTTCTTTTTTTTTTCACAAACATGGCAAAACTGTCCTGCGCTGCTTTGAAAACATATGGCCTATCGAAAGTCAGATGAGTACAAATGTAAGGCATCTTTGGCAACAGCAGAGAGTAGAAATGGAAACAAATGCATTTGGCAAGTGCTTTTTTTTTTTTTTTTTTGCTTATTTAAATATTTATCTTTTGGAATTGTAGGTTTGTCAGATTATAGTTTTCCACATTTATCATAACACAAATTTTCACTTTCTGATTGGGATGAGAAGTGGAAACTCTGCAAACTGCTAACATGATATGAAATTTTCGTCTTCAAGAGCTGCCTGGCTGAATATGATGTTTCTCCTTCTTGGCAAAGAAGATATTCAGATTTTGACTGAGGATTGTAACAGATCAGATACTTGTATACAGATTTCAGATACTCAGATTTTGATCTTTTTTTTTTCTTTCTCTTTAAAGGATGGATTGGTTGTGCTGCCACCATCAAACCGGGGTGAAATCCAGGAGGTTCTGACAGGTTCTGGAGAACCGATAGCGGAAATTTTGAGCAGTTCGGAGAACCGACAGTGGAAATTTTGAGAAGTTTGGAGAACAGCAGCGGAAATTTGGAGTATTTGGAGAACTGGCAAATACCACCTGTGGCTGGCCCCAGAGTGGGTGGGAATGGGGGATTTTGCAGTATGCTTCCCCCAGGAGTGGGGAGGGAATGGGGATTTTGCAATATCTTTCCCCCAGGAGTGGGGAGGGAATGGGGATTTATTATTTGTGAGATAACGAGACTAGGTGGAAACTGAGAAAATAGAAAATCACACATCATGAAATGAATTAATGAATTTAAAGAAGGAATTTAATTAATTTTATTAAACATATTAATTTGGGTCCCAAACTGGTTCCTTTAATATTGCAAATTTCTTTAGACTATCAATCTTTGCCTTCATTGGCACGAAATGTACATATTTATAAACCTGTCCCTCAGACAAATGGCAGTTTTCTTGGACTCTGAGATTCCCCGAGACCCAAATACAGTTCTTCTTTTCAATGTTGTGTCCTTTCTTCAGGCTGAATCCATGAAAATATACCTTTACAGAGAGGTTTTTTGATTGATTCTTTTGAAACACTATTCAGCCAATGACCAACAAAATTTGAAAAAATACAACACATAAATAAAAGTAAAATAAATGAAATAACATAGTAGCATAACAAAAATAAAAAGATTTATTTTTTACTAAGATGATTATTTGAGCTCCTGAATGTAAGAGGTTAAAGACTCCTGATAAGACCATATGGTTTGTTCTAATGAAATTTGGTCAGGAGAAATGATATTAAACTATGATAACTGTTTTATATCTCAAGAAAGATAATGGATGCAAAGTCAACAAAATTTTAGGATTTATGCCTGGATAAAAATGCAAGTGACAGAGCTTATTGCAATCCAATTTTTTCTTCTTTTCTCTTTATTATGCATATCTACATGTTTTCAGCTTCCATTCAGAACGCACCACCAAATCTATGATTTATAGCCAGCTTTATACTATGCCCACATTTGCTCTGACCCTCTTGGGGGTCAGAAACGGTTAATTGATGTTGTTAAACCAGAGATTCAGGAGACCTAGCTGCCACTGGACAATCAACGGACAAATCAACAGAGCCAGATCAACTATCAAAAATGATCTATTAAAAGAGAGGCTACAAAAACAGAACAATAGAACACTATTGGTTGTCACCTATAGTCTGTAGATTTTCACAATCAACAATCAACAACTGAACGATGATGCTAACATAAGAACCAGATTTTGAAACAAACAGATGTTTACCTCTAAGTTTACCTCTAAACTTAGTTTACCTTTATCTAAGTTTATCATGTTCTCCAGTAACTTCACACATACACAGCGGCGCCCTCATGTCATCTTATGGGATATATGCCATCATCTGCCAACAATGGCCCTCTAGATTTTACACAGAACAAACAGGCCAAAATTTGCACAAAATTATAAATGGACACAAGTTTGAAATCAGAACTCAAAACAATGATAAATTAATATCAGAACATTTTGGCAACAAGGACTTTATCAGCACAACTGAGGGAGAGTTTGTTAAATTGATAGATCTGAAAAGGTTTCTGTTTATCTCAGAAGGGCCCAATATACAGAATGATTTTTAATATATTGCAATTGTTAATTATAAGGTACTTGTAATGTGTTCCATATGTAATCTGCATCTAAATAACCAACTTGTCTTACCACTTCTTTTCCTGCCACCTCATCTCAATTTAAGCCCAATTTAAATCAATTTAGCTCTTCTATGCATCTGGTGAACTAAGCCAAGCTGAAGGAAATGTATACATTTTAATATTTGTTAGTCTAAAAAGGTCATACCAAATTCCTTCTGATTTTTGTCCACATTTTAGTAACCATATTTAAATAAGCTTTTTTTTTTAAAGGCATATTTCCTTTGATGTTACTTAAACTAAGAATCCCAGATGTCTAACGAAATTCTATGGTACCTATTTGATCAGACATCAAAATATTTTGAGCCTGAAAAATGATAAATCCACTGAACTGCTGTACCACCATAATGTCAAACCTCATATATCTAGTTTTTGGTTTATTCATTGTATTGTGCATAAAGTTGAGCCTACAGAAATGATGAGTAGATTCTTCTTCATTTTTCCTCCATCTGTAACTCATTTTGAAAGCAGAGTGTGATTCTTTAGACTTTTCCTCTGTCAGTTTCATAAATGATATTAATTTCAGTTTGACTGATAGAACTCCATTTTTTTAAAGACAAAAAGAAGGGTTTACCTTTTTTTAAAAAAAGCAGGATTGAAATAAATATTTATCTGGGGAGATATTAATATTTCTCATTCTTGATTCATGTTTATCCCGCTCATGCTTCTCCCTCATTAAATAAATCATCTTAATATATACTTTTGGCAAAATAAAGCCACTGATGTACATTCAAGATTACATCATTTGCCCATTACAAAAATGAATTCATAAATAAACTGTATTTTATATAAAATGGCTTAATTAAACTGTGTAAACTAATCATTTATGGCCTGGATCTGATATCTTCTAAAAGACTGACATTGCCTTAAATATACAATGAACATGACTTCTAATTCACAATAATTTCTAATGGTCTTTTAATATATTACGTCTGGTATGCCAATATCTACCTGGCACACCCAATGAATATTTGTTTTATTTTCTCAGAAACAAGACCTCCTTCTTTCTTTATGACATACTTAATTTTGGAAATCTGGCATACAAAAAGAGTTTACACTGGGATGGCAGGAAAGAGCAGAACAACTAAGAAACCAAAGACACTTATGAACCTGTGCTATAATTCAGCCAAGATAACATTTACTATAGATTCAGCTTCTAGGGTTCATATGAAATGTTACAATATAAACCCCTCTATCTGCCTCTAGTTGAAGCCATTATTTCTATTTGCCTACTACCAGTATTTAGGAGATGAAAAAAAAGTGGCAACGGGTGGGCAATTTCATATGCTTATGGATAAAAATTTGCTTTGAATATGTTACAAAGGAATGGTCTTTTACCAATTGTTCATGAGTAACCAACATTCTGGCAAAACCCCTTTTTTAAAAAATACCATTGTACAAGTGGCAATGCTTGGGTGTCTCTAATATAATTTAGTACTAATATTGTAATGCAACATTCTGTGGTCATCAAAATCCTTTTGCAGGTAGGAATATACAAATATATACATATTTCTGAAAACTATCTGGGGGACAGTGCTAATATTCCTGGCATGTACTTTGAATTGCCTGTCAGTGTTAAATTCCTATATCTATCTGTATCTCTCCAAGACTCCCAAAGGTGTAGCAACAGTTCAATTGTAGTAATTATGTGGCAGACTGCAGGAGAGCATGGCTAAAAGTGCTCCCTAATCATTGAAATTAAGAAAGTAGCCACACCAAGCAGTATTTGAGCTTCGTTTACTCAACCATAGGTGTCCACAACAAACCTAGATTCTGTCAAAAATATGAACGTATACATAATGATATCAGAAGGCAAACTCTGCCCTTATAATCTTGGGTATAAAATAAGTATGCTTATCAGAGATTTGGCATCAAGAGACCATCATGCATTTTTTGTTAACTGCCTTGCCCATGTGCTCTATAGAGACCTATCTATGCACCTTAGCAGATAAATGTTTCTATTTTATCAACCTTTCTCAATCTCACTCTTTGTCAAATATGTTAATCTCCACATCTGGAAAATGTAAGGATGAAAAGCACTGTTCTTTGGCCACGTTGATCAGTGTTTTTTAAATATTTATGAGAGAGCTGAAGATGCTGAAGAATATGAAAAATAAAAATAAAAAAGACAATGTATACAAACAATTGCTAAGGGAGTATGCTTCCTTTAGTGTTAATTCCCCAAAGGGAATATCTCCTGCGCTCAGACAATATTCCCAATGATGGGATTCATTTTATTAGTGGTCAGCAAATAAGATCTTCTGAACATACATCATTTATGGTTATACATCCACAATTATAAAAAAAAAATAATTGCATTTCCTAAATAAACAGCTATGAATATTATTTGTACCAGTATGTATAAGTGACCACCTATAAAGTAATGTAATACAATTAACAATTCTTCAATGTATTGGAATATTACTGGTGTATCAATCGATGAACAAGGTGAAGACTTTAGGTTGTCATGGAGTCATGTAAGTCCATAATAAATGGCTTTGATGTCTGTCTGGCTGTCTCCTTCCTTCCTTCTTTCCTTCCTTCCTTCCTTCCTTCCTTCCTTCCTTTCCTCCCTCCCTTCCTTTTCAAAGAGAAAATAATTCCACTCCTAGCTGCCACTGTTTTATGCGAACAACTCAAGCAGCATTATAGATGCTTTTTCCAACCAGCTGCCTTTGGATAAGGGCAGCACATCAGTGTTGGCCTAATTAGCCAAGACTAATGCCTGGTTTCCTGGAGAGAGCTTTTGTAGAGTAATTACCTTATTGGAGGTCAAATGGCTGCAATTATAAGTCTTTAACTAGTGAGGATCAACAGCCTTTGAATTCTCACAGCAAGTTTGCCACCCTCACAGAAGGGCCTCTCATATTGACCTGTAATCATGTAGGATATTATGACAGGTGATTGCAATGTCTTTTATTTATCTATATTAACTACAGAGATCTGAATGTCAATTTACTTGGTGGGACCTTTGAACAATGGCTAGCTAACATGCACCAGTACTGAGGCAATTTAAATTTAAAGTATACAAGCATTTCATTTATTTGTACCTTTGGTAACATTACTACCCATTTCCAATCCAATAGAACTAATTTATTGGCAAATGTATTATATAATAAACTGGGTGCACGTATATGTAAGTATAAGAGAGGTATATCCCCAATCTGGTACTCTTTAGATTTATTCAATTGCATTTCCCATAACTTAATTTTTCATTTTTCTTTGGGTAGTAGTGGTGGTAATGCCTCAGCTAAGGCTCTTGTGGTATGTGCGCCCTCATTTCTTTTAGAAATTGAGAACTACCTCAGTAACTAATTAGTGGATTTTCCATTTTCTGCAGATCTTGGCAGCCATTTCTCTGAAGAGACAACCTCCAACCACCATTTTAGTGATTATTTTTCAGGAGCATCCATTGGTTGCTCCTAAAATTTCAGTATGCTTACCAGGCCAAAAGACACCAGATGACAGAAATCTCTGAGTAAGAATAATTGATGGACTGAAATCTACTCCTATTTTACCATGCAATTTTCTGATGTGCAGGAAATTTGATACTGACATTTAACAATAGATGTAGATAAAATTATCTTAGATAGTCTGTCAAGTCATTGATTTTAATAAACAGAAATTGTATCCCAAAATACTGGAAATATTCTCTTTCCTCAAAGCAATCATTTTTCATCTATGATGCATATATTATCAAGATGGTTGTTTTTTTAAAAAAAAACCAATGTATTATAAGAAACAAATTAACAGGATATGCAGAGAGAGAGAGGAAGAGAAAGAGGATGAAAGGAAGAAAAAGAAAATCCTAGAAAATATCTAATATATAAGTCCAAATAATTGGTCCAATAACTCCTTGTTCCTTTGCTGGTAAAAAGCCTAAATCTAATAGTGAACACATACCAACAGTTCAGTCTTCAATTATTATTATTTGGGCCTTGTCCACATGCATGAAAGGTCCACAATGTTTGATGCCTTAATAAAATCTTAATAATCCACAATTGCTTTAAAATTATATTATCAATCCTGGGGATTTCAAGCCAAAATAAGACAAATCCAGCAGCTGTTGTGAATTAATGCTTTAGTTTCTATGTACATCTCCAGCAACATGGAAATTCCAATTGACCCTCGTTAAATATTCTCTGAGGTGCCCTGAAATAGAATTATCTGTGTATTAACCTCATTTTAAGGTCAAAAGAAACTATTTGACATATTTTAAAGCAACTTTCCATTCATTTACAAGAATGAAACATTTAAGCATGTTGTTCCAAAGATTCCATAAATTGTTAATATGAATTTCATCAACTTCCTTCTATTTCTTATAAAAATAATTCAGTGGCTTAGAACATTTTACTCATTCTTCCCTAATTTTTAACACCTATGAAACTTCAAAAGTAATATGAAGTTAGTAGAAAAATAATTATACTGGAAAAGGGGGAATTTAGTTAACAATATAAGCCCTTTTATGTTTAACTTTGTTATCTTTATTTTTCCTCTTGCCAACACAGATAAAAGATAGGATTCATGATAAACAGTTGCTGTCCCACATCATAAGATCAACCACTTCAGGCACATAAAGTAGAAAAGAGATATTGTCAATAATAATTGATATACTCAATTTCCCAAAAGATTTTACATTTTCTAATAAAGGCCCATGATAACAAAAATGATAGGAACAGAGAAAAAGAAATTTTTTCATATTATTCTGTGGTTAACGTATTAGTAGTGGATTCCTATACTGGGCAGGAGGTTGCACTAGACTAGATGATTTCCAAGATCCCTTACATTCCATGATCAAGAATTATATTTTCAAGAATTCATGGGGGTGGGAAGTGAAAGCATCCCTGAAAACTGGATGAAACTTCAGAGGTTGGATAATGAGATCTAAGAATGATCAAGTGAGGGACAGTATTTCACTCTAGCTTCAGTTACCTTTCTATTGGACGCTTGAGTACAAATTACATATGTAATTCTGGAAAACAATGAAGAATTTTCCTCTCCTTGTCTTGGAAAATACAAGAATTTACATCCTATAAGAGGCATCACCAATATTCTAACTGTCTGTGATTATGTTCCATGGAAAAATATGGTATATTTCTTTCCAAGATACCCAATTCCATCACCTATTACTTGGATTTATTAGTCAGATAATTTTTCTGTTTCATTTATGCCTAACTGTTGGCAAATTATATTGCATTATCTATACGGAATTTCATGTTAGTTCATTCCTCCCTGACAATAAGAAATTAATATTACCTTAAATCCACAGTCGTAGTTTACTTTAGGTGTTTGGAAAAGGTCCCTGATTTTGGTCTTCTTTTCTGAACACTTGTCATTTTTATGCATTGGGATTAATAAATTCAAATCAAGGAATGAGAATATTGAATAATAAATTTAATTATAGTGGACTAAATGTGTTTTTGCAGAAGGAAGGATAAGAAATACCTGTTTGGTTTCAAATAAATAAAATTCGATAATTGTTTCAAAAACATCCAGGTCTCATCTTGCCATTTATAATATTTGAAGAATGGGGCATATCTACCTCTTTTTGTAGCAAGAAAAATCTCACCAATGTTAAGAGTTTTATGCTAACATTGGAACTCTTCAAAAATTCTTGAGAAACATTTAAGGCTTTGGACTTGATGATTCTCATTGCAACTCTGAGGGTTAGAATGCATTTTAAACATACATTAGCCAGGCCATGACGATAATATATCAGTGAATCTTACAGTCTAAGAAAATTGTGTTATGTAAATTGCAATCTTTCCTGATTTTGTTCGTGGGTTGTAAGCACATAATCCCTTTTTTTGGTAGCAAATCCACTCAGCCATTTGGGTTGATTTTTTTAAGTTAGTGGAGAAAATCATTGCTTAACATGCAGTATGAGGGGAAAAGCCAGGCACTGGTTCCAGAGGTGAGTTTCAGCAGGTTCTGACCAGTTCTGGAGTACCGGTAGTGGAAATTTTGAGTAGTTCGGAGAACCAGTAGTAAAAATTCTGACTGGCCCCACCCCCATCTATTCTCTGCCTCCTGAGTCCCAGCTGATTGGGAGGGAATAGAGATTTTACAGTATACTTCCCCTGGAGTGGGGAGGGAATGGAGATTTTACAGTATCCTTCCCCTGCTATGCCCACCAAGCCACGCCCACCAAGCCTTGCCCACAGAACCGGTAGTAAAAAAATTTGAAACCCACCACTGACTGGTTCTGAGCAGAAATCACAAAAACTGCCTCCAAAAATAAAAAAGGAGTGCCAGATTTTCCCCCTGATTTCAAATAGCAATATATTAGCATCATAGAATGTAGATGTCGGTTGTAGAATCAAAGGACACAAGGAATGGATTGAAGCAGAAATAATTTTCTTGTATGCTATAGCAGCAGATTCTAAGATATGGATAAGAACTTTCTCAAAATGTTCACATTTACACATGTGCACACACAGACAAAAACCACCATTCAAAAGCTTTCTGGGTGGGCTGCACTTATTGTGGTGAGCTGTAAAGTTAAAAGGAAACCGGGGCAGGAAAGCTGTGGTGCTCAGTACTGCATGCAATATAGTATACAGCACCACATGGCCAAAGCACACAGGATCAGTGATCGAATGGACCTCCCTGGAAAGTCAAATGACAGTCAGGTTAGTCTTCTATAAATATCCCGAGACCCAACACTGTTTCCCATTTAATTGAGTGGCTCTTCCCCTCTTGATAGCTTACAAATGTTCCTTTGGCTTTAGTAATTACTATCATCATGGTGCATTAAATATCAAAGGGGAAGGGGAGGGAAGTGAAGCAAATACAGTGGCCAGATCTTTGTGAAATGAAATGTTCAGAACGGGTGCCAACGTGGGGGAAGGCAAAAATAGCATAAATATAACTTCCTCATTCCCCTGGATTCCAGCAGCCACAACTTGTGCTGGATCCAGTTTTTCCTAGCTGATCGGAAGTTTATAAACTGCTCTGGTTTATATGAGCATCAAGGAATAGCCCACAGTAGGATGATGCCACAAGGCCTGGAAAGGAAGACAAGCAGGCAGAGAGGGACTAATGCAGGGTGAAATGCTACCAGTTCAGGCCGGTTCACCCGAACCTGTAGTAAAAAATGTTACTGGTTCGCTGAACCGGTAGTAAAAAAATGTAAAAAAGTTCTGACGATCAGCTGAGCGACACACGATCGTCGGAACTTTTTTTTTTAACTTTTTAAGCATTTTTGTACTACCGGTTCGGGCGAATAAGTAGTAAAAAAATGCTTTAAAAAAGTAAAAAAAAAAAGATTCCACCGATTGCACACACAGCTGTGATCGTCAGAACCTTGTTTTACTTTTTTAAAGCATTTTTTACTATGTATTCGCCTGAATCGGTAGTAAAAAATGCTTTCAAAAAGTTTTTAAAAAGGTTCCCAAGGTCGTGCACCACAGCTGATTCCCCCCCCAACGCTGTTCTATTTAACTTCCTTTTGGCGCGTACTGCGCATACGTGCACAGCGAACATTTGGTGCGAACTGTGCATGTGCAGCATGCACTTGGCGTGCAGCACGCATGCTCGGCCAGCGAACCGGTAATGAACCGGTTCAGATTTCACCACTGGACTAATGGCACTCAAATGCAATTCAATAATAGCTTTTTTAATTTTAAGTAATGTGCATTTGTTTCAAGCTATCTGCAATTCTCTCTCTCTCTCTCAAAAAAAAAAAAAGAACTAAGAAAGTATTATGAGCATGATTTGGAGAGGAAGTTTCATCCTCTTTGTCCCGCAGACCTTTTTTTTTTTTTTTTTCCCAAAGAAGAAAATCCAAGATGTAAGCAAACCCATATGCTAAGGCCAAATTACATAAAATCTTCAACCACACATATTTGCTTTAACTGCGAATAGCATTGTCTGGGATCACAGCAGACAAACAGAGGGTAGGCGGGTGCAGATAGTGTCTCTGCACTGATTTGTAAGGAGCTCTGATCTCTGTGATCGTAGAAAATGGTTGAGAATGGCATTTGAGAATTGAACCAAATTATTTCTGGTTTAGCTGCAGAGTGTTAGAAATTATTAAAACCAATCTTTTTTTTTAAAAAAAAGTGTATGGAGTACTGTGGACAGTCCATTTTTCTGTGTGTAAGAACCCCTGCCTGCAGAGCCTCTAATTTTTCAAAGGGAAATTAGTCTTCATGCCTTTTCAACTCCCACTCCTAAGAACCATGGAGGATGTATAAAAACAGAGAAATGAATAGGACATGATTTCTAACAGTGATTCTGTCAGCCCTTCAAGATAGATCAGATTAGGAATCCAATCTCACGTATGCAGTACTACTTTTATTGTAAAGTTATTCATTATTATTTATTCTGTAGTTATTTTTATAAAGCTAAAGTAATGGAGTCTTCCCGCTCCCTCCCTTTATCTTTGTGAGAACTAGGAAGGGGCTTGTCTCAGATGTTTACTCAGGTTACATTCCTGCCCCAGACTCAATCCTCTTTTATCTGATCATTGTCTTTATAGCTGCTCCTGTCCCTCAGAGCCATTCCTTCTACCCTCTACATCCAGAAATGCTGGGTTCTCTCACTTTGGAATCAATTCTATGTTACACTTTTTTCCCCCACTTCCCACCCTCCATAATTAGGCTGGCCTAGAAAAATTGAGAGCAGCAAGAAGCTTTACAATGCAAAGGAACTTCCATTGAGTTCTTCCTCCAGTTGACCAACTGGTGAGTTCCAAAAACAAGACTTAGTAATGGTAAAGGTTCTCCTCGCAATATGTGCTAGTCGTTCCTGACTCTAGGGGGCGGTGCTCATCTCTATTTCAAAGCCGAAGAACCAGCGCTGTCCAAAGATGTCTCTGTGGTCATGTGGTGGCATGACTAAATGCCAAAGGCGCACGGAACGCTGTTACCTTCCCACCAAAGGTGGTCCCTATTTTTCTACTTGCGTTTTTTATGTGCTTTCGAACTGCTAGGTTGGCAGAAGCTGGGACAAGTAATGGGAGTTCACCCCGTTATGCGGCACTAGGAATTCGAACCGCTGAACTGCTGACCTTTTGATCGACAAGTTCAGCGTCTTAGTCACTGAGCCACCACATCCTTTAAGACTTAGTATTTCAATCGCTAACCTGCTACAGCTTCTGAAGTAATACAAAATCCTTCCCAAAAAAATACCCCAAAATGCTGTGCTAGCTTGCCTTCAACTATCTTTTTGTGCACGACTTGCACCAATTCATAATATTTAAAAATATTAATGCCATTACATGGGTGTCCCAAAGGTGCTTTTACAAGAGGCAACTGGACTTTCTGGGCTTTTTTTTATTTGAAGACATTTCGCTTCTCATCCAAGAAGCTTCTTCAGCTCTTCATTACATGGGTGCTAGCCACTCTCTCCCCCTTTTTAAAGTGGTGTGGTTGGACAAAATGCATTGTTGGGGAAAGGAATTCTGGTTTGCCCAAAAGTAATTTCTCTATCTAGCCTCTCCCATGCTTCCCAAATTCCCTCCACAGTGACCCCTGGCGCAATTCTGGAGATATGCAATCGATTAAAGCAATAGAAAATTAAATCCACCACTGGTATTCATTCTTCTGGCAAAAATATACTTTTGGATCCAGTCCGCACATGCCAGAGAGCTAACTGATTAGGAAATTGAAGGAGGACACACCCCAAATTCCACTAGACTAGCACAAGTCCTTTGCAGAAGCTTAAGAGCTCTTGGGATTGTCAATCAGTTTTGTAAACTGTTGCAGATTGACGTGATGTCATAACAACACACATGTGGGAAATGTAGCTGTGTATATTTTCCTGGCAAAAGCATTTCAGCTGCCTTTTCCCAAGTCAGGCAGAAGTAGCTGTGGGAAGCTATCACCATGTCTATAAGACTCTGTCTGTTGGAAAAGAGCCCTCCAGGGCACAGAGCCAGATTACATTATGGAAGCAAGGCAACCCAGCAATATGAGAAATCTACCCCAATCTCTCACTCAGAATTATTAATTCCAGCATCTCTCCCTCTCACGCACACACACACACACAAACACACATACCTGAGCTGTAGGCTGTATTCTGAAATTAATTATGAATAATGCAAAACATTAAATAAAACATGAACTGTGTAACAAGTTTATTCATATTTAAAAACACATTTGTCAGGCATAACTGAGAAATAGTATAACTGGGATCCTCAGCCTCATGCTCCTGGGCATCTACATCCATTTGAATGCCTCCCTGAGTGCATAACTCATTTTAAAGATATCCTGGATGTTGAATCACTAGCATCCTGGACTCGGTAATCCGTAACTCTGTGGCTCTACAGAAAGCTGTCCAAGCAGTTAAGCTTTCCTGCCATTCAACAAAGGAGACAGTATTTCATGCTGCAAGTTCAGCTAAAACTATATTTTAAAAAAATAATCAATAGCATATAAATAGATACACATAAGTATGAATATATGTACATAATAAGTAGCAGCTATGCTCCATAAAAGAAGCATGTGTTCCTAGGTATAACATGGCCTATCCACTGTCAAGGCTAAAAAGTATAACTACCCTATGCCCTACAGCAGGGGTGTCAAACTCGATTTCATTGAAGGCTGCATGTGTTTGATCTTGGGGGGGCATGGCCAGTGGTGTGGCCAGCTTGACATCACTCATGTCGGTGGTGCTTGTGGTGGCCAGAGCACTCTGCCAGTGAAAATGGGCTTCTGATTTCCGTTTTCAGCTGTGATGGCCTCCTGTAACCCTCTGTCAGCAAAAACGGAGCTTGGGCAGCCCTCCTGAGCTTTGTTTTCGTTGGCAGAGACACTATGGGCCAGACCTTTGCTGTTTCCAGGGCAACCCTGCAGGCCAGATCTAAGTTTGACACTCCTGCCCTACAGTATCTAAAGGCCTTGAGTTTGACAGCCCTGCCTTACAGGGCCTAAACTGCCTAAAGGTAAGAACCGATACATTGCTCACCTGCGGATACCTCCAGATGACTCGAGATTGCAATTGAGGAACTGTGAGCAGCTTCTCTACATGGAAGATGGAGAGCCTGGGATGGCCTCACTTCCCTTCTCTTTCCCAGCCATGCTTTGTAGCAAGAACCCTGTTTTCCCCAAAATAAGACATCCCCTGATAATAAACCCAATCCGGCTTTTGAGTGCATGGCAATAAGGCCAAGCACTTATTTCAAGGTTCAAAAAAAATATAAGACAGGGTCTTATTTTCAGGGAAACACGGAAGTGACGAGGAACACGTGAAGGGAACATGCTGCACCTATTTTGGCCAGTAAGGCCAGGGTTGCTAAACTTTACCTATAAGCTAGCGAAACAGAAAGAAATTAACCCTGTCCTGCCAGAGCAGCAAATGCTCTGGGGACAGAACAGCTAGCATTCAGATATACTGTGAAGATTTGAAATTTTGAGGGTATCCTCATAAAATAGCTTAAATCAGGGGTCTCAAACTGGCGGCCCATGGGTGGATGCATCAGACACAGGCCATGCCCTCCCCAGCTCCAGGAAAAAACGTTGCAAAACGTCACAGGTTTGACCCCATGGCTTAAATGAAAGATTGTCCAGTAATAAAACACCCTTTTACTAAAAAGTGAACTGGTCTCTAGGATGCTCCCTAAGCATTGGAACAATGTGAAGGCCGAAGGTATTACTCTACTGTAAATAAATATATTAAGGAGAAAGCTTTCTTTTGCAACTATTTATTGGTTGATGATCATTTAAAATAATTGTTCAGGTGATAGAGAATCAATTTATTAATAACTATTAATAACATTAATAAACTAATCAATGTATTAACTGTTAATAACTATTAATAATTTATGACTTATTAATAATAAGTTCAGGTGAGCAGTAGAAGAGTTTTCTGGAGGAACACTGGTATCTGCAAGCACCACATTGCCAGAACAAAAATTCTGTTTTTGTTAAAATTTTTGTTAAATTTTTTTAAATTTGAAAATTCTATATATTGAAATCCATCATACCTGAGGAGCATGAAGGAAAACTGTATCCCTTTAAGTCTGTTACATGGTAGTTGGTACTGAACAGGTTTCATTCCTGAATTTGACTTTAGTGGTTAATTCAGCCTTGAGTTTATGTTCTGAAAAATAAATTACGTAACAAAAAGAATTGGTGATCCCATATTGCTTTTATGCTACAGAGTTCTCCAATATTTTGTGAGCACATTTGAGACCATGATGTAGGTAACCTTGCAAAATGACTTCTATGGAGCATGATTTAGAAAATGGCTCCAATGTAGAGTGAGACCCATCATAATTGGCCCATTTTCCAGGAGACAAATGGGTAAGGAAGTCCATCATGCCTAGTCTTTTTAATAATTTCCAGCTTTCTTTCTTGGACAAAGGGTCTACTTGCAAACAAAGTCATCCTCCCTTTTTATTTCTAGTAATATCTATGGGTCTTACATGATACCCGTAGTGCTGAAATTCAAAATGATGCTGAAGGCTGGTGCTTTCATTACAACATACAAATTTCCCACTAATTTTTGTTTTTAAAAAAATCTTTTAAAAAAAACCATTGGAGAAGAATATGGTGGAAGCCAAAATTCCAATTCTTCAGCAGTATAAATAATGTTTATATATAAACATTATATATAACTACACAATGTTTTATAGTCATAGGTGATTTCACTTGTTGAAGAAAGTTCTAACCTGATAACCAGTGTAACATGTCAAAATGTATAATATCTTCTTCTTCTTGTGACATATCCATCATTGGACATTGGCAATCATGTTGACAATCCTATTTTTATCAACAGCCGCACGAAAAAGTGCTGCTGTGTTTTGTCCAAACCAGTCCCTTAGATTTTGAAGCCTGGACCTCATTTGCCTTCTTCTGCCTGGACCTCATTTGCCTTCAATCTTTCCCTGGAGGATTAAGTGAAGTATGGCGTATTTTTCAACGTGTCACATCACATGTCCAAAATATTCTAACTTTCACTTTTTAATGGTTTTGATGATTTCCCTTGGCTTTCCCAGGTGGCTTATCACCTTCTCATTTCTGATTTTGTCAACCCAGCTTATACGTAACACCGTATAAACTGTTGTATATGTGTATAATATCACATTTGTTATTATTAAATGTATAATTAATATGTAACAGACATGTGAAGGTGTAAATAGGGTACATGATCCCATGTCACCTGGTTTTTATACGAAGGAATGAAGTATAATACACATCATTATATATTTTCTATCACTCCTTTTTCACAGGAAATGTAGCAAAATCATAAGAGATTTTTAAGTTTGTGTGTGGAGAGAGAGAGAGGATGATAGGTAGGTTGATAGGGAGGGAGGTAAATAGGCACACAAGCAGGCAGACAGGCAGGCAGACAGACAGACAACAGATGGTAGGTGTATGCATTTCTGAGGCAATGTTTTTCTGGAGAATAGGTGCTGTGATAGAGAATTAAACAGGTGTCCAAAAAAAGGCAATCCATTACAACAGAGGAGATTGTTGATAACCCAAGTATTCTTTGAGTAAATATGACATATGGGGCTAACAGTATTTCCTGGCTACTGGGGTGTGGATTTATATTTGGACAGGGCTGGATCTTACCATTCTTACAACGGCAGTCAGGAAGACAGCCAAACTTAAAAGAAATAAGAAGAGCAGAAATTACCTCCCACAAATTCCACTCATGGTATTATTTACTCCATGAAAGCCAATTGAAACAGGAAGCCCTTGAAGTAGGTCCTCAAGGTGCATGGAATGAATGTGAAATGGCTGAAAAACCATTTCACTTCTTCATGTTGAATTCCAAGCAAAAGCCAATGAAACAGAGGAAGGAAACATTCTTACTTGGCTATACAATCAGCATTTGTTCATCTCACAACTAAAGAGCGGGAGAGGGGATGCCAATCACTTCTTAAACAAAATATAGATTGGCCAAGGGACAGAGTATAAAAGTCCTCTGCTCTCCCACCCCTCAACTGAGGAGGATTCTACTGCACCTGCCTGCTTTGTTCAGCCACCAACTAATGCAACACTGAAATTGCCAAGGTCCATAATCCATCTTGAGTGGGAATGGAAACAAGCAGTCATTCACTTTCCTGTTCGCCAGTGGAATGTCAATAGTTTACAAAAAAAAAAAAAAAAAAAAACACCAGGAAAACCTTGTGATGCTAACTCCCGGGCTAATATTTAGTACCAGCATTTTCCTAAGGTGATTCCATTGGACAACTATTGTTAAACTTTAAAACTTTCAGTGTAAGCATTTGGCTTAAAACAGCAACAAGGTAACAGATCATATAAGTGGAAAGGGTGGGGACAATAAATTAAATGAGCAGGATCTTTCTAAGAATTCCTAGTTGCTTCACACAGGGTAAATTATTAAGTGTTACAATTGCAAACCCATTTATATGGTGTCTTAAAGAATATAAATATTACATCACATGAAATCAAGGTGTTGGACAATAAGTGGGTGACAACACTTTTTAGGAGGAACTGTACCATCCTGCTGTTTTATATGGCAGTGATCTAAACCCCAAATGGAGGGGCTTTAAAAACAAAGAGTTCATGTGTTATTCCAGCAAGGCAATCAAGTTATGACCTTGTAAAACAGCATGACATAGCTGGGACAGAGCTTTGGTTTATTTTCTTCACACACACGAAATAGAGTAACTCTTTAATAGGAACACATAAGCAATGGAAAATAAAATTTTATATGAAATAACCATTCCAAAATTTCAATTGTCAAAGAGTTCAAGAACAAGTTGATCAAGATTTGGTTCCTGCTGGTTTCTACAGCAGGAATGTTAAAAAAAAAAAAAATTAGAGCTAAAGTTGCTGTTGCCCCATGGTTCAGCTACTTCTGCTAGGATTGTCTTGTCAGTAATTGGTCCTTTGAATTCTTGTAAGTTCACATTTCTGTCATCAATGATAGTATTTAACCAGCTTGCTCTCTTTTCCAATTACTTCAATCCAGACAAATCATCATCAATGAGGGCAACCAAAGCTGCTGCTGTTTCATGCCCAGGCCTGAATCTTGGCTGAAAAAGGTCTCAGTACAATGGTACCTCGGTACTTGTCATAATTTGGTTCCAGGAGGCGCAACAAGTACTAAAAACAATGAGTGCCAACCACATGACTTGCCATGTGACCCTTTGCTTCCATTGAGAAGGACTTCCTGTCTGTCCCTTTTCCTATGTCAGTGACCTTCCCAGCATGGCTGACTTCCTGTTTGCCGTCTGTAATCATCCTTCTCTTCCTTTTGCAGCGACTTTCCCAGCATGGCCAACTTCCTGCCTGTTCTCCACAGCCATCCTCCTTTTCCTATCATAAAGTCTGGGGAACCAAACAAACGAAGACTATCAGGACAATATTTTCCCGTCAAAATTCCTCAAGTACAAATTTGATGAGTTTTGAAACTGTCGAGTACTGAGGAACCATTGTATTCTGCTTCTCTCAGAGTCCTTTGTGACTGCTGCTGTACCACTTTTTCAACTATCTGCCCAGAGAAGCTTATAGACAGAGCCATAGTTGTCTACTCTAGCTAGGTTCCTGGTCAGCCTCTTGATGAAGGAGTGCATCAACATTGCCACCTCTCCTCCTAATAATGGTGTATATCTATTCATCTTCCAAAGTCCAAACCCTATTCAACCTGCACTCAAAATCCAGGTGGGGCAGGGATTTAGTCTGCAGATACCAAAGCTGATGTCAAGTAGAGAACAACTCTTTTGGCTTAGCATTATTTCAGACTCTGTCTAGCGAAGTTCTAACTGAGTGAATATAAGTGATGTTATCTGCAAAGGGCTCAGCTAATGTATCACAATAGCCTTTTAGTAGTTTTATTGGCTCATCCTTCCTTAAAAGTGCTTTCATGTGTATATAATATTTGATTGGCAAAACTGGATATGTAATATTTCAAAGCTGAATCTGCATCCATAGATACTTAGTGTGTTAAATCTCAACCTATCACGGATTGCATTTTTAAAAATAGTCCATTGAATCTTCTGATTAGAAAGTTGTGCTGTGATTTGACATGTCAAAAGAAAATGTCTAATGCAAATGTAGTTTGTAAATTGAAATGGAAACTTTTTCCAACATTAACCTCTTGAGCAATCAGGAGTCAAAGAGTAAATAAGAGAAATGCCACATCAATACGTTAACAGGAACCAAAGTATGAGGGGGAAAAGTAGATCTCCTCAAGCCAGCAGGAGATCTGACTCCCAGCCCTCAGACCATAACTCAGTATCTTTCCATTTCTCATATGTTTCTTGAATAGAAAGCATTTCTTCCACAAGCACGCTATATACATTTCATCACATATATAATGATCTGTGCATAAAAAGAATGTGCTAACTTTTTGGCCAAGGCTACAAGTACAAGATCAGATCTTTGGGAATTACAACTATCAACATGCAAATGCAGTGTCTTAGGGTTCGTATAGAGAGACACATAAAGATATAACCTACCCAGGTTATGCAGTATGTACAGAGGCAGGCAGAAACTCTTTCTCCTCCTTCTCCCTGACCACCATACATGTTGAAACTGAGAAGGGCAACCTGTGAGAATTGCCTGAATTTTCCAAAAAAAAAAAAAAGGGTGGGGGGGGGCTAAAATTCTCAGAGTTTTGCCATTTTTACTTCCATTAAAGGAAAATGAATGCATGGCCTTTAGTCTCAAATCAATGAAATTAAACTATCCAGTGCTAAAGATAAATTCTAGAGAGCTATTTAGCATCAAATGCCCTCCTTGTTTACAACTGATATTAAAACATTAAAATGCAATCATTGTTAAGAGCATAAACAAGCTACTTATATTTAGCACTGGAAATTCCATTTAAAAAAAGAATTGGTAAAAAAAAAAATAAGTATAGCCTCTTTCATCTACTTGGTACTATTCACATCCGTTGGACTAAAAATCTCATCATTCACAACACAGAGTTGTGCTGGTGGAGTTGATAAAAGTGGTCACCACACAAATCCAAAAAGAAGCCTGTTGAGGAAGGCTGTTTCGTGAAGTGCAGTTCAAATGAGAATAAAATTGGCAGTGTTGAGTCTTGACTGATGAGCTCCTTGAAAAGAGTTGGATCTTGTTCAGCCATCCTGGCCTCTTGTTCCAGCTCTGATGAAAGCCTCGAAGAAAGCAAGAAATGTTTCAAGATTTTAGTTCTCATGACATCCACTTTGAGCTCAGTGAAAACACCTATGGGTCACCATCTTGAAAGTACTATGTGTCCCACAGTTTAACACTGAATTACAAACAATGTTAAATATATGACTTAATATTACACTTCTTTAATTTTTAAAATCTGTAATTAGGCATTGCTGGGATAAGTAGGATAATCACTTCTCTTCACTTGTAATCCTGATGATAATCCACCACTATTTTTGAAGTCTGCTATTTGGCAAATGAATTTTGTTCTTACCAGTAATTTCCTTCTGTGAAGTAACAGGAGCATTAGATACAAGAAAAGAGTTACATTCCTCCCCTGGTATCTTAACTTTGATCACATGTCATGAGAATTGCCATTTAGTTGCCCTGTGGCCCAGTGATTAAGTGCAGCATTGCAGGCAAATTCTGCCCCACAGCCTGGAGTTTGATCCTGACAGGGTTCAAGATTGACTCAGCCTTCCATCCTTCTGAACTTGGTTAAATGAGGACCCAGATTGTTGGGGGAAATATGCAAATAATGCTGATATCATAAACCTCCCAGAGAATGCTGTAAAGCGTTATGGGTCAGTATATAACTCTAAATCAGGGCTGTCAAACTCGCAGTCTGCGGCCTGGATGCATCACGCACTGGCCACGCCCATGTCTGGTTTAGCAAAGGGGGAAAAAGTCACTATACGTCATGTGACATCACTGTGACAACACAAGTTTGACACCCCTGCTCTAAATACTATTGCTATTGCTATTCACTGCAGGGGAAACACCATAGGGAAAGCTGCAACACATGGTTTTTGGAGATCCTTCAACTCCTTCATAATAAATTCAAGGACTGAGGGGAACTTAAGAATGGAGCAGTCAGCAACATTCCAAGACATCGCCTGATTGGCCTCTCATAAAGTTATGCTGGAATTTTTTTTCCCTCTGCGATATTTGCTAGTTTTTCATACCATGTCAAATTTGATCCGTATCTATTTAGAAGATGGACAGCCGTATCTTAGACATTTACATAATTTCTTTCCAATTTCTGTTGAGTTGAGAAGAATACAAAGATATGCATGACATTAAACCTTTAAGGGCTGGATTCAGGTAGATGCAGGCTACTGCCCAACTCATACATTACACATGAGCAATGTGTTTTATGTGGTTGCTAATCACTGTGCAAGTAAAGCCACATGCCTATCCAGGGGCATCTGCAGGAAGGTCTAAAGGTCAAGATGGTAATAGTAATTATTTTTAATTTGATTGTTTCAAGTATTTCTCTAGCATTCTGCCATATCAAATCTTGTGGCATGAAACTCTACTGCCCATTATAAAATTTACTCTGTATTTTATTCTTAATTGCAAATAATCAGAGATTACTTCCCTCTTTTCATTTTCCTAGAGGGTACAAACCAGCACAATTCATTCTCTATCCCTTTAAATCATAAAAGCTTAGATTTTGTGGAAAACAACTGTAATTGATGACAGATACATCAGTGCCTTGTGGATTCCACATTTATCTCACTGTAATAATTTTCCACTGTGTTGAATAATGAGAAACAAATTGGCAACAGACTGGCACCAAAGCGGATGGAAGGCAAATTTAACAGACTGTCTAATTGAGGTAAATATTTAGGGAAGGAAATCTCCTTGTATTTCACTCTGACTTCAGTTTGTTTGTTGCATCCAAACAAATGGAGTTGAATTTCTAAATGCAATTACGAGGATGCATATATGAAATTTAGTAAAGGCAGCATTCACAACAAAATAAACAAGGAGAGAACTTAATGCTTTCAAAAATCAGATTATATTCCTTGGGGGGGGTGCGGGGAAGTTGTGGGTCTCAAACAAAGTGACCAGGCCATTGATAACCTGATATTGAAAGAGAAACACTAGATTTGGCAAATTGATGAAGTCAAGATAACTTGGTAACTTGAAGGCATGTGGTCTTCAACTCCCAGAATTCCCCAGTGGGAACTTCAACTCCCAGAATTCACCAGGCAGCCTTGCTATCTGAGGAATTCTGGGACTTTAAGTCCACACATCTTTAAGTGTTTTCCTATAATTGTCCAACCAAAATTAAAAAGAAAGAAAAACTGGATGAATGAGTTCAAAACAAGATTTTGTTTAAGGCCTCAGAATAATTATAACTTGTACTTATCTTTCAACACAATCCTTTACAAAGTCCGGGAATGCTCTTGTAGACTTGTAACAATATTTCCACATTGCACATTTATTGCAGTTATTCATGAAGTCAGATTGCTAGCTCATGAAGTCATTGGGAAAAGAAAGAAGGATTTAAGACATAACAATTGTTAGATGCCTACATGAGGCTTTGGGAACAGAATGTGCTGTAGTTCACAGTCAGAGTCCAGTGACCTTAGAGAACGTGTAAAGATTGCTATAAGTATGAAATGACTTTGGTCTTACATTTCAAAACTGCTTCTAGGTTTTTGTCAGGTCATTGTTGGATATAGTGAAATTATCAAAATGGAAATTTAAATAATATTACGTCAGATATTTGTGAAAAAGACATGAAGTAGAACCGTAAAGTTTTATTTGTTAGTTGAATAAAATTTTTTTTGATTGATTGGTCACTAGAACTGATTTAAATCAGGCAGGTAATTCTTAATTAGTGGAGCAGTACTATTAAATAAGGTATGTTTTAGTTTATTTTGGTTTCCTGTGCTGTATAAATATGATGTTTTATTATATACTAATGAATGGTAGATTATTTTACAAAACCAACAATAAATGTTAATACTGGAGTACACAATCTTTCATTAGATAGGGATGTGTGTATGTGTTGTAGATGTCTTTCTGAAAGGTCTTTCTAAAATTTATTTTGACTAGGTGATCTAAGAAAGATGCCTGCAGTTATAGTAAGATAAATAATGCTGACTTCTGAATGAGCATCCCAACTTTTATCTACGATACCATCCACCTGATTTATTCTTTTTAGGCAAGTATACCCAGCTTCCAAGTGGTGGGAATATTTTGCACTCATGAAGGCTGATGAAAGCTGCAAGGAATCCATGCTCCAGAGGATTCCTGCTCCCCATCAAATTGTCTAAGGAATCCAATATGCTATAGGATTTCCTGCAGAAAGCAATGTGAGCTCTCTGCCTTCTTTTTAATGACAATTCCAGCGAAGACCAGCTCCCTTGACTTCGTTTAGTAAGTCAAAAGGTGGATCATCTTTCATTCATCACCTCTAATTTTTTTTTACCATGAAGCACAGTCATAATCATCCATTGTTCATCAATATAGCTTATGAAATACTGTTTCAGGATATTCATGATGATAAGTGAAGGAAATCTTAAAACTCAAAAGTTGCAAGATTGCCTGTGGAATAATTTAGATTAGTCAAAAATGTTGACACAGTTCTAGAGAAAAATAATGTAACGTTGCAGTAATGTTAAATCTTCCTTCCTTCCTTCTTTCCTTCTTTCCTTCCGTTCATCTTTCTTTCTTCTTTCTTTCTTTCTTCTTTCTTTCTTTCTTTCTTTCTTTCTTTCTTTCTTTCTTTCTTTCTTTTTCACATCATATTATTATCTCCACCCCAATCAAAGCAACACCTAGATTTGGATCTCAACTATGATATGGATGAAAGAGTTATGCCTTTCTATCAACCCTGAACCCCTCATAAGAATATCCTGCTTCAAACGTGCTATTAGTCCAATGATATAAATCAAGTTTGATAACCTTAAAAATCTCCAGAGGTTGGACTACAACCGGATTACAGGATTGGGCTACCACAGTACTACAACTAGTTGCAGTTCAAGATGATGTGATGAGTTATAGCAGGTGTGTCCAACCTTGGCAACTTTAAAACTTGTGGACTTCAACTTTCATAATTCCATGGCTGTCTGGGGAATTCTGAGAGTTGAAGTCTGCAAGTATTAAAATTGCCAAAGTTGGACACCCCAGGTCATAACCTCCCCACATCTTTTGTAAACATTAACAAGCATCGTATCAAAAGTGCCATTGTTTGCATTTAACTTGGTAATCTTCCATTCTTAGACAGGTTTCAAATCTTTCTTTATTGTCATTTTGGATCAGTTTGAAAAACAGAAGGGAATCTGTGACACTCCAGATATGCAGAATCAGGATTGTTAATGGATCATTGAGGCCAGCACTACTAAGTATTATTGTTCAGCAACATTGTGAGGACAAGCCTCCCATATCGGACCTAGAACTTTCTTCTCTAAATATACTTTGGACCAAGCCATAGTTTATACTGGAATTAAGACCCCTTTATTCATATTATTCTAAGTTTAGCCTCTGCTTTGTGGTTGTTCACATCTTGGTCAAAGATATTGGCATAACTCCTTACATATTTTCCAGTGTGGCTGCTGCTGCCTCTCGTAAATTGTACCATCTTACATAGCTGCTTGTAGATGCTTGTCCATGTAGTTCAGGTTCCTGGCTTCCATACAAACCACAGAAGTGACACTTTGGGAGGTCCACAGTAACATTCCAGGGAGTGAACTGCACTGACAAACATCTCCATTACATCTGTGGGTGGGTGAGGGAACAATTGCACAGACAACCAGGTGCTCTTTTCAAGGCTGCATACAGAGGGATAGAATCAAGATCACGTGAAGTGTTAATACCATCAATTCTGTTCTGTTCTATTCTATTCTATTCTATTCTATTCTATATATGTGGTGTGTATATACATATATACCTACACACACACACACATATCTGAATATACAAAAGGCCTATGGAAGGCAATCCCATATTTTTATGGAAAAGATTGACCATAAAAAAAATGATGCTTCCACATGATTTAAAATGATAGGAGAGCATGTCCAGTGGATGTAAATCATAGAAATTAAGTGGTAACTGGTTTTTATAAGCCTTGTACTTAACTTCTGTGGGAAGACTATGTATCTCACAGACCCTTCAGCTACTTAAGAAAAGAGGGAAGAGGGTTTGTTTTAGAATAGGGGTGTCAAACTGATGGCCCAGCTGCTGTGGTCTAGAGCTGGAGCTCTTGACTCACAATCTGGAGGTTGTGAGTTCAATCCTAGGTAGAGGCAGATGTAGGGTCTCCTGCTTGGGCAGGGGGTTGGACTAGATGACCTGCAAGGTCCCTTCCAACTCTGTAAATCTATTACATCTGGAAGCCCACGGGCCAGATGCATCATGTGCAGGCCATACCCACCCCAGCTCCAGCAAGGGAAAAAACATCGCGATATGTCATGTGATGGCAATGTGACACGGAAAGTTTGACACCCGTGTTTTAGAGGATAGAGGACTACCTAGTGCCTGCAGAGCTGGGATTCTTTGAAAGATGCCACAGTTGAATAAAAGTATTAACTCAGTCTTCTAAAGGATTAAATTAGGGGATGGTGGAATGCTTATTCCATTGAATTGGTGACAAGGCAGGCCACCACAATGGAATAAAGAAGAACAAATATATTAAAGAATGAATAGATTGATAACTATTTGCTACCATTGATCAGAATACAGAAAGAGAAAGAAAACAGTAAGCAGTTTAGAATTCAACCCATCTTGTTCTGCAGTAGAAATAGCTACTACTTATATATATAATATATACTACAGTATATATGTGTACAATCAGTTTGTTGAACTGAATAATTTCAACCACAGCGTCTGGCTTTTTCCCTGTTATTTCCAAATCCTAATTTATTAAAAGAAAGCAAGTGTGACAATCTTCAGTCCTATCTAAAAGAGGGAATAATAACTTCTACATGAAATTCTGTATAATAAACATAGTGGAACAATACACGAACAAAAGAGATTATCCTATTTATTCCAAGTGGCAGCTCTTATCAGAATACGAAATCCATTGCAATCTTCAATCTAAAAGGATCAACAAAGAATATTAAGATCTGCTTCTGTAAATACTTTCCTACTAGTCGTAACTTTGAACCTGAAATCCTGAAAGTAAATGTGGCTGCTTTAATGAGTCACCGAGAGTTGTTACATTTATGTTTTTGTGTGTTCAGAAGTGCCTTTCCTAGACAGAATCTAGAGTAGTGAACATTCTTGTGTTCTATAGGTGATAATACAGTATAAGATCAGTGAAACAGATTCAGGAAGCTCTCCTTATTAAAGGGCATATACTGACTAGATGGCCTACTTGAATTGGTTTGAGCATCAACAGATTTTATATGTTGGGAAATAATCTCTTTCACTTTGCAAAATCACACTGGTTTCCTGTGTAGGTTTCCCAGATATACTGAAAATTGTTCCAACGTACTGAAGGATTTAAACCCCAGTAAGGAAAATGGTGGCTCAGTGGCTAAGACACTGAGCTTGTCAATCGAAAGGTTGGCAGTTCAGCGGTTCGAATCCCTAGTGCCGCGTAACAGGGTGAGCTCCTGTTACTTGTCCCAGCTTCTGCCAACCTAGCAGTTCGAAAGCACGTAAAAAATGCAAGTAGAAAAATAGGGACCACCTTTGGTGGGAAGGTAACGGCGTTCTGTGCGTCTTTGGTGTTTAGTCATGCGGGCCACATGACCACAGAGACATCTTCGGACAGCGCTGGCTCTTCAGCTTTGAACCTCCCCCTAGAGTCAAGAATGACTAGCACGTTTGTGTGAAGTGAACCTTTACTCTTACCTTTAGGGAAATCGATAATTTGAACGCAAAGCTGAAAATGTTAGCTCATCACCTCATCTCAGTTTATGAAATCCTGGTTACCATTTAGCACATTTTGAGGTCTACAACTGGCACGCATCATGGCAGAAATAGTATACTTCTTTAAAAAATGGATTGCATCCTTTCTAGTTATCCTTCTTAGCCTTTGAAATACCTAACTGAAAGACATGAAGCATCTGGTTCAAATGTCTTGCCTGAAATAGGTTTGAGCCAAAGGCATATTGGCCTCCAGTTTAATAAAAGAATTTAAGGATGGCTGATATACACCCTTAGACAGTCTTGGCTTTGTATCTGCAATGTGCTTCCAGAACTTTGTAGCAGAAAGAAGTAATCCGATGTATTTGATGAGATAAATTAATTGATCTATTAAATTCTCACAAATAGGCCACTTTTTAATTTACAGCTTCATATAGATGCCTTCCAGATGTGTTGGATTGCAACTCCAACTCACAGTTGTGTTCGCTGGGGTTAGTGTGTGTGGTCAGCCAATATATTTAAAGGGCACCAGGAGGAGGATGGCTGGCATGAAATTATGGAAATGGTTTCTGTGTCCCTGTGTGAACCCAGAAAAATGAACAAAGTGTGCATACAGCACGTTAGGACAAATAGTATGGCTCTGAAGACAGTTTTTGCTTTGTTCCAGAAAAGAGAGAAATCCTTCTGTTTTAACTGTCCCACCACTGATATCAATGAGAACATGTCAGAAATTATTTACCCTCACTTGCACGCAATGTTCTGTCTGACTCTCACAATGTCTCTGATTGCATCTTAACTGGCCTTTTACTCTGTCTCTCCTTTTGTAAATTTTTTCCAAGAGTGCATGTTGCTATGTCAGATCTTTATCTCATTTAATCATGCTTCCTTAATCCTGTATCTTTGCTGTCTTCTCCCAAAAGTGCCTTCAAGAGGCAACTAGACTTTCTGGTTTTTCTTTGAAGATATTTCACTTCTCATCCAAGAAGCTTCTTCAGCTCTTGTCACCTTTGAGACAACCATGACTTGGACCACTGAGAACCTCCATAGACACTTTTCTGCCTTCATTCTGATTAAATGGGGGAATTCTGCATTATTTGCCATGAGTACAATAGCCCATCACAACAAGGGGTTTCAACATTATTATATTTAAACCTTAAGATAGTTTTCTCTCACATGGACAAAATGTCTGTCCTGAACAATGGCTTGCCTATCCACAAAATGACTGCCATGGCTGGCAGGCACAGTTAAAAATCACTCATTTAGCAGAAGACAAACTACCAACCCATCTTACTTTTTTAAAAAAACAACTTTTTACCATCATTGGGTGCACTTTGTATGAAGAGGACCATGTTAGTTTAGGGTAGCCAAAAGTTATTTTAAAAAAACCTGATAGCACATTTTAAGAATAACCAAGATTTGTTACCTTAAAATAAAAATGGATTAGTGTAGTTTTAAAAACCTATATCAAGATCATTCTGATTTTCAGCATTTTGTACAATGAGCCATCAACTTCAAACCAAGTCCTTTTCTCACCCAATTATTTGCAGCTAATTGTTTGACATCTACTGGGGAAAGATGGAGGAGTGAAAGCAGACCAGTTTAACCTTTTTGTGAAGAGGCAGCACATGTTCACACACCAAGATTCAACCTTCTATTTGGCAGATGGTTTAGTACAGTTAAAAGATTTGTCTCTTCCCACTTGCTTCAAAACTAATCTGTGCTTCTTTTTCTTCTCAACTCAACAGGGTTATTGAGAAGTTCATAGTAAAATGATAGGTCCTGTTTATTGTTTTTGTAGAGCATATTGTGTCATACCAGAAATGCTGAAGGATACAGTTCTGAATGGAATGGAATGGAATGGAATGGAATAGATAGAATAGAATAGAATAGAATAGAATAGAATAGAATAGAATAGAATAGAATAGAATAGAATAGAATAGAATAGAATAGAATAACAAAGTTGGAAGGGACCTTGGCTATCCAACATCTTCTTAAAAACTTCCAGTGTTGGAGCATTCACAATTTCTGGAGACAAGTTGTTCCACTAATTAATTGTTCTAACTGTCGGGAAATTTCTCCTTAGTTCTAAGTTGCTTCTCTCCTTGATTAGTTTCCACCCATTGCTTCTTGTCCTGTCCTCAGGTGCTTTGGAGAATACCTTGACTCTCTCTTCTTTATGGCAGCCCCTGAGATATTGGAACACTGCTATCATGTCTCCCCTAGTCCTTCTTTTCATTAAACTAGACATACCCAGTTCCTGCAACCATTCTTCATATGTTTTAGCCTCCAATACCCTAATCATCTTTGTTGCACTTCTCTGCGCTCTTTCTAGAGTCTCGTGATGACTAAAACTGGATGCAGTATTCCAAGTGTGGCCTTACCAAGGCATTATAAAGTGATATTAACACTTCATGTGATCTTGATGCCACTTTTATGCCACTTGTTAATTATGTGTGCTCACACATAACTATATAACCAGAACAATACCGTCCATGTCCAGGAAGGAAATATCAGAAGTTCATGGTAAAACCAACACTTGTAAATGTAGTACGATTTCATGGATGGGAAAAATCTCAAGGGGACTAAAATCAAACACAGTTCAGTGAAAAGGGAAAATGAAAGGAAGCATTTTTGGTAAAGGGTCTGTCAGGTTAGCACCTTTCACACAATCTCACACTACTACATTTAATGGCGGTTCTTACTAAATGCAACATCTGTAGGTTAGGAAGGTGTAGAGCAAACCTTCCTTAAAAATAATCTCAACCTCCTTAAAAACATACACTCCCAAAACCAGACTTGATCCTGAATGGCTAGAGTGCAGATTGAATATAGGGAGTAGGTTTTTCGGCCAAAAAAATAAATAATTGTGCACTGGTTGCTCAAAAAGCCTGGAGGACCTTCTCAGTCCTGTTTCAGGCCAGCTCAGTCCTGTTTCAGGAAAACCACAGCGTGTCATGGACCTCAGCTTTCTGGCAGGAAGGAGGGTGAAAGAAAGGGAGAGGATCAGAGGTAGCTGAACACCCCTCCACGCATAGCATATGTTTCATTCCTTGGCAGCTGTGTAAATGATAACACACACTAATCATTCAGCCATTTATTAAACCCTGCAATGAGAACCAAACAGCCACGGAGCAGACCAAGAATCTCTTTCAATGAGTGCATTAAACATACAGAAATCAGGCTGAGTATGTAATGCCGAGAGACACCACATCTGGCGCATGACATTTTATACACATTGTCATAATAACACAAGTCTAAGTTCTCTGAAATAAAAACAAGGTAGCCTAACCTTTCCACACTCTTAAGGCCATTAAGAATCAAGGCAGGGGGAAAAAAATGCCAGTGCAGAAAAGCATGAGGCCAAGGGCATGATGTTTTAAGAGATTAATTAATTAGGGGAGAAAACATCAGAAGCAAAGGCACACATATGAAGATTATTATTATTGGAAAGATGGTTTTGCTGAAGAATTTTTCTAAATGGAAACTGCTTCAAGTTCAAGCCATATTTAAAAATACAACCATATGGGACAGTTAAGAGCAGCAGCTGTGCTGAAATACTTTCCAAAGGAAAAACATTCATGCTCTGCCCATTCTGTATCACACAATGTTGTCGCTCACAAAGTTGTTTGAAAGAAGGTTTTTTATTTATTTATTTATTTTTTTGCCACTTTAACTACGACGTTCTGTTTGGCTACAAGCAAATGTTACAGACTGTAATACAACTATTTTTTTATCTTTTGCGTTCCAAACTGCAGACAGAAAAAAAAAAACCTTTAAAATTCTTCTTTGCTTTTCTTTTTTAAATCAAGGGTTTTAAAAAAGCTGTTAAAAAGAAAATGCCTGAGAACAGACATGAGAATGATATTAACTACTACAAAAACATAACACTGAGAGCCATATTGAAATATATCCTTTAAAAGTGGGTATAAATTATGAGAGCCATAAATTAATGTAGTACTTTACAAAGAATTACAGTATAAATAAAAGAATGACAGGAACAAAAAAGAAAAGAATCGGTTCTGCAGAGGCACACTGGAATAACTGTATTAATAGTGAGAAAGGGAATGGTACTGTTGAAAATGACATGTAAAATAATCTGGAAAAAGAAGTAGAAAAATAAAGACATGTATTGCTTTGGTTAATATACATTGCAATCCAGTCCAAATTAATCTGCTTCAACGCAGAAAAACAAGTTTGTGCATCATACTGTCCCAAATGATATATACCATAGTTTGTCTCTTTATTGATATCACTGATCTCATGACTTTAAGTCTATCCCTTTGCAATTTTTGTTGTCATTCTTAGACCCAATCTATATGAGCATGTTTAATTGATGTATAATTCATGCAATATACTTCCCATAACATACTTCCCAATCCATTCTTTTAGCATTATTTCTTCCTATAAAATCTATTTTCTCCAAGCTCTTTTTCCCATGCTTTTTCAGCAAATGTGACTTCCCAGCAATGCAGTGTATGTAGGTATACTGATCCATTGGTTCCTGTTAACATTGTAGCTCTTACCAATGATTATACTTGAAAGTCGTCTATGATCACAAGACAGTAAGATCTCATTGGTTTTGGTAATCTCATGAATTTGAATAGAATGACTCATCTTTCATAAGAGTTCACATGAGATTAGGATTTTACAATATTTTATTGAGATTTCTAAGATTTTAATCAGTTTGTGAGAGATTTTGCGGCAATGCACACAGCTTCATTGAGATTTTACAAGAAATGCAATCTTCTTGCCAGCCCCAAATGATGTGTAGCCCATCCTCAAACTGAGGCAAGTGGAAGTGTGAATTGGTTTTCTATTTCAGTGCCGACATACAGCTCTGCAAACTACATCACAGCGCAATTCCTGGGTGAGTATTATATTTTAGAAAGCCTTAACTTTAGAACCTTTATAGCTCATTTCACAAAGGTTTACTCAAATGCATAGAGCTGCCCAGTGCACATTTTGGTACCCGTGTGTGCAAAGAATGAAAACAGATTTTAGAAATGCATAAAGACAGAACAAGACAGACAGGTGTCACAAGAGGAAACTAAAATAGACCTTAAACAGCATTGACTCTGAGGAACCTTAGCAGTTGGCAAAGCAGGATGACATAAAGTGGTAGAGAAGATAACACATATTATTGCTAATTTGTTCTGATATATCCATTGCCCCATCCCCAAAGGCTTATGATGGATAATGGCAATTTCCTCCTTCAACGCTATGAAATGAAAGACACAAACTTGTTCCATGTTCTGTCAAGGAGAGTTCACAATGTGTGTGAAAAGCTGGCCTCCTAGCCTGCACTGATTTTCTTTCCAGCTGCATTTGGAGGCTGTGCTTATGTCGAATGTTAGTTGCTATTAACTATCTAGTGACGAATCCTGAGGAGTTTCCAAGCTATTAATTACTCTTGGCTTTTTAGAGAAGCTGTGTTTGTTGTCATTCAAAACTTTCTCTCCCAGCTCCTCCTACAATAAGACGAACAAACGTTGTTTTTAAGGCACACACGTTCTTAGGAATAATATGTCAAGAAACTTACTTTTGCAACCCATTTTTTCTTTCCTTTTCTGACATTGCCATTTTCCTCTTTCCCTGTCTGACACATCAAAAACACTTGTCTTCAGGAGGGAAAATCCAGTAAAACTCCCAGGAGCCGAAAAATAGAATGAGATGGATTATACCTATCACTGTGAAACTAAAATCTGTAGCTCCAGAAAAAAATGCTGCAAAATCTGTCTTCAGAGCGTTTTCTTTGTGGCAACAATCAAGCTCCAAGTTGACCAGCTTAGCATGCAAGGACCTCTGGAAGCTTCACAGCACACTGAGGATACACTGGTGTGGTATCAATTCCAGTTGGGTTTATGGTGATTCTATCTCATTTCTAATAAAGATTTCTAATAAAGCTAAAATCCCTTTTTTAAACAGATGTAGGGTTCCTGAAATTTCTTTTTCTTGATGCTTCATGTCTTCTTTCTTTGTGATATATTTATTTTAGTTGGCATATTTATTTTTAACAAAAAATTAACATTGTGCAATAAAAGGAAGCTAGTCATTATTTTTCATTTACTACCGGTAAGTTTATAGCTTTACTTGATTGAAATCCATTCGTGATCTGTGTCCACTTGTTTACTGTTCACCGAGACTGAAATTGTATCCTGAAAATTAAACCTTGATCCAAGTTCAATTTCCATATGACTGAACTATTAGATTTACTTTTAGGGAAGTAGTGTCTCTTGAAACTCTTGAATTTTTCAAGGGTTTGAAGGGTAAGGAAAGTGAGTTATGTATTAATGCAGTATAATCTTGACTCCTGTAAACTAGATAAGCATATCAAAGATCTGGTTCAAAGATATGGTACGGGAGGAGAGACTAAGTTGTTAGTAAAAGAAACCATCTTGTGACAATCGCCAAAGGCTTTTAGTAACTCAGATTGGTTGTATTGTGAAATATCTGTCCATTTAAAATCAGGTATAATTGGGAGGGGGGAGGGGAGGAGGAATTGAAGCTAATTGAAGCTTTTCTTCCTATTTCTGAAAAATAGAAGATAGAATGCAGGAGGATAGCGATGACAGATCATCTCCAAAGGCTTTGCTGTTAAGCACTTAGAGAAAGGATTGGGAAATACTTACATCGAAAATACTTGACATATATTGGAGAAAGTTATGAAAGACCAAGAGGAGCTGAATTAGCCCTTTTGTGAACAAAGCAAACACATGTTAACATACACAGGGTTGAACTTTCTATTTGGGATATGATTTTTTTTTTTTTAAATTAAAGCTCCTCTAAAACCACCACTTCAAAATTTTTAGCTTGAGTGATTGAAATTGTGAAAACTGTACATGAGGTCGGGAGAGAATAATTCAAAAGTCTCTGACGTAGTTTTAAAGCAAACCCAGGCTGAAGAGATTTTGCAGTTACGAAGTATAAATGGTCATATTTCTCCATGTTTTTTTAATTTTCTTTTCATCTCTCCCCACATCATGTCTTCCCCATTGTTCAGTTTAGCATCTCTTCCTAAATCTGTCTCATTTTTCATGCATTTTCATGTCCATTAAGAAAACTGAAAACAAAAACAAATCAGGCATGCACTGTCACTGTCTCTTGTCGTTTTTTGAATGGAAGAGAAGAAGATCTGGATAACAATAGTAGAACGCTGCTAAAACTGCATCCTCACCCTGTTTTTATCACAGGCCCAATTGGAGAGGTGCTAAGTTATCCATAGCAGTTGGCATTGAGTTTTCACTTCCATGTCATTTTTGCCCCAACATGAGGACATGTTTCTGGAAGACTGGAAAACATCTCACCTTCCCCTAGCTTGCTGTGCAAATGATTTCTGCTGCTCTATTTTTATTCCTTTCCAAAAGCAGCATTTCCCAAACTGTTGCTGAGTTAAGCAAAGCACTGAAGTCTGCTTCATTTCCTTGCTTGTACTTTTGCCCACTTAGCTATTGGGTCCAGCAGCAGGCATGCTCTTCCCTTCTGCTTATTGGTCACTGCCCTCCATACCATTTTATTTGGGCTGATGGCTCCCTTCTTAAAGAACCTTCCCGCAGAAAGTCTGGTTGCATTATAGATGAGTGATAGCTGGTCATACAAGACTAGCAAGTTGCTATAATACTTTGCTGGAAGTATTTCAATGCTTGGATTGAAATCCAAGCAGTGGGTCCTTCATCTGGATTCATTTCCATTCAGGTGTAGTTTGGGAGATAAATAGCTTAAAGTTGCTATATACATGCAACCCCAAGTCAGATTATTCCTGTCAACCCTGACAGATGAGTTTTTGAGCTTTCCACTTAAAGTACTGATATTACCATCTCGTTTCAGGCAAAGAGAAGTATTTTATATGAAAAAAAAATCTAAGGTTCATGGCAGAAGATGCATCCTAATATTTGTCATTTGATGGGAGGTCCTGTAAATGCTGCAACAGTTATTAAGCAATATAATAGGTAGCATATTGCCTGTCACATTTTGTGCCTTCAGATGTGTTCATAAACTAGATACAGACTTCAAATGGAATGGATATATGTCACAAGTAAATGCCTTATTCTCCTTTATGTAAATAATATATGACCAGGGTATCAGGGGTTAACTTATTCTTCTCTATTTAATATATTCATATTTAACCACTCCTACATCCAGCTCCACCCCATCTATATATAAGGAGCTGTATGCTTTCCTTCTGTGCTTCTATCTGTGAATATTCAGTGAATATAGAATGCCTTCTGTAAATAAACAGTGCTTTATTTGAATATCTAATTCTTAATCTACTTATTGAGTCTGATCCTGAAAATATCGTAACAATTTGGTAGCAGAGGATGGTTGAATTGACTCAATAAAACTTTAAATATGTCTGAGAGAGAAAACTCCAGAAATAAAAGAGAAAGACCCAACACCAGGGCATACAGCAAAGAAATGGAAGCAGATCAAGAAATAATCGATGAGTCCACAAATACAATATCGAGAGAATCTGAAGACTGCACTACTGACAATGAAGAAACAATGGATGAGACTGATGACCAAGAAGAAAACGAAATAGAAAACAACGAACTCAGGTCAGAGATACTAAAACTCTTAAAAAACCAAAAGAACGATGAAAATCTCATCGCGAACCTCCAAGAAATATTAAAAAACAACGGAGCAGCGAAAGAGAAGCACATCGTTACGAATAAATCTAAAGACTCAAAAACGGTGAGCGATCTGCCTGAAAATAAAAATACAGCGAAAAAGAAAACTAACAGTCCCGCGCAAAATTTCGAATGGCAGCCATCTTGGTTTCAACGGACCCCTAAGATGAGCGAAGCAGAGCCAATCAGAAAGCTAGATTCAAAATACCTGGCGCGAAAAGCCTTACTCGATGCAAGAAATGAAAAAGAGAAAATTTACACCTCAGAAGAATCAGACACAGAGATTGAAGAGACTTCGATAGATATGCAAGTAAAATCAACAATGAAAATGCTCTTTGCTGCTTTTGGACCAAAATTGAAAATCACTAAAGAATCAACGAAAAGGCAAGCAAGCAAACAAACATCTCAGAATCGACCCACTTCTATTCAAACGACGAAAGCGCCGACGCCTGAACCCAGAGAGCCCTGCAGATACCACCCCACGCCACAGACGATACCAGGGACCAGCGTTCTCAACCAAAGAAAGCGAGCGCCTGCTATCACCAGGACTCCCAAGATCGAGCCAGAGACCGATTCCTCAGAAGAAGAGCGATGCGAGGGAGCTGCGGCAGTGAGAACCTCTCACGACGGCTTCAGGAGCGAAATGAAAAACGCGCATGCGCAAGACTACACAGACAACTTCGAAGGACATGAAGAACAGAGAGAACCATTCAGAATCGTCGCAAGCATACCCACGCCATTTTGTAACTTTCAACATTTGCAAGACCACGGACTACCTCCAGTTGTAAGTAATGGATCCAACAATATTGGGAATTTACCCAATGATTTCCCAAAACTGAGAATAGATGGCATTAATTTGCAAGAATGGTGTCAGCAGCTCCAGGTTGTCTTTCTAAAAGAAAACTTATTATTTTTTATCACTAATCCCCCAAAAAGACCTTGGACTCTAAAATTAGACTGTCTGCACCATAGGGCATTTTTCTTATTGATTTCCAGTATATCTCCTGCCATGTACCACAGTATTAAGCAAAATCTAACTGTATCAGAAATTATTCAATGCATGTTTAAATTGTTTCACAGTGAAAGTGTAGCCACTACAACAAGAATGTCTAAAGATTTCTTCTCAGCTAGGATAAAACCAGGGGTTACCATAAGTGAACATTTAATATCTTTAAACAAAATTAGAGCAGAACTGCATTTAAGGGGGGAAATAATTTCAGATCAAACAATGAAGAGTGTTATCATTAACTCACTAGACCCATCGTGGGATAACTATATATCTCATTTAGACACAATCAATTTAGGATATTTATCCATAGAAAGTCTATCTAACAAGCTAATATCTGAAGATAATTCAAGGAGAAGTCGTTGTAACAATCACATGGAACATAAACAATATAAGAGGGTAGTTTTTCAAGAAAGATATCATGAACCAATAGGATGCCACAACTGTGGATCCAAAGAACATAATAGGAGAGACTGTCCAAAACTCCTCAGAAATAGAAAAAATCCTGACTATAGAAATAGGTATCAAAACAGACAGTCATCAATTGATAGACATAGATATAGAAGTCCACCCATCTATAGGGAACATAGAGGGGCAGGGATAACTCAAAAGATAGAAAGTCTGGTTCACTGAATGGGTTAAACAAACATGACAACACTAACATACAACAGACAGAGGACAATGATTGGCTTATCGATTCTGGAGCAACCAACCACACTACAAATAATAAAAATATACTATCTTCATTTGTAGAGGATAAATTCGTAATTAAGGTAGCTAATCAAGAGAAGGTTCAAGTCATAGGTAGAGGAAACATAACCTTACCTGGCCTAGGAAAAATAGAGGGGGTATTGTTAATACCTGAAATACCTCATAACATACTTAGTGCAATAAAACTAAGCAGAGATTCTGGCATAAATATTGTGTTCTCAAAAGGAAAAGCAACATTAGAGAAAAACAGAACAAACATAGGTACTGTGATTATTAAAGGAGGTCTACCTTATCTAATGACAAAAGAAAAATGGTTACACAACATTGATTCCAACATGGAAGATAACAATAACATAGACAACGAAAGCAGTAGTAATAGTAACAATGAGGAACATGAGATTATTCATAATCACAAAGACACACACAACAACAAAATACCTAATATTGGTAAACCAATTCATGATGAGTGTGCTCATGTCTTACATAGGAAATTAGGACATGCCAGTTTTCCTGTAGTTCAAAAGATGACTGAACATGCTGAAGGTGTTAAAATAAAAAATTGTAAAAACTATTTGGAATGCTCAGTATGTAAATCTACAAAACTCAAAACTAGCCCCAAACCCAAAAAATCAACAAGATCAACCAACAAAATTTTTGATTTGGTACACATGGACCTAGTTGGTCCATTAACACCATCAATCACATATAGAAAACGTTATTTCCTAACCATTGTGGATGACTATAGTCGTTATGGCTTTGTCTATACACTAAAGCACAAAGATGAAACTTTTCAGAAATTTAAGGAGTTTTACAAACGTATAGAAACACAACATAATATTAGAATAAAACAAATTATGATAGATAGGGGATGTGAATTCATGTCAAAAGAATTCTCCCAATGGCTTAAAGACAAAGGGATGTTACATTACACGTCTAGCCCTTTCTCTGCATTCCAAAATGGAGTGGCAGAGAGAAAGAACTCGACATTACAAACCATGATTAGATGCACATTAGAAGATGCTGGCTTAGGAAAACAATTCTGGTCAGAAGCTTTACAATATTCCAATTATACACAAAATAGAACTTGGTCCAGCATTGTTAACAAAACACCATATGAAATGATGTATAATAGGAAACCCAAAATAGCTCATATGCACATATTTGGAGTCACTGCAGACGTACACATACCTAAGCAATTAAGACGTAAAGGTGAGAACGTATCTAGGAGACTCAGGTTCATGGGTTACGAAACAGGCACAAAAGGGTACAGATTCATCAATAATAACAACAGATTTATAGTTTCCAGAACGGCTGTATTCCATGAACAGGCCAACTGGTCTAAAATACATCTTAATGAAATTTTCCCAAACAACTATACAAACACTAAACACCAAGAGGAAAGAACTGGAGAAGAATACAATCACAACATACATAAAAACAAAAACAAAACATGGACAAACAGTCAATACAAAATAAAGACAGATTCATTAACAAAAAAAGAAGCTAGGTATTTACATGACAATGATAGTAAACCAAAAAGAACAATCAGGAATAACAGAAACCAAATACCAAACAAATACAAAGATTATATAATGTATATGGATGGAGAAACATCAACACCAAACACATACGAGGAAGTGCTAAAACTTCCCCCTGAAGAAAAGGAAAAGTGGGAATCAGCCATGACTAAAGAGATGGATAGTTTGCAAAAATTAAATGTATTCACACCTACACATGCACCTAAAGATAAAAACTGTTATTGGTACTAGGTGGATATATAAAATCAAAAACTTAGAAGGAGGCAACACCTTATACAAAGCTAGACTAGTTGCTCAAGGTTATGCACAAAAATATCCCGAGGATTACACGGATACATACTCTCCCACAGTAAGAACTGAGAGTGTTAAAACTGCACTGGTCATAGCATCAGCACTTAACCTTGATGTATTCCAATACTACATACAGACTGCATATCTACATGCAAAATTAGATAAAGAGATATATGTAAGAGCACCTCACAGTCAATATACAAACAAAAATGAAACATGGTTACTAAATAAAAGTTTATATGGGCTGAAACAATCTGGCAAAAGATGGTATGAATGTTTAGTCAAAGTGCTCAAAACTATGAATTTTAATGCCACTACTGCTGATAACTGTTTCTTTGTTAAAAAAGAGGATGACTCTTTAGAATTCGTGTTAATTTATGTGGATGATATTTTGTATATAGGTAAACACAAAGAGAAGAGAGAAACATTTGTAACGAAACTAAATGAACATTTCTCTTTGAAATCATTAGGTAAGGTAAATAAGTATCTTGGAGTTCAAATTAGTAAAACAAAAAAGGGATTCAAACTTTCTCAAAGAGATAAGATTATAGAACTCCTGAACAAATGTAACTTAAACGATCCTAAACCCTGTGATACTCCCATGCAAACTGATTTCCTGAGGAACACAGATGAGTCATCCCCTGAATTTAAAGATAATACACTTTACAGATCAGTCATCGGTTCCCTTCTATATATCTCCAATTGGATCAGACCCGATATCGCTTTGCCTCTCAATTTGTTGTCTAGACACGTCAGCAAACCACTAGTATATCATTGGGAAGCTGTCAAAAGAATATTAAGATATTTGAAAGGTAGCTTAGATTTTTGTTTATTATTGGAACCCAATAGTGTCAAAGAGCCCATCCTCACATGTTACGCCGACGCAGATTGGGCTGGCGACACCACATGTAGAAAAAGCACATCTGGTTATATATTTTTTCTTAACAATTGTCCAGTTTACTGGTATACTGGTAAACAAGACTTAGTAGCCACATCAACAACTGAGGCAGAATATGTCTGTTTGTCTAAAGCCTCAAATAACCTTGTATGGTTTAATGACTTGTTGTCAGACACCTGGATGAAACCTTCATTACCATTTATCATACATGAAGATAATAAGGCTGCTATTGAAATATCTAGATCTGATGCCATTGGACAAAGATCCAGACATATAGATATAAAATTCAAACATGTGAGGCAGTTATCTCAAGATGGATTTATTAAAGCAGTCCATTGTGAAACCTCAGAGCAAATTGCTGACATACTAACAAAGCCTTTACCCTCTAAGCAGCACAAATATTTGACTTCTAAGTTACAAGTTTTATATTGTTCAGAATCTGAATGTAATTATTGTTATATATCGAATCGGCATTTAGAGGGGGATTTGTCACAAGTAAATGCCTTATTCTCCTTTATGTAAATAATATATGACCAAGGTATCAGGGGTTAACTTATTCTTCTCTATTTAATATATTCATATTTAACCACTCCTACATCTAGCTCCACCCCATGTATATATAAGGAGCTGTATGCTTTCCTTCTGTGCTTCTATCTGTGAATATTCAGTGAATATAGAATGCCTTCTGTAAATAAACAGTGCTTTATTTGAATATCTAATTCTTAATCTATTTATTGAGTCTGATCCTGAAAATATCGTAACAATATACAATGTATCTCCATTGATTCTAAGGGGTGTGATGTGTACCAAAAATGTTCAGTACCAAACAATTTTTTCCCATAAGGAACAATGTAGTGAGTCACAAGGCAGCTGATATCAATAAATTCTAGCTTGTGCATTGAGTATCAAACAAAATGATGAGTACCGGGACAAAATTTTCACATCAAACTGCACTGAGTACCAAATTCAATGAGTTTCAAAGCAGTTGAGTACCAAGTACTATTGTAGTTGAATTTACTAATATTGTTGACTGGTTCAGGACTCCATGAATTGGGCTGCAAAACTGGTGGTCAAGAGATGCAGAAATTCTCAAACCCCAGCCCTCAGTCAATTTTGATGTTTCATGATGGTTCCGGAAGAGAAATTCCTGAAATGGGTTAAATTAATTTAAAATCTGATAAAATAAATCATAGTCAGCATTAGAGATATGCCATTCAGAAAGTAAACATTTAATATAACTTATAGTATTGTTTCCAATGCCACATGCTTTGGTCAGAAAAGAACATTGATAGTAAAGCAAGGAATATGAAGCAGAGATCTCAAAAAATTGGTTTGAAGTCCTACTTCAAAGAAACCTTCATACACCTACATGCCATACAGCAAAGACATTTTACTTTAGCTTTGAAAATTGCTTCAGGCATATGGTTTCTGTCTTTACAGCTTGTGTATCTGGTTATTACAAAGAATTGACTATAGTATTCTCTATTCCAACCTCCATGGGACAGATCTTTCCCTTTATTATTCAATTTCCATATTAGCGCATCATACAGGCCCTTACTAGAGCTGTAAACCATCTGCCATTTTTAGCTCACAACCCAATTCCTATCTATATCTACCTGTCTGTCTTGCATTTCATTGCCCAGCTGAAATGTTGAAAATGAACTTTGAAAAAACTAAAATGGTTTTATTTCCACCTTTCCAAGGTTGGTAAAATGAGGAGCCAGATTGTTGGGGGCAATATGCTGATTCTGTAAACTGCTTAGAGAAGGCTATAAAGTATTTGTGAAGCTTAAGTATAAGTGCCATTGCTGTTCTTCATATTAGGACAATCAACAAGTCCAAACTGAGCAAGTAAAGGCCTTCAAATACTTAAGCAAATCTTTTCAATTTCCTGTCTCCTGGAAACTTCAATGCTTAAGCTTCACACACAAACTTTCTTGAACTTTATCTGTATGCATTATTTAGACTTCTCTCTTTTCTCCCTCTAACCAGTCATTTTAAGACCATGCAATCATGGTCGCAGTTACAGGGGAAATTGTCTGTTTGCATAATTGCTGACAATGTTTTCATTTTACTTTTATAATTCTTAGGGGCTTTAAAATAAAATAGACAAATGGCAGCAGCAGCTTAATCATTTTCTCTGTACAAAGCAGACAAATGTATATAAGTGGTTCAGAGTTGCTAGCAATTTTATTTCCTTTTTGTGGGGAGTATTTTATTTCCCTTTTGTGTGGAGTGGTGGGAAGGAGATTGGCAGTAACTCAGAGGGTAGGGCATGATTAACAGATTATTATTGTCTTCATCCATTAGTTGACTGAGGAAAGTACTGATTGCCTAATTGTCTCCTCTGCATTTTGTGGCCAGTGGAGGTACAGATAGTCATAAATTAGCCTGAAATACCTTGTGAGACATGAGATGGTTGGTGCGTATGTGCCAGGTAGGTAGGTTCAAGCTTGAGAAATGAATATACTAAACCCACTTCCCTTTTCCCCCTCCTCCCAATAGGTTAACATGTTAGCTGGAAAATGTTTATTTACCTATGACTTAAACCCTCACAGACCTTCTTCTCCTTCTAGATCAGGGGTGTCAATGTGATGCCCTGAGTTTGACATCCGTGTTCTAGATGATGATGATGATGATGATGATGATGAAGAAGAAGAAGAAGAAGAAGAAGAAGAAGAAGAAGAAGAAGAAGAAGAAGAAGAAGAAGAAGAAGAAGAAGAAGAAGAAGAAGAAGAAGATGGTGATACCTGGCTCTTGGGAAGACTTCCAAACTTTGAATTACTATAATTATCCATCAGTTATGTTACAACTCTGATTAAAAGTAACTTCATGATTTTTTCATATTCTTCAAACCTTGCACTGAATTATTTAACTTGGTTGGCTTTTAGCACATTGTGTTAACTCAGCCAATTGTATTGCCTACGAATAGTTCATTTTATTGATCCCTATATAGTTGAATTCTGTGATTCAGGCCATTAAGCAGAAAGCATTTCAGAGATGAAGAACTAAGGGCTTTGTTCAACCTGGTGATTTCAGCCTTGCCCCCTACCTTGGCACCTTCAGCTTCCCCCAAATAAATGCTGCTTGGAAATTTTGGGAGCTGGGATCCCAGTACAACCCAACACCTTAAGGAAGCTGGATTTGTCCTTCTCATGGAAAAGAGCAATCAAGCCCTTTTACAAAACAGAATGAAAATAGTATGTTTTGGATTGTGCAAAAGAATGAATTATAAGATTTAAACTGCTTTATTTGTATAGCAGTATATACAAATAATATACTGTATTGTGGTCGTGAGTTGAGGACTACCTGTATTTCTTACATAAGGCAAAACAGGCTGTTTTTTCTTATCCTATTAGCAAGAATTCTGCCTCAGGCTGTATGCTGCATATGCCTCTAGAGGCCAGCAAAGTATTAGAAAACAGCTGCATTGAAAGATGAGGTAGCTGCTGTGCAAACCGCCTCCCCCCGCCCTCCTCCCCAGTTGCTGCACTCAGTTTATTACATTACAAGCTTCTGCCAGCTATCCAATATTGGCTTGCCTGTTTTTATTATTATTTTTAAAAAGGTTTTTATTTTAGCATGGCTTGTACAGCACTTACTGCTGCAATTTGAAACCATCCCATGCCTTGTTAGGACCACAGATGTTAGAAATGAAATGCTCTGTTTGGGCCTCCTTCATCGATTCTTGCAGATGGATCTGTTGGGATCTATCCAGAATGAACAGAAAGCCGAGTATTTGGAGAAGCAAAGTCTCCTAATCTGCAAATGTAAGAATCAGAAATATGGGCATGGCTTTCTCCATGTGCCTCAAGTGCTTTGCGTTAACAGATAGAAATCTTCTGCTCCTCTGTCTCCAACACATAATCTGTCTGTCTCTCAATTCTGCTCTTCTCATGGGCTCAGCCAAACAAAGGATGCAAGTACTGAGTTCATAAAGAATTATTTTCATCCCAGTTGCAGTTTGGACACAGCCAAAGTTTAAGTGGATAGAATCTTTTTATTTATTTTTATTTTATTTAGTTTGTCAAACATGTACAAGATAACAGGTATAAGCATAAACATGGACATGAGCACTTGAGATGAGTACAGATAAATGGTGACAGAAGGACAGGGATGGTAGGCACGCTGGTGCTCTTATACACGCCCCTTTAAAAACTCTTAGGAATGGAGTGCGGTCAATAGTAGACAGTCTAAGGTTAAAGTTGTGGGGGTTTGGGGATAAAACCACAGAGTCAGGTAGTACATTCCAGGCATTGACCACTCTGTTGCTGAAGTTGTATTTTCTGCAGTCGAGTTTGGAGCAGTTTACCATGAGTTTGTATCTATTGTTTGCCCATGTATTATTGCGGTTGAAGCTGAAGTAGTCGTTGATAGGTAGGATGTTGTAGCAGACAATTTTGTGTACTATGCTTACGTCAGACTGTAGGCGGTGTAGTTCAAAGTTGTCCAAGCCCAAAATTTCAAGCCTAGTGGCTTAAGTTATTCTATTGTGAGCAGAGGAGTGGAGGACTCTTCTCGTGAAATATCTCTGGACCCATTCGATTATATTAATGTCCAATATACAGTGTGGTTACCAGAAGGGAACAAGGGTATCAGCTACTTCTTTGTCTTACAGGCTAGTCAGCAGTCATGGAATGCAGCCAGTTTAACAACCGGTTCAGTGAGTGCACGCTTTGTACTTAAAGCGCTTGTGCGCAGCGCTGAAAATGGAGCATTTAGAAACTCAGCTGCTTCTCTTCCAAGTCAGCAGCGGTAAATAGAACAGCAAGGGGGGTGGAAATCAGCTGTGTCACATGATTGAGATGAGCTACAAAGCAGGAAATAGAGAACAGGATAGAGCAGGGGCGGGTGGGCAGGACCAACTGATTGTCAGTGCTACTGGTTCGTCCGAACCGGTCTGAACTGGCTGCATACCACCTCTGCTACTCAGGAGAAGCAAGGACATCATTTGAAAGAGGTGTCCATGCCAGTTTAGAAACAAGCCTCACTAATCACTTTTTCCATCCTCCCAGAGGATGTAGCAGTGAAATCAAACAAGGACATTTAGTATCAATGCAACACAAGAAATAGATAAACATTCTAGGTGCTCTTCGATGCCTGGAATCCAGAATTTCTCCATTTGCCCTTCCATACTGAGGGCATGCATTTTTCTGAAAGCCAATGAGAATAACCTGGAGAAAAAGCAGAGTGGTTATAAAGTACAGTACCTTGCCAGAAGCTCACAGATCATTTAGAAAAGGATGTGGCTGAGAAAACTTGCCAGGCAAATTAAGGCAGCAGGTTCTGCCAATGTCTTTATTTTCTGCCCAATATAAAACCATCTACAGAAATATTTTTCCCACTGGAATATTTGGATAAATCGTTATTCATAGTGTGCAATATTGTACATATCAAATGCAAATCCAACATAATTTTACCAAATATATTTTCAGCCAAAATATAGTAGACCAAGGGTCTCCAATCTTGGCAACTTTACGAATTCCCCAGGAGTTGAAGTCCTCCAGGGTTAAAGTTGCAAAGGTTGGAGTCCCCTGTAGTAGAATTGCACCTTCTTAAACCCAATTTAATGACAATTTAAAATCAGACATCATTGCTTGCATTTCTCCACTTTGCTCTCCTCCCCTGCTTCTGACCACTGGATAATATCTAAACAAAATATCATCCAGGAAAACACATTTATAATTTGTGGTTTAGGTTGCATGCCAAAGATGGGTTGCAAATCTTTCTGCTCTCCTCTTAATTACTGTTCAAACAAATACTCCTGGTAACAGAGGGAATAACTAGCACGAAACTGCAATGGGAAGTGCCTAGCTCAGTCTTTTGTTAACCATGATCAGGTTACCCTTAACAAGTTACAAGAGGATCATGATTTCACAAACAGAAATAAAATAAATAAAATGAACCTTCCATTGATAAAATGGGCAACAAAGCACAAATGCTTGTAAAAGGAGAACTGGGCTTTGATTACAAAGTTGCATCCTCACCCTATTTTTATCACAAGCCAATTGTTTAAAAGATGTTATGGAAGATGAATAAGTTTTACCAAGACTGTGATTGATCTCAACCCTAAAGCCCTGAATTGACTTGCTGCCTTATATGGTGGTTGAAGATGGTGTCTCAGCTGTACTAAGGAAGTAAGAACCAGCTGGTCATCTGGTCAGTTTTTATAAATAGATTACTGAAGAAAGCAGCATCTTTTTCAGCTGCACAAGTGAATGTCAAACCAGATGACAAGATAACCCAAAGGTGAATGAAATAGTACTTAATAGTAAGTATAAAGTAAATATAATATTCTCTTTAAGCCCAATGGATTGGAGCTTGGAATATTGTCTCTGATCTGATTAAATTCATGCCAGAAGAAAGAATACCCCAATTAGGAACAGTGAGGTATTAAAGAGTCCTTTTTGCCTGTTTCCACTCATAATTCACAGCTTAAGAACAGACTTCTAACTATGTGAAACAGCTCCTACTCAATAGGATTGTACAGATCTGTGAGGTCATTCACACAACCAGCAGATCCTTAAGAAAATGTACTGCTGCTACCTTTTTATTCATGAAGATGTAGCTTGGTTACCTTAATAAAGATGTTTCCATTATTCTTTTTGTCTACTTGATGTTAACAGTGTGATAGCAGCATTCTGGGAAAATTCTGGGATTTTGAACAACTTGATGCAAACTTTGCAAAGATTTATTTTTCAACTAATCCCATCAATCCAATTCATTAAAACTACAATTTGGGAACTAAAGAAAACCATGACTAAGGACCTCAAGATTCTATTCCTTTTATTTTTATCCATGAGAGTGGGGCAATGACCCTTATTTCAATTAACAAGTCTCTCTGGTTTCCTTTAAATAACATGAAATGTTCCACTTTCACTTTTATCTTTTTAGCTTGATTGTAGTCTTGAGAAGTCGGCGTGATTTGGGGGTCTAGAAGGTTGTTTCTACTCTATCATCAGAAGGCATTTTTTCAATATGGCCACAGTCCTGTGGGTGGGCAGAAAGATGGATGGATAGACAGACAGAAAAGGGAGTTTCCTCTACGGGTTTCCAATAATTGTTATGCGGTTTACATTCCATTCATCTGAAGGACTGGGATATTAATCAGAAACAGGCACTGGCTATTTTAATATCTCTAGCATCCACAAACATGTACCAGTGTATTTTCTCACATGCCTCAGTACCCACTGCCCCTGGTCATTTACTGCTCTAAGATCAGCTCTGCAGGTACTATAGTAGGATCCTTTTCCAAGGAAAGGTTTTGCTGATTGCTGGTTTCAGAAATGGAATTACTTTATAGCAAAGGGGACTGTTCTTTCCCCCTTTCCAACTGGCATAATTTATGTACAGGAGAAATTGGTGTTGGATCCAATCCAACTTTGAAAAACCTCATCTGGATGGAACCATGGCTGTCTGGCACTTGGTAGTTGGACATTAAAGAAGCCAGGCGATGAATAAAACCCCTCTGCTTGGCTGTAGAACTTACTTTGTGGTCCAAAAAAGTACAAACTATCAGGATAAAAGTGCCTCATAGTGACCCAGATGGATCATTTGAATGTTCCCCTAAAAAGACCAAGGAATGTGGCTTCTGCATTCCATGACTAACTGTACTGAGAATGAGCTTACAAAGAAAGTTTAGATCTTAAACTATGATTATTGACATACGATAACATGCTGGAGAACAGAGTTCAAATCCCAAAATGAGCATGAAATTACAAGACATCCTTTAGTTGAACACTGAGCATCCCATTTTCCATTTGTAAGGAAAGGGAGCAATCAATATAATAATATTTTCAGCCATTGCATTCTTTATTACGGTAAAGAGATCACAATTACATCCCCTAACCATTCCTTATCATGTACATGACATGGTACATGACAAGGAGCTCAGGAGGATCCCATTCAGGTTTCCACTGCCTGGTTGCGCCATAAAGCTTGTTGATTCCAGAATCAAAATGATTTCTTTAATCAATAGCAATACCATTTAGACTTATATACCACTTCACAGTGCTTTACAGCCCTCTCTAAGCGGTTTACAGAGTCAGCATATTGTCCCTAACAATCTAGGTCCTCATTTTACCGACCTCGGAAGGATGGAAGACTGAGTCAACATTGAGCCTGGTGAGATTCGAACTGCCAAATTACAAGCAGCCAGCAGTCAGCAGAAGTAGCCTGCAGTACTGCATTCTAATCACTGTGCCATCGCAGCACCCATGTGAAGACATAGCATTAATCATGTCTTAATTTTAAATACTATACAAATATTTAAAAATAATTTTTAAATTTGTTTGCTTTTTTTAAAAAAGAAAGGTTGCTAACATGGCACTATATGAAACTATTTATTTGGTACAAGGTCTACTTAAACACGTTATTTGTTGGACATTAGAATTGGTTTGAATTTATTTATTTATTTTATTTAAACTTTTATACTGTCCTTCTCCCAAAGGATTCAGGGCGGTGCCCAGCCAACACTAAAACACACATATACAAAAAATTTAAAAGCAGTTTAAAAATATATTAAATAATTTGGCCCCAGTCTTATTAAAAACTAAAATAAACATTAAAATTCAGGCCAGCCCAGCCTGTTGGAACAATAAGGTCTTGAGGGCACGGTGAAAGGTGCGTATGTCAGGGATCATCCGTATCTCCGGGGGCAATTCATTCCAGAGGGCAGGTGCCCCCACAGAGAAGGCTCTCCCCCTGGGGGTCGCCAGTCGACATTGTTTGACCAACGGCACCCTGAGGAATCCCTCTCTGTGGGAACGTATTGGCCAGTGGGAAGCTATCGGTAGCAGAAGGCGGTCTCGTAAGTACCCAGGTCCTAAGCCATGGAGCGCTTTAAAGATGGTAACCAACACCTTGAATCACACCCGGAAGACCACCGGGAGCCAGTGCAGCTCACGCAGGAGAGGTGTTACATGGGTGTGCCATGTCGCTCCCATAATCACATGCGGGGCTGCATTCTGGACCAGTTAGAGACTCCGAGTGCTCTCCAAGGGGAGCCCCATGTAGAGAGCATTACAATAGTCCAGATGGACTGGACTAATGCATTAATCAAATGCATTAATGCATCAATGATTAATGAAAATTAAATGCTGATATGTTTTAGCATCCTAGTGGAGTCCTTGATACAGACAGCTCTTTCCCACTTGACACTTATTTATATTTATTTATTTTATTTATTTGTCAAATACGTATAAGATAACAGATATAAATATAAACATGATTATGAATACAGGATAAGGATATGAATAAATGGGGACATTAGGATAGAGACGGTAGGCACGTTGATGCACTTATGCACGCTCCTTAGAGACCTCTTAGGAGTGAGGTGAGGTCAACAGTAGACAGTCTAAGGTTAAAGTTATGGGGGTTTGGGGGTGAAATCACAGAGTCAGGTAGTGCATTCCAGGCATTGACCACTCTTCTTCCTCTACTTTCGTCCTCTGTTTTCCTTACTGATCATGATTCATATCAACTCCATGTCATCTAACATCGAAAGCTCAACTGGCCTCTCTGAATGTTTATTCTTTCCCGACCATTTTTTTTGTTTTGTTTTGTTTCAAATTGTTATATCTAAGGATTCCGGGAGGAGGGAGAATCCATCCTGAGTCAAGTAGCTTATTCGCTTTTGTGAATAGTAGCAGTCCAACACAGAACCGTTGTCTATATTTTAGAAGGCATTGAGAGACCCAATTTTTGCTTGAACTGAGAATGAAATCCGCCCTGTAAAACATGAGAAACTGGCCTCAGACCACACACACACACACAGAGAGAGAGAGAGAGACCGGGGGGGAGGGAGGGAGGGAGGGAGGGAGAGAGAGAGAGAGAGAGAGAGAGAGAGACCACAGCAATTGCTGAACTCCAGCTCACTCTCTTCGTCATTCTCTCCACCTCCCCTCCTGCCACCGTCCCTCCCTCCTTCTCCTCCAAAACAAGATGATGACTGACATTAAATCCTTTAAGCATCGGACTACAATGAATGGCAAAAGGAGGTTTTCAGAGCTTAGGCGGCTGATTGTTAGCAATGAGCTGATGAAAAAATGGATTACTACAGTATGTGCTTGCCACAGTGAAGAGGAAAGTCACTAAAATCCTTTCCCCACCGCATGCTCTTTTTTCTTTTCCCAAAAGAAAAGGCAGCTGATCTGTATATTGTTGTCTTTTCAAGTATGCCTCCAATGCTAGGAGGGAGGGGTTGAAGGGGAGTCCTGGGCACTTTTCTTGTGGTTATTTGTGAAGGCAAGCTAGAAGAAATAAAAGTTTGAAAATGGTTTCACCTGGTACTCTGTGTCTTTGTTTGGTAGCTTTAAAAAGGCACTCTATTTTTGTGCAATGTGATATGCTCTCTAGTTTTATTCTTTCAAAGTGGTGCTACTCATTTGTCATTTCCAGAGAGTGCTATTTTTTCTTCCTTGAAAAATTGTTATGATTTTGACAATACAAAGAGCCAATACAGAAGACTTGGAGAGAAGCATGATTCACTTGGTGCAATCTCATGCTATCTCTTTATAGCTGTTTTCTCCAATTAAGGGACTAAAATGTCTATCATCTATCTGTTTGCCTGTGTGTCTATTATCTATCTATTTATCCATCCATCATCTATCATCTATCTGTATCTCTATCTATCATCTCTATCTATTCATCTATTCATCTATTCATCCATCCACCCATCCATCCACCCACCCACCTACCCATCATCTATCATCTATCATCTATCATCTATCTGTATCTCTATCATCTCTATCTATCCATCTATCCAGCCGTCCATCCATCCATCCATCTATCATCTATCTATCTATCCATCCATCATCTATCATCTATCTGTATCTCTATCTATCATGTCTATCCATCTATTCATCCATCCACCCATCCATCCACCCACCCACCTACCCATCATCTATCATTTATCATCTATCATCTATCTGTATCTCTATCATCTCTATCTATCTATCCATCTATCCAGCCGTCCATCCATCCATCCATCTATCATCTATCTATCTATCCATCCATCATCTATCATCTATCTGTATCTCTATCTGTATCTCTATCTATCATCTCTATCTATCCATCCATCCATCCATCCATCTATCTATCTATCTATCTATCTATCCCCACACAACCCTTCAGGTCTCTCATAATTTTACATTTCCTGTCAAAAAGGAATTATAGAAAATATATACATGAGGTGAATTATACTTAATCCCTTCATATAAAAACCAAAGTATATGGGATCAATTATACTATTTATACCTTCACACCTCTGTTATGTATTAAATATACATTTCATACATAGTATAAGTTTTGATATGTTACAGTAGTTATCATTTTCTTCAACTTAACTGAAATCACTCAAAGTTTTCATTTGGACACCTCCATGAGTACATAACTCATTTTAAAAATATTCCGGATGTTGAATCACTAACATTCTGTTATCTTTGAGCTATTGCTACTGAGATATTGCCATTCACAATATCCTGGTGAACCTTCTGATGGAGCTTATTTGTTTTACAAGTGTATATTATATATCCTTAATGTCCTTTGCTACTTCCTACAATGTTGAAGAAGATGTTGAAATATCAGGTAAAATATGATTATAGTGTCTGATGATGATGTCCCACAACCCCTGCAGTCTTCCAAGGAGTTGTGTGATCTATCATGGTGAAAACCTTAGGTTTATGGAACTGAAGTGAGTTGTGTGTGGGTAGAGGTGGTGGTTTTCAAGCACACTTAATTTGGCTGAGTGTATTTATCATATAAAATAATCCCTTGATACAATTATTTTAGGGCAGAGGTGGATATTTGATGTCCAGGAATGACTGAACTAAAAAGAAACAATTCCTTGCATTGGTTTTTAGTAGTACTAAGGGAACACCGAGTTCTACAGGTAGATGGTAAAGAAGGAAGTTATGGGAAGCCCACAGAAACAGGATCTTCTTCTAACATGACTTAGCTCTATCCAAGACCATTTTTAAAAGATGAGATCTATACCATGTGAACAGAACACATGGTATTATAACATGAAGGTTTATCTGCCCTTATATTTGACAGACCTTTGCCACTTTTTTTCTGGTTGCATCACTTTTTGGTAAGGAAACAAAAACGCTGTTATCGCTCTATGTAAGCACTTATCTTGCTCTGCAATACAGCTCTTTATGATCAGGGCAAGATGTAATCAACAGAAAGAGGCAACCTTCCCTTTTGATGGTCTGCTATCTGATGGAAAAACAAGTATTGGAAAGTTGAGAATTTCTAATAATGTAACCATATGTACAAATGTTGCCCTGCAAAAGACTTTTTTTAAAAAGGCATTCAATGACATTGGCAAGATCATCTAGTAAGGGAAACATGCATTGTTGGGATTGGAAACAGGTACAAAAAGATTCTCAAACACTAACCTAAAAGTGGGTGAGAAAGGTAACCTTCAGTATGGAATGGAACTCGCCACAGCCAACTTGCTGTATAATCCGTCTATGATCCATCTCATTTGCTCCCAGTTACCGTATTTTTCAGCCTATAAGAGGCATTCCCCCCCTCAAAAAAAGTGGATGGAAATGTCTGTGCGTCTTATAGAATGAATGTTACTGAAGCCCCGCCCACCTGCTGGCCTCCACCTTTCAGAAGTTTTCGGCCTCCGCAAATCCGATTTTTGGCCTCTGCGCACCGCATTTTCAGCCTCTGCGTGTTCCATTTTCAGCCCATTCCAGGTGGCATGGGTTGCCATTTGCTGCTGATCGGTGGTATTCTGGGAGGCTGATCCAACCACCAATCAGCTGCTCGTGGTAAATCAGGCTGCGGTAACGTGCTGAAGCTGACCAGGCTCTTTGCTGTTTGCTGCAAGGACGTTAGTCAGATGAATACCGATGGATGCTGGGAGGCAAATGCAGATTTTTTTTTTCTTGTTTTCCACCCCAAAAGCTAAGTCTTATAGTCTGGAGTATCTAATAGTGCAAAAAATACGGTAATTAGAACAGTTGTGGACTGTTAGGTATAGTCTCACATTCTTCGGATATGCAGGGCTGAAACAAATGATGGTGGGTCAGAGTAAAGATAGACAGATCCACTATTTTTCTTTTCCTGGAACCCCATTTATTTATTTGCTGCATTTTAATTCCACTTTTCAAACACCTAAACCTGATTCATACAACACATTTAACTCGCTCAGGCATTAATTAATTAGTATGTTTTTAACTTTAGGATATGATAGCACACAATCGATCTAACTGGGGAAAGTGTTGTCTGGTATCTGACAAGTTCTTGAACCCAAAAAGAATTGACAAGGCTTCGTTGTAATGATCCCACTTCACCCCATTGAGCAGGTAGGCAGCACTGAAAGTGACTTAGGCATTACATCTGATAAGTATTTGGAAGCAGACTGTGATTCTCAACAGAGTTTCTTGTGCTCTTAATCTGCTGTTCATCTTCATTTCATTGCTTTAGAGGATTGACCAAGGTCTAAGCATTACAGAACTCTACAGTTGATTGGGTTAAGTTCATATACTTGCACTAGTCCCAGCACAATTTTGGATTAAACATTCTTGTTTTGCTCCAGTATTGACTGTATTAACAGGTTCACAAAGTCCAATGGAGCTTTCACTAATCTGGAAAAGTACACTTCATGCCTTCATTAAAGTAGCATTTCTTTAAAATGTGAATCAATTCCAGGGTGTCACCAGATGGTGACTTTCTGAGCACCCTTAGAAATTTGATGCCAGAATATGTTGAATAGTTCTAGTCTAACACCTGAGTTTGTTTTCTGTGTGTACCAAATTTATTACCACATTTATCATGCCTGGACAGCATCAATGATCTCTGACCCTCACTGCAAATAGAATTGCTACTGAACGGAGGAAATTGTAAATGCGTGTAGATGTACATGCAAACACCAAGTTTGAAGGGAAAGAGCATAAGGGCTATGACTGTTATTTCATTGTGGCTGTGCTTGGGGGGAAAAAGGGCCTTAAGTTGCTTACATACAGTCTTTGTTTTGCAAGGTATAGCATTTTATGAGCAGTTGAAGAGAAGTTGATTTTCAGTAAGGTAAGGAAGCAGCTATTTCTTATTCTTAACTTTGGTGAATGAGAATTGCTGTTTCATTCTTCCTATTAACAATGTATTATTGTACTTGCTCATTTCCATTATTGCCATCACGCAATCCAATGCAAAGTCTTATTTCAACTTCTTCTCCAGAGATTTCAGCAACCTACATGATCTCATGCAGAGTTGCCTCTGTGCTGCCAGTTCCCAATGTAGTTATTTGATTATTCACTTTATTTTAATGTACCTTCTCTTGATGTATATGTAATTTAATGCAATTTATTTTCCCAAAGGAAAATATAGATATCTATATACGATGCATCGTAGGGCAACAATTTTTGAACCAAGGTACCTCAAATGGGCTAACTTACAGAATGTGTCCAAAGACCCATAACTCCTGTGATATTGAAATTTGGCAAATTTTATAAAATGTTTTATGACCTTAAAAAATATTATAAAATGGTTTAAGACATAATGCAAAATATCACAAAACATTTCCTGTGCTGATGTCTGAAAAGTTTACAGTTTACAGTTCAACATGGGCTATTTTCAAGACAGATACATTTCTGAATGTATCCCAATTTTGCTAATGAAGGCAACACATTATAAGGTCTGTCAATGTTTTTCTAGTTCATGCTTAACTTGCAAGGGATATTTTAAAAACAGTTTTATCATGTAGATTGAAAAAATACTCATTTAAGAAGAATCAAACATTTAAGAAACTTCATGGGGGCATATAATTTGCACTTTTATGCTTTTAAGGAAGAAATATTTTTATTTTCAAATGGACAGTTTACAATAATATTATCCAAGTTAAAGTTTCCTAATCATCTTTTAAGAGTCTATCACAACCACATAGCTTTGGTTAAATTAGGCAATGTTTAAAATAATTTATAATACATAGGCACAGAACTGTTTACAGGTAAACTAGCCAATGTCATAATGTGATTTTTGCTGATCTGCAAAAATTCTGTATTGAAGTGAAAAGATACAATCCACTCAGCAAAGGTTGGTGAGAGATTTTCAGTGAGGCATTGTAGCCTAACAGATTTCAAATTATTAAAAAATGGATGAATAGTAGAATATTATGAAGTATTTGTCTTTTTAAGATGTGCTAAATTCTAACATCCAGAGTTCTTAAGGGCCCAAGAAGATACCCCACACATAAATAATTACTAATTTCAGATATCATAATGCTTTTTTTAAAGAAGTCTTTTATTTTTTTTATTAAAATACAATTCATTTTTTAAATAAAAACAGATAAGGGGACATTGCCATATACTTCATACACTGATCATTTTAGTTTCAAATAGGTAGAAATACTAATTCATCCACTGCAGTCTTGTACTGCTATTTACATCGTCGCAGTAGAATTTCTCTGTGTCCAAATATTCTCCGAATTGTAGTGTACAACTATCTCTTGTTATTTACTGAGTACTTTCAAAACATTTTGAGTTGTATACAAATTTATTAATGCTCAGGGGAGACCTGAGCATTCAGTAGGAAGACCTACTGATAAATTGGAATTTAAATCTAGAAGTCCCATTATTTTGATGAATCTATTCTAAACAAGATTTAATTGGTACATAACCCACAATGTTGAAGTATTTACAGATTACTTTGTTTTTATTTTTAAGTGCAAGCCCACATTGTTTTCAATGTAGTCCCAATTGAGTTTTCAATTGCTTCAGGAATGTAATAGAAACTCCTATGATCCAAACATCACCAGAGTATGAACAATTTAAAAGAGTATAGTTTTTCACTACACGACACTACAATAGCTGTTGTGCCCTGACCATATTAAATACATGCTAAAAATACATGTAACTTAACAAAGTAGAGAGGAATGTGGTCGACCTCAGAGTTTGCATGCAAAGAAAATGAGATTCTGTTTAACCTCCTCAAGATGCTGCTTTTTCATATAAGGAAGGATAATACTTTGCAGGCAAGGGGAAATTTCAATGTGGAGATTTGACTGCAAAGCAAATTAGTAAAATCTCCACATTGAATAAACTTTTGAAATTGCATTGCCAATTAGAAATTGAAATTGAATTTGAAAGAAAATTGCTTCCCTTCAAACTGATCAAGTGACTCACTTGCCTTTTGCAAATGTGCAGAAAAGCTTTTCAGCTTTTCAAATCTACTTGTTCCAGTTCCCATTAAAAAATAGGGAAGAAAATACCCTCACTCAATGTCTCTGAATGTTCTTCAATTCTTTTTAAAGGCTTGTCCTTTTCTTTCTTGCAACTTCCTTAAAACAGATAGAAAATGGCTGAAAAATAAATACATACATTTTCTTTGTAAAATTTCTGAAAGGAAGGTATCCTTGAAAAAGCTTTTTAAAAAATTTGAAATGCATTAAGTTGTTTAATCAACTTAAATTAATTAAATGCATTAAGCCAGTTCTGGGAATAAAATATGAACATTTTTTATCTTTTCCCCCCTCAATATTTAAATTCCAAATTAAATACCAGAAAAAGATTCATCATCTGTGTCAGGTTTCTTATCTATTTTCCATAAGAAATTGTCATTTTCCTTCCAAAGTGATTCCTCACTCTCTTCTTTCTCTTTGAATAAAAAAGTGAAAGACGGTCTTTCACACAGTTTCTCTATGGCTGTCACATCTGTGAGTCTTTGGAGACACTCCTCATTCTCTTCATTCAGCATGTCCCAGAAATCTTTTGGTCGAGTTGCTGCTTTTTCGGCAGGCCCATTAAGAGGCCTCCTGGGTATCTCAGCTGGACTATTTTCATTACTTGTAAAGAGGTCATTTAAAATAGAGGTGTCTCCTAGCAAGTCTGCAACAGCATTTTTCTGGCAGATTTCAGCCTGTCTGCTTTCCAAGTCAGACATGAGACATTTTTTGGGCGACAATGTCCCCTTCAAATTCAGCTGTCCTTTAGAACTACTTGCAGACAGTCTCTTAATTATTCTTGATTTACCGGTTAGTGACTCAGATGCCATAAAGTCTTTGGATGCCCGACTGTTTCTCTCATTAATGCTGTCTTCGAGAATATCAGCTGGCAATTGTTTGTCTTCCCCATTTTGACCCCCAGGAGCCTGTATAGAAAGCTTATACTGAAATTGTTTTTCTTCACCATCAGATCTACCTGGAACACCCAGATCTATAGGAAGATCAGGCTTCAATTGCCCAGGGTTAGAAATGGAGGGTTTTTTCCTGAACTTGGTTTTATACTTGCCGCCTTTCTTGCTTCCTTCTGAAACAGAAGCTGGGACATCAACTTTTAAAAGATCTTTTAACTCTGGATGTTTTGCACTGTAAAATTCTTTCAACATTTTCTGCCTTTCTTCTGATGTAGTTTGAGTGATGTACTTTGCAAATTCCTCCACAGGAGCTTTATAAAAAAGATCTGCCATCTCCTCAAACTGCTTCCTACAGCAATTGGTGAAAAGAATAGTTAATTCTCTCAAAGAACAGGAAACCAGATAATCAATATCAAAGTTAATCAATGATACTTCTTTCAAAACCAAGTTAGGACTAAGTAATGGAAATATTGTCACAAAATAAAAAGGTTGATGTTATGACTAGATCTAGATCAGTGGGTTATATTGGAAGAGAAAAAAGTTGAGATAACAGCATGGTCTGAATTCCTTGATTTATCATTCACTATTTTTATCATTCTGCTTGTGAGATTACACAAGTGAAAGATGTTAATATTAAATAGGGAAGAGAAAGACTTTACTTAACTGGTCCCTCTGCCCCCTCCCCCCAATATCTTATTCAGAACTCAGATGTAGCACTAAATGTTGAGCTAAGGTTTGTGAATGGCTACTAAATTATGATTCTTTTAAAATCATGCTTTGAAATCCAGACACAGGAAATGTTGGATTGGAATTTTGTTTCAATAAAAACAAAACATGAAATGGGTTGGGACCCTACTTAGACTTTGCAGATTGGAGTTTGGAATCTAAAGCAGTGTTTGTGCAAACTATCTAAAACAACCCGAAATGAATTTGGCAACTAGGTAAACACTGTCATCTGCATCAGTTTTAAGCAAAATGCTAGAATTATACTATGAATCATCTGACAAGGAGAATTTTGTGATGTTGTCAGATCATAGAGGGTTGGTGTTACATCTGAACTGGTGCGGAATTTTCAAAAATAACTTTCTTATGGGGAACGGAAATTTTCAACCCCTGAAATATAATGACACGTGGATATCTGCGATTGTCAAAGAGATAAGGGGGAAAAGTTTTCTTTCCTATTTCAAAACTTTAAAAAGCTTTCATACAAGGACTGTGAAGAAATGGAGAGATTTTTTAAAGAAAATATAAAAATATCTATTCTGTCATTAGATTTTATAATCTGAACAAAAATACCAAGGCCTATTTGTTTAAACTTATTTACTCATCTCTTAATATACAATCTTTCTTCTTCTTACTAAAACACATGAAAAAACTCCCTAATTTTCTGTAAACACAACCTCTGGAATTTTTCCCAAAGAAGCATAAGCCAAGTTTTTCAAACACAAACCACAAGAAATTTGTTTTACAGAGCATGTCCAAGCTTCTGATCTGGTAAGATGTCTTTCTTCCTTCTACCTGCTTTCTATCTTTATTATATTACTATTTATACTGATTGTAACTTTAATAATTCTACTTTCACTAAATTAATTACAATAAATTTAGCAATATTTGTGCCCCATACTTACTTTATTTACTTTATAGTGTATAAAGTATGATTTGTACCCTAATCTGCAGAAATCAAATGGCTTTTAAAATATAATTGGTCCAAACTAAGAATGCAATATATTTCATTATAGAAGTGTCATTAAGACCTAATGATCTCAAATGCTTATATGTTTCTTTAACTAGGTTACTTATTTCAGTGACTGTTAAGACCATCTCCCTCAATTTTGGAGTCTAGCATGAGTCTAGATTCCTGGATATGGTAAGCTAAAGAGAGGTACAAAGCCTCTAAAGGCCACTCCTTACTTGTATTTCTGAAATGACAAAGGGCCCATGTAGGAGGACTTAATCTGCCCCATATGAAAATCTCCAGAGACTACATCAAAGAAATTATTCCTAAACCATCATTTTGCTTCTTTTTCTACCCTAACTATTTTGGAGATTTTCAGGAATAATTCATCTCATGAAAAGGGGATGTGAGTGATCAAGCTAATATAACTATGATGCAGTGATTCTGAAATGAAACGTGACACTCTTGGCCAATGCAGACTTCATAAGATATTTCTTACAAATCTTGATGAGGTCAGCATAAATGAAATAGAGTGTTTCATTTCCTAGTCTTCTCTCAAAAGTCACTTTCCAATAATTAGATCAAATACTTATAATTAAATATCTATACTGTGACTCACTAATGCGGGGAAAGATTGAGGGCAAAAGAAGAAGGGGACGACAGAAAGAGGTGGCTAGATGGAGTCATTGAAGCAGTAGGCATGAGCTTAAACGGACTCCAGAGGATGGTAAAGGACAGGAAGGCCTGGAGGAACATTGTCCATGGGGTCATGATGGGTCGGACACAACTTCGCAATTACCGTGTTTCCCTGAAAATAAGACATCCCCTGATAATAAGCCCAATCAGGCTTTTAAGTGCATGCGCTAAAATAAGTCTTCCCCAAAAATAAGCCCTCCCCGAAAATATTTAAATGCAGAGCTGTAAATCAGGTAAGATGGCAAGAGGAGCCCCATCTTGCTCCACATGCCCCAAAATAATAAGACTTTCCCAAAAATAAGGCCAAGCACTTATTTCGGGGTTCAAAAAAAATATAAGACAGGGTATTATTTTTGGAGGAACACGGTAACAACAGCAACATAGTGTGATTGCTCAGTTAGAACACAGACTTTTCCCCTCAGTTCAATCTCTGGATTTTTTTCTGTTCATTACTGGTAGAAGATTCTGCAGCTACAGTTAGACTTCGACCTACGACCACACTTGCTAAGTGAAATGTTTATTAAGTGAATTTTGCCTCCTTTTACGACCTTTCTTGTCACAGTTGTTAAATGAATCATGGCAGTTGTTAAATTAGTAACATGTTAAGTGAATCTGATTTTCCCATTGACTTGGCTTGTCAAAAGATTGAAAAAGGGGATCACATGATCCTGGGACACTGCAACTGTCATAAATATGAGTCAGTTACCAACTGTCTGAGTTTTGATTATGTGACAATGGGGTTGCTACAAAAGTCATAAGTATGAAAAATGGTCATAAGCAGGGGTGGGTTCTAAATTTTTTTACTACCGGTTCTGTGGGCGTGGCTTATTTTATGGGTGTGGCTTGGAGGTCATGTGACTAGGTGGGCATGGCTAGGTGGTCAGAGTCATTTCTGGTAGGTCCTTGCACTTACAACCAGTCCTAGCACTTACGACCCGACTCATTTGTTTGCTTTTAACACTGATCAGCTGTAGGACAGCCCTTTGAAGCCCCGCGGCAAGAGTTTAAACAGTTTTTTTCCCTCTAGTCATCAGCTGGGACTCAGGAGGCAGCAATAGATTGGGGGTGGGACCAAATAAAAGGTAAGAATAACGTGGGCGGGGGGGGTGGGAGGGCGGGGGGAAATGGTTCAGTGACATCATATCGTCACCGCTACCAGCTCAGCCGAACCGGACCGAACCGGGAGGAAGCCATCACTGGTCATAAGTCACTTTTTTCTGTGATATGGTAACTTTGAACAGTCACTAAATGAACTGTTGTAAGTGGAGAACTACCTGTATTACCAATGGGGAAGAGAGATTAAACAATGCCATAGCTGTAAATATATATCATTAACAATTTGTGAGGGAATGAAGAAATTTCAGTAAACACAACATTTTGTTACACTAAACTATTACAAAATAATTTCAGCTGCATCTGCTTGTTACACACAATCACCAAAAATTAATTGATATAAACTACTGGCAATGCTCGCATTAATTTTCAAAAAGCTATTAATTGTAAGGTCAAATATTTTTAAATAGTTTGCAAAATATAATAAATAATAATTCCGAATAAATATTATTTTATTTCTTATTGTTCTTATTTTATTTTATTTATTCAATTTTAATTTTATTTTAAAATCCTGTTCAGTACAATTAGACAGGACCCAGAAAACCTGAGGTCACTTAAAACTTTACAATCCAACTTTGTAATTTTACCTGCGGATTTTTCTAGGTGTCTTTCCAACCAGGAAGGTAACTGAGCCTATCCGGTGAACCCTCTTCTGTTTCTGGTGTACAGGATGTGTAATATAAAGGAGAGGAGGCCTGCTGGTTTCACTTGTTAAATGATCCTGCTTCACATTTTTTCTCTTTGATGAAACATCTTCAGGACTCTCTCTGCTTCTCTAAATCAAATTTAAAGTAAAATATTTTGATAGTTATTTTATTCAGCATTATTTCTCATTAACGTATAGCTTGCTTTTTCCTTACAGATTTTGTCTTAAAATGATTTTGACCTTATTATGTTGGGATTCGTAATATCATCAACTGCTTGATGTTTTTATTGGGAAATTGATTTTTAATCAATGTTAACATGTCACCAAAACTTGAGGCACTTTGTGAAAAATGATCACTCTTGGTAATGAGGTCTTAATGGTTCCTTTGCAATGAAATTCAACAGAGCTGTTTCCTGCACTCATATAAAGGAAAAAGAGAAAGAAATTGGTAGCTTTTGAGAACATCAGTTTATGTACACTAATGTTTATATTTCAATTATATCCCCTTTTTGCAAGCTATAAAGCATACAAACAGTAAATAATAGCCAAAATAGAATAAAACTTAAAATGTAACATCAATACTAACATCAAGAATTAAACAAAAAAGTAAAATTAAACTACAATCAGCATAAATGAAGACATGTGAAAATGAAACATGAATGACTGTCAATTTCAAAATTTTTATAAGAAAAATATGTCGAATTGATCTATGAACATTTCACACTTTTTTCACTTCTGTTCCTTTCCCCCTTTCAATGATAGTAGCATAGAATTTTAGGAACTGGGCAGGTCCATATAAAGAAAGTTCTTCTTTTCATATACCATAACTAAAATTTCAAATGGACCAACATAGTCTATTTTAATACCAGCTTTATAACATCTCTGAAACAAGCAAGAAACCAAAGAAACAAAATTGGCAAAATATAAAGTAATACACCTTCTTAAGAAATATTCTTCCTACTATATTTTGGACCAACTGCAGTTTCTAAACAATCTTTAAGGTAGATTAGTTTCACCCTTACCTCTATCCCACCTTCCAACATCACTTGACTCTTGGCCAGTCTGGATAAATTCCCACAGTTTTCTTGGCAAGATTTCAGAAGTGGCTTGCCATTGCCTGCTTTTTAGGTTGAGATAGATGAGTAACCTAAGGTCATCTAGTTGGCTTTGTGCTTAGAGTGGGACTAAAGCCCATACTCTCCCAGTTTCTAGCTGCTCACCACAACTACTTTCAGTTAACACTAACCCAATTTAGACTTCGGTACTGGTCTGGAATAGACATCGCTGATTGTAAATATTAAATAGGATTGGGTCTCATTGGTATTTGATGGGAGGCCATCTGGGAAATTGGGGATTGATTAACCAGATTTGTAAAGTTGAAAAAGCATCCTAAAAGAAGGCAGTAGTAAATCACTTTTAATAATAATATAAATCTGTATGCAAATAAAACTATATGGAAGTAGTCACCAAAGGTTGGGCTTGACTCAAGGGCATCTTTATCCTATTTCCTAGAAATTGGGGTTTTGACCTAAAGAAGGTAATCTTACTTTAGTAATCTATTTTGCAGGATTTCTGGCTTTCCTCTAAACTTTCCTCTTTTGTTACTTTTGCTTCTCATGATATTACAATAACTGTCTCTCAACTCATAATTTGATGGGAGTCTACTTTTTTCCTATCTTTTTTATTGTCAAATTATAAATGTCATAAGCAATTACAGGAGAAAAAAACTGCTTAGTTAATTGGATTTATTTACATTTATCCCAATTTTATTATTTTTACATATAACAAGACAGTGAACATGCCTAAGACTCCTTCTTCCTCCTATTTTCTTCACAACAACAATTCTGTGAATTGACCTGAGATGTGATTGGCCCAAAGTCACGCAGGTGCCTTTCATGCCTAAGGCTGGACTAAAATTCACAATTTCCTGGTTTCTAGCCTGATGCCTTAATCTTCTTGCTTTTCCAGATGTTTTCCATGCTAATTTTTGCAATGCATCCAATTAATATTCCTCATTTAATTCCTTTCCCTCCTGTTTGGTCAATTTTAGAACCGGAGGAAAAAAGTCCTGTTCTGGCTCAATTTGCTTGCTGTGAATTTTTATCTTGTTGCCACTATTTCGAACCACTGTAATTACTTTCATATTATTGATGTTACAATCCAACTTCTTCTGCTTTTTGCCCTTATTTTATAGCCTCTCTATTATCTGCCAGAAGAATAATGAAAGCTTAGATTAAGTTAAGAATCGTCAAAACTGCATCTGAATATGAATAGGCATAGAATTCAGCCTAGACACAAAAAACATGTATGGATGTACAAAAATAACAAAAGTAAAAAAAAGTCCCACATCATTTAATATGAACAAGGCAACGTAACATTTCTATTGCTTATTTAGTATCCATGACTATCACTAAATGTTGTATCTAATATTTTATGATGAATGCATTTTTATAATGACTATGATAATGATCTATCACTATTGTTGCATGTACACTGAGAGCTTATGCACCGGAGACAAATTCCTTGTGTGTCTAATCACAATTGGTCAATAAAGAATTCTAAATTCTAATTTTACGCCAAACATATATGTGTGGGTTCAACTCTGATCCAGGGAAGGAGACAAGTCTCAATGGCCTTCTGGAAGGCCAGGGTGATAGGGGTCCTTCAGATTTATACATGGGGTGGGCTATTCCATAGTGCAGGCAGGCAGAGGAGGGCACTGACAAAATGCTATTTACTACCATTTCTAGTCCTACTTCCTGTTTCAGGATGTTCTTTTATCTTCACACTTTTACTATATACCTTGATACTTATTCTGGGTAGATGGGAAATCAAAGCAGTGGACAGTATAACTTTTATTTTTAAACAAAGCAAGTTGGGTCCATTTGGGATTAATGAAAATAAAGGTAATGCAGGAGGTTGGAACTCTGCCAAGTAATCCATTAAAAATATATACATTTTTAAAAAATCTATAAAAAGCCAATGGAAAAACAACCATGGTAGGTACCTAAGAAAGTTTCTGTGAGTACCCTGATCTCAGTTATTATTGCCCAGATGTTGAAAGTGGCTAATATCATTACAACCGTTCATGTGAAACTGTTTTACAACAAATTATTGGTCCATTGGTCCATATAGTACTGCCTATCCTGAGGTGGAGAAGAAAGATGATAAACACAGCAAGATGATACAACTGGGAAACAAAACTAATATGGGTACTTTAAATGCTGAATACCTACCTTGATTCTATAACCTTGATTTTCAACAGATCAAGCTGATGTTAATAAGCAATACATATTACTAGGACAGCAACTTCTCATCCCTATAATCTTAGATAAGCCGCTTAGGAATTTAAAAGTATATTAATATATCGCTGAATTAATGGAAAACAAATATACTAAATAATCATATTTTTCTTAATTTTGAAACCTAAGAATGTTCATTTATTTGCCTTATTCATTAAATAGTACCAACCCACACATCTGTTAAGCAAAAAAATAGCATTTTATTTTTATTTATTTATTTATTTTTATTTTTGGAAAATAACCAGGTTTTGTAAGTAGACTAGAAGCCCACAAACTTTCTCGTCCTTAAGGGAATAGAAATGTTGTTAAAACTAATGCAGTACTTCTTAGTACAAATAAATTATTACAGATGGGATCTGAAGGGGGGGTAAACATTGCTAAATGTGCTTGCAAAGCTTGTATTTGAAATACTCTTCTCAAAATTAACTGTTAGGTTTCTGCCCAAAGGCTAAATAATAAAATTGTAAACAGAATATATTTCATACTAATGGTAGAATAAGCTTAAGCATTCATAAATTATCCTTGAAGTAGTATTTAGGGGGAAGGAAAAAAAAACCCTGCTAGCTAAACAAACTAACCAACTAGCTTTCTGTTATTTAGAAATACTGAATTCATTTGAATTTGTCAAACATTCAAAGAAAGGCAGCTAATCAAGCTAAACATCTACAGAGTTCTCACAAATGACTATCAAGAAATAAAGCTCAACACATTCAGGAGACTTTCAAACGGTATCATATAAGAATGAAAATGTTTGCTGAAGTTATTTTTAATCAGGGCTTGAAAATAAGCAAATTTCAGAGCAACACTGATAGTTCAAAATAGGAGGAAAAAATTGTGCAAACTGTCTGAATCTTTGCTAAAATATAATTATTTGAGATCTTGACATCTTAAATGTCAATGCCATTCCAAAATTGTTTAAATTAATTTCTAGATGTTTATCTTACTGTAGCAAAACAGCTGAACTCATATATACAAGGCTGGAAATCTCAAACCAACTCTCCAAAAAGCCCCCGGCCTTGTCTCTTGCCTGGGGATTATGGCTTGACTAGTTCTGCTGCCACCATCTACCATCCAGAGGCACATCACTGGACATTCTGCCTCAATTCCCAGTGTGAGATCAGAATCTTATAATTTGCTTTGTTTTTCTGATTTTTAAAAGGTAAAAATGAAGGTTAGAAATTGAAGAATTTCAATCTCCTGGCTGTATAGCTTGGTGTTTGTAACTTGAGGTTTCAACCAGCCTTGGGGAAATAAATCAATCTCACAAGCCATAAACAAAATCAAACTTTACTTTTAAAAAAGATACATGAAATCTACTTTTTAAAAGAAAATATACAAAGTATATACAATCAGCCGGCAGGCCACAAGATGCTTCTGCTGTGATATTGATGTTTTGTCTTGAAGTGATAGCATATGAAGATGTTTATAAATAAATAGAGGGTTTTGTTTTTTTAGTTCAGTCTAAAGGCTGGAAAGCAAACCTGAGTTACACATTTAATATCTTAATTTATAAATAAGAACAAGAGTCAATAAAGCTTAATTAGCACCACACAGAAAAGTCAATCGGGATCTGATGCAAAATTATGGATAGATTTTTACTATTTCTACAGAGTTAATTTTTTTCTGAAGAAAAATTACTCTGCTCCATTTGTCTGGACTTTCACCAGCTTTCTGGGAAATCCAACTTAAGCAGAGGCTGCTGAGGAGATGGTAAGCCTCCTTGTTATGTCCACCCTTTTGCTCCCGCTTTCTCTTTGGTTCAACTATACTTTTATCTGTAAAACAAATTCTATACATAATGGAGGGAGTTGTTAGATATCTTTTTGTGTCTGTGACAAAGAATATCTCTCCTCCACTGTTATTCTGCGAACTGGGGAAGTTTGAGCATCTGAGATTCCTTGAGCCTGTTCACTGTCTAGGAAATACATTCACAACTGATTATTTTTTTTTGTACTGGATTGTTCACAAAATTAACACTCCACTTCTTTTCTTTACAAATATCAATTAATTATATGTATATTTATTTAACATATATCCTACCTTTTCTCTAGAAATGCAAACACCTTACCCATCAAGATCTCCTTTCATGTGAATCCCTAGAGGCTAGACTGAAACAATGTAAGAAATAAATAAAAATCCAATTCCTTTCTCGCTTCACTCTCTTGGCTTTTCCACACAGTTTTCCTATAAGTAGATGTCTTTAGTCACCTTCCTGGCCCTCTTGGAAAAATGTTGCAAACTGAAATTTGTAATAAACAGAAACACTGAACTGATTCAAAACTCTTCTAGCATCACTCTAATAAAGTGTTGAAGAAAAAGAAAAAGAAAAAAGAAACAGAAATACATCAAAAATCTGGGAGTTTTGAAAATAAAATCTGAATTAAAATCGCAGATGTTATTATTAGTAATGATTCCACAGTATAAATTAAAAATGTCACAATTTATTGAAATATATGCTGATGGTGACACATGTTCACTTGACATAATATTGGAAAAAATAAATCTGGCCAATGATACAAAACTGGGAGACCAAAAATAGAGAATATATGGTAATGGAGAAATTGACTGTATATATTTACAAAAGAAGTCTAACCAAAGTCAAAAAGGAATGGCTCCTTACATGCAACATATTATTACTTATTTATTAAACAACTTTATATGGCTGCCCAAGTCATGTACAGCAATTTACATTAAAAATTCACAATGTAAGAATCCATATACACCCTCCCCAACAGTGACAATCATACAAACACACCAGCTGTCAGGCATGAAAAATCAGGTACACACACAAAGGTTCTAAATTATTGATTTATTAGCCTATGCACCAGAATCTTCTCAAACTAGTAGTTTGTACCTGGACAAAATTAGGCAAGTGTTAATGATATCCAAGGGGAAGTTGAACTTCATTTTCTTGTGGCTATGTAAGGATTCTAAGCTGATGCCTCATTTAACTCCTACCCCTGGGCTCTGCCAGTCTCCCTCCTACTCCAGCCACTTGATTAGCTCCGTATCACCTAGAGGTCCCCAGGCCTGCTGACAGAACTATGTCTTCAAGGCCTTCCAGAAAACTATCATGGTAAGGATCAATCTTATCTACTGGGAAATGGTATTTCAAAAGGGGGGGGGGCACCACAGAGAAGGCCCTATTCCTTTGTTCCCCCAGATGTACATCCTTAAAAGATGGATCCTGCAGCATACTTTGCCTTCCCATTCTTGTGGTGAGTATATGCAATTTTATCCAGCAAGACCTAAACTAAGAGATTTAGATTAAAAAATTTGAATAATAAAAGATAGAAATTAATTTAACAATAATTCAAAAAATTATACCTATTGCTTATATCAAATAGATATAAATAATTATTTTATTATATACTCCAGAAAAACTCATATTTATATGACAAAAACTTTTGAGAGCCTTGTGTAGTTACTTCTTTTTTCTCTGTCTCTCTTTGAAACCACACTTTTTCATTGTCGTGAATCAAAAATTTAAATAGAAATTGGTGGGTTCTTCTCCCATAGTCAGCATTCTCGCTGAACCAGACTCCAGGAGAGATGATCAGTACTCAAACCTAATGCAGCTAACAAAACCTTTTGTTTATATGACCAATCAAAAGTACCTTTGTAATACAAAACTCAAGAGCCACAATAAGTTCTTAATAACCCTAATTTTTTAATGTACAGAATTCTGCAGAATACTTAAGACCTGCACTGGGCAGAAAAAGGGGACTTTTTCTCTCATTTACACCACATTGCAATAACATAAAGGATGGTTTACCATTAATCCAGGTTTTACTACAAAGCAGCCTGTTATTTCTCTATCAAACTTTGTCAAGAGTGCCAAGTGTCTGTCATCCAATTCAAGGAATTAAGTCTTCTTTTATAGTGTGATACTTGTACCAATTTATAAAAATACAGATATAGTTTCTTAGCACTGATCACTGTCTATATTTTGGACTGGGTTCATGCCGCAAAAGTTGAATATGACAGCTGGCAGGAAGCTGAGGGGAAAATACATCCCCTTTTCAGTCACCACATTTCAGTTGCTATAGTGATTAATCCTCAATTCAATGGGTATCTTTGTATATTTCTTTTCAGTGAAACTTTAAGTAAACTTGTTGAAAACAAGCAATTGACAGAAAAAAGGAGTCTATATAACCAAGGGGCAGAGTATACATTTTGTGACCTTGCATTAAAACAACAAATTAACTATAATGCACAATGCAATTATATGATTTCTCTGCTAATATAGATATTATATTGGGCTAAGTAATTTTCTTCTTTTCTTTTTTTAACCAAGACTATCTCTGTTTTGTATAATCTCATGTTTGGGAGCCTAAATATAGGGTTACCAGATTTCAGCTCCTTTTCTCTTTGTTGCCATCTACTGCTTATCCAGATTTCTGCAGTCCCAATCTGGTACCTACCAAGCAAGGCAAAACTACAGTATATCTCCTTGTAGTTTTGAATTATGTTACAGATTTTTAAGACTCTGTATCTTATCCCTGGTTAGGATTTTTAATATTAGCTCCATTTGCATGTGAAGCAAGATATTGTATGTCAGAGTATCAACTCTTATCTGCAGGGATCTCCTAAATGGAAAATGAGAATAATAGATCCTTTTATAGAGAAAGGTGCTTTTAAACTTGCAGAAAGGAAGCACTGCTTCTCACTCTGAATGTAAAACTAAGCATCCAGAAGCCTGAATCCTGTTTCTCTCTTGACTGGCAAGTTCTTCTCCAGTCAGGAAATATCAATATGACAATGACCAATGTAGGTGTCCATTTCTAACGATGTTAATATCAAATCGCCATCATTCTGTCACTTGCCCCTTCTCTGTAGTGCAGCCCTCTACTAGGCCCTCAACAGCCTTTCCTAATTTCTTACCACTTTTACCAAGTTCACCCAGATGCTTTGTCAATCTACCAGAAGGATTGACATGATAAGAATATGGAATATTCTCATATTCCCAATACTTTTGAAAATGTCTTCTATTCCTAATTGTATTACTGGAACCTGTTTCTTTAGCCCTCGGACCCATTTCCTGAAAATATCACTTTTGACACTGAAAAGCTGCCCTTCTACTTGAATAGTGAAAATAGATACCAGAAATTAATTCAGTTTTCTCTATGAGCTCATTTTCTACTAATATTCATTTTAATTTTCCTAGTGTTCACTACTCCAGATAGATATTTTAACATTATGGTTCGCAATATGAATCTCTATAGGTTTGTATCCTTTGTTATTTTACATTCCTTTAGTGCGAATCTGTGAATCACATTTAATCATTTTCTTAGGTAGCCTTATTTTCTCAATTAGTTCTCAACATTACTGGTTAACTATTCTTAGCCTTGATAATTCTTTCCTGATATTCCATTTTTCAAAGTTTCTTTTTAAAAAATAATTGCGATCTTCCAGAAAGAAACAACCTTCCCCTTTCAAATTCCCTCATACAAGTCCCCATCGTTTTTAAAAAGTATTATTTTAACTCAAATATGACTATGCTAATTTCCTGTGGCACTGTTAAATATAATTGAAATCTCATAGCGCTCTGCTTATCTTTCTTATCATTTAACTAACATACTACATTCTAGGCATTGCTTGGTATTCAGTCTACTACTGCTTCCCTTCTGGTTGGTTCCATGACTAGGATATAGTTACTTAAAATTTCTTTAAAATTAAACCTCTTTGTAATGGTGGCTTCTGTGATGTTGATTAAAATCACATATCACTACAATCATTTCCCCTCTGGAAGCCTCCATCATTGCCATATCCATTTCAAAATCACTCATTTTCACAGAGGAAGTAAACAATGCATCAACAAGTAAGCAGAGAACATGAAAATTAGCCTTACACATAAAGATATAGAATTAAAGATTGCAAAGAGATTATTAGGTTTGCTAAAGTAGGAGGCAAAAATGCTAAATAAAATCACCAAGCAATTTTTTCCACCAAGATTGAGGTTTCATTTCCAGTTAAGAACTCCCATTCAATAAATATAGAAAAACAGAAACATGAGATATGAATCTCCTTCCATAAATGGAAAGGAGTGTGGGAGACAGATATTCCTTTAACAAAACATGATTCCTACCAATCACTGTGATTCTGCAAGCTGCTTCTCATCTTAGTACAGCATGATTATAGCCTGACAAACAAGAACCACTGGCATGAAACAACAATTACAAAATACTACATCACAGATTCAAATATTTCCCATACCGGTGAAGTGAGTGAACTAGAACACAAGGGAAGACGGAAAAATAGGAATCAACACAAAGGGAAAATCTCAAGGCCACAATAAGGATTGTGGAGCCAAAGAAGCATGTGAGCTGGACTATGAACCAAAAAAAAAAAGGCTTCTTGCTTTATCTGCTTTGATAGTTTTTGCAAATCTCCATGTATCATAGGGTTTTGATTACTAAATATTATTATATTTTATATATATATTTTTACTACAAATCTACTCCCAAACTGTAGACTCAAATAATGATGATTTTTTTTACAGTGAGTTTCAAGGCACTCTCAAGCAAATACTAAAAAAGGAACTTTTACATATTATGGGCAATTTCAATGCAAAGCTAGGACAAGAAGTTGCAAGAATAGTAGGCAAGTTTCGAGCTAGGTGAACATTATAAAGCCAGCAATCGCCTAGTGCAATTTTGCCAGGAAAATCATCTCAACATATTGAACATGTGGTTTATACAACACAAGTGACAGTTATACACATGGGCAGCACCAAATAGACAATACTGAAATCAGATAGGCTTCACTGTATGCCAACAATCATGCTGCACCAGTTGGAAGGGTTGGGGGTGGGGGGCACTGTTTTATGGTGGTTCTCCTCCTTTCTCTATGACCGGTCGCAGTCTGTGTTGACAGGGGGGCAGAGGTCGACTCCGAGGCCCCTTGTATGTGGGGTGCCGCAAGGATCGGTCCTCTCGCCCCTTCTGTTCAACATTTATGTGAAGCCACTGGGCGAGATCATCCATGGTTTTGGGGTGAAGTACCACCAGTATGCTGATGACACCCAGCTGTACATCTCGACCTCAGACCACCCCAATGATGCCCTCGAAGTGATGTCCCGGTGCCTGGAGGCCGTACGGATCTGGATGGGGAGGAACAGACTCAGGCTCAACCCATCCAAGACCGAGTGGCTGTGGTTTCCGACATCCCGATATAGTCAGTTGGCGCCATCACTGACTATTGGGGGTGAGTCGTTGGCCCTCATGGATGGGGTTCGCAATTTGGGCATCCTCCTGGACTCACGGCTGACTTTAGAAGAGCATATGACGGCCGTGGCCAGGAGGACTTTTTATCAGGTTCGCCTGATTCGCCAGTTGCGTCCCTTTCTGGATCGGGACTCGTTACGCACGGTCACTCACACCTTTGTTACCTCATGCCTGGACTACTGCAATGTTCTCTAGATGGGGCTCCCCTTGAGGAGCACCCGGAGGCTCCAACTGGTCCAGAATGCGGCCGCGTGGGTGGTGATGGGAGCTACGTGGCGCTCCCATGTGACCCCCCTCCTGCGCGAGCTGCACTGGCTCCCAGTGGTCTTCTGGGTGTGCTTCAAGGTTTTGGTTACCACCTTTAGAGCGCTCCATGGCTCAGGACCAGGGTACTTACGAGACCGCCTTCTGCCACCAGTAGCCTCTCACCGATCAGTTCGCTCCCATAAAGAGGGGCTCCTCAGGGTGTCGTCAGCCAAACAATGTCGACTGGCGGCCCCCAGGGGGAGAGCCTTCTCTGTGGGGGCACCTGCCATCTGGAACAAGCTCCCCCCGGAGATACGGAGGATCCAAGATTTACGCACTTTCCACTGCGCCCTAAAAATGTTTTTATTCCAACAAGCTGGTCTGGCCTAACTCTCCCTTTTAAATTGGGTTTTAAATGTTTTACATAAATTAGATGTTTTAAATTTGTTTCTGAGCCCATATTATTTAATGTATTTTTAATAGCTTTTAACTTTTGTATGTTATCTGTATTTTTATCTTGGCTGTTCACCGCCCTGAGTCCCCTGGGAGTAGGGCAGTATATAAATATGATAAAATAAATAAATAAACAATGCTGGAAAGGTTCAATTGCAATAGAAGACCACAATGAAAATGTACCAAGTGACCAGCAGAAAATCAAGAACAGTTGAAAAGAATGTATAGCAGTTTGATTTACCATCATAATGACAATGACGACAGCCCCATTAATAAATAATCAAACATCTTGAAAGAAGATGCAGAACGGGCCCTGGGGAAATTGCCAAATTGGAAAGCCCCAGGTATTGATGGAATATCTGCAGAATTATTAAGACCAGTGCCACTTAATATTATCACTCCCCTGTATCAAGAGATATGGACTACATGTCAATAGCCTCAGGACTTGAAAAGATCTGGTTTTATCCCATTAATAAAGAAAGGTGATGCCAGAGATTGTGTCAACTATTGCACGTTTGCATTGATTTCTCAAGCAAGAAAGATTCTGTTAAAAATCATTAAGTAGAAGCTACAGAAGTCATTGATCAAGAGTTACCTGATGTACAAGCTGGCTTTAGAATGGGGCTCAGCACTCACAATCACATTGCCAATGTTAGATGGATTTTGGAAAAGGCATGTGAATATCAAAAGGATCTTATATGCGCTTTATTGATTACAGAAAAGCTTTTGACTGTGTAGAACAAAATAAGCTATGGACAGCTTTGCATGATCTTAATATCCCAACCCAACTGATCAGACTCATCAGATTACTGTACACTGATCAGGAGGCAACAGTGAGAACGCTTTATAGGGACTCCAATCCTGGAATCATTCAATAACTTAGTATTCTGAGTTTTGCCTATAGGAAAGGCCTTGAAATCAAATAAAATTCTAATTTAAAGTCATCAAAGACCACATCAAGGAGATTCTGGATCTTTCACTATCTTGACCTTCATTTAATGCTAATCAGTGCAAAGCTTTTCAAACTACGTTTTCCAAATCTGGGTTTTTAAGATCCCTGTAATTTTGTTAGTTCAAGACAGAATGTGATGAAATTCACAGCATTAACAGCCCATATAGTGGCATATATCTATGCTGGGATATATTTTTTTTTTGCAAAGGAAAAGGGAAAACCAATCTTTCTGTTACTGAAGGATTGATAATCTTTTCTAGATTATTTCACTCTATCTCAAGACACAGGATTTCACTTGATCTCCCTATTGATTTTCCCTCCTTTCTCCAATAAAGTTTGCAACTTCTCAGGGAGGAGAAGCTTCAAGAAATTAATTGACATTACAATGTTGGTAATGCAACAATTACCAATATAGCCAGTAGACAGACTCTATATAATGTCCGAGTGAGACATGAAAGCGGAGAAATGAAAAAGGGTTTTGAAGGAAAGGTCTGTAAGCTGCAGACTAAGGAACAAAATATAATAGAAACAGGCTTGTCAAGTTTATACAATAGGACAGCTGATACAAATTTAAAAATCACATACGACATTCATCTAAAAACTAAAAAAGACTTCTGCCGTAAATGTAACCTTTTAACTCACAAGTCCTAAAGTCCTAAAGTTGTACTTATGATGAAAAGATGGAGAGAAGGGGAAGTTACATAAATAAACAAACTGATTTAAGCTTCTGATTTAACATATGAAATGAACATGCGGTGGTTCCTTTCTGATTGTTGTTGTTTTTTAAAAAAACTGCAGCAAAAGGATATATGCCATATCCTTGGCATACCTGACATATACCGTTAAGTATTTCTCAGTGAAACTTCCATAACAATTTTCTCACTCCCTCGGTACAGAAATAGCAACATTCACTTGGTTAAGAGTCTGTTTTAGGCACCACTTTCCAGTAACCGTGCCTTTGATCACTCACGGTGGTCAACAATGAAAAGCCATGTTTAAAAAGGAAAATACTGAGGTTAAAAAACAACAATAGCAAAAGAAATACGCTTCTCTGTCCCTGCTCTTTACCTTGGCTCTGCATACTGCTATGTTTGCTGGGAGCTGGGAAAATTGTTGTAGTTCAAAAACATCACGGACTGCCCAATGACTCATTTTATTTTCAGCTTTGCTTGGGCCAACCACATGTTGGTTTGAATGAACATATGGAACTTCAGCAACATTATCTGATAATTGAAACAGAATACAGAAATTATTAAGATTGCAATATGATTGACTAACTTGTAGATGGATGTTCTGTTAAAATTAAGTTCCTCACAAAATCTCAAGGTTAATTGTCATTACTATGGATTCAGAAATTCTAAATATCCTAGTTAGCTGATGGTACATTTTAATCTCTAACTTGAAATATTTAGCAATTTGAAAAAAAAGTAAACTTTATCTTTCATTAGTAAAGAAAAACATTTTGTTTCCCTTGTAGTAAGCTTAATTTATAATAATTTCATGGATATGGCCATGATGTTGTTCTGGGACAATAGTAAGTGTCTTCTTTCAGGTGTTTTCTTTTTTAATTTTCCACTTGTCTTTCTGGGTGGTCTTCAACTTTATCCATCTTGCTTAGCTTTTCTGAAAGGGAACTAGATAATGCCATCTGTTCCAACATTAATTATAATTATTGTTAAATATTGCATTCTAATCATTATTAATGGGGCTGATGCATAATGTAATAAAATACAACTTAAAAAAATACAAATTACTGAAAACATTTAAAAATTCTTATAATACCCAATTTTAATTTAGCCAGATTGCATTTACATTAACCAATTAAAATTATTTCTGCTTGATCAGCATCAATGATTACAGAAAAGAACTAACAACTGTATTCTATGCAATCCACAAACACCAACAACAATCTATACTCAGATTAACTATTTTAGAGGTTATTATTAATTATATTTAATAACCACTGAATCCGTAGGGCTATTTACAAGAAACATGCCAACGTTACAGAATAAAGAATAGAATATATTAACAAAACCAGACTACAAGAAAACTAAGGCAGAATGAAGACCCAAAACACCCCTTTGAAGAGCTTTATTTGGACCAGTTTCTCAAAGGTATTGGTGACAGCCAATCAGATGCTAGTGAGAGGCCATTCCAAGGATTTGATGCCAAACATTCCACTGGCTTTTACTACTGGTTTAGCAGAAATTATGCAAGCCCACATAATATTAGTTCATAAGAACAACACCTAATATGTTTTGCTGACTTTGTAGAGAAGGTATTATGCTGGACCTCATGAATAGTATGTAATACGTGGCATGTAAATATTTACAATAAATATGTCATGTTTAATGTGTTGCAAATTCCTAAATGATCTCCACCAGTAGCTTCTTGTGAAAGTTATATAACATTACCAACAAGATCAAATCTTGAAGAATAATTTGTTATCAGTGACCAATGGCTCAACATTGCCTTCTGATCTCTCTGCTCTCCAAAGAATGGAATCATACAAAGCTGACCCCTCCGAAGCAACAAAAGACACTATGTTGATGACATTGGGCATCTTACTTTTTAAGCAATATAACAGAGATGTAACCCCTGCTTAGAAAGAATTTATCATCTCAAGGAGAACATCTAAGGAAGAACTGAAGATCTAATGTAAAACATGAACAACAGAAAAGAAGAAAATAGCAATAGCACTTAGACTTATATACTGCTTCACAGTGCTTTACAGCCATCTCTAAGTATTTTAGAGTCAGCATATTGCCCTCAACAATCCTGGTCCTCATTTTACCAACCTCGGAAGGATGGAAGGCTGAGTCTACCTGAGTCAAAATGGTAATTTATAAAGAAACAAATTCTTTGTGAAATAAATATAATTACCAAAAAGTCCATCCAGTGATCCTGTTTTTTGTCCTTGGCCTGAGGGTGACTCTTTGCTTACAGAAGACTGCAATCTGCTAGAATTACTTTGTGTTCTCAATGTCATAGATGGATTATTGAAATGTGGTGAGAATCTGGACATCATTTGAATTCCACTCCTATTGCCCTTTAGTGTTAGTTTTTTTTTATTAGTGTTAACCTTCTTAATAACTGGAAAATGTTCTTCTTCTGATGAATATTCCTCTATAATCTGAGAATCAGCATTGCTTTCTTTCCTACTTGGACTGCTTCTATGAACAACAGTTTTAGAAGACTTATTTCTTTCCTTGTTCTGGAATTGTTTTTGTTTCATAGTACTGGTTAATTTCTGCTTTCCTGAAATGGACATCTCAATATCTTCAGATTCATCGCTAACATAACTTACTTCATTCCTAGCTGTTATCTTTCCAATATTTTCAAATGGTTTTATTTTACTGAAAGGCAAAACATTTCCATAACTCTCCTCGGAAGTCAAATGTTTTTGCAATGGTGTAAGTAAATGCATTTTTTCTGCAGCTAAAATGTCACAGTTTTTGTCTGTCTCTTGAAATCTTTTAATAGATTCCTGACCATTAGGAAATTGGGAAGGAAAGATAATATCATTTTCACTTGAGCTGTCTTCAATGTCCATAACTCTTCCATCTTTATTTGAATTATACATGTTTTTACATTGATCCTTTTCTTCTTCAGAGGATGGTAAAACAGGATAAGTCCTATTTGCTATTTCACCATGTTTCTCTTGTCTCTCCGTACTTATTTTTGAGACCAAGGTTTTCTTACATCCTGAAACATTCCTGCCTTCAATTTTCACAGAACCATCATTCTGGGCCTTTCCTTTGGATTGCTCTCTTATAATTCTGTGATCAGCATTTTCATCAACAGACATCCCAATGCAACCGCCATCTTCGGCTGTTCTAGTTTTCTTTTCTAGAAGCTTAGGAAATCCACACTGCAGTAAATTCAGTTGTCCCTCTGCAACTTTGTCATGTTTTGCTTGGTAATTTCTCTTTCTTATTCCTTGGACCTTAGACTTTTTCTCATGCTCCTCATCACTGAAGTCACTGGAACACTCAAGTCCTTCATTTTCTAATGGTTTTGTATCTTGAGCTTCATAATCGCATTCTATTTCCTGTATAAAAGAAGCCACTAGTTTAAAATGTTTCATTAAATATCACTCATAATAATCAGCCCTTAAAAACTACATTGCTGTCATAAAAGTAAGTGTCAGTGTTTAAAAGCCATACCATGATTTTTAAGATAAGGTGAGATCTACCCTGGCTATCAGCTCTTGGGCTGGTTTTGTAGATCAGTGATGAAGAGGGGTTATTTTTCTAATTTCTCTTTTCACATGTAGCTCCCTGAAAAAATGACTTCAAGAGTTGGGAGATACAGTGAAATATGTTGGCAGTTTCACAGGGAGATGGAGAGAAAAGCGACAGTATCAAAAACAGACTTCTCTCATTTTCTTTGACAGGATGTCTTGTGTTCATTGACTATGCCTGCATTCAGCCTGCACTTATATTAAGCAGATATGGACTGTTGTGGAAAAGAAAATCCTTCGAAACTATTCAAATTCTTGGGATTTGAATCCCCAAAAAGCTACCTATTATTTACTGACTAAGACGAAAATCTTCATAGCTTCCACTATCTAATCTTTCAAGAATTTTTCTTTTTTGTTTTTGTGCAAAACTATTATCCAAATCAAAGATACCGTATTTTTCGGAGTATAAGACGCACCGGAATATAAGACGCACCTACCTTTTTTGGTGAGGAAAAGAAGAAAAAGAAATCTCCCTCTGTCTCTGCGCAATTTTGCCTTGTTACAGCAAACAGCCTGCTTTACTTTCATTTTCGTTTTCAGCATAGGTCGATTAGCACAAGGGGAAAAAAAATCTGCTCCAGCAAATTAACCTCTTTGCAGCAAGCAGCAGAGCCCTGCACAAAACAGCTGAGAGCAAATCAGCTGAGAGTTGGGAGGCCGATCAAATCAACTTGTGCTAATTAGGCTGTGCTGAAGCTGAAAGGAGCTGTTTTTTCTTGCTGTTTGCTTGCAAGGAGGTAACTGCTGCGAGGCAGAGGCCAAAGGGTGGGGGCCAATGGGTGGGCAGGGCTACATTCGGTGTATAAGACGCACCTAAATTTCACCCCCTTTTAGGGGGAAAAAAGGTGCATCTTATACTCCGAAAAATACAGTATGTAGATTGGCATGTGTAGCTCAATAAGAAAACAAAGCCTATTCCATTCAACAAGTGTTGTAACTAATACATATGGTATTAGAAGTTCATTTTAATTAATTTTAAGGAGATATATTGCAGAAATAGTGGAATATATGGTATAAATATTTTAATGCACTTATTTAACTAGTCTCCACATTCTCTATATTATGGTATATTATGATGGTACAGTTGCTACGTATACTTATCATACCTTGTTTATCAGCTGTACTAGGCTTCCTCTTAGAATGAAGCATTTGAATATAACAAAATATAAACAATTCCCTTGACTCCAAATATAAACAACATGAACTCTAAAGTCAAGGGAATTACTTCAGATAAACTTTGCAAATGTTCTCATGGTACAGCTCTTGAAAGCTGTTATTATTTCTAATAGGAATCATATATCAGACCCTCTATATTTCATGGAACTACTTGTGCAACTTGCTGCCAGTATATCATTATGAATTCTCACTTCTATTACTAGACTGAACATTCTGGATTCTGAATTTTAGTAGTGGGGGAAAATATTCTCCTGCTCTTGAATTGAAGCATAATAATGATATTAAGACACTAAAAGACAAAAAACCAAATGTACAGTTTATTACACTAGCTCCATAATTACATTAAAAGCTTCACCCCTTGTTATTTAACTTTTAAGAACCATCTTAACTGGCTGTACATTAATAAATGTTTTGTTATAAGATGTCTCTGTATTAGCTAGTGCCACTTAAGTTGTGCTCTACAGTGCCATTTAACACTGATCATATCTATTCAGCATTACCTTTTCATGAACCAGATTCAAAACCTGTCAAAGAAACTGGAAAATATACTTTGTATATTATAGTGCAGGCAAAAAGTATTGAATTCAGAATATCAATGGCCTCACATTCCTAATACTTCTTTATAATTCTTCTTATTTTCTTCAGATTTTATTTGTAGAAGCAAATGTTATAAATCACATTTACAAAAACATTAAACAACATGTTTCATGATATTATTATTTATTATTTCTACCTCATGAGGCCGGGATCCCTCTTTCAACCACATAGCAGTTGTCATGACACCAGCTTCTACTTGACCTTCTCTCTATAAAACAGCGAAACAATTTTAAATACGTCAATCCCTGATTCTGACTATGTCACTAAATTGTATACTAATAGTATAAACATTCTATTTCCTATGTAAGAAATCTGACTTCAATTTGCGCTCAAGAAATGGGAATAGGGAATATCAATTGGCACATTTACTAAGGTCTGAAAAGACTGTCAAAGTACCGGCTCAATATAGAGGAACTTCCTAAGTTTTTTAATTTCAATGTTTGATGTAAGAATAAATACCCACAGCTCTAAGGAATATAACCCACCCAAAATAGAAATCTGGCAGAAATAAAACAAGGGGATATGTAATACAATGTCCCAGAAGAGAGGCTGATTGAGTGGCTGACATCCTGAGCAAAAAAATAAACAAATCATAAAGATGAAGATAAAGATAAAATGTGAATTATGTATTCACATTTGCCAGTAGGGTAAATCTGTACATAGTTAAAATTAAGTGAATAGAAAAAATGCTATTGTAATAAACTGGACTATTTTCATGCAATGAAAATTTGTGATTTTATTATAGTGAATATTCTTTTGAATTTTCTAATTAGTTATTATTCAGTGAAATAAAAAACTAATAGGGTGGGTAAATCAAAATATTCAGAAAGCTCAAATAAATGTACAGCACCTCTAGAATCTCTTTTGTAAGACAGGATCCATGGTCTTGAAGTCTGAAAAGATTACGAATCCCAAAAAGTTCTCCTTGATGCTCTCTGGATCCTTGAACTGCCTTGAAATATCGCTTGGCATTTTTACTTCCAATCGCTACACAATGCAGTTGCTAAAACAGAGCAACACACGTTTCAAATGTACATGCCAGTAATGTAGCAGAATTTCCAAACATGAACAGTACAGGTTTATGGAAAGCAAGCAGAATGTCCAACAAAGAAATAATGTATTTTTATTTTCCACGGTGGATGTGGTATTGTTCTGCCACATTAACATATCACACAGGACAGACATGATCTTTCCTATTATTTTATATAACATATGAAATTAATAAATCTATTAAAAACCTGTTACAAAGACATACTGTTCAGGGCATCATTATCATCATCACCATCTTCATCCCTGCAATAATTCATTAGCTAGAATAGCAAATGATATTAACATACTAGATAAAGCTCACCTGCTTACTCTCAAGTAAGTATTATTTGAGCTAGGTCACAGAAAGGCCATGAAATTGGTCCATATGTACTATCATCCAAGTTTCACTTTGGCTAGACTCTAGAGCAAACTCGCAGGCCACAGGCCGGATGCATCATGTGCTGGCCATGCCCACGCCTGGTTTAGTGAATGGGAAAAAAAGTCACGATATGTCACGTGATGATGTGACGACACAAGTTTGACAGCCCTGGGCTAAAGCAATAGCCCACTTCTTCCTAATCACTCTGCTTCTGAATTAAGGTGCTCTGTTGGGAGGAATAGCTTTGTAAAGGGAGCATGTGAAACCGATGAATCATACATTGCCTGCCTCTAATATAAGACAGCAAAGACACCATCTCTACTATACATTTTACTGAAGTCCAACTTCAACAATTGCATCTAAAATATACTGCATAAATATGGAAATATTTAGATTGGTCGTCAGCCAAAATCTAAGTAACATAGCATAATCTTATCCAGTAGAATGTATTAAGGTAACACAACTTTAAATTTCTCAAATTATTCTCCTTCCACCATGTAAAGTGGGAGCACTGAGGATCACTTAAGAGCTTTATATTTCACAAATTCAAATATTGCGTAGATTCTAGATATATGAACTTCTGTGAAGGTGATCTTCTTTCCCAGTCCTGAATCCTAGTGAGCACAATAGTACTCATTTCTATGGATAGTATTCTCCGTTTTCTTTTCTGTGGTTTGCGCTGGAAACTACCTCTAGCAGCCTCTTGCCCTCCAGCTGTGATGGATTATACTATTTGGAGATGATGAGAGTTGAAATCCAGCATAGCTGGAGGATATCAGAAGTCTGATTTAGAAAGATCAAAATTCAGACTGCGTGAATCACATTTATGGTTGAGGCATGGAATTTTAGGATGTCAGCTAAGGAGCAGAAAAGGAACTGGAATACAGAATAAGGGAAAGAAGGAATAGACACCCTTAAATCTTTAATAGTTAACAGTAAATATCCTAGATGAGAGATGTCAGCAGTGAGATCAAGTAATCCCTACCTGCACTTTACAAGAATATTTCAGAAGAAGCAAAATAACTTCTTCCTCTTCCTTTTATTCTACAGATAAATGAAACATTCAAGATGTGCATTGACCAAGCACTATAAAGCGCTGCAGGAAAAAAAATCTTTTGGATTTTTACAGACCTCAGTCTGAACATTCCCTGAGTTTTGTGACACTTATCTGCTGAAGAATGTTGAGATTTAAGTTTCCAAAAACTCTTGTGCCACTTTGGCTGTCCCAACAAATATGTTGTGATTGTGGGTATAGTAATAAAATAAATTTTGATTCCCCCCTCCCCCTCCCCCCCATTAAATGCATTTGGGTGAATGGCAGAGTTCCTTTTCCTTAATAATATCCAGCGCAGGAATGCTTAATTTTATGAATCAGAATTAAATTAATCCAAAAGCTATAAAACCAAGCCAAAGATTACTGAGTTGTATTTGATTGATTTCCCCTCCCCAACAAACAGGGCAAGTCATAGCAATTTATTAAGAAACCAATATGACTGAAAATATAATGAAAACTTTTACCTGTTTGTAAATCTGTCGTAAGTACATCATCTCTTCCACAGTCCCCAAAGAAATTAGCCGAAATACTTTCACATTTCTACGCTGGCCAATTCTGTATGCTCTGCAAAATCATTATTTTCAAGATCAAAATAAAGATGAACCTCCCAACCATAGAAAGAAAACTTTTTAACAATTTAACAACTAGAATGTACCTGTCAATGGCTTGCAGATCATTAGCTGGATTCCATGTTGGATCGAACAGTATAACAATATTAGCACCAACAAAATTAAGACCCAATCCACCAGCCCTTAATAATAAGGAAAAGACATGTAAAGGGTAAGGAAGAAATACAAGAGTACAAAACAATATATAGTACTCCTGCTCTAATTATTTTCCTCTTTACAAATTAATCACAATTTCAAAATTATCAGCAATTAAAGTATGGCTACAAAACAAAATTAAACAAAAATACAATGTAGATCTTGTTTATAGACAAACTCACCGCAGTTCCATAGTCAATCAAGATTTCCCTAGAACCATTTGAGTGTACTAGTGATACCTAATTACTTACATAATTCACATCCTGATGGCAGAACCTTTTTACAGTAGCATAATAACTTTAAGATATATAACTTGCCCAACAACATTCTTTGCCCATTTATGTGGAGAAGACTTAACATTTATATTAAATATATTACTCTATTTAAAGAAAAAGTATTATACCACATAGTTAATCAAATCTACTATTCTTCCATTTGATACCAGGAGATGTTATCCATGCTCATTTTGGTTACCAATATTAATTCAAGAAATAAAATTATCTTAATCTTCTATTTTTCATACAATGCTTCCTTTCCATCATTTTTAAATTAGGCAAAAACAGACCACATAAGCAATTATGGTGCATGATAATTTTACATTAAACTACTTAGCAATGACATAGGGAAGGTATCAGAACGAGTGGCAGTGATGCACTTAAAGGAGAACTGGATTTTCATTACCTGTTTCATAGAATCTTCATTTTTTTGTAAGTATCTCTACAAGTAAGTTTATTGTTGTTGACAAATCTTATTGACACATTTAGATACCTTACAATCTTTAGTGCAGAAACTGGAAATCAAATTGCATGTGTCAATGTAACATTACCATGTGATAGGTTTTCCTTTTTAAAAATCAGAACAGCATACTGTTTTTTTCTTTACAAATGTTTTGAAGCAATAGAATTTCTGAGTAAATCTAGAAGAACATATTTAAAATAGTTTATAAAAACTTTATAAAAACACATAACAGTGTTTTTAGCCTTTGGCCCATATCTTTTAGTTGAAAAATCTTGTTATGCTTTAATGGGCAAAAAAGGATTACTCTTCTTACTAAAGGTTTCCTCTCATAATTTCATGCTCTCAAAAAAGTAATGTCAAAATTATAAATAGATAGCAGCAGAAATCTCTTACAGACTTGAATCGCTGATAGACTTAGTATGAGCTTTTGCAAAAACAGTGGTTACATTTCCTGATATACTACATTATAATAGCTATGTTCTAAAGTCTGAAGCTACTAAGTATTTGATTTAGGAAATCAAAATCATCAGTGAACTAAAAAGCAATTTGATTATTCATGTGTGTTTGCTTTGTCTTGAAGCTAAAACGTCTGTCCTTACTAGAAGATTGAAGCAGAGTGTAAACTGGAGTCAGAGAAGTAGTTGGTTTCGCACACAAACCTTGTCTGAAATAAATCAGCATTAAAACTACTGATCACAGAAAACAGGAGATAGAGACAAGACCAGAAGTAGAAGAGAAAATTGCTTTTGGAAACTGCTTATCTATCATACTACAGAACCATTTGCTGCACTACAACTCTCAGTATCCCTCATCATTGAACATCAGACTAGAACTGTTAGTATATGTAGTTCAGCAGCTTCTAGTACAGGGGTCCACATCCCACTACCAGGCGGCAGCCTGTTTGAAACTTCACTCATGCAAGCAGTGGGGGGAGCACCTGCCACTCGCACAAATGGTACTTTGCTGGCTTGAGTGCACGCACCTGCCACTCACATGGAATCCTCCCATCCTCTCCCTCCCCTGGGCCGGACCATCAAACCAGAAAGGTTGGGGACCGCTATTCTAGTAGATCCAGGTTCTTTATATTTAGCTCTTATTTGATGTAGTTTGGTTTTCCATATGTTCTGCGTGCGGTATCACAGAAATATAAATTCAGCATTATATTGCAAGAGAAATACTGTATTATGCACTAAAACAGTTAATTGCCCTACATTAATATAGTAATACCTGTAGTTTGTCTTAATTCTTTGATTTTGTGTATTTATCAACTTTTCTATTGGCTTCATTCAAACAGTCTAAGTGTGTAAATTATTTTGATTCTAATTTGTGTTTTTATCTACCTGTCTATTGGCTTCATTTAAACACAGTGTAAGATAATACCCTTTCAAAAATTGTGCATAGTTATTTTGAGCCTAAAGCCAATATAAAACTCTTATTTAGTTAACAATATTCATCACTGCTTTCAGATATCAGATTAAACCCGGGAAGGGAGAAGAGTAAAAAGCATGATAATACATAAGCACTTGATTCATTTCTAACTTCTACCCTCAGAGTTTTGAGTGATGAAGTCTACTTCCCAGTTTTATAGTAGCCGACAGTAATGTTATTACTTCTTCCCAAGGAGGTGACAAATGCAAGATCACTCAAGAGTGTAATAAATTTGCAATACATTTCTATCTAGACAGAAGCAGACATGGTGTTCTCTTACATTGTAGAAACCAGGCAAATGTTAACTTCTTCTGTGCTGTTGAATTCTTTTACTATTTTGACTCTGTCCTCTGCCTTTGTATTGCCATCGAGTCTTCTGTAATCTAGCCCAGATGCCATGCAATATTGTTCCAGAACATCAAGTAACTAATGGAAAAAGCAGTAATTAAACAGTTAAAAAACAACTACCAGTTCCTATTAGTCCAGTTTTTTTTTTTAAATCATCATTCCAAAATTATACATACTGGCTTAAAAGAAACATTTCTCATTTCCATTGTCTGTATTTATTATATTAGTATTAAATTTAATTTTTCCCACATTCTAGCACGATACAATAATGTTGCAATTTAATACAGAAACATCACATATGTTTACATCAGAATTTGTACAAACCAGACAATTATGTGTGGAATTTCTACTTTGCAGCATTTGGGACTTATGGCATGGCTATTACTATTACAATCTTGATTGCTATGTCATCAGTCCCAAAAATGGCAAAGCAGGAATTCCACGCATCAAAACCAAAGTTAGAAGCACAATCTTATATATATGGTTTAGAAAAAAATTTCCCGGGGTTCAATAGGGATTATTTCCAAGGAAACAACCATTAACTTTTATATTTAACAAGTGATTCACGTATTATTTACTTTTCTTGTAGAAAAATGCTCAGTTTAGGAAATGTATTATATCTACATTTATTTATTTATTTTATTTTATTTTAAATTTATATACCGCCCTTCTCCCTGAGGACTCAAGGCGGTGTATAGCCAGAATTAAAAAACATGAAATACAAATATTAAAAACAATTAAAATATATATAAATTTGGCACAAAATTAAAAATACAAACCAATTAAAACATTTAAAATTTCTTCTTAAACCAGCCCGGCTTGCTGGAAAAAGTGGGTTTTAAGGGCACGGCGGAAGGCGCTAAGGTCTTGGATTCTCCTTATCTCTGGGGGCAACTGATTCCATAATATGATGATCCTCATATTATGATATACACTAATTGTTTTTATTGCATGAACCAAGGAGTGTAAGGAGAGCCTTGTTGAATTAAAGCCAAAGTCTCATAAATCCAGCATCCACAATGCACAGGGACCAACAATATAATATACTGGGGATCTCAAAAACACAAACAGAAGTATAATCTACTTTAATACCCTCTGGCAGTTGAAGATATTCTGCATGTTATTCAGGGGATGTATGCAGACGTAGTAAACTTTGCTGGCTCTATCCTTCACAAGTCTAAATTGGTGCTCCTTTATATTTGATGTTAATGCATTCCACATTTTTAATATCTACTTTGTATTTTCTTTTCTTGGTTTCAAATCTGAATTATTTTCTATGAATGCTCCTAAATTTTAGTGTTTTGGGAGAAGGAGGGAGGAAATCACATATGCTCATTTGGGGAGCATTTCCCAAAGAATAGATTTGTTGTTATTAGAGTAGAAATGTATGATGCAATTTAAAAGGTTTTCTCCTGTAAAGAATTATAACATTTGAAGATGCTTTGTTCTCTATTGCTCCCTGCATAGTCATTTCAAGCTAGAAAACAGTAATGGATGAAAGATGCTAATAACATCCCGAGCCTTACATTAAGATGACATTGCTTACCTTTGTTGAAAAAGAAAAAAGAAGTACTTTATCTTTGTTTTTCCTGAAATGATTTAAAAGTTTCTGAAGGACCTGGAAGTGAACAATGGAAAATAACATTGACTAAATCTCACCCCAAATGTTTTACCATATCTATTTTACATAATATGATCTCTTTACTTTGGTCTTTAAATAAAAATACAGATAAAACAGAATCAATAAATATCACAGAAAAACAGCCTTATATCTAGAACATACGAGAACAGGAACTATAGAGGTAAAAGATGGTTAAATAAAGCCATAAAACTGCTATAAAATTGAAAACTGCATATAATGCATGGATAAAACATAGTAAGTTGATAGTGTGCTGTATGCAACCTACAAAAAAAGAAATGAATTAAAAATTAAGTTGTGGCAACAGAAGCTACCCAACCAAAATCTCTGGAAATAATATACCAGCAGTATAATAGCATATGCCAAGTCTGTCTAGACTTGATGATCAATTCCTGATAATTTTTGCACAATTCTGCCAAGAATTTGGCAATATTATGGGTTGAGTCAGAGATTTGTATGGAGATCTAGAATTGCTCTGTAAGTTTATAACCTAGTGAATAGTTTGAGAAGAAGGGTACTCTGGGCATCTATCTAAAATGAGCAGTGCAGGAAGATGTGCTTGATAGTTCCAATTGCCCAGCATTCCAAGGGCAAACTTATTGAAAGAAGGTCTTCCTGTGTCTCCCATCTATCACAACAGTGACGGCACTGCAGCAAACCAAAGTAAAGATCCTTGTGTTATTAGGGCTCTCTAGCTGTTTAAGGCAGGGATTCCAACCTGTGAGTCGCGGCCCACTACCCACAACCTATTGGCCACTGGGCCGCTTGAGTGGCTGGCCTGTGCACATGCCTGTGCGTGTGCGCACTCACCCCCACTCACAGTAGCATCACTGCATCACACGGGCACCAGCGTCACCGCAAGCGTTCTGTAGGCACGCTCACGGCCCTGTTTGTGTCACTCGCCCGCAGCCCTGTTTGCATGGCACATGCGCTCACTCACCTAGTCACCTGACCCTTCCTACTCCAGGCCGCCAATCCAGGTTGGGAACTCTGGTTTAAGATATGCAACTAATATTGCTCTATTCCATAGGTGTCAAACTTACGGCATCACATCGCCACAGGGGATGTTTCGTGATGTTTTTTCCCTTCACGAAGCTGGGGTGGGCGTGACCTGCATGTGAGGCATTCGGCCCATGGGCCACCAGTTTGACATCCCTGCTATACCATAGGTTTTCTATGGTGGGCAAGTTTAGAGTTTAGCTTGAATCAGTTTGGTAGTACGTCCCTCCCATCATACACTGCTGACAGAGCAAAGAAGTGGAAGAGTAGAGTCCAAGTGTGGGAGGGGGATTAATTTACAAAATGGTTAGATAAAGGAGTTTCATCATGACTTTTCTTCAGACAGTGTAAGGAGTGCAGGTCTGAAGAACCTGTATTTTGAGTATAATAAATGTTAAGTAGTAATAGTATATTTCTCGGTGTTTGGGAGATGATAGTTGCTGTGGGCTTCCTGGAGCCAGAAGCATGAAAGATCACACTTAAAAGCATAAGATTTACTCAACTTTGTTCCCTTTATATGTCACAAGTACATGTCAGAAGTGTGCCTTTGATCTCCTGGCAAAGGCCATAAACTTGGTTTTATGAAAGCTTATTTCCAGATGATCCTTTCTTCAATATTGAGCAAAGCCAACGCCCCCCCACCCAATGTTCTTTTGAGTCCTACAGGGGACCTAGAAAGAATCATCATTTCATCCATCCATGTTCTTTGACTGGGGGGAGGACGATGCAGAGGGAGGGGAATAGGAGACCCAGCACAGTGTTTATGAGAAATTTAACAGAAGCTCTGCTCAACCTTTAGGTTGTAATAATGTTTGATTAATGACTTTGGAGTTTGCATTTGACTTTTAGGGACATACCATTGTGGAGATGTGAATAAGAGATAGTAAGCACTAATCAATCACAGAAGCTTCCAGTTTCTCCCACAAATTGGCTCAAGAAAGAGGGTGAAATGTAGACTTAAGAGCTATAAAGGCTGCCTACAGAGAAAAGACTCTGAAAGGAGTGTTTTTCAATTAAATGCTGGAGCACTAGGCAGTAGTCAAAGATACATCAAAGCTTTTGGAACCAGCCTTTTCTGCCACTAGGTTTTTCTTGTTCATGTCCCTTAGATTACAGTACAGATGGCTGGTGCAGAGTTTGCTGGTGCTAAGCAAATTAATGGGTCTAGAGTTTGCTAGGCATTCTTTCTTTTTAAAAGTAGGAAAAATAGCTGCTAGCCTCTTTTTTAAGGGGACAATCATACTTATTGAGAAGATCAAAATGGAAACCCTCTGCATTGAGTTATTTTTAGTTAACTCAGGAGGGATTGAATCACCACCAGGAACCTTCCCATAAATTTTATCTTACAAATTTTCAAAGCTGGAACTAACAATAGCCACTAAAATGGATCGACAATCTATTCAACTTCTCCTGAACTTCAGAAATAAGATGCAATTGTTGGGAAAACTCTCAATTAAAATCCTAAGGAGGGGTTTTATTTTTAAGAGTCAAACGACGATATCTGATCCTGGACAGATCAGAGATAATTGGAGTGATTTGTGGTAGATTAAAAAACCTAATAAGAAAATCGCAATAACAGATTTTTAACAGAGGGCCTTGACATTAACTTTGCAGTTGTTTAATCTGTTAACCATTTATTTTTATGGATGGATAGATGGATGGATGATATATATAGATATACAGATGATATAGACAGATATAGATAGATATGACAGATCAATTGGGGTGCAAATAGGTACAGAAATTTATAAAGTTTGGATCTGTTTTGCAAGGAGGAAGCTCTCAGCTCTTTTTCCCAAACAATACGGAAACAGCAAGAAAACACAACAGGACACATCCAACTGGGTTAGTGATGCTGGTTTAATGCTGCTGTTAGCCCCGAGAAAACACCGAGCTCCAAACGTTTTAAAGTTGGCGCTACGAGCGTTCGCCTCGTAGCGCCTTTTATTATGCCACTTCACCCCACCCTCATTGGCCGAGTGGACGTCCTCCAGCTGGGGAGCGCTTCTTTGGGCACCGCCCCTCCTCTGGGTCAGCATAACAGCCTCTATTGACATCGTCAGCGCCTCGGAGGTCAGTTGCCACACCTCCATCACGTATCCATCCCACCTGCATCCGCAAAAGGTCCTCCATCACCAGCATAGCAGCAACCACCCCCCGGTTTCTATCCCTGACGCACCGCGGTCCCAGAACCGTCCGCCTATACCCAGTGCCACCACCACCACCATGAACAGCTGCTTTTCCCAGCACATCATGTCGTTTCGTATCCTCCACTGTTCCTCCTTCCCGTCCCTGCATTGTCAAGCAATATGTCGGGTTCAACAGGCAGCTCCCCTTTACCAAGGGCTCCTCTGTAAGATATAAAGTAGATGTGTTAATAGCAGCTCTTGGCTTTAGTGGGTTCTTTCTATGTTGGCATTAACATCTCCCGCGAGTACCCAGGAAGCCTCTTCATAGGGATACCCTTTCCATCTTACTAGGTATTGGAGTCTTCCTCTGTGAACCCTATAGTCCAGTATGTCATCTACTTCGTATTGCTCATCCCTTACCAGACCAGGGAGGGTTTGGGTATGTCTGACTGCAGTTACCAGTTTGAGCAGACTACTATGGAAAACTGGATGGATCCTGCCCAGGAGTGGTGGAAGTTTTAGAGCAAATGTGAAAGGGTTAATGACTTTGCTCAACGGAAAGGGACCCAAATATTTTGGTCCCAGTTTCTGGTTGGCCACTCATAATTTTATGTACTTAGTGGAAAGGTATACCATATCCCCCACCTTGAATGGTTCTAGTTTTGTTCGTTTCCTATCCGCTTGGCACTTATATTCTGCTGCCGCTTTGTCTAGCGCTGTTCTGATGTGTGGCCATAATGTTTTTATTTTTTCGGCCCATTCGCTGGGGATCACCCCTGTATCAGGTGATTCCAGTTCAGGGATAGCAACGAAATCCCGTCCTGACACTATCTGGAATGGGGCAAACCCAGTACTATGCTGTATTGCATTATTATATGCCACTTCAGCGAATGGCAATAGGGTCAACCAATCTGTTTGTTGATAGGAGATATAACTTCTTAGATGGCATTCCACCATAGCATTGGCTCTCTCAGTCGCACCGTTAATGCTAGGGTGGAATGCTGAACTAAATCCCTACGTCGACCCTATAGCCTGTATGAAATTCCTCCAGAATCTTGCCATGAATTGCACCCCCCTGTCTGAGATAATCCTGCGAGGCACCCCGTGTAAGCAGTAAACGTGTTGGATGAAAAGGCTGGACAGTTTTCGGGCTGATGGTAGCCTGCTACACGGTATAAAATGGGCTTGCTTAGAAAAGAGATCGATGACAGTCCATATTACTGTATTGCTATTGCTTTCTGGGAGTTCAACGATAAAATCCATGGCTATTTTGTCCCACGGTTTACTGGAGCTAGCCATGGATTGCAACAGCCCAAGTGGTTTTCCTGGTCTCAATTTGGATTTGGCGCATACAGGAAAACTGTTTATATATTCCTCTATGTCAATCCGCATATGCGGCCACCAGAACTGTCATCATGTTAGATGCAGGGTTTTGAAAAACCCGAAGTGTCCGGCTGCTTTAACGTCATGGCACTGTTGTAGAACTGCCTTACGTAGTTCTATCGGGATGTATAATTTATCACCCTTCCATACCAATCCGTCTCTATGAGTAAATAGATGCCTATTGTCCTATACCCATACGTCTGTTTTCAGGGCACTGTGGAGTCCTTCCTCCCACCCGGTAGGTGTATCAGACGTGGCTAACGTCCTCCCTATTGGATGTTCGTTGGGTATCATGGCTTGTACCACCTCATCCCGCTTACTATGTGGCATACAGGATAGGGCGTCAGCCAGAAAGTTCTTTCCCACTGGTACATATTTCAGTACAAAATTAAATCGTTGAAAATATTGGGCCCAATGCACTTGTTTGGGCGAGAGCTTCCTGGGGGTTTGTAGTGCTATCAGATTCCTGTGATCCATCCAGACTTTGAATCGCTCCCTCGCCCCCTCCAATATGTGTCACGTGAGGAGGGCCCAACGGACTGCGAATGCCTCTTTTTCCCATATAGCCCACCCTCTCTCAGTGGGGGTAAATTTTTTAGATGTATGGCTGTAATTGGACGTGTTCGTTGCTTTGCAAGAGTACCGCCCCAATGGCCACATCGCTTGCGTCCGCTTGCACTATAAACGGCTTTTGCTGGTTAGGGTGTTGAAGTATGGACTCCTGAGCGAATAGAGCTTTCAAAGCGTCGAAAGCCTTCTGACAGTCCGAAGTCCATACTATACGTTGGCTCGGCTTTACTTTTATGATATTCCTTTTGTGCGGAGGAGGTTGGTAAGGGGTAATGCTATCTGAACGAATGCCGGGATAAATTGTCTATAAAAATTGGCAAAACCGAGGAAACTCTGTAATTGTTTCCTTGTCGCCAGAGCCTGCCATTCCAAAACCGTAGTGATTTTATTGGGGTCCATTCCCAACACCTTTTTAGAGATTCTATACCCCAGGTAATCCAACTCAGTGCGGTGGAATTTGCATTTCGAGACCTTGACAAATAGTTTGGCCTCTAGGAGTCTCCCTAACACCTGGTACCTCCATGGTATCAGTATAAATGAGGATATCATCAAGATATACCAACACCCCCCAATACAAGTGCACATGCAGTACTTCATTAATCAGTTGCATGAACACCGCCGGGGCTCCCTGCAAACCGAACGGCATGACCTGGAACTTGTAACTGCCGAGTGGGCAATTAAAAGTGGTCTTCCATTTGTCACCTGGTTTAATGCGAATGCGGTAGTACACCTCCCGCAGATCTAGTTTTGTGAACATCCGGCCTATGGACAAGGTAGCCAATAAATCTTTTATCAGCGGTAAGGGGTAAAAAGGTTCTATGCTCACAGCGTTCAAAGCACTAAAATCAACAGAGGAACAGGCCCCCGTCCTTTTTCTCCCTGAAAAGGACTGGGGCAGCCATATGTGCCCTGCTAGGTTTGATAAACCCTCTGGCCAGATTTTGACCTATATATCTGCATAGTTCCTTCAGTTCTTTTGGGGTCATTGAATACATATGGGGCTTGGGTAATGTAGCCCCGGGTATTAGTTCTATAGCACAATCTATTGTACGATGTGGCGGTAAAGAATCACATTCTACTTCACTGAAGACCTCTGCTACGTCTGCATATATATCTGGGACCCCTGGTACTAAAGGTTTAGTATTCCGCAAAGGTTGTGTTGGGCGAACATCATCTACCCTTTAACGACATCTTTTGCAACCGGTTCAGGACGGAGCTCAAGACTCAGTTTCCTGTATCCCCCCTCCCACCATATGGTGGGTTGCCATTTATCCAACCAGGCTAATCCCAGAATGATGGGTTCTATCATCACATCCACCACCACAAACCGAAGATATTCCCAATATTCTCCTACTTCCAGTCTTATTGGCTCCGTTACCCGTCCATTTGCTCAAATCGGATGGGGTCCTTTAACTGGACTAAGTGGAGACCCAATTGGGTCGCTAAGGAGTCCCGCATTAAACACCGGGTGCATCCTGAATCAATTAGTGCTCCCTGTCGTATCTCCTTAGCGGTACATGGGTTTCGAAGGATAACTTGGGATGACGAAGGGCGTATGGATGCACTCACCATCGGATCGTGGATGTCTTCTTCATCAGTCACCCAACACCACCGGTAGTTCCTCGGGTCCCGCTGACATCCCGGCCTCCTTGGTAGGTGTACCGCTCTCAGAAGGCAAGGCCTGTGACGCCACTCTGGACCGTTCTGGAGTCGTTCGCGCTCACTCCTTCCCATTGGTTACTGGGATGCGACCTGTGGAAGGTTGTGGTGGAGGAAACGGACAATCCAAAGTTCTATGTCCCACCTGATTGCACCTGAAACACCGGAATGGGGCCCTACAAGTAGACTCTGAGATCCCGGTTGTCATGCTTGGCTTCCCAGAGTCCCTAGTTGTGGGTGGTCTGTCTGTGGCCCGTCTCGGTTGCGTTGTTCCGGCTATCCCCTTGAACCGAAATTCTTTCAGGCCGATATCCAAATCGATAGCCGCCCTAAACCATTCCGTCAGATGTGGCGGGAGACCCCGGTAGACACAAGCTTGCCTTAACTCACAGTCCAAACCTAGGTAGAACTGGTGCACAAGCATCCGCTCGGACCATGCCTGCAATCTTTTCGCGATTGCCCAGAAGTCCTTCCCATAGTCTCTTGCGGGTCGACCCCTCTGCTTCAGGGACACCAGCTCCCCCTCAGCCTGCTGCGTTCGGATGTCATCCTCAAAGCGGGTCCTAAGGCTCTCCAGAAACAGGCCTATGTCTGTTAATTCCCGGGCATGGTCGCTATAGAGGTCAGCTACCCAGTCCGCTGCCTCCCCCCTCAATACAGTCATAATCGCTACCACCATTGCCCACTGGAACGGATAGAAATGACCATACAAATCCATATAACTGGCTCAAAAAAAATAGCCACTCGGTCCGGACTCTTATCAAAGGTTGCTTGTAGCGGTAGTGGACCCCACATCGCCTGAGGAGGCTATCCCCCTTGGGCCCACATATAGGCCTGTCCAGGATACCCCTGTGACGGTGCACGAGCCACCCGGGGCCCCTGAGTCTCAGATGGTTGTCCCGGGCCGGTCCGTTCACTATCCCGCAGTACCTGAGCAGGAGCACTGCGTATGCCCCATTCAACAAGCCCTACCCCATCCTTTGGGGGCGGTGGGTGGGTTCTGGTGGCTGGGTGTTCCGTCCTCCTGAGTCTGCTGAGGGCAGGATCCAGCCTTAACTTAGGGCTGGCTAAACGAAGTGGCGTAATAAAAGGCGCTACGAGGCGAACACTCATAGCGCCAACTTTCTCTCAGCTCTTTCTCCCGAACAACATGGAAACAGCAAGAAAACACAATAGGACACATCCAACTGGGTTAGTGATGCTGGTTTAATGCCGCTGTTAGCTCCGAGAAAACACTGAGCTCCAAACATTTTAAAGTTGGTGCTACAAGCGTTCGCCTCGTAGCGCCTTTTATTACGCCACTTCGCCCCGCCCTCATTGGCCGGGTGGACGTCCACCAGCTGGGAAGCGTTTCTTTGGACACCGCCCCTCCTCTGCATCAGCATAACAGCCTCTATTGACATCATCAGCACCGCGGAGGTCAGTTGCCACGCCTCCGTCACGTATCTATCCCACCGGCGTCCGCAGGTCCCCTATCACCGGCATAGTAGCAACCACCCCCCGGTTTCTATCCCCGACGCACTGCGGTCCTGGAACCGTCCGCCTATACCCAGTGCCACCACCACCATCATGAACAGTTGCTTTTCCCAGCATGTCATGTTGTTTCATATCCTCCACCGTTCATCCTTCCCGTCCCTGCATTGTCAAGCAATATGTCGGATTCGACAGAAGCTACTATACTGTTGCAATATTGTTATTGCAAACAGTGTTCAACTAGAGGGGATAATATGTGTTTCTGTTCTTTGTCCTTTTAATTCACATTTTCTTAATATTCTTGTCTACTTTTGTTTTGTCTTTGTACATTTTTTCATTTTGTATTTTAATCTTTTGAATAAAATAAAAATCTAAACAAATAATCCCAATCTATTCATCCTTTTTTAACCAAGGAGGAAAAAGAGAATCAACTAAGTTAAGGTATGCTATGATTTCTGGGCATCTAATGTTCAGAAATGAATGTCTGCTCAATAATGGAATATCCCTTCTTCACTTTGCTCCTCACATTCCTTCGGTCTTTATGGATCCTCTGACCTACATTTTGAGAGCAGGGAGAAGAATCCTATCCTGTTCAATGAGTAGAAGATCCTGTTGCTCATGACACTACATCATAGGATTCCAAATATTATGGACTACAAGCTAATACTAATTGATATGACAGCACTGTCTATGTCTATGTCTTATTATAGAAATAATCCTCTCCATGCCAATAAAGGCTTTGTTTAATACTAAATAAAAGAAAATGCATGGAACAAAAATAGCACCATCCTGTAACAATGTAAAAGGCACAAACCACATTGTGATTTGCTCATTATTTGATCTTTGTCTACAGGCAATAATCACATTTAACTAATTTACTAAGACTGCAATCCTAAAGAGCCTGGATTATACTGGTTGCCACTCTGAGAGTGAGAAAAATGCTCAAATATCTGAAAATGAAATCTCCCCCTCTCCTCCATCTCTGCAACATCATTCTTTTCTATCTGAGGACCTCAAATAGATTGGAACAAAAGTACATTAATGGAATATCTGCAGATCTGCTAAATCCAACACTCCCTCACTCCAGACTCCTGTCTTCTCTAATGACCAAATGTTTTCTTCCAGCAAACAGGTTATGAACAGCACAACGAAAGGACAGCACTGGTGATCACAGAACATTCTGAATATGTTGAGATGAACTGCATCCCAGGGTACTGAAGAAACTTCTTGAAAGTCTGCCTTTGCGAAGTATTTTTAATAGATACCAGAGATAGTCAGTCTATTATTTCACACAAAAAATATTTTCCAACACAAAGGAGCATGACAGATTACTGAAATAATTTAGAAATTGTATTACAGTAATTAATAAAAACAAACTTGGCACTATCCTGGCTACTTAAGATACCTATATCAGTTCAATTTTTCAGTTACTGATTTGTTCATGTAAGTTAACTCTACACTGACGGCAGAAAGATTACTTTATGCACAAACATGGAAGGACACTTTAATCTCCACAATGGATGAATGGTTGCAAAAACTGATGGGAGTTAGCAGAGGTGGTTAAACTGACTTTGATAAAAGAAAAAGCACAATTACTTTTGTTTCTACTTGGAAACCACTTCTGGACTTTGTGCTTGAGGTGGAAAAAAATGAAACTTTGATTTTGGGTTTTACTGATTAGATAGGTTGTTGCTATAGAAATGGCTAGATTATACTATTATGTAAAAGTAAAAAGTTGAGGTTTGATGTTACTATCTTATTCTACTGCACCAAAGGGAGTTGGAAGTCAATGCCTTTTCTTTCTTTTTCCCGTCTTTCCTACACTTTTCTCTTCCCTTTCCCCTCCCCTATTTTTCCTGTTATTTGCTTTTGTATTTTTATATTTTATATTATAAACTAATAAAAAGGATTAACTTCAGGTAAATTAACTCTACAGAAGTCAGCAATAAATTTTTGAGCTTTGGATTCAAATCTAATTTTAAACGCTGTCATATCTTCTTTCAGCTAAAGAAGCTGAAAGAAGGTTACGCGGGTTGTTATGGGAGGGTCCCGATACTCCCATGTTACACCTCTCCTGCGCAACTTGAATTGGTTACCGGTAGCCCTCCGGGTGAGATTCAAGGTGCTGATGATGACCTACAAAGCCCTACATGGCTTAGGCCCAGGATACTTGTGGGACCATCTGCAGCCAGCAACGGCTTCCCATCGCCTGGTGCGTTCTCACAGGGAGGGCCTTCTCTGGGTGCCGTTGGCTAGACAATGTCGGCTGACGGGCCCCAGGGGTAGAGTTTTCTCTGTGGGCATGCCCAATCTTTGGAAACAACTCCCCCTGGGGCTTCGGTTGGCTCCGGACCTTCGCACCTTCCGCCGCGAATTAAAAACATGGCTGTTCACGTCGCCCAGCCTGGATTGAGGGGTTTTTTGATTATTTTAATGGGTTTTAATATATGTTTAAATTATATATTTATACATTTATGTATTTTATGTATGCATATTTATGTATTTTACGTTATTGGGTTTGTTTTATTTGTTGTGAGCCACCCTGAGTCCTACGGAGATAGGGCAGCATACAAATTATAATAAATAAATAAATAAATAAATAAATAAATAAAGCTTTGTAGACTCATTAAAATAAAATAAATCTTCTAAGGGCAATTGTGTCTGATTAAAGCTTTCATTTTATTAGTGTCTTGCTAACTCGCTAACTCCATATTTAAAATATGCTTAGTACATTCCTTACAAAAATACAGAATACTGACTATCAAACTTAGGTGGAAATAGGAACATCTTTTCTGAACAACCATTACCTGCAAGGTAAAAGCAAACCAATAAATAATTTGCATTTTTGCTATGGGGATGTTCAAATACCTGGCTGTTAATAGTCATTTCACTACTACTCATGGTGTGCTGAATGCAAGCAAAAAAAATATGTACTGGAAAACAGTTCTACTCCATCTTTCCCCTCATTTACTTACTTTCATTTTCCCACTATATTTTGGATCAGAAAGAGTTTCAAAAGCAGCATTTTTGCTAAGGTCCACAAAATCAGGAAACTTGGAAAAAACATGGCTGCAGATCCTTGTGATGTAGGCCTCCTACAATAAAATACAAATCAAGGAAAAGAAAATGCTAAAGTAATTAATAGCTGAATTAAAAGAAGTGGAAGAATACACTTAGTGCAAGGAGAAATTGAAAACATTTGAAAAACTCTACATATTGTACATTTGATGTGTGTATTCTCTCTCTTATAGAGTTCAGAAAACAATATATGGAGAAATTCAATATGTTCATATCATAAACATTTAGTGTGAGGGAGGGAGGGAGCAAGGGTGAGGAATTGATAGATAAGACTACAAATAGCAGGAATTTCATGGAAGATATTCTGGAGGAGCAAAAAAATGTGGAGGAGTAGACTAAAGAAATGGATCAGATCTGAGGTCACTTTCGATCATGGAAGTGGCTGAATAAATGGAATTTATTCTTATTTATCCTTTTGTCATTCCAGCTCCTCCCATTTTTTTCCTTTTGGCTTATTTAAAATAGAAGGAATGTCTTTTTGCTATTGCTACTGTTACACAAATGAAAATCCCTTGTCAAACTTCTGCAAGTATCTCTCAATTTATATTGTTTTTATTTGTTTCCTAGTACGATTTGATAGCTTATTAGTAACCTTGACTATCACTAAGTGTTGTATCTTTTTATTCTTGATGAATGTATTTTATTCTCCTTATGTACACTGGGAGCATATACCCCAAAGACAAACTCCTTGTGCGTCCAATCAGATTTGGCTAATAAAGAATTCTATTCTATTCCAGATTGAAAGCTCCAACTATCAGGTTCTGGTTGTAATTTCATTTCCCTCACCTCTTAGAAAGGAAGAGGAGAAAATGGGAAATAGCAACTGAATCCTCTGTTGATTTTTCTAAGTGAGGACATCTGACTGCTACTACACCATACTTATATTTTGAGACAGAAAGAAGGGAAATTAGAAAGCAGAAGCCCTCCCTAACCCCTTTCTGCAGCCATCCCTTTTTCTCTTTCTATTAGAAGGCAAGAAAGAAAAAAAGAAAAAGAGCAGGCTTTTAGCTTAACTACTGATACTGGCTAGAGAAAGCTGCTCTCAGAAAGACTGTTTTGAAATAAATGAATGTAAAACACACAGCAGGTATCAAGGAGATTGCTAGGTTACAGGGATGGAATGAGGCCACCACATTGCCTCTTTACTAATGGGGCAGTTCTTGCTATGTTCCTTACAATTTTGCGTTCTGTCCCTGTTGCCATAAAAAAAGTAAAGGCAGAAAACAACAGATCTGGGAACAGCAATATAGGTAATTCAATCATTAAGCAAAGCAGTGTTTAAGTGAAATGCATATGATCTTAATTCAGCTTTCCTCTGTTTTACAGATCCATGTAGATCATAAATGTGTGGATTGATTGTAAATTTACTTTTTCACCACTGTCATAAGTACAAACATCACTAAACAAGGACTACCTGAAGGACTAACTGAATAAGTATGGTAGACACTATAATCATATTTTTATTACTAGACACAAACAGTAAATCAGTTACAGACTTGGAAGTATATTCCTTGAAAAACTATAGTTTCAACATAATTTTAACAGAATGAATGAGACATAAAATGAAGAATGGAATTTACCGGTAAGTTGCTGCTTCAAATCAAAGACTTGAGAAAACTAACCTGCTGTTTGCTAGTGTTCTCCATCTGTAACAGGGCAGCATGATTTGCTATTTTACGAAGGACTGTCAAATAACTGAAATATAGTGCATTCATTGTTTTGCCGTGAGCATTTGTCTGTAGAAATATAAACAGTTTAAAAGCTCAGAGAACTATAGTACTTAAATAAGGCAGGAAATATTTATTCCACAAAATCCAGTGTTTGGGTTTCTTTTCTCAGGATTGGGGAGAAAACCTGAATTCTGCAATATTAGAAATGTATTTTGTACTTGACTGAATGGAAAAATACACAATATTCCGCCCCTAAAGTTTCATATCAGTGTCAAATTAAAACGTTTTGTTATCATTTATAATGAGAAAATGCTGATCTGGAAAAGGCAAAAAAATGTCAATTTCCTTTTCATTTTATGAACAGCAAACATCTCAATAGTCTTTCAAATAAAAAAATACAATGTGCTTTGAAACTGTCATCTGAAAAGCACTGAATTCTAGCTCTCTATATTCATTCAAGGTTCTCATATGTATAAGAAGAGCTAACTTGACTGCGGACTATACTGTTAGCCTTTCGAGGTAGCCCAAACACACCCCAAACAATGAATTTTAATATCACCCTTATTTGAAGGTTACAGTAACAGAATCTAGCATATCTGAAAGCACTTCGCCCCTCCCCTGCCTTTACTTTCCAGAAAACTAGAGTGGGCCCACTCCCCTTCTCTTTTCTTCACCTTCGTTCCTCCTTCAGACTCAGATTTCTCTTATTGGAGCATTGTCTGAGCTGCAGCTCTTCCTCCTATTTGCCAAGGTTATTTTCACAGCCCATTACATATACTCCCTCTCTCTGGCATCCTATGTCAGTTTTTCCATGTACTTTGCAGACTTCCATATCTTCTTAGGTGTGTAAATCCTATCGGCAGCAACAGCTGTCACAATCCCTGGTGTCCCAATGTCTCCAATTATTATGAAGTCATGTTCCTGATACCAGTAATCTATTAAATTATGATGGTTTCCTCTTCCTGAGCAAGCAAAGTGAAGGAGCATGCAGTTTTATTAATGCACGAAAAACGATGGTCTACACTACAGAATAGTTTATATTACCTTCCTCTAACTGCTGAAATGTGAATATGACTTTCATGACTAGAACAAATAACTTAAAGTATAACAGATAATATGTGTGTGGGTGGGAAGGGGAGATACATTCAAGTCAGTGTTAACATTTGGCAGATTAAGTCCTTGCAGTTTTCTTGGCAACGTTTTCAGTAGTGGTTTCCCATGACCTCCTTGTTAGGATTTGTAGTGTGAGACTGGGCCAAGGACACTCAGCTAGCTTTGTGTCTTAGGCAGGCCTAGAGCCCAATGCCTTTAACTATACCAAACTGCCTTTCATAACAGCCAATACAGATGCTTAAATCCAAAAAATTGACAAAAATTATCTAGAATAACCTTTTAACTCATTTTTCCCTCCAAGATGGCTGGGCCAAGTCCCCTGGACTTCCAGACCCTGGAAAAATATTGCCTCCACCTCTTCTCCATAGGCTATGTTTGAAGCCTATGCAAAAATGTATTTTGCCTCATCTTTCACAATTGTTAACTTTGCTTATTTTGTATAAAGTTAGTATATAAACTTAAAAACACCTGGGAATTTATTCCACACATGCTTAAAATTCAAAGTATTCTTCTTCAAGTATCTGAAACATATTTAAACTGAAACAACTAAAAAAAATCTCATCCAATAGCTTTCTAGTAGACCAGCAATGATATCAACAACTGTCTCAAATAACTACTTTCCTGGCTATGCCTGGCTGGTTTTTAGGTGATGATTCACTGACCATTTATGTTGTGGTAGTTCCAGTGAGGTAAACATGACAAAAGTTAAGTTTACTCATTTTATGGATCACACGAGATGAGCAATAATAAAACAGCTTCTATTATGTCTTAGTAATATAGCTTGTAAAGGTGTGCCACAAAGTCTTTCCTTGATTATTTTTTCTTTTGAGACAACATTTTCAAACGCATCTGCTTAACCTGCAGTCAATCAATAGCAATCCACGAGATCATTTTAAAGTAGAGGTATGATTAGACACACATTTAGCATCCCATTCAAAAAACATATATTTATCAAAAGATGAATTAGTCCCCACCCAATAGATATTTTTCTTTTTTCCATTCAATTGTGTCCAATTCTGAGAGACTGCCTGGACATGTTCCTGCAGTTTTCTTGGCAAGGTTTTTCAGAAGTAGTTTGCCATTGTCTTCTTCTTAGGGCTTCAAGAAGCCCTAATGCTTACGCATTGTAAGCCGCCCTGAGTCTCCGGAGAAGGGCGGCATATAAATCAATTTTTTTAAAAAAAAAAAAAAGAAGAAGGTGACTGGCCCAAGATCACGCAGCTGGCTTTGGGCCTAAGCAGAACCAGAACTCAGAGTTCCCAGTTTCTACCCTGACACCTTAACCAGTACACCAGACTGGCTCTCATAGACAAGTTTCAGCATTATTGTAATACCATTGTAATAGTGATTGAACTTCTTTTTTGGTAACTCAAATCAGTGCTATTTTAATTTTTTTTTTAATTAAAGTTAGAAGCATTACAGAGACCTGGGATTTGCCAACACACACACGCACCCATTTAGCTTGTTTGTAATTATTCTATCTACAGTACAGAATATCATTATCCATCTACTCTATGGCCCCATTAAGATTTATGAGGGAAAAAAACAGAAGCTAGATATGGAGTAGGTCAAAGGACTATTGTAGATGGTCACTGTACTTCAAACACACTTAAGTTTTAAAATAATGCTTACTTTGTAGCAACAATTCTTCCTTTTATGGCCACTATTACAGCTACATGCTTCACGTGCCCGCAGAACTAACTGCACATCTTCTGTCTCCAATACAGTCTTATAAACGGTTCTCTGGAACTCTGTCAAAGAACAATATACCATCTGGCGAGATAAAATGCAAAACAGCACCAATAATACATCACAAACTAAAATATGTACCAAGCTTGAAAACTGAAGAGGTGGGCTTTTTCAAAGATTATGATCAACTAGCACTTTATATTCAAATGATACAATCTGCTAAGAATGTGAAAGATAAACTGTTGTGATCCCTCTCAATCCCTAAAACAATAGAGCTTAAATTGCTTAAAAGATCCATTTGCCATTTCCTGGCACTATTGTAGAGACTAATGCAGGCAGCAGGAATAAAAGAAAACAGCCAATTTTTAAGACTGACATTCTGAATGGCTGATATAGGAGGGAGAGATTCTTGGACAGTGGTATGACATACTTAATCCTTCCTCTTTAAGACCATGGGTGGCATCTCCATGACATCTTTTGGTCTCAACCAGCAGGATACAGATATTCTAAGACCCCTCCTGCATTTAGGCCACCCACAAAGCAGCACCACCATGCTGTGCTATAATAATCGAATGCTATCTTGAACATATACTCACATTATCAAGAGAATGGGATAAAATAAAAGCTTCTAGATTAAAGGCAACCGAGTGACATTGCTGTTAATCTTCTCTTTAGAAAACATAGTTTAGACTGCATTATTACAAGCTTTAGCTGAAAGGCAGGTATAAACAAGGAAGAAAGAGCAGCAGACAAATGTGTATCTTTATTAAACATCTGATTGGGTGTTCTCTAAAATGTATTTCTACATTTATCAAAACATTCCAGGCAGGATAACTGAAAAGTCGTCCATCTTTCATAAAGTGAACAAAGCCACACAGTTTTGGATTTATCAATTCTTAATAAACTTTTATACTATAAAAAAGAGGCACAAAAAGTATGGAACTTCAATTAATTAATGGATTTTGAACAAATACTGAACATATTATACATATGTACATCTATGCATCTTCCATCAACCTATGCTAGAGAATGACTGTCTCTGCATGAAAATTATTCATAAGAATATTGTTATGTTCCAGAAATATTTAGTGGAAATGAGAAGAAAAGCAAAGGGTTTATTTCAAACTCTTATTTTTCAAATCATGCTTTCGGTACCTAAGGTTGATGCAGTTTACTGAATCTAAAAAAAAAAAAACAAATAATTTTTTCCATACTGACCCGTTACTAGACCCACATGAAGTGTAAGATTCAGTGACAAAAATATGCAAGCATTCCAAAAATCCATTAAGAGAGCAAATATTTTTTTTCCCAAAGAAGTATATAAAGATGAAATCCAGGAAAACTGAGAGGCTAGTATTTTCTAAAAAGCTCAGACAATCAAGAATGCATTCCATAGGAACAGATTTTGAGCTCCCCAATCAATAGCTATTTCAAGACATGAACTTTCATGAAAAAGACAGACAAGGTTATTTTATTGAGCAGTGGGAATGGAAGATTCATGTAAGATATAAAAGAACCAAAGTAAGTCCAAATCCCTATTTATTTCAAAGAAGTCATCAAGAGGAGAACAATGCCCTCTGACTTTCCAGGGACAATAATTGCAACAATCACTTGGGCAGTTTTCAGAATGGCTGCAGCACTTCCCTTCATTATTTTCAGTAACACTATAGAAATCTAATATAACAAAGAAATTGTGTGTGCATTGCTGAAAGCCCATGATAACTACTACAGGCCAAAGGTAGGTGCTAATAATTCATCCAGATTCTGCAAAATAAAGTATTTGGAATTCTACTTTTATAATATACCATTTAATGATATCACTGTGACATAGACCAAATCCTTGCAAGGCTGAAAAGGCACTTATGGAAAAATGTTTGATAAAACATTTGTATCAAACAGCAACAGCTAGCTGACCGTGGATGATTTTGTAAAAGCTAAGCAGAGTTGGATATGATTTGTACTTTGATGCGAAAACATCGGAAAATCCCAGCACTGCAGACTACATAAGAAATTGGAAAATATCTTTTCCATAAAAACCCTTAGTGATTATTAGCAAGTACTATCCAGATTTTTTTTAAAAAAAAAGTAGCAGGAAAGTAAAGGCCTTGTACCTTCAGAATATCATTTAGCAATATGTCACATATACCACAAACAATTATGTTTCCTTTTTCTAGTTTCCCTGCTCAAAGTTTTACCTTCACGGAGATAGCATCTATCATTCAGGTATTCAAAAATCTCTGTCTTCCAAGTCAAAGAATATTACTGGTAACATCACACAAAAAAATAATGAGTTTTATCTTACATTCACTTGGTGCATATGAAGAGCTTAGGAAAACATAATAAAGTCCCACACAGTAACCTCCAGAGTTCTCTGAAAGGGAAAACTCTCTTCCTCCAAATGTTAGAAAGAAATGGCTTGGAGGATGGCTAGGTTGCTCATAGCCTTCGAGGGGAAGGATAACTCATTTTTTCTTGAAGCCAATTATAAATGTTACAATTATTTATATTATTTAAATTAGCAATTAAGGAAACAATCAAGTCCTTTTCTAGTTCCCCACCCCCAAGTGTGCTGTTACAGTCCGGCACAGATCTCCAGCCCCACATGCCGCCAGCATATAGAACTAAACATGGGCAGTTCCATATGTAGGATATTCTAACATGCCGACTATATAATTGTACAAAATCCACAGTAACAGGAATAAGCCAAGATAATAAATGGAGCTCACTCTGTCTTCTTTCTTGGGCAACTGGTCACAGATGAGAGCCTTTGTACGCCTTAAGAAATAGCCCGATAGTTTTTGAGCTAGCCTTGTCATTGCCTTTCGACCTGTGGCTAGCTCTCTTTTAGTTGCAGTGTGCCGCTGGCCAAGTTCTACAGGCTCAGAAAACTCTGTCTTGAAACGTGTTTTGCTACCCAACAGCCCAGGTACAGCCCTAAGAGAAAGAGAAAACTGTTGAAAACTGTTGTTTTCTTATGTATCAAACACTTATACAGCATATTAATTTTAGCAGGCTTCTAGAGTCAAAGATTTACGGTTGTTATTGACTTTTATATACCAGCTGTAAGATTTACCAAGTTGTAACCCAATTTTTGGGTTTATTCTCGTTCTATCATTTGTATTTTGTGGAAAGCCTCTACCTGAGGCACCCGGGTTCCACTTTAACAACCCACACATTTGTTTAACGATTGCACTGGAGAGAGTAGGGATAGAAGCTGCTTAAGCAAGACGTTTCACTAAATGGCCATCATGACATGCAACCTTAATGGGCAGACTCCATTACGATCAAAAGTCGAGAAGTACCTGTACATATAAGGTTACCTGGGAATAAATCCAAATGAATTAAATCAGATCTACCACTACGCAAATTCATATTAAATTGCACTATAATTTTATATAATATTGCCAAATACATTCATTTTTAGAACTCTCCTTATTTAACTTTATTATATCTAACTCATGATATCTTGAGAATCAAACCTGTTTTCCAATTTATGGTAATGTAATGTTTGTTAAGGCTGACAATATTACTATCAATGACAGTTGTACTATGCAACCATAAAGTTTAAAAATGATTGTGTGCGTTGACCTGTATTATTTTCGCTAGACTCGTAAATGAAATTAGAATAGTTTTAATGTATTCTTATATGGTTATTGCAGGAAAAAAGTCCCAGTATAAGAAAAAATGGGAAAATAAGCCAGCATATGAAACTTCTATCCCATTACTATTAGAACTATAACTTCACTAGCTTTCAATGCTGAAAGCACTATAAAAGAGGTGCATTCAAACAGATATATGCCTTAAGAAACATATATGCCATGCTAACAAAGTTATGGTGGTACTCAAACCTGGGATAGCAAGTTACTGTACAAGCCCAGGAAAACAATGCAACTTTTTTCTGGGTTCCACCAGATGTACCTCCTTAGGGGACAGGACTCGCAACATTCCTTGCCTACCCGTCCTATCCAAGCCACTAGAGCAGGGAGGCAAGGGATGTTGTGGATCCCATCCCCTACAGAGATACATTTGGTGGGAACCATAAGAAGGGCCTTCCATTCCATGGTGGCTCCCTCCCTCTGGAACATCATCCCTCCTGAAATTAGACTTTGCCACCACTTTAACACTCTTTCGGAAGGCCCTGAAGACATGGTTCTGCCAACGGGCCTGGGGAGCCTAGAGTGGGATGGATCCCATTAAATGGCTGGTATGAATGTGTGTTGTCATGAATGTGTAATTAAAAAACATACAAATACAAAAGTTAAGATAATTAAAAAGAATTAAATCATTAGCTTCCCAATTTAAAACCCCCAAGTCCACAAAATTTAAAATCCCAATTAAGATCCATTTAGGCTAGGCCGGCTTGGTGGAATAAATAAGTCTTCAGGGCTTTACGGAAGGTATGGAGGTCCGGGATCAGTTGTATTCCAGGAGGCAGCTCGTTCCACAGGGCGGGTGCCCCCACAGAGAAGGCTCTCCCCCTGGGGGCCGCTAGCCGACATTGCCTGACCGACGGTACCCTGAGGAGGCCCTCTCTGTGAGAGTGTATTGGCCGGTGGGAGGTTATCGGTAGCAGCAGGTGATCTCGCAAATATCCTGACCCTAAGCCATGGAGCGCTTTAAAGATGAGAACCAACACCTTAAAGCGCACCCGGAAGACTACCGGGAGCCAATGCAGCTTGCGCAGGAGAGGTGTTATATGGGAGAGCCACGTCGCTCCCATAATCACCCGCGCGGCTGCATTCTGCACCAGCTGAAGCCTCCGGGTGCTCCTCAAGGGGAGCCCCATGTAGAGAGCGTTGCAGTAGTCCAGGCAGTATTGTTAAGCAGCGTATAAATGCCTACAACCAATGACATCAGGCATTGAAGGAATCATCTCACACATTACACAGTAATAAATGCACATTTATCATGGCTTCTATTCTACAGTTCCTTGACACACACTCACACAATGGGAAATATGTGTTCTATCAATTCTTGGCACAGACAACTAAATTTTGGTTTGCCAAAATTCTCTGTAAAAGACATCTGTAAGACATGTGAGTGCCAGCCACGTGTTAATACATGAGAACTTTGTTGCACATAAAGATAAACAAGGGGGAGAAAGGATTATAAACACTCCATCTGTGCTTGTAATATTAAATTTTATTTCACTTACCAGTCCATAACACACCAAAGCTCTTTCATGTTGTTCTGTAAAATTGTCCCAGTAAGTCCCAACCGAACTTTACATGTTAGAGCCTTCATTGTCTGAGTAATCTGAGATTTTGGATTCTTGATTCTATGTACTTCATCTGCAATAACAGCTGACCACTGTAAGCTATGAAACATAAGGAATTGGTAAAAGTTTTTCTAAAGTCTCTTCCTCAATTCAGTTATCATAATGAGCTAGTGCTCATTTTTTCATACTGAACTTTTCATACTGAACAGAATAGGCTGAACCTATTCTGCCATATATATTAATAGCTTGAATCAATACATTGCAGGATGGCAGCCTGTTTACTGAAGGTTAGGGACCATAACCTAATACACTGGACCAGTGCAAGGTGATAGATATGTTTTCACTTTTCTAATCTATGGCTGAATTTCAGTCATCCAGTTTCTCTGTTTAAAGAAAGATTACAAACTGGATCTCTCTGCTGCTAATATAGCACCTTAATCATTACACCATAGCAGCTCTCATATATATATTTCACTTCTCCATTTTAAAGAGTACAGCACATTTAAAAGTTTAAGCCGATAGGCATACCTTTGTTTATAATTAAAGCTTAAAGGCCCATAGGTATTCTATAAACCGTTTTTAAGAAGGAAAATAGGGCTTTATTTGGAAGGATGCCCAGCTGCTAAAATGGAAATACAGACAAACACAGGTCACTGAAAGAGGACTGGAAAGCAAACTCTCAACTCTGTCTTCTACTAAGGAGTATTCTTCATTGGCAGCATTTGGTGAATGCCCAAGCCCCCGTGAGATTGGATCCACTGCCTCACAGTATTACTGATCCATGATCTATGTAGGTTTTTGGGGACCATGTTATTTTTTACAAGAGTTCACCCATGTATTCTGTCTAACTTTCAGGGTGAAGTTGAACAAAGTCCATGTTGCAACAGGACAGAATCCAGTGTCTGAATCCATTTAAGAAAAATGGGGCTAAGGAGTATAGAGGAGAGAATGAGGAAACTGAAAGTCTCTGGGACTCGTTTTCATTTCTCTGCATGTGTTTAAGTCACATAGATTTCAACAGACACATTGTGTACCCAGGATTATATTCCTTGCATACATTTTCCTTTATCTCTAGATATTTCAAGGATAGCCCCAATTTATTTAAAAAAGCTTCATATTCAGTAGCAGTCATTACAGAACGTAGTTACCTATTAAGCTCATTCAAGTAAAGGCGAAGTGCTTCATAGGTTGTTAGCACAATTTCACATTTTCCCAGCTTGATTCGATTTAACTCATGCTCTTTTCTGTTGCCGTGCAGAACTATAACCTTGAAGTACCCCCAAACATCTAATTCTTCTTTCCAATTATAGAGCACAGAAAGAGGGGCCACAATCAAGAAAATCTAAAGCAAAAGAAACATACAATACTGCTGATAAATAAAGCAAAAAGTATCCAGAACGCAAAATTCTCACACTGTTACAATTTTCAAATGAAATAGTTTTCAATTGTTACAACAAGGAAAATAAGAGATAAATTCAGAAAAAACAGCACATTTTATTAAAATGTAGAGATAAGAATATTTTTGAAAATGGAGTCCAGGGTATGTTTTATGGCAGCCATAAATATCACAGAATGGCCAAGTTACATGCCACCTACCAGCATGAGCTAAATCAAACAAATGCACAATTCCTTTCTGTATATTTAGCCAACATTTCTGTATAGCCAACATTTAAAATGGATGATTTACTGAGTTACTATTAGCCCTACATTGCATCACTGGCAAATAATGATCCTATCAACAAAAAGTAGTTTTCATAATTATAGCATCCAGACTGTTTCTGACCAGAATTATTCTTTTGGCTCCTATTACTAACAGAAATAAAGTTACAATCAAGTAAGTCATAGAGGTCACATGTGGACCCTAGAAGCTCTGGAAATAATCCCCAAATACTTCTCCACATTGCTACTGAAATATTATTTTGAATAGAACAATATAAAGGTTACATAGATATCAAACTATTAATAAAACTTAATTAACTTAATTTAATCTAAAAGAAATAGAATCAAATATATGTTCTTATCTTGTGCTAAATTAAGGAGAGGAACTTGTAGCTTCATGCAGGGAAGATCTACCAATATTGGACAGCAAATCAGACACAAATACCAATTGGGATTTTTCCCACAATTCACAAACATGTAAGTTTCAAGTCAGCCTTTGTTACCAGCATCTATATTGGAGTTATTATAAATCCTTGTTAGATCAGTGCCTAAGAATATCTGCTATAATATCTCAAACACAATGCCTCTGTTTGGCACCGAACACTTTGTAATAATATTTGTATGGAACACAAGACATTTCGTTGCTATTGTTTTTCTTCTACGTCTCAAACAAAAGCATCTTGAAATGTTTAAAAAATATATAGTACCCTAAACCCCCACTCCCATAAATTAAAAACAATAAAGAACCACATAGGGTGAGAAAAGGGGGGAGGGGAGAGAGAAAACAAAAGCAGAAATAAAAACCATTCAACCAGCTTTCACAATGAAGTGGCATGAGTGAAGAGATCAATCCCCAACAGAAACCTTAAGATTTAACAGTTAGTGAGGTGCACCATGTAGAGCCCAGAGTCACACATGATCCCTGGAAGATTTGGGAACAGCCTCCAGTCCAGATCCTTTCCCAAATTAGTACTGAAATATGATTTTGAAGAGGACAGCACAGGAATAATGATTGCATAGATTCCCTACATGGCCACAAGCAGAATCAGTCCAACCTCTCTTGAATTCAGTTGGTCCTAATCTAACTCCAAGTAGGTATTAAGTGTTATTTAAGAAGATTCCCATTGATAAGGTTTTTTAGTAATAAAAAAGAACCTGAAAGTGACAAAGCTAGACGGGCCTGGTGGCTCAGCAGACTGATAGCATTGTGATTAACACCAGCTGTCTGCAATTACTGTAAGTTCGAATCTCACCAGGCTCAAGGTTGACTCAGCCTTCCATCCTTTCTAAGGTAGGTAAATTGAGGATCCAGTTTGTGGGGGCAATAAGCTGACTTTGTATAAATATACAAAAGTATGAAGGCTATTGCTTAACGCATTGTAAGCCGCTCTGAGTCTCCGGAGAAGGGCGGCATATAAATCAAATTAAAAAAAAAAAAAAGCTAGTAACTGCCTAGCTGAAGTGAAAGCACAGTGCAAAGAACATCAACACAATTGGTGAATTCCATTAGATGCTCTTCAAATCTTACTAGAAATATAACTATTTTCTGAACAGCAAATTTAATCATTCCTACCAAGCGATTTCTATTTCAAGATTATAAAAGACAAGTCAAATTTCTGCATCTACATCTAGATTGTAGAAGTCCAGTGATTAGAAATTCCTCTCTGCAAATCATCTTTTATTTTACTTAGCAAACACTGTCATTCATTTTCCAGTTAAAGATTAATTATACTACATTTTCAAGACAAATATAAACGTATTTAAATGAAAAGCATACTTTCTTTGGAACAGATGACATTTCTTTTCTCATCGTTCGTAGCAAAAAATCAGGCATATTATTTTCAATATCTGCACGTGTTCCCTTTTTCTTTAGCACAGCAGCCAGAAATGAAATAACCTGGGGAAAGCACAGAGGAAATGTTCAAAGAATAGAACAGAAACAGGCAATGAAAAAATATTTAACTACGTTTAAATCCACAAATATGAAGAATGCAAACTAGTGAGATTTTGATAATGGGCATAATAGCAAAAGGATATTTTGCATCAATCAAATCCAAGATCTGGAACAAATAGCAAAACAATGTTGTTAAGATCGGTCTTCAAAAAATGTAAAGATAATATCAGTATAGAAGCCCATTGAAAAGGGTTTATTTGCTACTGCTTATTATATTAATTTAACTACACATATGTATGCTGGTTTCAGTCTCTTGTACCATTTAAAAGCACTATTATTCATGAGTTCATAAAATTGCCTTAAACCAGGCTTTTAACTTTCAATCAAGTGAACACATTTAAAAATGCTTATGTTTAAAAAGAAACTATCCCTACCAATTATGTATATTTTCTTTCAATTTACAACTAAGTTATTTGTCAAAGGAATTCTGTTTTCTCATTATAAATACAGCTTCCTACAAAATCATGCAAGAAACTATTTATAGAAAGTTCAAAGCAAAGGGAAAGTGGTAAATTATACAATGAAATTGTAAACTGAAATCAATATGCAATTTAATCTCTAAATTTCACACAGAACACTGTTTTCTCTTGGACATAATGAGTTACCTTTCTGAGAGATAATATAGTTATTTTTCCCTATGTGACAATAAATTACAGCTATTTTCTTCAGATATCGATTTTGTGCGATATATTATAAAGACTGATATCCAGAAATAATGCAATTATATTTCCAACAGGTAGAATAAAAAGGCATACAGCAACCAATCTTGATTTTTAAGAAATATATGGAATTTATATTTTATAGTATATACATTTCCTAGTTTGTGATTAGAAAATTCCAGTTTCATCAACTGTTTAATTTCCAGGTTTATTTGGTATCTTAAATAGAATGGAAAAGCCAATTAAAAGATACTTCCAACTTTCTCATTATCAAACTTTAACCAATTCCATAAGGTTTTTTTAAGGCCAAAATAGTCAAAGATTCAAAATCTTTTATACTGATCAGTTGAAAAAAGTAAGGTTTTGATTTATTAAAATGTTGATGCTTCACTTTTTATAAACCAGTCATCAAAACTGCCACTTAGAAATTCTTCAAGGATCCAGAACCAAACTAATATAAGTACTTTTTTTTCCTCTGTTAATGTTCCTATTAAGTCCCTGAGAAAATTTTAAAATAAGATTACAATTACTTGATTTAAACAGTATGGTATGTTTTGAAAAGGAAAAAACTTTAAAATTCTTTTAAAGGCTTCTCCTAAACTCTATGCCAACTTGTCACTGCTGTGTTTAATTCATTGCCCATCAAAAATAATGCAAGAAGCAATATACTATACAAGATAGCAAAAAACTCACAAAGTAAAACAAAACTCTACTCATATTCAACTGCTTCATTTCATATATCTTCACCTCCCTTAGGATTGCACTGTGAAGATGAATTTAGTTTTCTAAATAGATAATTTGGATGCTTTATTCAATTTAAGAAATATTGTCAGGACTTTTAGAGGAAAAGAAGGAGGCAGAAATACCTGGATTGTTTTCCCAAGCCCCATGTCATCTCCAAGAATGCACCCATTTTTACGAACATAATGTCCATGGAAAAACTGGGCCCCTTCTCTTTGATAATCACGTAGGTATCTATTAATGGTACAAGGGATCTCTTCCCCATTGTTGGACAGCTCAAAGGCAACCGTCGGTGATGGCAGACTTCGGTCTGGGAAATAAGGCTTTTCCAAATCTTCATCATCGAATATTAAATTCTTCTTTGTAGTTTTATTTGTTTTGATCTGGGAGTGTTTGGTTGTAAGTATTTTCTCTTCCTGATTTTTCCCAGTGGAAACTGAGGCAAAACACTTCCCCTTGCTATTTGTTTCAAAAGACATTATAGTAGCATCACAAAACTTCCAAAGTTCAGGAAAAGGTACAAGACATCTATCGCCAACATGCCATTGGTCTGTTAAAAGCACATGCAAAGAAAATAACATTTCAGACTGAACAAAAAGGAAAGCAATGCAACAAAACTTGGAAAGAAATCCTTGCTGAAAATAACACTGGAATGTAAATGTGTACACAAAATACTAAGCTTTGGTCATTATCCATGCATCCATCCATCCATCAAGATATACATTTGAATAAATAAACCACTAAAATAACCAAAATTATACGGCATGTTTCTCATTGTGTGTTTACTGCATAATCTTCCATTTATTTTAAAGGATAGTCTAGGCTAACTCTCAAAGTATAAATGCCACAGAATAAAAATAAAGACAACATTGCACGTCATAGAATAAAACTCTTATATGTGGAAGTGCCCATGAATATATTTTTGAGTAAATACATTAAGAACTGTACCAGATTACCAACCAAAGACTTACCGTATTTTTCGGAGTATAAGACGCTCCGGAGGATAAGCTTTTTTGGTGAGGAAAACAAGAAAACTAAATCCGCCTCTGCCTCCCAGCAATTTACCTCCTTGCAGCAAGTAGCAGAGGTCAGCACAAAACAGCTGAGAGCAAAACAGCTGAGAGTCGGGAGGCCAATCCAACGGACAATCAACTTGTGCTAATTAGGCTGTGCTGAAGCTGAAAGAAGCTGTTTTTTCTTGCTGCTTGCTGCAAGGAGGTAAACTGCTGGGAGGCCAAAGGGTGGGGGGCCAGTGGGTGGGCAGGGCTACATTCAGTATATAAGATGAATCTAAATTTTCACCTCTTTTAGGGGGGCAAAGGGGTGCATCTTATACTCTGAAAAATACGGGTATACTATTTTTCTCTATACAATACAAACAGATGCTTAAGCTCACAACACCTAGCAATTGCTGTGAAAAGGCTGCTGCCTCTGATATTGGAGATAAGCATTAATAACACTAGGCCAATTACCACCTTATAATCCTTGAATGTATTGAACCTCTCTTTAAAATTGCCCGTATCACCATTGCCATCTTTAATAAAACTCCTGTTATTCCATACCATCCATAATAGTATACATTTCCACCATGTTCTTCTTAATCTTTTTCCAGATTAGAAAGGCCAAATATCAGCAGAGACCATGGTTACAGGATTTTGGTTTCAGCGCTTTATTCTTAACCACATCACTGACAAAGAAGGTGGATGAAGAATTAGAATGGAGAAGTCCAAGCCACTGTTTTACAGGGATGTATTGGAATTTTTTTTTCTGGGGTTTAAGTCCCCAGTTACAACTATTCTATTTCTAAATAGCAAGAGCAATAGCACTTAAGACTTATATACCGCTTCATTGTGTTTTTACAGCCCTCACTGAGCGGTTTACAGAGTCAGCATATTGCCCCCAACAATCTGGGTCCTCATTTTACCGACCTCGGAAGGATGGAAGGCTGAGTCAACCTTGAGCCAGTGAGATTTGAACTGCAGCTAGCAGTCAGCTGAAGTAGCATGTAGTGCTGCACTCTAACCACTGCGCCACCTCGGCTCTGAATTTAAAGTCCCATTCTGTTCAGTTTTCAAAGAATTATCTTGCTAAAGAACAGAAAATCAATGGGAGAGTCCTGACTTTCCTCTTGTTTTAGAAATAAAGTGGTGCTCGATTAACAACTGCCTTGCTTAGTGACTGTTCAAACTTATGACACCACTGAAAAAGTAGTTTTACCATCAGCCCTCGAACATAATGCTATCCAAGTGTCCCCACAATCATGTGATCATGATTTGGCACTTCACAACCAGCACACATTTACAACTGTCGCAGTGCCCCATTCTGACAAGGAAAGTCAATGGAGAAGCTGGTAGGGAAACTTGCAAAGGGCCAAACATGTGATGTCACTCTTAACACCACCAGGTGATTCACTTAGCAAATAAAGCAAAATATATGACATTTCACTTAACACATTGCTACCAAGGGAGTTTCCAGGCTTAATTGCAGGTGTTAAATGAGGAAGTTAAAATACAGTAATGATTGGATAGCAATTAACATGCAATAGTGACAATTTTACTGTTGATCTCTTATGTCCTTACATAAGATTGAGACATTACTGTATTCTCTTTTTCAAGGTAAGTAATAAAATATAATTCACCTCTAAAACTCACACATTCCTAATTACATGTAGTAATAATCTCCAAATGCCTTTAAAATGGGGGAGGGGGGGTTTAAAGGAACAATAGGTATGCCATCAACAATCATACTAAAAATTTTAAAAATCCAAAACAGGTAGGCAAAGAGCATAGCAAATACAATGCAAATTGATCTGACTTTTTGTCATTAAAATCCAGAACATATCACTAGAAAAAGAGGGTTGTATATGCACACAGAGCAATCTTTGATACTTTGAATGTTATAAACATGACATGGAGCCTGGGGAGGGTGAAAAACAGGCCTAATGGGCCCTCCGTGCCATCGCATGCCAAAAGTGGGGGGACTGCGGAAGGAGTGTCATGCATGCATATGCCGGGGGGGGGGGCATTGAATTATGGGTGTGGGCTCACAAGCACATCACACACACACACACACACACACACACACACACACACACACACCTGCGTTCCCCCTGCTTTTGGCACATGACAGCAAAAAGGTTAGCCATCACTGGTCTATACAGTACTTTGTCTTATTAGATCAGTGCGTAACTTTTAACAGCTTTAAGGTGGGTGGACTTCAACCCCCAGAATTCCTCAACTAGCATGTTGGCAGAAGAATTGTGGGAGTTGAAGTCCACACATCTTAAAGCCACTAGCGCAGAGATCTTCAAACTTGGCAGCTTTAAGACTTGTGGACTTCAACTCCCAGAATTCTCCAGCCAGCATAGCTGCACTAGGGTTAAGAAACAATGCATGAGACAGAGGAAGGCAATTTTAAAAAGCACTGGGATCTCATCTGAGTTGATTTTGAGATGCCATCTCCAGCTTGCCATCATCCAAATACCGCAACATTGCGACAAAATGACCCAAAAAACAGTCTAACTACCTGCTGCTACCTACTGCTTAGCCAGACTTTTGAAGCCACATACGATCACCCTTGCAAAGTTCCTGTGTACCCTTTTAGGGTGTCTCGGGCATAAATTTTGGGAGGTTGGGAGTCAATCCTTTCATCTATCCAATCGTCTATCCTTTCTCTCTGAAAAGAAGAATCCATCTGGAGATATAGATATACATTATAGATGATAGATAGATAGATAGATAGATAGATAGATAGATAGATAGATAGATAGATAGATAGATAGATATAAAGGGCGTACTGAGGCGAGGTAGAAACTGCTCTCCAACCTTTTAACTCAGGGGTCTCCAACCTTGGTCACTTTTAAGACTTGTGCACTTCAACTCCCAGAGTTCCTCAGCCAGCTTTGCTGGCTGAGGAACTCTGGGAGTTGAAGTGCACAAGTCTTAAAAGTGACCAAGGTTGGAGACCCCTGTTTTAACTTACTTCATCGAGGTTTTATACGCCGACTTTGTGAATGAAGCCCTCAGAAGGCAGCAAACCCCACGCACAAGTGTATTTACGCGCACAGTCCTATAAGACATTTCCTTAAAAGGTCAGAAGCAAAACAAGCCGTTAGGATACGTGTAGATAAACTCATGCTGCCAGGATCTCCGCGTTAAAAGATCGACATTCTGAAATATCTTTTCTCGGGCGAAAGTTTCTGCTCAAAAACGTCTCTTTAAAGTTTGAGAAAAGCCGTTCCCAACCTCCGTGACCGCCGCTCGTTTTATGGCCACAATCCACCCTTCCCACCGCTTTCCTACCGGTACCACCATCTCGTCGCAGCCGATGAAATCCCGCGAGAATACCTTCAATCCGGGCTTTCGTTGGCTGAATTGCTCTACTTTCGAAAGGAAATCACCATAGATATATGATCGTAAAGAGTCACTTCTCAGGAGACGCATCCTATTACACAGAAGTCTTTTTTTTTTACCTCTTCCTGAGGATTGGCCGCCCGTGGCTGCGCAAACGTTTTCAGAGTATCGAGGTGATTCTAAAACTTTTTTTTGTCTCCATGCGGGAAAAGAGGGAGCCGATTTGGTGCAGTGATAGAATAGAATAGAATAGAATAGAATAGAATAGAATAGAATAGAATAGAATAGAATAGAATAGAATAGAATAGAATAGAATAGGTCACCTTGAATGTACACTAATTGGCATACATTAAAATGAAATTACATTTTCATGTATGGTGGACTTGTAAAAAGGTTAAAGCATTCTGGATAAAAATTTGGTGGATTATTCAAAATATTCTTAAAAAGAGGATAAAGTTTACTCCACGGTTATTTTTGTTGGGTATAATCACGGATCGTACGGTTATGGAGACTAATTTGATCCTGAATTTAATAACTGCAGCAAGATTGTTGGTGGCACAGTATTGGAAGAAGGAAGATTTGCCTACTATTCAAGAATGGATATTAAAAGTAGCAAACTTAGCAGAGATGGCAAAGATCTCAGCGTATTTGAAGGACTATTCAAATGAGAAATGTATGATAGAATGGAGAAGATAGATTATATTCAAAGTAAATATCAGACTAAAAAATTTCAAATAGCTTATGAATAGCTAGAGAGGTGTTATTATATATTCAAATTTAGTTTGGTAAATGGGGAGTTAAAGATTAGAGGGATGTAAGAGGTTATAATTGATTAGACTATGTTAGATTATGATTGTTGAATATTATGCCCTGTATAATATAACATGGCGCTCCCATGTAACACCTCTCCTGCGCGAGCTGCACTGGCTCCCGGTGGTCTTCCGGGTGCGCTTCAAGGTTTTGGTTACCACCTTTAAAGCCCTCCATGGCTTAGGACCTGGTTATCTACGGGACCGCCTACTACCACCAATAGCCTCCCACCGGCCAGTATGCTCTCATAGAGAGGGACTCCTCCGGGTGCCGTCAGCCAAACAGTGTAGGCTGGCGACCCCTAGGGGGAGAGCCTTCTCTGTGGGGGCACCTACCGTCTGGAATGAGCTCCTCCCAGAGATACGGAGGATCCCGGATCTGCGCACCTTCCGCCGCGCTGTGAAGACCTTTTTATTCCATCAGGCGGGCCTGGCCTAATCTCTTCCCTTTTTTAAATATGTAAATTTTAATCTGTTTTTAAATTATTGGGGTGTTTTAATCTGTCTGGGCCAAAATGATTTAATTTGATTTTATCTGGTTTTTAAAAATTTTTGTATCTATGTTATTTTATTGTTTGGCTGTTCACCGCCCTGAGTCCTTCGGGAGTAGGGCGGTATACAAATCAAATAAACTAAACTAAACTAAACTATTTTGCTCTGGGAAGTAGGGAGGGGGGGGGGTGGGAGGGGGAGGGTGGACGGAAGGGGGGGCATAAATTTGTAAACTTTTAAAAACTTTTCAATTAAAAAAAATGAAATTACGTTGCATGCAGTTCTAATACAGTTTAAAGCATTAGGCTAGGAACTAGGAGACGGTGAGCTCTACTTTTATCTTAAGCATGAAGCCAAATGGGGAACCAACCTTAGGTCATTCTTTCTCAGCTCTAGGAAAGAGGCACTTTGGAAATCTTGCCAAGAAAACTGCAGGAATATGTCCTGGCAATTGCCAGGTGTCAGAACTGACTTAAAGGCATCCACCCCACCCCATCATAAAAGTTGGAGGAAAGTAAGCATTTATAATGGAATGCAGCCTCTCAGGCAAAGCAAATCTGTTTTTTCCTTCATTGATTACTCTGAACAGCAGAAGTTTTCCCAATTTCTCGGGGAGACTAAATGACACATGTGAGGTTTTCCCTCTTCCCCGGGCAGCAAAGCAGATATGCAGTAAAGAGAAAAACACAAATAAAGTCAACCCCCCAAATGAATGAAATCTATCTCTGCCCCAAAAATGCAGTTGTGCCTTATTAAACTAAGAACTCATCCTAATGGCCCACTAACCATAGTATAAAGTTGCCCACTAACCCGCTTATAGAGGATATGTCCTCAAAGCATGGCCTTCGACTCATCCTCAGAAAAGGGCTTACGTTCATCTTTAGCTAGCTGTTCTAATTTTGAAATGTTTTTGTGACTCAATTTCAGGCCTTAATTAACAATATTAGCAATGATAGCATCTTTAGATCTCTAAACACTGATTGGTTGACAAGTGAGTAGCAGTGAATAGCTCTTTCCTGATTCAACTTAAACTTCTCTGCCCTCCTCACATGCCAGCCAGGCTATTAGTCCCACTGACCCAAGTACAGGTACTCCTCGACTTACAACAGTTAATTAGTGACTATTTGAAGTTACAAGGTCACTGAAAAAAGTGACTTATGACCATTTTTCACACTTAAGACTGTTGCAGCATCCCCATGGTCACGTGATCAAAATTCAGATGCCTGGTAATTGACTCATATTTATGACTGTTACAGTGCCCCAAGATCATGTGATCACCTTTTGCCACTTTCTGACAAGCAAAGTCAGTGGGGAAGCCAGATTCACTTAACAACTGTGTCACTAACTTAACTGCAGTGGTTCACTTAATAGCTGTTGCAAGAACGGTTGTAAAATGGGGCAAAACTCACTTAACAAATATCTCACTTAACAACAAAAATTTTGAGCTCAATTGTGGTTGTAAATTGAGGACTACCTACAACGATCTTTCTCATCAATAGCTGATCCCTAGTAGAAGAGCACGTGACGTGTTTCAGAAATGCTCAGGGGCCCATTTTTTTCCACAAGCATTGGGACAGAGTAAGGCTGGAGCACAATGAAGTTATTTGTGAATACAAGTAGTCCTTACTTAATGACTGACCGACGTAGTAACCATTCAAAGTTATGGGGGAAAAATCCCCCCTCGTACTTATAACCATCACAGCATCCCTGCAGTCACATGGTCAAGATTCCAGCACTTCGCAACCAGCAGGTGTTTACGACACATCCCACAGTCATGCAATTGCCACTTGTGTGAACATAGCTAGCTTCCAACAGTCAATGGAGAAGTGAGCAGTAACATTATAAATTGTGGCTACATGATGCTTCACTTAATCACGTTGCTTAGCAATTAAACTTGCTGATCCCAATTGTCATTAAACAAGGACTACCTGTATATTGGGGTATGTTGCTTTTGGGAGAGATCAGAGCTTTTGAAATTGTGTTTATGCTTTTTACTGTTTTTATTGTTATTTGTGAGCCATCATGACTTAGGGTCATGGTGATAAAATGGGCGGTTATATAACTATAATAAATGAATAAATGAATTCAAAGTAATGCCCTTAAACAGTTCTAAAGAAAACCTGTAAGGAGAGGACCACTTTCAAGTGGTATAAATAGAGCAGATTAAAGCTCAGCCTTTATTAGAGTAATTACAAATTATGCTGATATGCTTTTCTTCAGAGTCAAGACCCAAAGGAATTTACAAGATGGCTGTGAAGAAGAGGTCTAATCCATATATAGATATAAATACATGCAGATATATAGATAACATACATACACATATATACATATGCACATGTCTATGTGAAAAACAACTGAAATAGAGCTGAAAAAACAAGGCACTTGGCTATAGATTCCATTACTAAGACTGGGCATCAAAATATATGTCACAAAGTCTGAATATGTTCAGTAGCCAAATATTATCTACTAGTCCAGCCTAGCCAATGGGGAAAGGGCTGTTATACTACTTATAAAGCCTTGACAGTGCTCTCCTGCTAGAAGAGGTCATGGGATATTAGGCATTTTCGGGATATTTTAGGCATATTCTAATAATTTGTTTCAAGAGGCAACGCAGTTTGGCACTTGCACTCTTCAGCCTGAGTATCTTGATTTTTTTTTTCACTGACTCATTTCTGTATGTTATCTGTTTAATGGATGATTTTAAGAAATCTTGTCTTTAAATAAATATTGGCTATAAATAGATGATTACAGAACCACTTAGCTTACACTATTGCAAAGAATAAAGACTGTACAATGATACTTCTCCTCCTATTCAATTTATATTACATATTTATGTGGAATGTTCTTGTTTGTTTTTGTCTAGACAAATTGCTCTGACTTATGTGAGTGACTCTGATTCCACTGGATCAATTTAATTATCCATCAGGTTATTTTATTTTATTCTGATTTTTTTGCAGGATAATTTCAGAAACAGAATGGAATGTTATATTAGGCATAATATTTTTAAAAATACCTTTAATCAAAAAAGAAATAAAGTTCAGTGACTCAAACTATTAGTAAATAAAATCTTACCACATAAAGACAGATGCCCATTGGTTTGAGCCTCCACTTATGGTGACAAATTAGAAATAAATTTAAAAGACAGACTTATAGGTACAATGTATAACTTTTATATGTTCACTGATAATTAATACATATTTGTTTTAATTTAATTTGATGCGACAAAACAACTTTTTCACCAGGACAAAAATTAGGCATCAATTCTAAGTACAATTTTCTGAGAACAAGCTTTATTTAATATAGTCAAGCGTTCTTCTGAGTAAATGTATGTAAGTTGATTATTTTCTAAAGTCTTTTCAAAAGGATGTGTTGTGTACAATCAATATATTTAAATAGCCCATACCTACAGTCTTACGTTACAATGTACTTAATTGAACTTTGTTGTAGCCTGCCCAAACTTTTCTAGAATTGGGGTCTGTTATGCATGTTGTTGAATATAATTAATTAATTAATTAATTAATTAAAGGCACATGTTGATTATTGATACAACATGCTGCAATTATTCCACTCCTGAATTCTTACTTATTTTATAATAACTTCAGGGTGTTTTACATTATTATATAGAAGTTTTATAAAACATTCCTTCCCTTGGGCTGATGGTGCCCTTTTACTGGATTGTGCATGAAAGCATGGTATAAATTTGCAATTCGAAAAGGCTTGTGTGGGAATAAATCCCATTGAATTCTGTGGGACTTATTTATGAACATCTAGGATTGGGCTGCATATATTCCAGCAATTTTCCATTTTTATCCCCTCCTATCTAAAGCCAAGAAATAGCTCAAAGCTATTGTTTTGTGACAGTGTTTTTAGAGCCTCTAGGCAAAAAGACTTGGAGCTTGTAGAATCCCTTTGTCATAAACCACAGCTTTTAAAATTTCTGGGTGTTGGCTTTGCAGTTTAAAAATAATGTGTGGGGTTTTGAAAGTATATTATTTTCCTGGGTATTCAGACCACACAATCTTTTTGCAAAGTACTATTCTTTGGAGTGGCATTTAGCCATTATTCAAATTCTGCTAAGCCAGTGAGCTTCAGTATTCTGAGTTTGTAAAGAAAACTTGTAATGTATATGAAATTAAATAGGAGTGCTCCATCTTGGCCTGCGGAACAACATTGTGCCAACGAGGGCCTCCCTAGAATATTTTGGATAATTGCTATTGCAGCTTTGCAGTGGGTGGTAAAAGAAAAAAAACAAGCTGGAACAGCTCCCAAATGATCTTTAACTACTCATTTTCCTGTCAGAAAGGGTAAAACTGCATGCCAGCCCTGCAGCTATCATACTTGTCCATCTGATTAAAAGTAATAGGAAGAAAACCATCTGAAGTGCAGTTTGAGGAGAAAAGGCCTTCTGATTTGAACCTGGAAGAGGGTTAGGAATTATGATTTTTTTTTATCAGTTTCCTACCCTTTCTCCTAATATAAATGGTGAAATAAGGACCTGTCAGCAATTTACAGAACCTGCGTCAATTCATCTCCAGGTTATTACTGGTAGTGTTTGGACACAGGATTCAACAGGCTGAAATTTTAGCATCTGGACAAGATTGTCAACAAGATTTATTTGATTGATTGACTGACTGATAACGTATCTTTAGAATGCCAAGCATGGTTAGTAACAAAATAAAAACCAAAATGTTAAAAACATATTTTAAAAATCTAATACTATAACATATTAATAATTAAATATCTGGTGAAAAGTCTTTGCCATTTTTTTTCTAAATGGCACAAAAACAGAGGCAATTCTTCCCCACAATGAGATGTGGTTAATGGAGTCCAAAATCCATTTTCAATCTTTTGGAATTTTTCAAAAAGAGACCCTTTATGACTTAACATGATATATGAATCCAGTCAATGATGGTTTATTAACAGCAAAATAATACTTAGTGGAATTTGCATATTTGGATAATCCTGCCCACTGATTTTCCCCTTCAGCTTGAGATGACTGGCTATAAGAACTGTCATAGGAAGCAAAGTAATATAAAACAGCTTCTCCCAGATTATATTTCAATGGGGAGTATATATTTAGTGCCAGGAATGGCAAGTATTGATAGTTTATGAAGATATTGCAATATAAAAGGAACCTCTTTACAACCCAAGTTATTTAACAAACATTGATTCAATTTCTACTTTGAATGCACTATTCTTAGCTTGCTCAAATTCCACAGTCACATTACCTCAGATAAAAAAGAAAAGAAAACAGTTCCAAAACGGAAAAGAGTTGGGTGATAATATGGCGAATACATCTTTTGAAGATATCCCTGCTTATATATAATGGTATTATGCTTTAATTTTGACGGAAAATAGGACATGAGTCCCCATAACAATGGGACATGATACAGCTTCTTTGATACAGTATGGGACATGATACAGCTTCTCTCTTCCCAGGTCCTTCTTCAATTGAGGTTCTTGTAACATGTTTGGAGACAGTGAGTTCACCCAAGAAACAAAACAGCTGAAGGAAAACGCAAGTGAAAAACATTCAAAACCACAAAACATAATTTAGTGTGCTTCGTCCTGTGCTGTACAGCACACTGGGCAACAATCTTTTTACAAAGATTCTGATTGGCTGCAATTTTTTGTGTGCTTTCATTACTCCCAAGTATTTTCCAAGTCTTGTTTTTCACCAAATCCTGAAGAATATGCTTCTCTTCCTCTTCCTTCCAATCCATGTGATATCCATATGACAGACTTTGAGTGATGCCTGGGTGGGATCTTGCAGTTGCAAACTACATTCAGTAAAATATATCCTGAGCACCTCTCAGGGTCTTATAACTAGTGCTTCGTAGAATCTTATCAGAAATATAGTCATCAAAAATGACACCAAAGATTGTTCATAGATAATACTGATGAAACACATTAAGCTTTTGTGCTGTGTGTTACTTTTTGAAATTTTGCTTGCATAGATTGTTGTCAGTGGAATGATGGTATTGTAAAGTCAAATCCTTGTTGCCATATCAACTATAGATGTGGAAAAAGCATCTCTGGAATATTGTTGATGCTTTTCCAATTATGCGATTGGCATTTATCGTGATGCCTTCAACAATTGCTAGCATATGGACTCTTGCACAACAAAATAGCATTTTTTAAGTACCAGATGCTAGAGAACAACCATGAAAATGGCCAAATTTCTTTTCTCCATGTTTCTTAGTTTCGTGAAGATGTTAGGTTGGCCAGACTAGATGGGCCATGGGCTGATTTATTGTCAAATGTTAGACAGTGGACAATAAAAAAGAAAGAAAGCTTATAAACTGCATACTGTTTAGTAGAAGCAGAATGAACATTCGGAGATCCAAACATTTGTTGGAAATCCAACAAACCTGGAAAGAGAGATAACACAAATCTTGAAAAATATTGTATTAAATGCTACAAGGAAGTTTTGCTGGATTCACGCAGTATGTTCTTATATAATGTGATCATTGGTTTAGAATGGATTAGGCAGTCCAAGTTTAAGATCCCTCTTGACCATTTACTGAATTACTCTGGGTCAGTCACAACCTCATAGTGTAATCAACCTCATGGAGTTGTCATATGAATAAAATTAGGGGGGCTTTCATGTAAGGAGCTTGACCTCTCATAGAAAAGATGCCATATAATATCATAATAAATAAGTAAAAATTCTCAAAATTTTATTCTTTTGTTATTAAATCTGATGCATTTTTTTAAAAATACTCTTTCTTCTTCCAAATGTGTTATGTTGTAAAAGCAACGATGCTAACTTTTCATTGTTACTTCTTTCCAGGTCTCAGATATAATTCACGTATTTATTTGTAAATCTTGGGACAGAAAAATAATTGTTAGAATTATTAGATTACCCTTGATCTTTGGTGACATAAGAGAAATTTAAAATTAACTTCCAAATACATTTATGTAAACTGTGTATTCTCCTGCAGACAGAGTAATCCACTATGTTCACATATAAACAGAACCTTTAAATATGCACCAGATGTTCTTTTTTGAAATAGTTCTTGAATTCATTGACAGGCCTTTGGCTACACAGATGAATTAATTTGTTCGGGGCAGATTTCATAAACCCTCTAATAATTCTTACTCACGCACATCTTGACTTGATTTTTCAGATCTACAGCATGTGTTTTAAATGTTTTAACCTTTACTACTTTAATCAGGTAGCATTTACTTCAGGTTTGAAGATGATCAGTCATTGAAAGATACAGTTAACTGGGAAATAAAATCCAATTTGTCAGTTAAATCAGGTCCACAGACCTATATAAATTTAAGAAATCAGTCAATTCTATTGACTCTTTTGAATGATATCATCTGCACCTTAGCTTACACTAAAAATGCTCTCACAAATTCTTATGAATGGACAGCTTTAAAAAATGATATTGCATATTATTGATTTGCCAAACTAAAAGGAGGTTGATGTAAAATAATATATCTGAAGTACAAACTTCTCTAACAGAAGCTAAAAAAAGCTAAAATAAATTTCTCACCCCACGTTTTCATTGCCCTTGAAGGATTTCCCTAGATTTATCACTTTTAAAATCTGAATCAGAATGGCAACTAGGTGATTTCTTTTAATCATTTCACAGCATTTCCTTTACTATATAATTTTATTATACATTATACCTGCTTTCTACTTCTGTAAGTACAATATCACTAATCACCAGAGTATTTCCCTTCCCTACTCCCACAGGAAGTGCCCACTGAGCACTTGTCTCTGGCAGCATTGATTGAAACCACGCGTTAGGAGGGTAACTAGTTCCATAACAAGGACAGCATGTTGTCAAATGCCTCGTATAAAAAACAGATCCTGACAAAGATCATCCATCAGTGCCACCAATGTTCTAACCCATAAGTGGCCCTGAATTCTGCTGAAAGAAGTCAAGCTAATCAGTTTCCTGTGAGGCATCCTGCAAATGAAGCACCACCATATTACAAGGAAATAGCCCTCCGATATCTTTAACAGTGAGTGGATTACTGGACCAGGCTTTCATTGAACATACAAGGTGCTGGCCCTGAGTTTTAAAATCCAGAACAGATTAAGGACTGACAGCCTGAAGGACTATCCTTGCTATGAATCTGTCCATAGATCAGGAGGAGAGGCATTTTTAAAGTGGCCTCCACTGCCGTACACTTGTCTATCAGCTAGATGCAAGAGAGTCTTCTAATACAGGAGTCTCCAACCTTGGCAACTTTAAGCCTGAGGGACTTCAATTCCCAGAATTCCCTAGCCAGCTTTGTTGGCTGGGGAATTCTGGGAGTTGAAGTCCACCAGACTTAAAGTTGCCATGGTTGGAGACCCCTGTTCTAATAGATAGCTCCCAGGTTATGGAGCACTCTCCCCAGGGAGATACATTTGCTACTCTTCCATGTTCCAGTATTTAGAAAAATGTCAAATCCACATCTAATTTACCAAGGTTTGAATCAGTCATTAATGTAATACTTTAATGATTAATTTTAGATTTTGTTTTAATTGCTATAAGTGATATTCTACTTACAAGAGTAGAAAGCTGATACAATTTATACTATAGTAAAATTATATAATAATTTTTTTGATAAATAAAAATAATAGATACATTACAGAGAAGGTTTTTGAACTACAAGATATTTTCAGTGTAAAAAGTTTCAATTTATATCTCTTTGCTATAATATGTATATTATAGTATTTAAACAATCAAGGAATCAAACCTTTTTTTTCTTCAAAATTTAGCACCCATTTTCAAAACAGTTTCAAGAGCAGTGATATATCAGAGATATGTTCCCTAGCTAGCAAATGCCCATGGCTTCCTCATAATTGTTCAGGATAGGTGTCTGTTAGATCGGCGCAGGAATGGAAGACGTGACCAGCTTGTTACATGAGTAACTTTATTGAAACAAGAACAGTAGCAAGACTGCCGGTGTGCTGCCGGAGCTCTCCTTATATTCGCTCCCGGCAGACGCACCGCCCCTTGCCAGGGATTCAAATCTCCCGCCCGATGGCTAGCAGCCAATCAGGGCGGATGTCCTTATAAGGACATAACACTCCTCCCCCCTTAGTCCGAACTGTCAATCTCGTCCACAAAAGTCACATAATCGCGCAGGTACGTAGGACGCCTCGGCACCCTAGCTGACCTGCGCAGTCCCACTTCTTCTCTGTCTCCGGCCTGGACGGACGGGGCTCTTTCGTCTCCTGGTTCCTTCTCCGGAACCGGGCTTGGTTCGGCTGTCGAGTGAGCGGGGTCACCCCCAGTGCCTCCGGCCGGACCGCAGACCTTGGATGGCTGGTCCTGATGGTCTTCCTCCTGGCCTCTGGATCTATTGCCTCGTCTCGGTTGCTCGGTTCCGACCCGGGAAGAGCGTCTGAGTCTCGGTAAGTCCATTGCTTGCTCTTCCCTGGTTCCCCGGGCGCTGTGGTTCGGTCGCGGTCCGGCTTGCTGCCGTTCGGGTGGTGGTTCCGTTCGGTGCCCTCGGGCCCGGTCCGCCGTCTGCGGGTGGTGCTGGCTTGCGTTGTGCTGTCCGACCTCGCAGGGGTGGTGTTGGTCCCCTCGGTTGGGCTGGCGTAGGTCTCCCCCGTCTGGTTGGCGGTGATCGACCTGGTCGGGATGTTGTTGCGGGGCTACCTCTGCGGGGCGGCGGAGGTCTTCCCTGCCGGGGTGGTGTAGGTCTCCCTGGCCGGGTTGTTGTCGGCTTTCCCTTCCCCCTAGTCCCTGGTCTACCGTCAGGTGGTGCCTGGGGTCCTCCTGGTTGGGTTGTTGTTTCCAGGTTGTCTTCTGCGATGGGTGGGGGTCCCTCTCGCCGGGGAGTCGTGTGCCACCCTTGCCCATGGGTAGTGGGGTGCCCGTCTTGGCTGGGTCCCGGTCTACTCGCCTGGAACTGCGGTCTCCCTGGCTGGGCTGGTGATGGCTGCCGTCACTGGTTGGGTGAGCTGCTCCTCCTCTGGGCAGGTCCCGGTCTACTTGCGGGCTGGGTTGGTGTTCCCTGGCCCTGTTGTGCCGGGTGCCCACCTGGCTGGGTTGGTGTTGCCATCCCCCGTGCGGTTGGCCCCGGTCTACCTCGCTGGACTGCCGACGGGACAGTACCTGGTAGTGGGCTGGGCCGACCTCGTCGGAATGGCGCTGTTCTGCCTCGCAGGGGTGTGGTAGGCCTACCTCGTCGGGGTGTCGTAGGCCTACCTCGCCGGGGTGTTGTAGGCCTACCTCCTCTGGGTGTGGTAGGTCTACCTCACCGGGGTGTTGGAGGCCTACCTCGTCGGGGTGCTGTAGGCCTCCCTCGTCAGGCTGGTTTTCTTGTGCCCCCCCCACCTTTTTCGGAGTTGGTCGATGTGCCGTCTACAGACCTGTCCATCTTCCAACTCGACGGTGTAGGATTTGGGGCCGGTTGTGCTGGCAATCTTCCCCTTCAGCCACTTGGGAGAGCCGTTGAAATTCAGCGCGAAAACTGAATCTCCGTTGCTGAAGGCGCGAAGCGGGTGGCTGGCGGTTGCGGTCACTTCCGGGCTGTATTGGGGGTGCAGCCGGTCCAAGGGTGACCTCAACCTTCTGCCCATCAGCAGTTCGGCCGGGCTCTTGTGGGTGGTGGCATGTGGCGTGATGTGCTGGGTGAGGAGGAAGTTGTCTATGCGTTCTTGCCAGTCTCCCGGGCCCATCTTGGTGAGGGCTTCTTTTGTCAGTCTGACCATGCGTTCTGCTTGTCCGTTTCCGGCCGGCCTGTAAGGGGCGGACAGGGCGTGGCGGATGCCCAGTCCTGCCAGGAAGGACTCCATGGTCAGGGATGTGAGCTGGGGGCCGTTGTCCGAGACCAGCACGTCCGGTAGTCCATGTGTGGCGAACAGACAGCGCAGGGCTCGGATCGTCGCTTCAGTTGTGGTAGATGCCATGGGCACCACCTCGAGCCACTTGGAGAAGGCATCTACCACGATGAGGAGGTGTCGCCCTTGCATCGGACCCACGAAGTCGATGTGGATCCTCGACCAGGGGTTGCTGGGGGTCTCCCACTTCGCGACTTCGGATTGCGGCGGCGCTGGGCGAACTTCTTGGCACGGGTCGCATCTGGAGACCCATTGCTCAATGTCTTTGTCCATGGAGGGCCACCAGACGTAACTCCGTGCCAGGGCCTTCATGCGGACGATACCCGGATGCCCTTTGTGCAGCGTTTCTAGCGTCCGCCGTTGCAGAGTGCTTGGAATCAGCACCCTGTCTCCCCATAGTAGACAGCCTTTTATGGTGGACAGCTCCTTCTGTTTCCTGGCGAACGGGCTGAATTTCTCCTCTGGCTTTTCCGATGACCACCCTCTGAGGATCCAGGACTTCACTTGGCGGAGTGTGGGGTCCTTTTGGGTGTGGACGGCCACATCTGCGGATGACACAGGACAGCTGGCGTCGTCATCTATATGGAGTAGATGGAGCGTGGGGGCTGGGTCTTCGACTGGATTCCTCGACGGGCATCTGCTGAGCGCGTCGGCGTTTCCTATGGCTGTGCCTGGCTGGTGCACGAGCCTATAGGAGTAGCCGGCTAGGAAGATGGCCCATCTCGTCATCCGTGGGGACATGAAGGTCGGGGTGGGTTGGTCGCCTGCGAGGAGTCCCAGGAGTGGCTTGTGGTCGGTGACTATGGTGAAACGTCTTCCGTAGAGGTATTCGTGGAAGCGCTTCACTCCAGCCACGATGGCCAGGGCTTCTTTGTCCAGCTGACTGTAGTTACGCTCCGCGCCGGACATTGTCTTAGAGAAGTAGGCAATTGGGGCTTCCGTGCCGTTGGGCAGTTCATGGCTGAGGACTGCCCCCACCCCGTATGGGGACGCATCACAAGTCAGCTTAATGGGCAGCGTCTCGCTGTATTGGATGAGGACGCTTTTGGACGTCAATAGTCCTTTGATGGCCCGGAATGCTGCTTCCTCTTCCTGGCCCCACTTCCAGGAAGCCGATTTCCCCAGCAGGCGGTGGAGCGGCTCAGCAACTGTGGCTTTCTGTTTTAAGAAAATGGCGTAGAAGTTGAGCAGCCCAAGGAAAGCCTGAAGCTCCGTTTTGTTTTTTGGGCTTGGAGCTTCATGGATTGCTTCCACTTTTGATTTGGTGGGGTGGATGCCTGTGCTATCAATGAGGTAGCCCAGGAACTCGACTTCCTGTACTCCTATGATGCACTTGTCCCGCCTGACCCTCAAGCCCTTGGCCTTGAATCGCTGCAGGACAAGCCTGAGCCTTTCAAGGAGTTGAGCTCTTGAGTCACCGGAGATGAGCACATCGTCGAAGTAAGGCACCACCCCTGGAACGCCTTGGAGAAGGCGTTCCATCATGGATTGGAAGATGCCGGGGGCAGCGCTGACTCCAAATTGGAGGCGGTTACATTTGAATGCCCCCCTGTGCGTGACAATTGTTTGAGCCTCCGCCGTTTTTTCGTCTACTGGCAGTTGCTGATAAGCCTGGGCCAGGTCCAGTTTCGCGAAAATTGATCCAGATCCCAGGGAATGCAGCAGGTGTTGCACCACTGGGACTGGGTATGCGCTCTGTGCCAACGCCTTGTTGATGGTACAACGGTAGTCGGCGCAGATGCGCACAGACCCATCATGCTTCAGTGGGGTCACAATGGGGGTCTCCCATGAAGCATGATCGATCGGTTCCAGGACGCCCTGGGCGATCAGCTTATCCAGCTGCTCGTCTACTTTGGGCCGCAGGGCAAACGGAACTCGGCGGGGCTTGAGCCTAATTGGGGTGATTCCCTTGTCCAGATTGAAAGAGATTGGCCTCCCCACAAATTTCCCCAGCTTACCATCGAAAACTTCCTTGAACTCTTTGATGAGGTTGTCGAGTTTGTCCCTGCGAATTTGGTTGATGCCTTCGATTGAAAGCCCCAGCGGCTTGAACCACTCCACTCCTAGCAGGTTCGGTCGGCTGTCCTTCACGACGGTGATGGGGAGCTTGCCTTCGAACTCTTTGTAGGTGACTCGGATGTAGGCTCTTCCTAACACTCCGATGGGGTTTCCCCCAAAGTCGACGAGCTTGGAGTGTAGTGGCTTCAGCTCTCGCTTGGTGATGCTGGGATGCAGGCGCTTCAGCTGCTGCCAATCCATGATGGAGTAGACCGAGCCCAAGTCTACCTCCATGTTGCAGGGTGCTCCTTCCACGTGGATGGTCACGTGGAACTTGGTGGCGTTGTCCGAAGTCGTGTGTGCGATGGTCATCTGGTGGACCGCTCCGCTCCGGGGAAACTCGTCATCTCTGCGTCTGGAAGGGCCAGAGGACCGTTTGGCTGACCTCTGGTAATCCTTCCGATTCTCGCGGGAGCGGTGGCTGGGGGGCTCTGGGTCTGGTTCCTCGGCTCTGCAAGCTTCGGCGATGTGACCCCTTCTGTTGCAGCGTCGGCAGGTCGCATCTCTCCACTTGCAGGTTGCCCTGGCATGGTCCCCTCTGCAGCTGGCGCAGCGCTCCCCCTTGTAGCTCCATTGGGCGGTTTCCCGCCTTGGGGGTCTGGATACTTTGTGGACAGTGGGCTCTCCCTCCGACTCGGATCCAGCTGTGGAATCCTCTGTTGATGATTGCGCCGTGGAGCGAATCTTGTGGATTCCCTTTGCTCTGCTTACTGCGGCAGCTGCTTTCTCTGAGATTTCGGATGCGGTGGCTTCCTCCACCACATCCTTGAGCACGAGTTTCTTCCTGCTCAGGAATTTCTTTTGCAGGCCTCTGTCCCTCATGCCGAAAACCACGCGGTCAGCGATGGCATTGTCCACGTGGTCGAACTCACAGCTGGCTGCGATCTGGCGTAGGGCGGCCACGAATTCCTTGATCATCTCACCGTCCTTCTGGTCCCTTTGATGGAAGGTGAAACGGTTCGCCACCGGTGTTCCTGTTGGGGCATAGTGGTCTTCCAGGATCTGCAGCAGGTCTGCCCATGGCACTTCTTCGATGTCTCGTGGTGCTACGAGATCGATTGCCATGTCGAGGACCTCGGAGCCGCAGTTGGCCAGGAAAATGCCCTTCTTCCGGTCATCATCGGCATCCCTGATGTTGTTGCCTCTCAGGTATTGCCGGAATTTCACTACGTAGGATTTCCACTTGTCCTTCCCTGGGCGGAAAGGCGCAAGGGCTGGCAGAGTGACTTCAGCGGATGCCATGCCTTTGGAAATGCCTACTGTAGTTCCCGGTGCCGGAGTCTTGGTCTTGTTGGCTTGGTGCCGCGAGGTTCGTTCTTCTCTCTAGTCCTTCGTCGCCAGTGTTAGATCGGCGCAGGAATGGAAGACGTGACCAGCTCGTTACATGAGTAACTTTATTGAAACAAGAACAGTAGCAAGACTGCCAGTGTGCTGCCGGAGCTCTCCTTATATTCGCTCCCGGCAGACGCACCGCCCCTTGCCAGGGATTCAAATCTCCCGCCCGATGGCTAGCAGCCAATCAGGGCGGATGTCCTTATAAGGACATAACAGTGTCTATGGCGATTCTCAGTCATCCTGGTCATGGTTGTCCCAAAAATGCTTTTTCAAGAGGCAACTGGACTTCCCAGTTTTTCTTTGAAGACGTTTCACTTCTCATTCAAGAAACTTCTTCAGCTCTCTTCCCTTGGAAGAGAAGCAAAATGTCTTGAAAGAAAAAAACAGAAAGTCCAGTTACTTCTTAAAAAAGCACTTTTGGAATGTTCAGGATAGGATTTCCACCTAACTTAGCACAAGATTTCGATATACTTTGTAGGCTTCCATGACTAGTATCCAGGGGTGAAATCCAGCAGGTTCTGACAGGTTCTGGAGAACTGGTAATGGAAATGTTGAGCAGTTCAGAGAACCGGCAGTGGAAATTTTGAGTAGTTCAGAGAACCAGCAAATACCACCTCTGGCTGGCCCCAGAGTGGGGTGGGAATGAAGATTTTACAGTATCCTTCCCCTGCCACATCCACCAAGCAATGCCCACATAGTAAAAACATTTGGATTTCACCACTGCTAGTATCCATTGAGCAGTGTTGAACTTCAGAGTTTAGTAACTGTGATCTAGACAACAGATTACCTGACATTTCTCCAGCAATCACCAACTGGCATCTTCAGTGGTCTTCAGAGATGAGAATAGAAGCTGATTTCTAATTGATCCTGCTTTTAAGTGACATCTTGGTATGGCACTGGGTAGACAACCAGGCTTTGTTAATCTTCAGACTTCCTTTTTCCTTATTGAAGCTATTGGGATGTTTGTGCAACTCAATAGCCTTTTTGTGCAAGCGTACCTAAATAGTTTGGTGGTGTTGACAGCACATGTATGTTCTTGGATTGAATTGCATAATCATTTAGCCAGTTTGGTCCAGTAGTTAAGGCACCAGGCTAGAAACTGGGAGGTTGTGAGTTCAAGTCCTGTTTTAGTCCTGAAAGCCAGCTGGGTGACTTTGGGCAAGTCACTGTCTCTCAGCCCAATCCACCTCACAGGGTTGTTGTGATGGGGAAAAGAGGAAGAGGAAGGAACATTGTGTGTGTTTGCCGCCTTGAGTTATTTGTAAAAATAATAATGGTGGGATATAAACAAACTAATAAACAAATTATAATACCGGGTGTGTTGATGATTTTTTTCAGGCTGTCCTAGTCTGCAGTGCCTTTCTTGTTCATTCAGGCACCAAAACTGTGTTTTGTGGTACCAATATATATTTGTCCACAGCTACAGAGCCTGCGAGAGACAGGAGCCCAGTCATTCCTTGCTCAGTTGCCTGTGGTGTGCATAACAGACTATCTTGCCTTTGAAAATGCCAGCCATGTTCCTGATGAAACATTAGGAAATCTGTTGTCTAGGCCACAGTCACTAAACCCTGAAGTTCAACATTGCCCAACAAAGAATAGCTGTATTCCTTCCTTCCACGACTTTGGCAAGTTACTTGACATTTTGAATATTTTACACACACACACACAATTATTTAATCCTGAGCAAAAACAGCTGAAAATATTTTTGATACCCTGCATGCGAAGATTTACAGCATCATGCCATGCCTAGCCATCTGTTTTATACTTAATGTAAAACTCTATCTTTTGGGGTCGATGCTGTTTTCTTATACTCATTTATAATGTCTTCATCCTGCAACATTATCCAAATCACTGTAACAAAACACTACAATAGTTCAAAAGCCATCGCTCAGCACCAGCATCTGTTTTTAATATAAATCTAAAAGGATCCTGTGATGCTAGATCCTGATGTTTTTGGTATGTGGGGAGTCTATATAATGTAGTCACTGTAGCTGTTGACATGTGGGTAGGTGGAGATCTAACTTCCTGATTTATAAGTCTAATTTGTAATTGATTAATTTTTTTGCTTTATTAGAACAGATTATGGACACTGAGGATACTTATATGGCTAAATCAGGCTTACTTTATTACTACTAAGAAATCAAAACAAATCTTACTTGCCCACAAAGGCAGCTATTATGAGTAATATGCTCTATGGATACAAACCAGGGGTGAAATGCTCCCGGTTTGGACCGGATCGCCTGATCTGGTAGCGATGGTGGATGGTGGTTCAGAGAACCAGTAGCAAAAATCCCTGCCCCCTCCCCCATGCCCAGCTGAGCCGCGCAATCATCAGTGGCTTTTTTTTTTTTATTTTTAAAAGCATTTTTTCTACAACCTCTTCAGCTGAAAAAATGCTTTTAAAAGGGGAAAAAAAGCCTCTGATGATTGCGCGGCTCAGCTGGGATCATCAGAGGCTTTTAAAAGCATTTTTTTTACAACCTCTTCGGCCACAGAGGTTGTAGAAAAAATGCTTTTAAAAGTAAAAAAAAAGTTGGCCACGCCCACCCAGTCATATTTACCCCACCACCACCAAGCCACGCCCACAGAACTGGTAATAACAAATTTTACATTTCACCACTGGTACAAACACAGTAGCCCAGCAGGGGGTGTCCTGGATCTTAGTTCAAATGCAATGGGACATAACCTCCCTAACTAGGAGGAGGCACCTAGGCCAGTGATGGTGAACCTTTTCAGCACTGAGTGCCCAAACTGGAATATGTGTGCATGCATGCGTGCATGAATGTGCGCCGGAGAACTGGAAACCCGAAGACCAGGCTGGCTCTCCAGCCTGCATGCAGACCAGCTGGGTGACGCGAGGGACTGGTGCATCTCCCGAACCAAGGCGAAGGGCGAGTGGGCGGTATGTGGGCGGAGGCCCCAGGGAAGGCCAGAGCCAGGGACTGGCACATCTCTCCAGGCGAAGGGTGAGCAGGTGGCATGCGGGCGGAGGCCCCGAGGAAGGCCAGAGCCAGGGACTGGTGCATCCCCTGAACCAAGGCGAAGGACAAGAGGGCAGCATGTGGGTGGAAGGATGGTGAGAACCAGGCCTGAAAAGCGGCCGAGCTTCGCCAGGTCCACCCTGAGGCAGCCCTTTGGCCGAGCACCTTACATTCATGGGTAGCCACTGTGAGCAGAGTGGGTGAGGCACAGAGATCAGCTGGGCCACATGGTCTGGGCGAGTGAGCAATGGAGCCAGATAGTAGCTGGGTGTGGGTGTAACTCTAGCCACCGGCCAAGGTGGGCGGTGGCTAGATAGGGCGGGGCAGGTTGGGCAGGGCCAGCCAGTGGTTCGCCGGTTCGCCGAACTGCGCAAAATCTTAACAACCGGTACACCCGGTTGTGTAAACCTGGCAGCAGCCCACCTGTGGACCAGAGGTCTTTTAAAAGAACTAAGCAAGAGAAATCACACTTCTTGTAAATTTTGCTTTCTATCATCTATCACATTTGGCACAGAAAGGAGGAAATAAGCTACTACTTCTCTGATAAGAACAACAGTAGAGGATTTTGAGAAAAGCCTAGAGCTGCACTTAGGAAAAGTGAAGAAATACAGTACAATCCCTACCTACAGCTTGCAGTCAGTGAGGATTACACAGTGAGATGGAAATACCAATGTGCTTTTTGTACCCAATGGTTCCCAATTTCCTCTGACCATTTGAAACGGAAAGAATGAGTATGCCAGAGAAGTCTGGTTCAAGGCGAAATGGCCACATGGATTCAACTTCAACATAGCGATATATAGATCAGTGGTGGATTGCTCCTGGTTCAGTCCGGTTCTTGCGAACCAATAGTAAAACGGGCAGGAGGCTCTGCCCACCCATCTGGATGTCATCATAGACTATCTGCACATGTGCAGAAGTGTGGCGTGCACATGAGCGAAGCAGGAGCGTGTGCGCAATCTTATTGTGAACTGGTAGTAAAGGTAAGTAGAACCCACCCTTGATGTGGATGCCCCCTTTTTAAAAAAATAAACTTTCATTTGTCCACTTTGCAGCCCATTTCAGAGGCAATTTAGAACAGCTAAATCAGTTTTTCTTCTCCAAGCATCTTGGACTTAATCTACAATAGTTCAACCAGTGGTGGGTTACCCCCAGTTTGGACCGGTTCGCAAGAACCAGTAGTAAAACCGGTAGGAGGCTCCACCCACCGACCCAACTTCATCAGGAAGCCTCTCACATGCGCAGAAGTGCACACGGCCCCATTGTGAACCGGTAGTAAAGGTAAGTAGAACCCACCCCTGAGTTCAACCATGATGTGGTTGACAATGCAGTTAGGGGTTGAAATTTTCCTAGCTCCTACTCACTGTTTGGGTTGGTCTGAGACATCTCCCCCGTCCAGTTGGTTTGGTCTACAGGAGAATGACCTATCTGCATAATGCCCAACCAATGTTTTCTGAAGTCAGAAAGAGCAACCCATTTTTAAAAATGGGGTTAAACAGTGCTAGATTTATTGTATAGGACCAGCATAGGAGATAGCCTGAAGATAGCCTTTTGAAGCAGATTAGGAAATAGATGCCAAATGATATATAGTAAAAGAAATTTGAAAACCTGACAGAGATTCTCTCTCCAATTGTACACTAAAAAGAATGCAGAACAACCTTGAGGTTTTTTTTCTCACTCTCCTGTCTATTCAGATTGAGCTGATGTTTACATTAGTTGTTGAATTTCTTCTTCAAGGCTGCCTCCATAATCTTCCACACCTGATTGCTCTAGGAAAAGAGCCATATTTTACTGCATATGTTCCTGCTTCTTTCCCAAAGGCCGTTAGAAGTTTTCCACTGTTTATATCAAAAATGTGTTTTGCATAGTCATTCTTTTTGCTTTTTTTTATTGCTTTGAGGAGGTCAGCACCATTTTGCTTATTCCAACAACACTGAACTAGATCCATTGGTGTGTTAGCACTGTCACTTGCTGTTAAGTGGAAAAGATAAATCATACCTTCAATTAAATATACACATTTGTGGGGGAGGGGTTAGTATTTGTCACAATTTATTACAGAATCCTTTTTTTTTAAATTGTGCTTGCCACGTTCTAACAGTAAAACTATCAATGGATGTTTTGTTTATCATCTAGCTTCTCACAGAGTATGACACTGATTTGAGCTGACAGAAAAAATTGGCCCATGTCACTAGACCAGGGATGTCAAACTCACATCGTCACGGTGTCATGTGATGTATTGTGACTTTTCCCCCCTTCGCTAAACGGGCATGGGCGTGGCCCAGGGGTGGGTTCTACTAACCTTTACTACCAGTTTGCAACGGGAGTCTGCATGCGCACGCATGCGTGATGCAAGCATGCACATGTGCACTTCTGCGCATGCACAGAAGCTTCTGCGCATGCACAAATCGTATATTATGATGGGCAAGTGGGCAGAGCCTTCTGCCGCTTCTACTACCGGTTCGCAAGAACCGGACAGAACCGGGAGCAATCCACCACTGGCGTGGCCAGCGCATGACACATCCAGCCCATGGGCTGCAAGTTTGACAGCCCTGCACTAGACTGACGTCCACAGCTAAAGAAGGACCAGAACCTGGGTTTTTCCGCTCCTAACAATAGCAATAGCACTTATACTTGTATACCGCTTCACAGTGCCTCTCTAAGCGGTTTACAGAGTCAGCCTATTGCCCCCAACAATCTGGCTCCTCATTTTACCCACCTCGGAAGGATGGAAAGCTGAGTCAACCTTGAGCCTGGTGAGATTTGAACTACCAAATTGCAGGCAGCCAGCAGGCAGCAGAAATAGCCTGCAGTACTGCATTCTAACCACAGCACCACCACAGTTCTAACTACTGCACCATCGCGGCTCCTAGTCCAGGACATGATGGTAGCGCTCTTCTATTAGTGTAAACAATTCCTGGATTTCCTTCAGATATCTTCTCTCTTCATGACCTATTGCTCAGATACTCAGTTATTCAAATATTCCATCTCAGATTCGCAGCATCCTTGCCCAATCCCATCTCACCACGAATGAAGAATGGTGCTTGTTTTTCCCATTTGTTGGGAAGGGAAGTTGGGGGAGATTGCCAATCGTTTGCCTTAATATTTCCCATATTAATAAAACTTTTGAGACAGCATTACATGCCAACATCACTACTGAGGCACTACCACTAGGGAAGCAGAATTTATGCCAGTATGCTTTTTCTTAGCAGAGGAAGAAATAGAAAAATGCACATTAAGCCAATAGCCATTACCTATTTTTCAGCCTTTTAATGGGTTAGTTGGATCTGGAAACAAATGGATCATTATTTATTTGTGAAGATTAAGGTGGAATTCAACAGCATTCAAACTGAAATTTAGAATAAAAAATGCATACAAGTCTATAGAAGCATTTAATCAATCATTCTGTCCTCCCACTACCATAGCATTCAGATTTATCAACTTGAGAAGATACAAATAACTTCCCACTTCACACAGTGCAGGAAAGCATAATGACTTTTCCCCTAGTGCACAATCAGCTTGTTGGCTACAAACACCAAAAAAGAGTGGCAGTGAATTGTAAGAATATTTGTAACCTATTTACTGCAGTCTGTAATTTACAGAATCTAAATTAGATGAAGTACAAGCTAACTGTGGGCGGAATACTCCTGTTCAATCTACTGCTGACACACATTTGGAAAAGATTCAAATATTTTCTCCTACAGTGCTAGTAAACCAAGAAGAGCATAACAAACCAAGGTTAAAGCAATCTTGACTTTATTCATACTATGGGATGGGGAGTGGGGGGAGAGGGCATGGAAAGGAACACATCCATTATCAAATGGGTTTTCCTGGCTGATAGAAATTATGTTTTCTGAATTTGGCACACCTGGCCTATAATTAATTGTTTCTTCTCATGATATATCTATTGCTACAGGGTATCCCCGTTATTTCCTGATATTTAAGGGAAGGTGTTGCTGAAACATACATGGAATAATCATTTCAATACAATGTCTTTAAAACTAATGCAAGGAAGTACTAATAAAAAAAACTATTATAAAGATCTTGCTTAATATGTCTTAAGGCATATCTTATCTATATATCACATTATTATATGTGTCTCTGTGTGCAAATAAATTCCAGCTTGAAATATTTTACTGGGATGATATATATTGGGATTTAGTTTACAAAATCTGTGATTGCATCGTAATCCTTGCTTTTCCTGAATAATCTCATCTTCCATTGCTGCAACATCTGAGAGGTTCCAAGGAATTAGTCCTCATTGCCAGGAAAAAAAATAAACTTTGAAACCTTTCCTTCAAAAGGAACCACAGATGTTTCAGTAAACATAGGAGTGAGTCTTGTGGAAAATTACTTATGAGAAGAAGCCTTTATAGTTTTACTTTTGAAGTTTTCCTTTTTCCGTAAACCTTGAAGTAATGAAACTCTGTCTTATCTTTGGTATTCTGGTCTGATTAAGCATACAGACTTTCATCATATACAAGGGAAACTTTACAAAATATAGTAAAAACCAAAATGATATAAATGTGAAAAATTTTTGCAAAGGTTTTTCTCATTTATATCATAAAGTATAGCTTACATAATTAACACCTTGGTAAGCGTCACAATAGTTGGCAATACCCAACTGATCTTGGCTGACCTTGAAAAAACTAAGCAAAGTCTATTTTGATTACTACTTAGATAGGAGACCACCAGAGAATCCTCAGACTATGGAGTGGAAATCAGCCCTGTCAAACTGGTGGCACATGGACCAGATGCATCATGTGTAGACCATGACCACCCCGGCAAAGGCAAAAAACATTGCAATATATCATGATCTGCCCCATGATGCAATCAAGTTTGAAACCCATGGACTAGATCGGAGTGTCAAACTCAAGGTCACATCCAGCCCACAGGGTGCTTAGATTTGGTCCATGGGGCGGCCCTGGAAACAGTGAAAGACTGGCCCACAGTGCCTCTGCCAGGAAAAAAGGAGCTTGGGAGGCCTGCATGTGGCCCTCCAGAGCTCCATTTTTCCTGGCAGAGGGTTGCTGGAGGCTGTCACAGCCAGAAACGGAGCTCGGGAGCCCGTTTTTGCTGGCAGAGTAATTGAGCCACCATAGGCGCCTCTGACACAAATGATTTTGAACTGTCCACGCCCACCGTGGCCATATGCCCCCCGCCTCCCCCCAAGGTCAAACATGTGGCCTTCAATGAAATCAAGTTTGACACACCTGGACTAGATGGTGAAATCTAAAAAAATACCCCGAAAGAAAACAGTGCCAAACTACTTTCTTGTTATTTTAGAGGACATTTGTACATAGCCATGTAGATTTTAGGAGTTTAGCTGAACTTAAAGGAGATATTATCAATAGGATAAAGACCTTTTAAAGGGCCAGGTCACCCAAATTCTTAAAAGCAACCCAGAAAAGAAGAAGATCCAATTAAACAGTGCTTAGCTTGAATCATTGAAACTAACCATACTTACCTTGCAATCACTTTTTTTTCTGCTGGCTTTGATTCTGAAGGAAAGGCAGCCAAACTAATGTACATATTTCAAATACTGTGTCAAAAGCAAAAATGAAATTGCAATGAAGCTATCTGCCTTACTTTAAGATTAAAAACAGTAATGATATCACTATTAGTAGGTGGCTCAGTGGCTAAGACAGCTTAGTTGATCAGAGCTTGTCGATCAGAAAGGTTGGCAGTTCAGTGGTTCGAATCCCTAATACAGGTCTCCTGCGTGAGCAGGGGGTTGGACTAGATGACCTCCAAGGTCCCTTCCAACTCTGTTACTATTACTGTTACCCAAAACCTTTCTTAGTTAAAACCTTTCTTCTGCGAAATGGGGATGCTTAATGGGCAACGTAGGAGACACTATGACATTTATTTTTCTTATTAAATGAAGATGTTACAAAGTGTTGCTTTGAATTGACTAACTACACATATACAAATGAACAAAGACTCATCATGCAGTGGCCTTGCAGAGATCTATTCCTTTGTCACAAACCCAAAATGAAATAACTGTTCATTTTATCTGTTTTTAATGTCCCTTGATTATGGCTAAACTGCCACAGAAGAAATTAGAGTAGATTCTATATACCGTATTTTCTACTTATTTTTCACACTATAAGACACTCAGGACCATAAGACACACTTAGTTTTGGGGGAGGAAAACAAGAAAAAAAAATCTGCCTCTGCCTCCCAGCAATTTGTCAGCTTCAGCACAGCCTGATTTAGCACGAGCAGCTGATTGGCAGTTGGATCGGCCTCCCAGAATACCACCAATCAGCTGTTTCAGGCTGCGGGGATTGCTGCTGCCCACCGCTGCTGCCTCCACCCATCGCCGCCGCCTGTTGCCACCTCTGCACGCCCCATAACAGGCCGTGTGGGTCTAGATCTGCACCTATGTTAGCAATTTTTAGGATTTATTAAAGTAGCTACAGTAGAAATGATTCTGATTTAAAATAGACCTAGGAAAAGTCTGTGGTGTTATGAGTTGTCAGAATGATTTGTCTGATTTGATCTGATTCCGCTTTATTTTCTTGCAAAATCTTCAATTGTTATTGGAAAAAGTGAAACAATTTGGAGCTGGTCTTTCGTGAAAAACCACAAGAGGGTATGATTGGAAGATGAACCTATAGTGTCATTCCTGGACAATTATTAGCAGATTCTTCTCCCATGGCGAGTATCTTCAGTACAAAAATTGACATTAATAGAAAGCCTTTGAATCATCTCTGCATTTCTTTCCTCCTACATTATAGTTGAAGATTATTATTGGGCGGGTTGTTTTCTGGTGCATTGAGGGCAGATCTAATAAAATAAGTCAGAGTCAATAGTTTTCTGCATTCTGGCAGACATTGGACACCTGCAATTAATGTGGAGGAGAAATGTTATATAAATCTGCCATTGTTCAAAGTGTGGAAATAATGCTATCAAGCTGAAACTGGCATCGTGTCTCCTAAGTTATCATGTGTTATTGGGCTTGGCTTTGTACATTATGTTTTTAGACATGCTGCTTTCTTGCCTCCCCTCTCTTTATTGCATTGGGGCCCGTGCGTGCAATCCAAAAAAAATTCAGCACAAGGATTTAGTTCATATAAACTTGCATTTAGACTGACAGAAAAGTAAACCAAGGCTGGATTCCCAATTTGTATTTGTTTAACAAAGCTAGATTGTTGACTATAAACTGTCTTCACAATGCCAGTGGTTTGTCTACATATTTCACTGGAAAAACAAAAACTTTTTAAAAAAGTTTCTAGATATATGTGTGATAGAAAGGGGCCATAGGAACTTTAACCTTCATTCTTGGTTCAGGGATTTAAAGCTACCAATAAATGCATGACTCTGTTGTGGTTTGCCAGCAGCCTGCAGAGCTGGTAGCGTAGTTGGACAGCGATGAGGCTGAGGAAGAACATGGGCCAGTCCTGGAGGCTGGGGAAGGCCCGGATGAGGGCTCTGCGTCGGAGGCAGAGATGGGCCATCGGGGAGTGATGTGCGGACTCCAGAGCTTCCAGAGGCTGACAGTAGAGAGGCAGAGGAACAGGAGGAGCCTGTTCCTAGTGCACATATGAGAAGAGCTGCCAGAAGGCAAGAACAGCTAAAGCAAAGAGGATGACTCAGGAATAGAGCCAAGAGATGATTGGCCCCTCCCACAAGGCTTAAAAGACCAGCTATGGCTCTTAGGCTCTTTGTCAGAAAACAACGTTGATAGTCTTGCTGCACTTATCTCTTGTCGGCGTCTTCTGCTTCTGAACTTTTGCCAAGAGAAGCCTTTGGCACTTTGACTCATCATACCAAGTTTGATGATTAGACTGAAGAATTTGTGTTATGAAGAGTTTGTTTTAATTTAGTTTGGACTACGTTGAGAATGAGTTAATTCTCAGCTGTTCTAATAAAGTCTGTTTGTTCTGGAACTGTTTGCGTTGATTACTACCTACTTGGACCTGGGTCACAACAGATTCCCTCAAGTGAGAGAAACTTATGGATCTACTAAGCTAAATTCACTTACCAAGTAGGGGTGTCTTACAGGGGAAGGCAAAGATGGAAAAGTGATATCACATGTGACATCACTGTGACAACATTGTGGCTTTTATCAGATGCCTGTGTTACCAACCAGACATGGCAATACAAATAGTCCTCAACTTACAACAGTTTGTTTAGTGACTTTTTGAAATTACAACAACACTGAAAAAACTGACTTTTTTTTTTCACATGACCATTGTGGCATTCCCATGGTCATGTGATCAACATTCAGATGCTTGGCAATTGACTCATATTTATGATGGATGCAGTGTCTCGGAGTCATGTGATCACCTTTTGTGACCTTCTGACAATGTGGAAACCAAATTCACTTAACAACCATGTTACTAACTTAAAAACTGCAGTGATTTACTTAACAACTGTGGCAAGAAAGGTCATAAAATGGGGCAAAACTCACTTAACAAATGTTTCACCTAGCAACAGAAATTTTGGGCTCAATTGTGATCATAAGACAAGGGCTACTATAAACCGCTCAGAGAGGGCTGTAAAGCACTGTGAAGCGGTACATAGGTCTAAGTGCTATTGCTAATGCCGTAGGTCCCAAGTATCTTTTGCCTGGAGCCCGTTCAAGTTTATTTATTTATTTATTTATTGGTTCGATTTATATGCCACCCTTCTCCGGAGACTCAGGGCGGCTTACAATGGGTTAAGCAATACCCTTCATACTTTTGTATATACCTGCTTAGTAGGGCTTTCGGCTCCCCCTAAGCGGTGTTCTTTTTTATACAAAGTCAGCTTATTGCCCCCACAATCCGGGTCCTCATTTTACCTACCTCGAAAGGATGGAAGGCTGAGTCAACCCTGGTGAGATTTGAATTTGCAGTAATTGCAGGCAGCTGGTGCTACTTAACAGCACTTTAGCCTGCTGCACCACCAAGGCTCTTTTATAATACAAGTAATACAAATTAATATAAATACAAATTTATAATACAATTGGAATTTCTAAGACAAATACCACAATGCCATTTGTGGGGTAAGATTATTAAATAACAGTGATAGGATCTTCTATCTCAGAGGCATCATATTTCTAATCCCGTTTGCCAGGATTGAGCATCAGGTTATAATCTCCTAATGTCCTGCTTGTGTTATGTCCCAGAAGCCTTTGATTGGACAGCATGGGACAAAAAGATATCTACAGAGGGTTTAATCTGGTCCAACAGGGCTGTTCTTGCTTACTCTGTCACTCTGAGCCGCAGTGGCGCAGTGGTTAGAATGCAGTACTGCAGGATACGTCTGCTGACTGCCAGCTGACTGCAATTTGGCAGATCGAATCTCACCAAGCTCAAGGTTGACTCAGCCTTCCATCCTTCCCAGGTTGGTAAAATGAGAACCCAGATTGTTGGGGGCAATATGCTGACTCTGTAAACCACTTAGAGAAGGCTGTAAAAGCACTGTGAAGCAGTATATTGCTATTGCTGTCCTAAAGATACCAATAAAGATCCAAATTTACAGCTAATGGTTTTTCCAAGACTGGTAGTTGCTCAGAACCTCTGAGCAGGGTATTTTAGCATCAGAGTGAGCAATAAATCTGAAGTAGCTTGGAGCCTGGTTCCCTGAGGACCCTAATACAGATAGTCCGTGACTTAAAACCATTCATTTAGTGATCATTCTAAGTTACAACTAGTGATTTACGATCAGTTTTCATGCTTAACCATTGCAGCATCCTCATGGTCACATGATCAAAATTTGGGAGCTTGGCAACAGGCATGTATTTATGATTGTTGCACTGTCCCGTGGTCATGTGATCATCATTTATAACCTTCCCAGCCACCTTCCAACAAGCAAAGTCAATGGGGAAACCTGATTCCCTTAACTGTGGCACCAAAAGGTCGTAAAATGGGCCAAAATTCAATTAACAACTGCCTTGCTTAGCAATCAAAATTTTGGGTTCAGTTCTGGGTGTAAGTCAAGGACTACCTGTTTTGGGCCTTTCAGTTTTTCTGCCTTGGACCTGGCACCAAGCTTACCTCATGCAAACTGAACAGTGTAGCATAAATTGTAAATCTGGCCACATAAATTTGGTTACATGAGCTTCTAGGGGAAGGCTGGACAATCCCTCAAGCTGCATGTATCCCTCAGATTAATTGTTGTGTCCCCAGATCATATTGCTGAGATTTTATGATAAACCTTCAGTGTGCAATGGCAGGAATTTGCACACTTTTAATTTTTTCCCAATGTACATCTTATCACACACACACACCTTCCATAAAAGAGCTGTAAAATCCCTTTCCCCAAAAATATCATTACATCAATTCTAAGCTCCTGGGAATCGTTTGAGAATTCAAAACAAGGGAAGAGCCCCTCCCCAGATCTATAAAATGACCCACATTTTGTAATTAGCATGCCATTTTGAAAAGTACCCGCAACCGGCTACCACACTTCTTCCTGAAAAGACATTCAAAGAAGGACCTCTAAAGGACAGTAATAAACCATGGTGAAATCTGAACCGGTTTGCTACCAGTTTGCTGGCCGCGCATGCGCACTGTGCACCAAATGCACACTGCTTGCATATGCATGCGCATGCACAGTATGCACCAAACGCGCACTCTGTGCGCCGCACACATATACACAGTGTGCCAAAAGGAGGCTTGGGAAGGTAAGTAGAACAGTGAGGGGGGGATCAGCTGTGGTGCGCGATTTAGCTTTGCTAGAAAGCAGGATTTCCTGCTTTCTAGCAAAGCTAAACCCCGCTGCACAGCTGATCATCAGTGTGAGAGAAAAGTTATTTCTCAATTGCTGTGCCTATTAATGGCTTTTGGAATGGACAAGTGGGTGAGCCAATCAGAAGGCAGCTGATGGGTTTGAATCTCCAGGGTTTTTATATTCCCTCCCATAACTGTCAAAGTTGACAGTATAAAAGGAGATTCCTGACAGAATGTTAATTATCAGTTAGTAGTCAGTTAGTTGTCAGTTAGAGGGCAGTTCTGCAGTTCTAATGTCAGTTAGAAGCAGTGGTGGGTTTCAGCCAGTTCGCACCACTTCGGGAGAACCGGTTGTTAACTTTCTGAGCAGTTTGGCAAACTGGTTGTTGGAAGAAATCATTAGGGTAGAGAACCGGTTGTTAAATTACGTGAATCCCACCACTGGTTAGAGGGCAGTTCTAAAGGGCAGTTCTGCAGTCAGTATGCAGTTGAAAGGCAGTTCTGAAGACAGTTAATCATCAGTAAGTTGGCAGTTAGGAGATTTCTGATTAGGGGTCAGAGATAGATCTGATGTATTAAAAGACTCCTTCTTCTGAGGAAGAATAGCCAGAACTATAATCATATAGAGTGATTACATATATATATCTGACAGGATATTTAAGAAAAGGAATGACATACTATTTAGTATTTGAATAGATATTGTTTTTATTATTATGTAAATAAAAACAGTTTATTGTGAACTGCTAGTAAGTCTCATTTGTTATAGTAGATTGTTATAGAGATAAGATTTTACGGTACATAGATTTAACCTCCATGACAATCGGAAATACCGGTTCAGAGGAACCGGTAGCTTTTTTAAACTACTGGTTCACCTGAACAGGTAGCTAACTATCGGTTCACCCAAACCGATAGCTTTTTAAGCTGCTGGTTCAACCGAACAGCTATTTTTTTTAAAATCACTACCGATTTTCCCGAACAGGAGCGAACCAGTAGCATTTCACCCCTGTAATAAACCCATTATATAATTCATAGTATATAAGCAAAAAGCCCATAATCTCTTTCCTAAATTTTTCTTCACAAGGTATAAGAGCAATGCATGAATATCTAACGAAGCATGTGAATTTCTGTCACTGAGGGAGCCACATCAGACAAGGGTTTGCATTAGAACTCCAAATGAATCCTATCAATTGTTGTTTTATTATTTATCGCTAATTGGTTACATATCTACCCTAACTTTTTTCTGAGGATTCAAGACGGCTTCTGTGGGAGATAAGGATGCCTGCAGCCGCCCCAGGAAGTGAGTTGAACAAGGGAAGCATGGCAGGCTGATAGCCATCCAATATGCTCTATGATCAAAAGGTAACTCAAACCTACATCTGCTAAATCTAATGCTTTAACCCCCACACCCATAATCCATTGATGTTCATGGAAGTCTAGCATAGAAGGTAGCTGCTGACGGTATTTGGTAAGATGCCTGGAGAACAATAGCAAGACAAAAGAGCACGGCAAACCTCGCTTTGAGGACCTGCGGTGAAAGGCATGCCCCGACAGCCAGCCGGGAGGATGTTTACAGAGTCTCCAAATGCGAATATACAGAAGACACAATTACCAAATAACTATCTTGGCCTGTGTGTTCTTTTACTTACAGAGCAATGTTTCCTGCTAGCATTCAGGGTGGCTTGGAAAGCCTTCAAGGCAAATGGCACTTTTTGTTGACACACTGTTAGGCCACACACAGAGCTCCTACTGACATACATACACAAGCTTGCGAACGCACAAACAGCTTGCAAAAACACATCTTTCAGCGCACATCTCTGAGAGCCTGCCTTCTCCCCAAATGCCTTTCGAAACTTTGTAATTAACTATTTGGACAGAACATTTGGAAGAAAGGAAGATGGCATTTCTCAAACTACAGTGACCAATCAAAAGATGTCATCTAATGTCCCAGTGGAAAGGTCACAACGACACTACTAGGTGGTCTTAGAGTCATTTTGAAAATGGGAAAGCTCAGGTGTCTTAAAATCTCTGTTTACTGCCCCCCTCTGTGCACCACAACAAAGGAAGGAAATTTTCAAAGGACATTAAAACATCTGTTCCTTGAATACAGGTTGCAGTGGAAGGGCTGAACTTGTCCTAGGAATACATGTCTTGTCTACTCTATACACATATGGTTGGTAACCCATTCCATAAAGTGGAGAATGTCTAAGACCCAGCTGAGGAGACTTTTAGGTTAATTGAAACTCTGCTGTTTTCTAATCTCAGTCATTGCAAGTTTGAATTATCTCAAAAGAAAGAATAAAGAAAGTTTTATTGAAGCTGAATACAATGTGTTGGAAATTAGCTTGGTCACAGAAGGCTGGGATGTAGCACCCAACTAGACAACATGAGGCTCAAAGCTGCATGTGGCCCCCAAAAGCCAGGGATATCATCTCCAGGGAACCGTCTAAAAGTTGCCAGCAAATTTTAACTTTAAATCAAGTAGATAAAGAAATGGTTGAATGGAACTAAACAATTTTTTAAAAAAATTAATGGAACTGAACAAAAACTATTTTTTTTTATGATCTCATTTGCTTCTTTGATCAGGCCAGCTTTGGGGAGATGCCTTTCAAAGCCACATAGAGAGCTTGACCCCAAAAGAGTCTGACTTCTCCCTTGACATGCCACCTTATCCATGTCCTTCTGTAGTTCCTTTGCTGGGATCAGTTGGAAGAAACTGCTTTTGACTGGCAGGAGTTTTCTTCCAACAGAATATTTATCTAAGCAAATTTATCTGTACCGTATTTTCAACCCTTCCAGGCAACACCTCTTGGGGTTAAGCTTGCAAGTCTGGTTTCATCTGCAAACAACTTACATTTTTCTTTCCCTTTCTTTTGGGTGAAAACAAGAAACTGCACATTTTTTTGTATCCATATGTTGGTTACTCTCTTGCATGGGAAGGAACTGATAAAGGATCCTATCCCATTTAGATGACTATAACTTTGTTGCTTGTATCCTTACAATTTATATTTATATTGATTGTTTCCTGATTGCTTATTTGTACCCTATGACTATCATTAAGTGTTGTATTTTATGATTCTTGATGAACGTATCTTTTCTTTTATGTACACTGAGAGCATATGCATCAAGACAAATTCCTTGTGTGTCCAATCACACTTGGCCAATAAAAAAATCTATTCTATTCTATTCTATTTTTAATTATTATAAGTCCCTAAGTAAGGACAGATGACCAAGCAAAGAATGAAGAATGAGAAGTTCTGAATGGTGCATCCAGATAAGTTTTGTATACAATTTATAAACGATTATAAGTATCATCGAGATTTAATTTCCTGCAGCTTTGTTGTTAGTGAGGCATAAATTTAAATGAAGTATAACCTGAATAGCATATTTTACAATCAGATAAAGTCTTTGGCAGACCATTTAATTACCCAAAGTTGGAATAACTATAATGTTTGTTTGGTTTCTTTATTTTGTCCTCAGGGAAGTTTAGAAGCCTTCCTTCTGGATGATATTTTTTTAAAAAAATATTATTGGGTTACAGTTTTATTGATTTTTAAAAAGGTAATAATGGATGTTGGAAAATTCCTATATATATTAATATACATATAACTAAAGTGGCTATAGCATATTTTCCATAACTAGTATGTGCATTATGCAGAAATATTTTCCTAAGATTCAAGCTGTAATTAACTTGGGAACTGAGAAGCAACTTCCACCCCCTGTAAAATATTTGTTGGAATACATTTGTTGGAATGTTCTCTCAAGCTGCCATTGGTTAGACATCCATGTGATATCAGTGTTTCTCAACCTTGGCAACTTTAAGATGGGAGGACATCAAGTCCCTGAATTCCCCAGCCAGCCTGGCTGAGAAACACTGTCATAATTCAATGTGATATCCATGATAATTTCTCTTTCAGAGGTAGTAATATATCAAAAAAGCTTTTCAAAGAATTCTGATTTTTCGAAATAAATCAGCCCTCTTATCAGCTGTCCTTTCTCATTTTATGAATTTTATTCTCTCTTCGGTTTTTGATTGTTCATTGAAAACAACATTTCAGTAAAATGCTACCCATGTTTCTCCTTTTGAAACCCAGCAATTGCTACTGAAAACTTTTCCAGATTCCATTTTTTGATGAAAGCTTTCCATCAAGTTTTATGTTTCTCCCTGAAGAGGCTTTAGGTGAGCAGCTCCTTGTGCTAATAATCAAAAGACTTTGTGTAGAAATTCTTTATTTTCCTATGTTAACCATTCAGGGTTTTAATGAAGTATTTTTTTTTCCTGGCAAGAAGAAAAAGCAACAATGATATGAAAATATGGGAGGGTAGCAGTTTACTACCGGTTCTGTGGGTGTGGCTTGGTGGGCATGGCTTGGTGGGTGTGGCAGGGGAAGGATACTGTAAAATCTCCATTCCCACCCCACTCCAGGGAAAGGTTACTGCAAAATCCCCATTTCTTCCTGATCAGCTGGGACTTGGAAGGCAGAGAATAGATGGGGGCGGGGGGGCAAGGCCAGTCAGAATGTTTGCTACCGTTCTCCAAACTACTCAAAATTTCTGCTACCGGTTCTCCAGAACTGGTCAGAACCTGCTGCAACCCACCTCTGGAGGGTAGTCATGGAAGATCACAATAACTGGATCCCTTGAAATATTCTGATAACATTTTGTCTGGAAGAATGCTTTTTCACTGCACCTGCCCTCTGGAACAATTTTGCCTCATAAATCTGCAAGCTGCAACCTGAAGAATGTGCTGAAGATCTGGTTGTTTCTACAGGCACTGTGCTAAGATATATATTATAGTTATATCGTGATCTGTATCCAGTTCTGGGGAGCATCATAAGAGTTACTGTATATATTATAGGATCTAATTTTAGGATGGTAAGGAAACCAGCAGAGGGAGCATGTGAGTGAAAAATGATTCCCCCCCCCACCCACTGTGATATGTTAAAGTACTGAACTATGCAAACCTGTGATGGGAATAAAATGTATCCGTTCAAAACTATATACATTAAACTGGGTTTATTCTGAAAAATAAAATCAGAGAGAAATTTCTGCATCTTTGTATTGCTGTGTTCTGATGGCCAAAGGAGGTGACCCAGCAGAGAGCATTAAGGCTTCTTTATATCTGAGATAAAATATATTAAGTTTTAGAAGATGGTGGTTGTTGAACCTAAAGATTTTATCATAGTCCTAGGCTATAGAAGCATATTTCTTATGCATGTTCAGAAGGGGGGGAAAAACCCAACACATAAGTTAACACTTCGAGATAAGTCTGATTGAGGCAGCTTGAGTTTCTTTTCTGAAATTTTAGGCTATTCTGATAATGCAAAAATAATTATGATACAGTTGTGGGTACCTGAGAAAGAGTGTAGTGTTCTCTGTATAATTTGTACTACAATGTCTATCGTCCCTTGCTTTGGCCTTTGATGAAAGTTGAAGTACAAATTTTCTTACAGGTGGTCCTCATTTAATGACCACTCATTCATCCCCCATTCAAACTTAATAACAGTACTGAACCATGGTAGTTATGACCTCACTTCATATTTATAGCTTTCACAGCATCCTGCAGTCACATATTCACAATTTGCATCCTTCCCTATCAACTTCTCCAAAATAATGGGGAAGCTGGAAGGAATTTGGAAATTGCAGTCATGTGAGTCCTTACTTAATGACCTTTGTGGCCCTTGCTTAATAATGGTACCAGGACCTCTGGAACTGGTTTTCGATTTACTACCTCATTGCTTAACAATTGAGTCCCAACTAGCATTGTTAAATAGGGTCTACCTGTACTTTTTTATTGATTGTTAAAGCTATCCAACTCCAAAAAGATTCTGGATAACTTACAGTATGTCCAATACATAACTTAAATACACAAATCCACAACAGTAACTTAACTCACTCCTGAAAAATGTTTCATGTAGTTAGACAGAGTTTCACATTTGCAAGTAGATAGATAGCATAAGGGACATGGTGTCTCAGTGGCTAAGACGCTGAGCTTGTCGATCAAACGGTTGGCAGTTCAGCGATTCGAATCCCTAGTGCCGCGTAACAGGGTGAGCTCCCGTTACCTCTCCTAGCTTCTGCTAACCAGCAATTCAAAAGCATATAAAAATGCAAGTAGAAAAATAGGGACCATTTTGGTGGGAAGGTAACACCGTTCCATGCACCTTTGGCATTTAGTCATGCCGGCCACATAATCATGGAGACGTCTTCGGACAGCGCTGGCTCTTCAGCTTTGAAATGGAGATGAGCACCGCCCCCAAAGTCGGGAACCACTAGTACATATGTGCGAGGGGAACATTTACTTTTAGATAGCATGCAAAGGAAGACAGTAGTGTCCCATAGGATTGCAATGCAAACCCTCTAGAAAGTGCCTTTGTCAAATAAATAGAATTTTTTCCCCCTACCCACCACCAATCCTTCTATTCCATGGCTTTATGTCACAGTGGCTCCTGTGGTAGAGGTAAAGCAGCAAGTGTAATGCAATGGCATCATTAATGCTGAAAGGATTAGATAACCATGAAATTTTGGCTATGTGAGCCCCCTTCTTAACACATGCCCCCCCCAGAACAGTAATGATGTTATCCTGTAATGTGAAACCAAAGCTTTAGAGCAGTTGAGTACGTTGTAAATTACAGGCTCTGCTACACAAATACCTTGGATTGAAATGTTTATCAAGTCCTGGTGTAGCTGCTTCCATTTATGAACTATTGTTATTGAAAGTTCCCCACCACCCCTCTCCCCTCAGGCATCTGATAACACAACTTCAAAACAAGTCATGAAAATGTTGGGCAATTATAGGATCCTCTGCTTGCCTGCATGTGGGTGGTCTTTTTCTGAAGGCAAGCCAGTGCCCACACGTGAGGATGTGAAAGAGTTTCCATTGAACTTATCAGTGTGAGAGGTCTGACATATGATTCCAGCAGAGCCCTTCTTCTGGAACACAACCAGAATCAAGAAGCAAAATTCTAATTCTGAACATAGATCAGCTTTCTTACACTTGGCACCTTTCTGATACGTTGAGTTCAACAACACATAAGCCAATTTCCAAGCCAGAGCCAAAAGCCCTGATAGTTAGACACTGGGGAATGAAAGACCAACATCCAGAGGATTAACAACACAGCAGGACCCTTCCTAGAAACTTGAAACATTTCTAGACTCAATCCAGCTATCCTTGTGCTCTTAGAACAGTAAGGACAACAAGCTATATATTGCCTCAGCAATGGCTAGGTAACACTGTATTGTAAATCATATAAGGAAAATAGTCCTAAGGCGAACAGCCTGTAGAGCAGGGGTGAAATGCTCCCAGTTCACCCCAGCAGGGGTGAAATGCTCCCACTTAACAATGCCAACTGGCAACACCCAGGGGGAGAGCCTTCTCTGTGGGGGCACCAGCCCTATGGAATGAGCTGCCCCTAGAGGTTCGTATGATCCCCGACCTGCATACCTTTCGCTGCGCCCTGAAGACCCTTTTGTTCCAACAAGCCGGGCTGGCCTAATATGAATTTTATAATGGGTGTATATTAGTTTTTTAATTTTGTGGGCCAAATTTTTATATATTTGGTTTTAAATTGTTTTTAAATTTTGTAAATCTATATGTGTTTTAATATGGCTGTACACCGTCCTGAGTCCTTTGGGAGAAGGGTAGTATAGAAGTCCAATAAATCTAATCTAATCTAATCTAATCTAATCTAATCCTTTGTACATGATTTCCAATGAAAATTTCCAGTCTTCCAGTAGCCTGTCTAAATGGACATTATATACATTTCCACACACATGCCCTTCCTAACCACTGAAACATTCTTTTGTATGAATTAATTAAGCGGGGGTATCAAACTCATGTCGTCACATCATCGTCACATGACATATCGGGACTTTTTCCCCTTTGCTAAACCGGGGTTGGGCATGACCAGCATGTGACACATCTGGCCCGCAGGCCGGGAGTTTGACAGCCCTGCCTTAAAGCAACAAGAAACTGTGCAAGATACAATGCGAATGCATGATATGGCCATGACCTGTGACAGTGGGTCTTTGTGCATCTTTGTGGAATAATTTATATATGACCAGTAGAAAAATCCATCACCTGTAGATATTTTTTTCTGTCTAAAATTAATTACTTTAATTTGTTGTGTTCTTATAATACTCCGATTGGCTGTCTGCATTTTCTACTCTCCCAACGTCAGCTGCAAGCAGCCTGAGGTGCAAATGAAATACATTTCAAGACATCAAAGATCATTCAGAGTTCCTGTTTATATGTGTTTTAAAAGTGCAGTTGAAGGGAGGAAACAGATAATTTCTCATGCCAGCAGAAAACTTGTTGACTAGATTCCAAAGACTCACACTTGAATATTTATTGTAAATGTCAGCAAAAGGTTATTTCGGTGGGAATACAGTACCCCAAATTAGTTCTCACTGGTAAGGATGATATTCTATGTTTGCCCAAATACATTATTTCGATTTTTCTAATTTTCATTTTTCTTTCAATTTTGCAAAGAGGAAGAAGAAAACTTTTGGATTATTTGCCAAATGGAGAAGGGGAAGAAAAGATAGTTACAATCTTTGCATATTCCAAAACTCCAGAGCAACTTATCCCTGCCACTGATGTTAAATTGGTAGACAAAATGACACAACTCTGTCTCTTCCCCCACATCCCCAGACACAATCTAGCTATTTGATTATTTATAGCCTGCCTTTCATCTAGACCTCAGAGTCCTTAACAGTAGACATTCTTTCATTTTATATTCCCCCCAAAAAGGAAGATTAGACTAAGAAAGCAATTGGCCCAAAGTCATATGTGAGTTTGTTTCCATTTGTGACAGAGGACTTAAACACGGAGTTGCCTAGGCCTAGTCAAGAGAACAGAATAACAGAGTTGGAAGGGACACCAGTCTAACCCTCGATTAGGCAGGAAACCTATACCATTTCAGACAAATGGTTGTCCAATCTCTTCTTAAAAACCTGCGGTGTTGGAGCAGCACAACATCTGGAGGCAAGTCTTTCCACTGATTAATTGTTCTGTCAGGAAATTTCTCCTTCGTTCTCTAGGTTGCTTCTCTCCTTGATTAGTTTCCATTCATTGCTTCTTGTCCTGCCTTCAGGTGCTTTGGAAAATAGGTTGACTCCCTCTTCTTTGTGGCAGCCCCTGAGATATTGGAACACTGCTATCATGTCATCCCTATTCCTTCTTTCATTAAATTAGACATACCTAATTTCTGCAACTATTCTTTATATGTTTAATCACAACAGCAAAGTGTTTTTTTCTGACTAAAGGCAAACTTTTTTAAAAAAAAATATTATGTTGGGAATATTTGTCACAGATTGAGCATTTGTTTTCGTCCTCCCCCTATTCTTTATAGTAAATGTGGGATAACATTTTTGAAGCCTGGTATTTCTCTCAAGCACTAGATTCTTGGTTGAAATTAAAGCTTTAAAATAAATGAAGTATGTTATGTTTCTCATTGCTGTTTCCTTTAGCTAAATGCACACTCAGTTTGCCCCAGGTTGCTTGTTTCAGCTCATGAATTGGTATTGCTCTAGGTGCCGGTGTTATGTATTGATACTTTTAAGCGGGAGTTTCAAACCTGCTTACGTTTCTGATTGGCTGACAGTCTCTCCAGGATTGTATATAAGGAGGACTGCAGCCTCTGAGTTTTTGCTGAAGTCTCACTGTATATTAAAGAGCTGTTGTCACTTGCTTGCTTGTGCCTCTCGTTATTCTCGAACCACTTCATTGGCGACGAGGGTGGGATTGAGGCTACAAGAAGCCAACCAGTGAGACCACGAGCTTCAGCTAGGCGACGAGGCGAACCACAGGAGACATACCGGACATGTCTGCCTACGTTCCGCCCAAGCCTTTTGATCCGACCCGCGAAAAATGGGTCTCGTACCTAACGAGGTTTGAATGCTCGTTAGAAGCCAGCGACATGCAGGGCCTCTCGGCTAATCGAAAGAGAGTCCTATTCCTAAGCCACTGCGGACCGGACGTGTTCGAGATGGCCGAGTCACTGTGTGAGCCAACGCCGGTTCAAACAGTCTCATGGGACACCCTGATGGCAACTCTCCGGGCTCACTACGCTCCGGTCCCCTCCAAGTTCGTGCAGCGATACCAACTGAGGCAGCGCGTCCAACGAGAAGGAGAGCCGGTCAGCGCGTACATGGCCAGCCTGAGAAAAGCCGCAACTCATTGCGACTACAGAGACTTGGATGACGCGTTGCTGGAGCAACTGATCTGTGGTGTTCGGGACATTAGGCTGCAACGGCGGCTGCTCGCCAAGCCTGATTTGACGCTCGCCGGAGCCCTTGACGAGGCCAGGGCTCACGAAGCCTCTACAAAGGCCGCTGAAACGCTACAGCGTCCGCCGACCAGCAAAGACAGCCCCAAGTCTGCCCCGGTGCACAGAGAAGACGCCGGATCCAGCTCGGAGTCCGAGTCGGATGAGGACGTCTTCCGAACAGAGCACCGGAGAAAAGACACTGGCAGCCCCCGGCGAAGCTGTCCCAGCTGTGGTGGGCACCATGATAGACTGTCCTGCAAATACAGAGAGGCTATTTGCAGGCGTTGCGAGAAGAAAGGGCACTTGGCGCGAGTCTGCAGAGCCATTCTGCCCAGAAGTCTCAAACCACGTGAGCGCCGCAACCAACCGGAATCAGCGCGCCAGAAGCAGCCAACGAGAGAAGGCGGCGCGAAAAAACGGCGCGAATTTGAACCGCGAGATGGCCGCAGCATACACATCGACCAGGCCAGCACAACGGTCGAGGACAAAGTCAGCACGGTGGTCGAAATCAACGGAAGACCGTGCTCGATGGAGATCGACACCGGATCAGCTCTCTCCATCATGTCGTGGACAACCCTAAAGACCCTCCTGCCGTCGTTCCGGAAGGATCAACTCTCCAGACAGAGACTGCGCATCCTAGACTACCAGGGGAACCGAGTCCCCCTCGAAGGCGTGGGCACGTTCCGGGTCACCTACGGAGACTACGAAAGAGACCTGCCGCTGACCATCGTCACGAAGCAGCTGCCGAGCCTCCTGGGCATGGGGTGGTTCCGAGCCCTTGGCATGGGCTTCACCGGCGTCCACCTGATGTCCAAGTCAACCCTGAAAGACAGCCTCCTGTCCGAGTTCCAGGACGTTTTCGGGGACACATTGGGCAAGTATGTGGGGACCCCTATTTCACTAAACTTAGACCCCAACGTAGCCCAAGTAAGACTAAAGGCCAGAAGAGTGCCGTTCGCATTGAAACCAAAGATCGATGCAGAACTGGACAAACTGATTAAGCAAGGGGTGTTGGTTCCCGTTGACCATGCCAAGTGGGAGACCCCCATAGTCACCCCAGTTAAGTCCGACGGCTCAATCAGAATTTGCGCCGACTACAAGTGCACGATCAACAAGGCTTTGCAGCCGAGCGCCTATCCGGTGCCGATCGTGCACCATCTACTACACTCCCTGGGCCCCGGAAAAATTTTTGCTAAATTAGACCTGGCCCAAGCCTATCAACAGTTACCGGTCGACGACGCCACGGCAGAGGCGCAAACGATCGTGACTCACAGGGGTGCATTTAAATGCACCAGGCTCCAATTTGGGGTAAGCGTTGCACCCGGCTTATTTCAAAGCACCATGGAGCGCCTGTTGCAAGGACTTCCGGGAGTAGTCCCCTATTTCGATGACGTCTTAGTCAGCGCCCAAGACGAACACCAGCTAGGGGACAGGGTACGGAACGTCCTGTCCAGATTCAGAGAAGCGGGACTAAGACTTAAAAAGAACAAATGCAGGATAGCGGTCTCCTCGGTAGAATTTCTGGGGTACAGGGTGGACGGCACAGGCATCCACCCTACCGAAAGCAAGGTGAGGGCCATCAAAAGCGCACCAGCCCCCAAATCCAAAGCTGAGCTCCAAGCCTTCCTTGGACTGCTAAATTTCTACTCAATGTTCCTAAGAGATAAGGCCACGGTCGCTGATCCCCTTCACAAACTCTTAGGGAAGAATGTACCATGGGTCTGGGGGAAACCGCAAGCGGCCGCTTTTGAGGCAGTAAAAAAACTTCTATCTGAGGACAGTTTCCTGATCCAATACAATGCAGAGCTGCCGCTCGTCTTAGTTTGCGACGCCTCCCCCGTAGGAGTTGGTGCCGTCCTAGGCCATAGACTGCCGAACGGCCTAGAGGCACCCATTGCCTTCTACTCCCGAACTCTGTCCAGCACAGAACGAAACTATAGCCAATTGGACAGAGAGGCTCTGGCTGCGATTGCGGGGGTTAAGAAGTTCCACGAATACCTCTATGGCCGAAAATTCGAACTTGTGACTGACCATAGACCGTTGCTAGGACTGCTAGCAGGCGACAGGCCAACCCCCGCTGCCCTCTCCCCCCGCTTAACTAGATGGGCGATTTTCTTATCGGCCTACTCGTACCAGCTCGTCCATCGGCCTGGGCGGACCCTGGGTCATGCGGATGCCCTTAGCCGTTGCCCCCTTCCCGACCTGCTGGACAACCCAACACCGGAAACCTCCGTCCTGTTGTTGGACACGTTAACCTTGGGGCCCATCTCCTCCGGCGAGGTGGCGAAGGCATCAAATAGAGACCCTGTTATCCGGACTGTTATGGGTTGGGTGTTGAAAGGGTGGCCGGACAAGGTGGTCGGGGAGGAGTACCAAGGTTTTGCCAACAAACGAAATGAACTGTTTACGCAAGGGGGGTGCTTACTGTGGGGTGACAGAGTGGTAATTCCAGCAAAACTACGAGATAGAGTTTTAGAATTATTGCACGAAGGGCATCCTGGCATCGTTAGGATGAAGTGCTTAGCCCGCAGCTATGTCTGGTGGCCCAACATGGACCAGGTCATTTCCGAGTGGGTGGGGAAGTGCAGACCCTGCCAGGAGTCTCGCCCCGATCCCCCAGTAGCGCCCATCCGAGAGTGGGAGAAACCAAAAGGCCCATGGGGGAGGATCCACATTGATTTTGCCGGCCCGTTCCATGGCCAAACGTTTTTAATAGTAGTGGATGCCTTTTCAAAATGGCTCGAAATTGTATTAATGCCATCCACAACGGCCGAAGCGGTTATCAAGGCCCTAAGAAAGTTGTTTGCCACCCACGGCCTGCCGGATACCTTGGTATCGGACAATGGGCCCCAATTTACAGCGACCCTTTTCGAAGGCTACTTAGCCGGCCTGGGGATCCGCCATGCCCTATCAGCCCCATTTCACCCGGCTTCCAACGGATTGGCTGAACGATTTGTCAGGACAGCCAAGGAAGCACTGTCCAGATTAGACAATGGGGACTGGCAGGCCAGGATAGACCAATTCCTTGCGGTTCAGCATGCATCACCATGCACAGCAACGGGGAGAAGCCCAGCAGAGCTCCTCATGGGGAGAAAGCTCCGGTGCGTGTTGGACAGGCTGCACCCTAACTATTCGCACGAAAACTTTAAGGGAGAGACCTGTGGCTTAAGGCAGTTTCAGGTCGGGTCCCCGGTGTTCGCTCGCAATTATGCCAGCGGTCCTCTGTGGGTTGCCGGAACCATAGTGGGAATAACAGGCCCAAAATCATACACGGTGGACGTGGGGGTAGATAGACTCTGGAAGCGCCACATAGACCAACTGAGGAAACGGGTGGTTGGCGAGGCAAATATCAACGCAGACATGTCCGAGCCTAACTATGACCACTTCTCCAAAACAGCTAACTCAAGCCCGGGGCCGCGAGAATACTTAGCTGACAAGCCCTGGTTCCAGCGCCGCCCCAGCGAGTCGCCACTCCCAGCCAGGGATAACCACGCCCCGGATAAAATCCAGGAGGTTCCATTGGCGGAGCCGGGAGAGACAAAGAGTCCCTCCGACCAGCTCGACGCCTCACCAAACACTGAACTGCGCAGGTCAACTAGGGCGAGAACTCAGCCTAAGCACCTGCGAGACTTTGTTTGTACATATGTTAATTTTTGAGTGTTAGTGCCTTCTGGGAAGGGAGGGGTGTTATGTATTGATACTTTTAAGCGGGAGTTTCAAACCTGCTTACGTTTCTGATTGGCTGACAGTCTCTCCAGGATTGTATATAAGGAGGACTACAGCCTCTGAGTTTTTGCTGAAGTCTCACTGTATATTAAAGAGCTGTTGTCACTTGCTTGCTTGTGCCTCTCGTTATTCTCGAACCACTTCAGCCATATTAAATACTGCCTTGGGAACAGTGGTGGGTTGCCCCCGGTTCAGACCAGTTCTGTAGAACTGGTAGTAAATCCGGCAGGAGGCTCCGCCCACTGACCCTGACGTCATCAGAAGTGATCCCATTGCGAACTGGTAGTAAAGGTAAGTATTCCCCTGCTTGGGAATAAACATATATTACTAAATCCAAGAACTACTATCAATTGGCATGCAAATATTCTGATCCTCCTTAAAGCTCTATTTGGTATCTCAGCAAAATGACAAATGAAAATGGCAGCAATAATTAACAGGTCCTTTATGCAAGAGAATCGTTTTGGCGTAGCTTCTCTCCACCTAGACTGGTAATAGTTAGTCCTTGACTTACAACAGTTCATTTAGTGACCATTCAAAGTTACAATGGCAATGAAAAAAATGACTTATGAGCATTTTTCACACTTACAACCATTGCAAAAATTCAGACACTTAGCAACTGACTCATATTTATGATGGGATCAGTTTCCTGGATTCATATTGCAATCTTTTGACAAGCAAAGCAAATAGGGAAGCCAGATTCACTCAACAACTGTGTTACTAATTTAAGAACTGTAGTGATTCACTTAACAACTGTGGCAAGAAAGGTCGTAAAATGGGGCAAAATTCACTTAACAAATGTCTCACTTAGCAACAGAAATGTTAGGCTCAATTGTGGTCATTAGTTGAAAATTACCTGTACTGCTGCATCTGTTTCACAAATCTCTTTGATTTTAGAGGCTAAAAAATAGGGGAAAGAGCAAAACTATATTGCTTCAGTTCCTATCACACATTTCCTGAAAAAATCAGCACCCTAAATGTGAATATAATGTCTCATAGTCACTAAATTTAAAGATAGCAGAGCTTTTTTACATTTTTTACATTTATATATGAAATATATCTACATTGCAGTATTTTTCATGCGGTCTTTTGGATAAATATTTGCAGCTTCCCTATCCACAGACCATCATGGATGTTATAACTATAATCATTTCATTCCAGAATAGCATCCATATGACTTCTAGCAACCTTCCCAAGAAATATTGACTGATGCCCAAAGAATTATATTACAGTAATCAAGATTTGGCCCAAGTGAACAGATCCACTCTGACTACTGTATTCTGCAGCAATTGAATTTTCCAAACTAGTTCGAAACAGAGTTGAACAGAGTTTATATTGCAATATACTGCAATTGGGGGGAGGGGAAAGTGAGAATGAATTCAAAAAGTTGAAATATCTTTACCATTTCCCCCCGAAAATAAGGCCCTGTCTTATATTTTTTTGAACCCTGAAATGAGTGCTTGGCCTTATTGCCATGCGCTCAAAAGCCCAATTGGGCTTATTATCAGGGGATGTCTTATTTTTGGGGGGAAACAGGGTAGATATACCCTGTTATATTATATTCTATAATTTTACAAATATTGTTTCATTTCTGTATTTCTGACAGCACAGAAAATTATAGCTATTTCCATACTTAAGAAAGAAATATCACATAATGTAAATATAATCAGATTGAGTCACTACCGTGTTTCATTCATTAGTCTATTATCCAATAGAACTGCTTTGGTTTCTCTTTGATGTGGCACTCCATCGTATCAGGAGGAGCAGTAATAATGAAAATAGTTCCAAAATACACGTCCTTATATTTTAAAATGAGCTGATGTTCACTTCATCTCCGGGGAATGTGCTTTGAAGCACTCTTGCAGTAGATTTACCATATTTAGGATGACTTTGCTACATGAAAAATGAGTGCAAATGGCTACAAACCATGACATTTATGTTAAATATTGACTGCAGTAACATTAGTGGCACTGACTTCTGCCCCCCAAGAAACCTTTCAAAATGCCATGAAAAATTTGTGGCTTTCAAAAGGTTCATGGCACAAGAGGGTGGGGTGGGGGGGAAACCTCTGAACAGTGTTGCTTTTTCTAATCCCCTTACATCTTCAGAGTTATTTACTGGTAAGAATTGCAGCAGAAAGAAATATTTCTGGAGTGTGTTGTCTGCTCTCTGAATTCATGCTCCGCCGATTAGGTGCTGTTTGATTTACAAGGAAATGATAGATACTGGAGTGTTTATGTCTGAGGCACTTTTTCAGAATGGCAAGCTTCAACTAGTTCAATAAAATACAGTGGAGTTATTATAAATACAGTGAAATTATATAGAAGGGTTCTTTTCCATGCTTTGCCAGTTATCTTATCTTTGCCTATCTTCTTCTCACTTGGTAGATGTTCTTTTAGTATTAATGGGCAAGAAGGCTTAAGGCTGTGCCAGGATGTCCTCATTAGTGCTTACCTGACGGCTGTCATATGTTGCCATCATTCTTTCTGGGAATGGCACATCTGGGAATGGCACATCTGCTGTCTGATAGCATAACTGGGAAAATGTTGTGGCCCGCCAGAGGCCTGTGTGGATCGTGGCTGATCCTGTCGAAGAGGAGGCTGGTCTGGTGTCGCGCCAGCAGCCTGCGCAGCCAGCGCTCACGTCGGACAGCGAGGAGGCTGAAGAGGATGTGGTGCCAGAGGCAGAGGCTCAGCCAGGGCCTTCAGAACCTCCAGAGGTTCCTTCAAGTGGAGAGAGTGAAGTGGAGGAGCCTCTTCTCAATGCTCCAGCACGCAGGGCTGCCAAAAGGCAGGAGTGGCTACTCAGGAGGAGGAGGTCTACTCGAGAGTAGGGCTTGAGGATAACTGGCCACTCCCTTAGCCTATTTAAATCACACACAGCTAGTGCTTTCTTGCTGGAAACAACTCGTATTTATTATCAGAGTATTTTGGTTTATCATATCTTGTTTTCTGGGCTGGTTGCCAACCTTTGCCGGTCTTGTTTATTCTTGCTACTTAATAAATTTGATAAGGACCGTTGGTGTGTGTCAATATCCTCAGAAATCCGGAGCTGGGGCAGAACAGAAAATGTGTTCAGAGTTTCTAATCATCAAAGAATCCTGTGCTTTTTAAAGAAAAAAGATTGGATGAACTGCAATTCTTCACTATGTTATTTTCAACTTACAAGTACCCTGTTTCCCCGAAAATAAGACATCTCCTGATAATAAGCCCAACCGGGCTTTTGAGCGCATACATAAAAATAAATCTCCCCCCCTCAAAAAAATAAGCCCTCCCCAAAAATATTTAAACACAGAGCTGGAAATCAGGTAAGATGGCAAGAGGAGCCCCATCTTGCTCCATGCACCCGAAAATAAGGCCAAGCGCTTATTTTGGGGTTCAAAAAATATAAGACAGGGTCTTATTTTTGGGGAAACGTTGTAGTTTTCAATTTACAATGACAGGTGGGAACAGAATTTCCATTGCTAATCAAGACTGTTAAGTCAGTCGTGCCTAATTTCATGACTTTTTTTTTTTTGGCCACAGTTCTTAAGTGAATGACTGCCGTTGTTAAATGAATCATTTAGCAATGATTCATTAAGCAAATCCAGCTTTCCCCACTGACTTTGCTTGTCAGAGGCCAGCTGGGAAAGTTGCAAATGGAATCTCAGATGCTTCAGTCATCGTAACTACATGCCAGTTGCCAAGTCCCTGAATTTTGATCATGTGACTGTGGGGATGCTGTGATGGTCATAAGTGTGAGGACATAACTCACTTTTTTCAGTACTTTTATAACCTCGATGGTCATAAAATGAATGATTGTAAGAACTACTTGTATTCAAGATGGTTATAATCCCATTACTCAAAGGATCCAGTTTTTAATATTTTCATGGGCAAAATCCAAAATGATAACTCCGTCTATGTCTTGTCAAGTTATCTTGGACTTCTTTTGGTATGTGGACTGGAATGAAGTAGCTATAATTTTTTTAATAGCGACACTCATGCTCATATTGTATTATAGAAATGGATATTGATGAATGGCACTTCTTCTCAATTAAGTATTCACAAACCCTGTACCTTCGTTTGAATTAGCTCTCTAAAAATGAGGAAAATCTAAATTAAAAAGATCAGTTATGAAATTACATAGCAGCTCCTGAAATTAACATAGAATCATAGGGTTGAAAGGGAACTCGGAGGTCTTCTTGTCCAACCTCCTGCTCAAGGCAGGAGATCTTATGCCGTCCCGATCAAATGGTTGCCCAGTCTAGTTTTGAAAACCTCCAGTAATGGAGCACCCAAAACTCTGGGAAGCAACCTATCCCACTGATTAACTGTTCTCTCTGTCAGAAAATTTCTCCTTAATTCTAGATTGAATCTCTGTCTGATAAGCTTCCATCCATTTCTTCTGTCCTTTGGTGCTTTGGAGAATAAGTCAAATTGCCTCTTCTTTGTGACAGCCCTTAATGCTCCAGACACATCGAAAATATCCAAAGACTTCATTGTGTGTGAAGCAGCATAAAATGCCAGTTTGAAATATTAGCATTACAGTTTTTAAATCATAAACATTTCTGCAGCCTAGGTATTAGCACTATTTTTAAACTACTCAAGATAAAGTTGCATCCAGTATGCATATATTTCTGATAAATCCAGTATTTATGTTTCGGTGATGTCAGAGGTGGGTGGGAGAGAGAATATGTCCACTGGAGTCTTTACTGAACTAAACAAAAACGGCAGAATTAAGTTACTTTGCTACATAGGAAACTGACCATTAACTGTTTTATAAGAAGGCCATTTGCCTGACAGGGATAAAAGGGATAAATTGCAGTTAAAAAAGGAAAACCAAAAGGTCAGTGCTTCAAGGCTAACATTACAAGAAAAACACTCCCTCCTCCCCAATTCTTTCAATATTTTATTTTAACAAAAGGCTGGACTACATGTTATGATGAAAATATAGACACTCCTACACCTTTATTTTCTTGTTATCTTACTTTGGGGATGAAGTAAGAATTGGGAAATGTGGGTGGGATTGACAGGCCAGAGAGACAAGTTGAAATTTTTCCCTTACGATAAAATTTCCCCTCTGGAAGGATGGCCCCATTTTGTCCCAGAATTTGTGTGGGTTTTTTCTCCCCTTACACTAACTAATGGAAAATGTTTGTTCAAGAAAGAAAAGGGAGGGGAAAAGGGGGGGAAGTAAAAAAAAATCAGCAGGGGCACAGTGTTTAACACCTTCTCCCATGCCCCAGTTGGCATCTTTTTTAAAAAAAGTTTTTTTATTTTTTAAACAAACATTTAATACATTAGTCATTCTTTCCATGTGACACTCGGTGTTGTCTCCTATCGTTCTTCTTTTTATTATTTCTTTTGTCTTCATTCTAATCCAATCAATTACAACAATTCATCACTAACATAATATTCTGATTATAGCATTTTTATACGTAACTATTAAGTTACATATTTGTATCTCTTTTCTAACCAATAGTAAAATTGATTCCATATCTTAAAGTATTCTGAATCTTCTCTTTCTTTAATCATCAAAGTCAATCTATTCATTTCTGCACAATCTACATTTTTTTAATTACTTCTCCTTCCCAAGGTATTTTCTCTGCTTTCCAATGTTGTCCATAAACAATCCTTGCAACTATTATTACATGTATAATCAAATAGATGTTTTCTTTGCTAATTTTTAACCTGGAAATTGGTATTTAGTTCAGGTTTCGATTATGCTGGAGCCAGAAAGGTAGGTTCACATGATACGCTACACCAGGGGTCTCCAAACTTGGCTGGAGAATTCTGGGAGTTGAAGTCCACAAGTGTTAAAGTCGCCAAGTTTGGAGTCCCATTCGCTATACTATAAACTAAAAACCATATTTTAGCTTAGCACAGTGTTGGCAAATGTTTGATATGTATGTCAAAGGTGACATCCTACAATTAAAAAAAAATAAAGCATTAACAAATGTTTAGGTCTCAGTGCTGTATTTGGCCTTTGACTTGTTGCTGATCAATGCTCTTCAAAAATTAGGCAGAGCAGGCAAAGAAGTGAGCTGCATCAGGTCAATAATGACATTTTACCAAATTAAATATAAAATAGTTTAATGTAATGCTGTGGATATTATTATTCCTGTATATTTATATTTAATGGTTTTTTTCATGTTACAACATTAACCATTACAATTCTTCCTGAGGGGGAAAAACATGACGTTACTTGTCACCTAGGGATTGTTTTAATTTGAAAGTATATCAGAGCAGTTCCATAATGAAGACATATAACAAAAAATAAAAACAAACAAATAGGAGTACTGTATATTTTACTGTCATGTAACACGAGACTGGGGAATAGGGTGGCTGAGGTATTGAAGATCCAGTTCAAGACTACCATTAGCCATGGAAGCTCCATGAAAAGATGATTTAAAAGAAAAAGAAAAGACTTTTCTCAGGGAAGAAAGCTTTGGAAAAACTGGAAGGCAAAATTCAGCAAAATCTACTGCAACTTTATTGTACAGGTATATAAAGTGATTTCCCTTTGATTTTCACCTGGCTTGGAATTATTTGTTGGAGAACTCCATGCAAATAACTTGTGGGGCATCAGTTTTAAAAGCGAGGAATACAAGAAGTTATTCTCTGTCTGCTTCTTAGAGAAACTCTCATCAGCTATTATGTGTAACTACAAGGAGGAGTTCCAAGAATGAGAACATTAGGCATCTTCCTCTCTTGCTGTTCTTTCCATGCATGAGGAGAATGGTTGAATAAAGTAGAGTTTGCAGGAAAAACTGGATATAGCATCTTCATTATGGAGAATAGAAATAATCTAAAAAGCCTTCTTGTAGTGATTTGAAATATTACAAAAAGCCTTAAGGTTTGTTTCTGCATATCCATAATTATGGTTCAATGTTGTGTACATTTGTATACCATATAAGCAAATGGTAACAAAGGCGCCCAAGGAGAAATTTTATATTGCAGACAGAATCCATCACTCCCTATGGTGAGATGCTTATCCCCTCCCTTGAGAAGTATGGAGAATAATCCCAAAGGTGCTTTTTCAAGAGGCAACTGGACTTCCTTGTTTTTCTTTGAAGACGTTTCACCCAAGAAGTTTCTTTAGCTCTGACTGGAAGCTTTTGGATGAAATGTCTTCAAAGAAAAACAAGAAACTCCAGTTGCCTCTTGAAAAAGCACTTTTGGGACAACCATGACCTGGATGACTAAGAATCTCCATAGACATATGGAGAATAATACACGCAAATCTAAACTGTGTAAACTGGGAAGGGCTCCTTTGTTTCCCACCATTTGCTGAAGATGAATAACGAAACATTGCATCACTGAAAATGCAGAAAAACTTGAGGAACTTTGCTTTTCTTTTTCTGTGTCTTTCTTTAACATATAACATCTATTTCCTTGCTTCAAATACTTGGAGAGCTTTTGTGCTCTCCCACCCAAGAGTATGCATATGCTGCTGTCATATTATTTGTTGTTTATTTGCTTCTGATGATTTAACCCCTACCTCAGGTGACTGGGAAATTGTCTGGATAATGTACTTATTATGTCTTTCTTTTTCATTGTTATTATGACAGCAATGCTCTGACATTTTTGCCTTCAGCGGTGTTCTGTGTATTTTTTATCTGCTGCAACCTGCAGAATTCATGTAACAATTCCAAAGATGGTTCCTTGCCAACATTGTAGGAAAAAAATATTGGTAGAAATAATCTTCTCATGGGCTAAGATATTATATCTAGGTGGACTTTTTCCAATAGTGTGAGAATGAAGAGAGGGAGAGAGAGATGATAAATAGATATAGAGACATATCCTTAATTGTCCATGGAATCATCATTTGATATCAATAGGCTAATTCATGCTTGTTAGATCATAATGAAGGATATTGTCCCTACATGGAAACAATATACAATTCAATGATATCTTTTCAATTTATAGTACCCGTAGCTGAAAGCTTGCTTTAGTAGAGCAAGCTTATTCTGTGCATTAACTTGCATTTAGATAAAATTGGGAATTGAACTATACTGGGATTATCTTATTAAGATGGAGACAATGCATCTCTAACTCACTGCACTTTATCTTATACTAGAAAAGTAGAGGCCTTATTCTTCATCCAGCTATAATTTCATAGCTAATACATTAACACCATCTTTCTGAGGTTGTTTTACAAATAGCCTTTGTTCTCTGCTATCCTAGCTATTCGAGAGGAAATGGGACAGTGCCAAATGCAGCCTGCTATTCACTACATATAATACTTTGAGTCAGTGGTGAAATTCAAATTTTTTTACTACCGGTTCTGTGGATGTGGTTTGGTGGGTGTGGTGTGGCTTGGTGGGCGTGGCTTGGTGGGCATGGCAGGAGAAGGATACTGCAAAATCTCCATTTCCACCCCACTCCAGGGGAAGGATATTGCAAAATCTCCATTCCCTCCCCACTCCTGGGGGAAGGATATTGCAAAATCTCCATTCCCACCCCACTCTGGGGCCAGCCAGAGGTGGTATTTGCCGGTTCTCCGAACTACTCAAAATTTGCTATATCGGTTCTCCAGAACATGCTGAACTTCAACCCTGCTTTGAGTGTATATTCTAAAATGCAAATGAAATTAGCAGTTACTTTCCCAGCTGCAAGGACTTTACAGTATGGTGTGGTGCTATCTGGTCTGGCACATATTTAACCAACCCACTCATCCTTTTTTTTTTTTTTTTGCTTAAGTATAAATATTATCATGGAGCCTATCTTCAACAAACACATATCAGTTGTGTGATGGAAAGGAGTAACCATGCTGCAATCTACACTTTAAATTTAGAAATGCCTCCATGGCTTGGAACCAGTGGTGAGTTGCCCCGTTTGCACCAGTTCTATAGAACCGGTAGTAAAACTGGCCAGAGGCTCCGCACACCGACCCTGACGTCATCAGAATGCTTCTGTGCATGAGCAAAAGCTTCTGCGCATGCGCAGAAGAACAAGCAAGTACGCACAGCACCGTTGCGAACTGGTAGAACCAGTCCCTTTGGCCTCCTTTTTAAATAAGGAAGAAAACAAGCTGAAACTTTTCGTAGAGACATTTCCATGTGTGGCCATTAGTCAACTCTTCTCTATGGGTTTGCTCAGCATAACTGAAATATTTTCAGTTATGATTTATGTCTTTGTTGTAATAAATGCAAATTATGTATTTATAGACTGTATTTGCCTGTACAGTATATAGTTAAGGAGTCAGATGTTTTCCCATCATAAATGCACAAGAAGAACTGTATCATAAATTTTAAAGCAAGGGAGAACAGTTGTTTATTCTTACTTAATACAGTAATTTGGTTTCAGTCCTTTTAATGTCCATCATCTGCTGCTCAATTTATGAAGTCAATTATTCTTTTTCCACAGCACTAAGCCAGTTTTTAACAAAAGCACGACAAGAAGCATAACGTGATGGGGGAGGGGAAGCAAGCAAACCTAGTACTTCCCACATTTCTTTTGCTTCAGTTCTCTTCCTGAATCAGATTCTATAATTTCCTTTAATCGTAGCATTTTTATAATTATGTGGACTAAGTTCTGCTTTCAGCAAATAAACCTCCCTTAACTAGAAGGATAAATATCAACTAGGGAGAAGGAAGTTGTTTGGGTGTAGAAAATAAAGCAAAATATGATTTGAATCTCAAATAGGATCTCTATATAGAGATAATCTCTAAGAAGGGATGCAACAGTCGTTACAAAAACACGAGTTTAGCCTGAAAAGACAAGAGAGAATGACAAAGAAGCTCAAGATGGCCCACCTTGGCTCTCTTTGGTATAAGAGGGAGGCATAGAAAAATGGTTAGGAATTCCTATATGGAAGTGGGGTGGACTTTGGGAGGTACCCAGCAAAGCAATACCTACACGTTCTAACTTCTCAGGCTACATGCAAGGATCTGCAAGAGCAGCATTTAAGTTAGTTTGGTTCATACCAGTGGTGAAATCTAATATTTGTTACTACCGGTTCTGTGGGCGTGGCTTGGTCGGGTGGGGTAATGTGACTGGGTGGGCGTGGCCAATTTTTTTTTACTTTTAAAACCATTTTGTACATGTAAAACCATGTTAAAAAATGCTTTCAAAATTCTCTGACGATCCCAGCTGAGTTGCCTGATCGTCAGAGGGTTTCTAAAGTTTCAGGCAACTCAGCTGGGATCGTCAGAGCTTGGATCGTCAGAGCCATTTAAAAGAAAAAAAGCCTCTGATGATCGCGCAGCTCAGCTGGACATGGGGGAGTGGGGGCAGGGATTTTTGCTACCGGTTCTCCGAACTGCCCGCCGCCATCACTATCTACTCACCCGAGCCGGTCCAAACCGGGAGCATTTCACCCCTGGTTCATCTGGTTCTTTGGTCCTGGGGATGTAAAATTGCACACATTTTATTTTCAATTTAAGACCAAATTTTAATGCAGAGCTCTGTCTAATTCAAGTCTTCCTCAAATATTATAGATCTACATTAAGAAAATTCATGAGTTGTGTGTGGCATAACTTTGCTCGCAGCATTGCCCTTAATAGTTGCTCTTCCCATCACTGAGACCAAGTATGTTTAGGGGAGAAGCCTTCAAGATACACAGATCCAGTTTCTTCTGCAAACATTTGCAACACAAGAATGCAAACTGAGGAGGTGTGCCAGAGGGGGGTAATCTACATCTCAGTTCATTTTGCAATCCCAAAGTATTCCCAGACTGCACCACCAAAATCTAATGGTAAATTCACTTATTTTCAGTAGGATGATGTTTTGCTCTTTTCCAGTGGTGAAATTCAAATTTTTTTACTACCGGTTCTGTGGGCATGGCTTGGTGGGCGTGGCAGGGGAAGGATACTGCAAAATCTCCATTCCCACCCCACTCTGGGCCAGCCAGAGGTGGTATTTGCCGGTTCTCCGAACTACTCAAAATTTCCACTACCAGTTCTCCAGAACCTGTCAGAACCTGCTGGATTTCACCCCTGCTCTTTTTGGGAAAAACATGGATGAAAATGGATGCATTAAATTACTGAGAAGCAATATACATCCTCAGCCTCCCAGTGCTACCCCTCCCCCCCATCTACTTAGTAACATCACTGCATCATCTGGCATGCCTTCAGAGGCTGAAATAAATGAAAACAAATCGCATTTCCCCAATCCAGGTACCAAAAAACAACAACAACCCACCACACTAAACAACCATCCCTATCCCAAGGCCCATAGCTTTTGCAAGTCTTAGTTCCCAGAACTATTCCATAATTTTAATTTTCCATACTTTCTAATGGGAAAGAATGAGACATTACATACCCACAAAATAATTACATTAGCTCCAATCATGAATTTAATTCTTCTGACCCTGTTTCTACTTGCTTTTTTGAATGCAAGCACCAGTATGTAAAACAAAGTCCCAGGGTGGCCATTCCAAAAAATATTGTGCACTTGAGTTTACATTGAACGCATAAATATCTGAGGAAAGGAAGAACTGTCAGGGGGTAGTACAACATAATTCTTAATGTGTATGTTTTCTCTGTACAAAATTACGACCATATCCACACAACTGTTTTGCAATACTCCCCTCCCAAAACAAGCCACCCAAAATCTTGCTAGCCATACAACCTGGTTGTAGAGTGTTGGGTACCACAAACTAGTCTGCGCTATGCTGCACTCCATACAGATGTGCAACATTAAAGCATAAATTTAACATCAAACCATAAATATAAATAGCCAATTTAATCTAGTGGTTAAGGCACTGGGCTACAAAGCAGCAGACTGTGAGTTTAGTTCCACCTTGAGCATGAAAGCCAGCTGGGCCACTTTAGGCCAGTCACTCTCTTAGCCAACTCACCTCACATGGCTGTTGTTGTGGGGAAAATAAAAAAGAGTGATCACCATTTTGAGTTATTTATAAAAATAATAAATATGAGATATAAATCAAACAATAAATCTATGGATTGACAAGGGTTGAAATTGGTGAATCTCTTGTCTGAAATTCCAGATCCATCTATTGGATCTGTCCAGTTTGAAAAGCCACTTGACATGCACATTTTTTTTCCTTTTTACTCCCCATTGCATGGTCAATTGATTTCTTTTTTTTAAAATCCTTGAAAGTGAGGGTCAACAGATCAGTTGTAGAACAGATCATCTACTAAGTGGAAGCAAACAGCTAGGATTTTTTTGTATCTTTTGGCTTGCCATGTAGTGGCCATTGGGATTGCTGCATCTGAAATGCAACCCTAGATAAATATTATTGAAAAGCTGGAGTTTTACCCAAGAATTTAACTATGGAGATCAGCATGGGAGCTGTACACTACACCAAAGACATAATATAAGGGAGAAAATGAGTAATCAGGACTATGCTGGGAACAGCAGTAAATGGAATGGTAATACCCTGCCACAAGGGTTACAGAAGTACAAGAGCAATTAAACTCTCAATCCATATAATAAGTCAGGGATATAATAGTCAATTTCACTTCTAGCTGTCTGGGTCAAACAGTTGACAAACCCATTTTAAAGCCCCTCTGTGAGGGAGAAGGATGGTTAATAAGTTTGATAAACAAATAAATAAATAAAAGGGAAAAGGGAAAAGTGATTGAAGAAGTGAGAGAGAGTTCCAGTTTTTCTTGCAACTAAAAGAGAAGTGACTGGTGGGTGAAGAGGTCAGGAACCAAACTGAAGGGATATTCCCTCAGGAAACCAGCAGGACCAATTGGAGCTGAACCAAGGAGCACTTCATTTCAGGGGCATGCCATTTCAGACAACACATCATTTCCCTAATGTACTTCAATAGACTCTACATTGCCTGCATAGTGTCTTCTAGTGGGTAGTAAGGAAAACACCACTTCTAGAGTGGAGACAAGGGTGTCTCAACTGCGAGAGAATACTGGGATATAAGTTGAGGCATATGGCCATGTTTGGGAAATGGCTAGTGAACCAGACTCCAACCTTACACTTCTGATACAATTCAGTAACATACTTGAATCTAGATTAAGCATTGAATCTAGATTGAAACAGCCTGTTTAATGCAATGCTGAATCTAGACTCTGCCTGTTGTCCAGGCAGAAACTGGGTGGAAGTTCTTCCCACTTTCTCGTTCCTCTCTAAATGCCACGTCTAGGATCAGAAGACCCTTGAATTGAACTTTTGGACAAGAAGAGATCCATGAAAATTGAGCGGAAGCCCCTTTCCTCAATTGAACAGACTGACAATGAAGAATAAAATAAAAGCCCCAAATAGCCAGAGCTGAGCCTTGAAAAGCTCTGTGCTTTATACTAAACTAATGCAATTAAATGAACTTTAAACAGACCAACCGTGTGCAAACAGCAACATTCTTCTATAATGTAATGCTCTGGGAATTCATTTGGGGTAGGACAAGAGAAAAAAAGGGGTACCCTGTGAGCATTCTGAATGCAATTAAGTATTAATAATGCTGAATGACATCAGGCTGTATGACTACTTCAATTACAAAACCAAATCATGACTTAATCATTCCCACTTGTTAATTTCTTCCCTAACAGATGTAGACCACTTTTTTTTGCCTCTGGAATGGAAGTATTTCTTATTCTCAAATCTTTTTTAAAAAAAAATAAAACAAAATACCATTTCATTCAAACAGGGCCTGTATTCAGAAAGATGGGTGATGGGTTTTCTTTGAAACAGCATTATATTGTCCTGAATACAGCCCTAGAACCAAATAACACAATAGTTGATGGCTATTACAATTAATGCTTGTAATTTAAAGGAAGGTCATATCCATGCAATAAATCATGCAGTCAATTCAATTCAATTCAAATCTTTATTATCAGTGCACAACCTATGTAGAATGAGATTGGTTGAGCTCCCTCAGTGCACCCCCCGCAAGCACAATACAACTCACAGTGAAGACAGAAAATCCCTAACCCAAAAGATCATATTAACAAAACACCCAGTCCTATTGCACTAGTGTGAACATGTTACACATTGCACCGGCCCTGCAGTCCATCATACTACATAGTTATAATGTTATTGCTCATTCAGGAGCCTGACAGCCCATGGATAAAAACTGTTCTTCAGCCTGTTTGTGCGGGTGGCTGTACTTCTATATCTCCTTCCCGATGGTAGGAGGGTAAAGAAGTAATGACCAGGGTGAGAGTCGTCCCTGAGAATTTTCCTCACTCTTCTAAGGCAACGAGCCCTAGCAATCTCATCTAGTGGTATCGGGGACAGCCCATGATTGTACAGATACAAAACCTCTGTAATGTTTTCTATCCGCGGCTGTCAGACCAGCATGCCATACCGTGATGCAATAAGTGAAGAATCTTACTCTAGTGGTCTCCCCCACACAAAATAAAGCATTACAGATTACAGTAAACCTTGACCGATTAAGAAATAATCATGAACCCTTAAAAATTATCATGGAGGTAACTTCATGTAGAACTTGTTATACTAGTATCATAGAATCACATTATGCAAGAAAACAAGCAAGCTCAGAGAACATCAAGGACTCCCCATTTCAATCCTGAGCTACAAATATTCTCCTTTATTGGAATCACATTACTGAAAGGCAAAGCAGAAGTCATCTTCTTCAACATTCTGACGAAGCAGAATAGGAAGATATCCTAGGGTAATCTGCTGCACTGTTCATTAAGCTAGTCAACATTCTCATCTAATATTTAATTGTAATACTTTGGAGTTTTCCTGAGGTTCGTTCCTATCCTGTGGGTCAATGAAGAACATATACGTGCCAATCTTTAAAATATAAAAAAGTGGCCATCCTGTCAGCTTTGACTATTTCTCTCAATATCAAACAAAATTTAACAGTTGCAAGCTATCTTCCAAGAACTGGCTTAGCAGTAGTAATATAGTCTTGATGACATATTTTCACAATACTTCATGTCCATTTTGCAAATGGGAAAAAATGTATCAGAGTCATTCCTAAAGCATGAAGAAAATATTCTTCTTCCTCCAATATAGTATACTGATATTTTATGAAGTCTATATGGGTTCATGTTATTTTGGACTTCTTTAAACTTGCTGGTTGCAAAATCCCTTCTATTCTCAATGCACATGCAAACTCAACTTTCTTTAAAAGGTCAAAGAACAGCACCAGCTTGTTGCAAGGGCACAATTTTCTTCTATATCCTTTGTGTACAGACATGATATGTTAGTATTGCTGTTGGAACAGGATTTGTAGCACAGGATAAAAATTTGGCTGGTATATATAGTACTTTATCCACCAGAAATATCTGACAACAAATTCAGCCTGTTCTTATGTCAGAAGAAATAGAACACTTGATACATTCAGAAAGTTTTTGAAGACACAATGATATTTAAAGGACATGATGATGAGCTGCAATTTTAGACTACAATCATAACCAATGGTTAAAAGCATTGGTTTTAAGCATCAAGCACAGGGGTGAAATGCTCCCGGTTCAGACCGGCTCAGGCGAGTAGGTAGCGATGGCAGCGGGCAGTTCAGAGAACCGGTAGCAAAAATCCCTTCCCCCCCACCAGCAAAAATCCCTTCCCCCCCCAGCTTCCAGCTTGCTTACCTTCGCACGTCTGCCTTGCTTCGCTTGCTCTAATCCCTGCAATCCATTGCATCAGCAAGCAACTGAATCTCTCTGACTGCAATCAAGCTCATTGGTGAGCAGCTCTATCTGCCTGCCTGCCTGCCTTGCTCCTATTTCAATTGGGTAAGTTTTTTTCCCCTTTGGGAACTTTTAAAAAAATAGTTAATTGGGTTTTTTTTTAGTTGTTCTTTTTTTAGACCTACCCATTTAAAGTTTAGGAAGTTTTAAATTTAGCTGCTTTTATATAAAAATAAAAATAAAATAAAATAATATTTGTGCAGCTTTCTGAGATTTTGTGTGTTTCTCTAGTGTTTCACTCTAACTACACAAACACACAAAATCTTACAAAGCTGTATGTGGAATTTAGTGTGTGTAAAGTGTGAAAGTTGGTTTTTTGGGCTTTTTGTGCCTTTTGTGCCCGTGTGAGGTTCCTGCTTGTTGCAGGGGCCATTTTGGGTCTAGCACAGCTGCTTTTACATTGTGGGTGAGCCAGTTGTGTTGTGTTCTGTTTTGTAGGTTAAAAAAGGGCAAAGAAGTGACGTCGACTTGGCCATGCCCACCTGACCAACAAGCCATGCCCACCTAGTCTCCTGACTACCAAGCCCCGCCCACTATTTTTTTTACAAAGTTTATTTCCATTTTTAAAAACAATGCTTTACATATATACATACAAAATTATTGCAACTAATGTATACAAATATGCGCCTATACCACTAATGAAATCCGTTTCATTTCCCTCCCTTTCCTTTCACCCAAATATACCATAAATGCCAACATTCATAATATTTATTTATTTATTTATTTATTCAAATTTCTATACCGCCCTTCTCCTTTCGGACTCAGGGCGGTGAACAGCCAGATAAAAAACATCTATACAAACATCACAGTTAAAAAATAAAGTTAAAATATTATAATAATCAGAATCTTTTTGGTTCCTAAGTAATTTCATTAACCAATCTGCCTCTGCACATTCTGTAATTTTCCAAATCAATTTATTCTCTGTGGGTATTAATTCGTTTTTCCATTCTTGCACGTATAATATCCTAGCTGCGGTAATAATGTGGAGAATAAAGTACCATTTTTCCTTAGATATTTTATCTAGTTTCATTCCCAATAAAAAAGTCTCTGGTTTCAGCTCTATATTATATCCTGTAATTTCCACTATCCAATTCCGAATCTTGAATCTTCCGAATCAACCAATATTTGCCTGCTTTGGGACACATCCACCATTGTTGATAGTATGTCCCACTACCATTCCCGCACTTCCAACATGTCGGGGAGGCTCCCGGAAACATTCTTGCTATTCTTGCCGGGGGGATATGCCAATGATAGACCATTTTATAAATAGTGGCCCCGCCCACTAATTAAGCCACGTCCACAGAACCGGTAGCGAGAATTTTTAGATTTCACCCTTGATCAAGCATCAAACATCAAAAAAAATTATTATATACATTATTTTAAGAACCTAGACAGGCTATAAATAAAAATAGGTTAGCTGGTTTTGATGAAGGAGAAACATCACCTGAATTTGAGTTTCAGTCACGTTTTATATCTCCCTATAGTTTTCAAAAGATCAATCCTAGGTTATTTATAATCTAGTCAAAACAACGTTTCCTGTATTAATTTATAGTACAATAAATTAACAAATGTTTCATGAATAACAATTTCTCTTCCTAATCTCAATTTTTTAAAAAATTTTTTTTAAAATATGTGGTGTTACAACTTTCATGGCAGCCATTTAATGAGAAATTTGATGATGATTGTATATGGATATACATGTGTAGATGATCCAGTGAGGAAAACCTAGGATCACTTTTACATTTTCCACCTGAAATAGTTCCACTACATTTAACAGAAGTAATATAAATATGTATGTAGAATTTATTTGCTTTATTAATTTCTAAGGAATTGTCTTAAAAAAATAGGCAACGGTAATAAACTATTTTTTTCTCAAATCAGATTTTCCAAAATCCCTCATACTACTAGATCAAGCAATACAGCGATCTTCTTTAGGTTTCAGTTCTTTCTTTTATATCTGGTTTCTAAGATGATTCAGTTCTTTATATTTCTTTGCTTAATTTTTTTTCTGTAAGAAGAATTGGAGAGATTCATGAGGCATTTAATCCTAATAAAGGAGCTTAGCCTTAGTCAAACAAAATTCATTATTAGGATGCACAGATAACTGACACAGCATAGAATAGATAAGTCAACAGTAAGCATGCTTATGCAGGTGCAAGAGTGAAATTTGAATTAAATGGAACTACAAAGTGGATTGCAAAAGAGCCGCTATAGATAAATATATAGTACTTTGCAATGAAAATGCCACTCTATGAATGTTCAAAGGGGTTTTTTTTATTTTCCACTTAGTTAAAAAATTGTAAATGACCAAATGTGGATTAACCAAGGCAGTTCCATCGTTTGAAATGCTTTGTGTGAGACTGACTAAAGAAGTTTGCTTTTATAAGTCTAAAGTTATTCTTTATGCATTGTGAAAACAAGTACACTTTATTTTATTTGGAGAGAGTATTCGAGTATTCTAGCTTCTTCTCTTTGTATTACCATTCATAATGTCCTTCATTTGAAATTGTCTGAGATACTAATTTGAAATAAGGTCTGTGGCCCAATGCAGAGATTGCCTCTTGACATCTCATTGATCCATCATTCTTCAGAATTTTATTTAGCATAAAAAGATCCATGTTCAAATACTAATGTCTAGGCCATCTAATCATTGAAACATCATTTATATTTTAAAGAATCAGATACTGGACCGGTATATAGCCTTACAATTGGTCACGATTGATCTACAGTTTGACATGGGACCCTGTAATCACACTGAGGGAAGGATACTATGCCCCATTTATACAGTGAGTTCAGTGAATTCTGGCGACACTGTGTGAGGTGTGAATCCTATTCAGGATTGTCCATTGCTGATGTGGTAGTTCAAAGCCTGGCACCATTTTGCGGGGGGGGCGTCATTTCAGGGGTGGGTTCTACTTACCTTTACTACCGGTTTGCAACGAGGCTGCGCACGCGCTTTTGTGCAGAAGCTTCCTGATGATGTCTGGGTCAGTGGGCGGAGCCTCTTGCGGAGCCTCTTGCAAACCAGTCCGAACCGGGGGCAACCCACCACTTGGTCATTTGTATGTCTTCCTATGTCTGGTACATTCAGCAACCCATTTAGCTTTCCATTGGAAAATTAAAGATTAATTACAAACAGGATAGGTCCCATAATAGATTAATATCTGCCCATGAAACAAACCAGATTCCCACAAGACCAGAGCTGTGTAGATCAGGTGCTAAACCGAACAGGCTATATTGAAGCAGGATTCCAAGGAGGCCTCAAAAACACAGTCATGTTTGTAGACCTAGCTGTGGCCTACAATGTGATTTAGAAGGGCAAGGTTGTTATACAAACTGTACCATATTATCCCCTGCAAATATCTCCATTGACTAATTAATAACATGCTAAGTGATAGGTCCTTTCATATAATAATGAGGGACAACATAAGTAAGGTAAGAAGATTAAAGAATGGCCTCCCACAAACTCTGTAATGGCATCTACACCAGTGGTGGGTTCCTCCCAGTTCAGTCCGGTTCGGCCGAGCCGGTAGCAGTGACGATATGATGTCACCGAACCGGTTCTCCCCCCCTGCCCTCCCACCCCCCTACCTCCCACATTATTCTTACCTTTTATTTGGTCCCACCCCCAATCTATTGCTGCCTCCTGAGTCCCAGCTGATGACTAGAGGGAAAAAAACTGTTTAAACTCTTGCTGCGGGGCTTCAAAGGGCCATTCTACAACTGATCAGTGTTAAAAGCAAACAAATGAGTCGGGTCGTAAGTGCAAGACTGGTCGTAAGTGCGAGGACCTTCCAGAAATGACTCTGACCAGCTAGCCACGCCCACCTAGTCACATGACCTCCAAGCCACACCCACAAAATAAGCCATGCCCACAGAACCGGTAGTAAAAACATTTAGAACCCACCCCTGATCTACACTATTCAACTTATACATACCGTATCAGATATGCCGGCAACAAGGGGATGCAAATTTGGAATCGCTGATGATTTGGCCATAGCAGTACAAAGATCTTAAAATCTTGGGGAAATTCTTCGAGAGGCTTATTCCAAACACCAGCACAATTAAATTAGAAAAAAAAGGGGGGGGGTGTCTTTAGTGCTCTCTTGTTTTCTTACAGACATTTCATTACCCAAACTAGGTAACATCTTTAGTGCTAAATAACAAAAAAAAAAAAAAAGAGGAAGCCTTCCAATTATTACAAAAAATTAAGTTTCCATCATTTTCTAGAATTGCCCATATTGATGAAGGCTGCTGAGAATAAGAGTACAGCAACATCTGGCAGACTCCAGATTCCCAACCTCTGCATTAGAATTTTATTAGAGTGTTTGGCATCCATTTAAAGCCAGATTCCATTAAAAATAAACACATGTAAAAGTAGTTATGATATTTGTCCCACAAAAAAAACAATACCATTAGGTGACAGAGTTTTCACTCTGAAACCATCTAGTGATGCTCCACATTGTTGCAGCGCTGATATAGTGACCCTATACTAAAAAGAAAACAACCCACAGTTTTATTATGGGAAGTATTTGAACTATAATTAAGCAGTTATTCATTGCCCGCAGTTGAAAATACAATGATAGAAAATGCATTCTTTTTTACTACAACAATACCGGGTAAAAAATAATCAAGAACACATTTTTCCCCTCATTAAAGCAGTTTGAGATTCTTTAAGGAGGGCTTCCCATATGTGCCTGAAAAACATGTCATTAATACTAAATAATTACATTTTATGCCAGTCTTTATTTGAATTGTAAAATAACAGAAAACAGGGTGACAAAGAAGTCTTTTAAGAAAAGTTTCAGAGCGAAAGTAGGCCTTGGTGGTTTATTTGAACAGGTCCAAGCAAACACTTGTAAGTACTTTGAAGGATCTTAAAGAAAAAGTCAAGAAATGACACTGTCCTAGCCCAATGCAATCCTAAAAGATGAAAAATGACAGTTTTTAAAATTGTTAATTAAACCAAGCCTGCAGCTTAGTATAAGCTCCCCACAAATCTATATTTACTTTCTTCTGAACAAATGCTTATGTTTGTAGTCTATGTTTTGCTCACCTATGAAGATATTCTCTATAGTGCACACTCTTGTATACAGTACATATGTATTTTGAATACATACTGCAGTTCTTACCTTGAGTAGCAGAAAATGATGAATGGGCATTGAAGTATTTGATTATGAGTAAGATCACGCTCGGGTTTTCAGCAAATGTTAACAAAGCTACTAAAAAAGTCCAGTCAAGTTCTAACAAATTACTGAAAGTTGTCTTTGCCATGACTGTGGGTGGGCAATACCGAACTGTTTATGTATGCTGGCCAGGAGGCAACACTAGGAATTCCAACTGCTGGGAACCAGATGAGAAGTTACTACGTATTGTAATCAGACCATGGAGGAGGAATTGGATAGAAAGCAACACAAACAAGAGAGAACAGATCAGAGTTATGCATTCTGGAAGGTTTAGAAAATTGGCATATTTTAAAGGATGGTCACAGTCTGCCTTTGCCATTATTTGAACAGTGATTTTTTTTCAATAAACTTCCCTTGTTATAAATTTTCACTAGAATCATAGAACTGGAAAGAGCCAGTGAGAGAAAAACCCTGCTCAGTGCAAAAATTCACACTACAATAAAGCATTCTGTGGAGAAGGCTGTGAGTCTCTGCTTGAATACTATCTCTTTTCATTGGTTTGGGTGCATACTGCTCTTATTTAGAGAGATTTTTCTTCACATTCAGCCTTCCTGTAATTTAAATCTATTATTCTATGCCTATGATGGCGAACCTATGGCATGCATGCCAGAAGTGGCACGTGGGGCCCTCTCTGATGGCATGCAAACTGTTGCCCCAGTTCAGCTCTGTTGCACATGCGCAGGCACTTCCTGCCAGCCAGATGGTTTTTGGGTCTCTGCCACGCATGCATTGGGGGTGGAGCACGTGCGGGGGGTGGGGCGTGGATGCATGGGGGACGGGGTGCATGCAAGCGGCTGTGCGCATTCAGGGGGCCGCGCACATGCATGGGGCCACACGTGCATGTGCAGGGGGCGGGGTGCATGCGCGGGGCCAGTGTACACATTACATTTTGGGGGTTCGGGCACGCGCTTTGGACACTTGGTCTGGAAAAGGTTAGCCATCATGTTCTATGCTGAGGAATAATGAAGAACAAATATTGATTTTTTTTCTGAGTGATATCATTTTAAGTATTGATAAGTGCCATCACATCAGTGCTCGATATACTATTCCTAGTTCCTTCATTCTTTTTCCATAGAATTTAGTTGCTGGTCCTTGAGCTTCCACAATGCAATTCTCTTATTTTTTTTAAGTGTTTCTAGATTTTTCTTTTAAAAAACTGGAAGTTCTAGTAAAAATACTAGAAGTTGAGGGGTCTGACTAACACAGAGTGAAGCAAACCAATTACTTCCCATTATCTGGCATCTATTAATGTAGCTCAAAAATGTTTTTGCATCGTGTATGGTGACAACACAGTATCAAATCTATTCCAAGAATTTTTTCTAAGTATAGTTATCAGAGCTGATAGCACCCATCCTATCTCTGTGCATTTGATTTTATAACTATGGGATTTGCATTGGTTTCTATTCAATTTCATTTTCTTATTTTCAGTTCTTTCTCTAACCAGTTGTTTCTGTCTTCTAAGTTATTAGATCAGGGGTGAAATGCTCCCGGTTCAGACCGGATTGTCGGATCCGGTAGCGATGGCGGGTGGTGGTTCGGAGAACCGGTAGCAAAAATCCCTGCCCCCCCACATGCTCAGCTGAGCTGCATGATCATCAGAGGCTTTTTTTTTTACTTTTAAAAGATTTTTCTCTACAAGCTCTTCGGCCGAAAAATGCTTTTAAAAGTAAAAAAAAAGTCTCTGATGATTGCGGAGCTCAGCTGGGATCGTCAGAGGCTTTTAAAAGCATTTTTTTCTGCAACCTCATAAGGTTGTAGGAAAAAATGAGTTTAAAAGTAAAAAAAAAAAGTTGGCCATGCCCACCCAGTCACAATAACCCCCCAAGCCACGCCCACAGAACCGGTAGTAAGAAATTTTACATTTCATCACTGTATTAGCTAGTAATATAATGAAAACATAATGAACAAATGAGGTTAAGAAAAAAAAGATATTCTACAAATCTTCAATGACTAGACTCTAGCATAGGGGTCTGCAACCTTGGCAACTTTAAGCCTGGCTTAAACTCCCAGAATTCCCCAACCAGTTTTGCCAAGGTTGGAGATCCCTGCTCTAGCAAATCAGTGGATCCTGATGGCAGCTGCACAAGAGTTCTTAAAGAACTCAAGCATGAAAGTGGTCAATTCAGTTGTGATCTTCCAGCAAAATTATGTAATTTGTCACTCAGGCTCAGTGCCAGAGTATTGAAAGGCAGCCAATGGATGTTTCTTTTTAAAAAGGGACCCAGATCAGATCCAAGATATTATAAGTCAATGTTTATTCCAAGGAATTGGATAAAGATAATCTAAGAAACAGTAACTAGGCACATAAAGGATTATCCATCCTGGATGAAAATCTACATGGATTGCGCAAATACATTCTACCTTACTAACTTTTTAAAAAGAGTATTAGACCTTCAGATGGGGGTAATGTTACTGATGTTACACATATATAGATTTTCAGAAAGTCTTTAACAAAATTTAAGACTCTTGAAAAAGTTAGGGGCCATTGGATAAGAGAACCTGTTATAAATTTTTGTTGTTAGTTGTGAAGTCGTGTCTGACCCATCGCGACCCCATGGACAATGTTCCTCCAGGCCTTCCTGTCCTGTACCATCCTCTGGAGTCCATTTAAGCTCATGCCTACTGCTTCAGTAATTCCATCCAGCCACCTCATTCTCTGTTGTCCCCTTCTCCTTTTGCCCTTAATCTTTCTCAGCATTAGGTTCTTCCCCACTGAGTCCTTGCTTCTCATTAGGTGGCCAAAGTATTTGAGTTTCATCTTCAGGACCTGGCCTTCTAAAGAGCAGTCAGGATTGATCTCTTCTAGGACTGACCAGTTTGATCACCTTGCAGTCCAAGGGACTCGCAGGAGTCTTCTCCAGCACCATAGTTCAAAGGCCTCAATTCTTTGGCGCTCAGCCTTTCTTATAGTCCAACTTTCACAGCCATACATTGCAACTGGGAAAACCATAGCCTTGACTATACACACTTTTGTTGGCAGGGTGATCTCTCTGCTTTTTAGAATGCTGTCTAAATTTGCCACAGCTTTCCTCCCCAGGAGCAAGCATCTTTTAATTTCTTGGCTGCAGTCCCCATCTGTGGTGATCTTGGAGCCCAGGAAAATAAAATCTGTCACTACCTCCATTTCTTCCCCATCTATTTGCCGTGATAATTTTTAAGGACTCCTTTCCCAATTTTGAACCAATCAGAACCATGTCTAGTTCTCACTGTTGCTTCTTGACCCGCATATAGGTTTCTCAAGAGACAAATAAAATGGTTTAGTACTCCAATCTCTTTAAGAACTTGCCACAATTTGTTGTGATCCACACAATCAAAGGCTTTAGCATAGTCAATGAAGCAGAAGTAGATGTTTTTCTGGAACTCCCTAGCTTTCTCCATGATCCAGCGTAGTTGGCAATTTGATCTCTAGTTCCTCTGCCTCTTTGAAATCCTGCCTGTACTTCTAGTAGTTCTCGATTCACATACTGCTGGAGCCTAGCTTGTAGGATTTTAAGCATAACATTACTAACATGTGAAATGAGTGCAATTGTGTGATAATTTGAACATTCTTTGGCATTGCATTTCTTTGGAATTGGAATGTAAACTGACCTTTTCCAATCCTGTGGCCACTGTTGAGTTTTTCAAATTTGCTGGCAAATTGAGTGTAGCACTTTTACTGCATTGTCTTTTAAGATTTTTAATAGCTCAGCTGGAATACTGTCACCTCCACTAGCTTTGTTGCTGGTCAGATTTCCTAAGGCCCATTTGACTTCACATTCTAGGATGTCTGGCTTGAGATCAGTGACCACTCCTCATGATTATCAGGGACGTTAAGCTCGTTCTTGTATAGTTCTTTTGTGTAATTTTGCCACCTCTTCTTAATCTCCTCTGCCTCTGTTAGGTCCCTGCCATTTTGGTCCTTTATCATGCTCATCTTTGCATGAAAAGTTCCCCTCATACCTCCAATTTTCTTGAAGAGATATCTGGTCCTCCCTATTCTATTGTTTTCTTCTATTTCTTTGCACCGTTCATTTAAGAAGGTATTCTTATCTCTTCTAGCTATTCTCTGGAATTCTGCATTCAATTGGGTATATCTTTCTCTTTCTCCCTTGCCTTTTGCTTCCCTTCTTTCCTCAGCTATTTGCAAACCTTCCTCAGACAGACATTTTGCTTTCTTGCCTTTCTTTTTCTTTGGGATGGTTTTAGTTGCTACCTCTTGTACAATGTTGCAAACCTCCATCCATAGTTCTTCAGGCACTCTGTCTATCAGATCTAATTCCTTAAATCTATTTGTCACCTCTACTGTATATTCATCAGGGATATGATTTAGTTCATACTTGAGTGGCCTAGTGCTTTTCTCTACTTTCTTCAATTTAAGCCTAAATTTTACAACGAGAAGCTCATGATCTGAAAAACAGTCAGTTCCTGGTCTTGTTTTTACTGACTGTATAGAGCTTCTCCATCTTTGGCTGCAGAGCACATAGTCAATCTGGTTTCTGTGTTGACCATCTGGTGATGTCCATGTGTAGAGTCATCTCTTGGGTTGTTGGAAAAGAATGTTTGCTATGACCATCATATTCTCTTGACAAAATTCTATCAGCCTGTGCCCTGCTTCATTTTGTACTCCAAGGCCAAACTTGCCTCTTATTCTGGTTATCTTTTGGCTTCCTACTTTAGCATTCTAATCCCCCATGATGAAAAGGGTTAGGGTTAGGGTTAGGGTTAGGGTTAGGGTGCTCATTAACATCATCATAAATTATCTTTTTTTTTATTATTATTATTGAAAAAGTTTTTCAAATACAAATTTTCCCACCCCTTTTTTTTCAGCTGTGAAGGCGGCTCTTTACGGGCGACGGGGCTGGCAGTCCCAAGAGACCGTCTGACAGCGACGGAAGCCAAACCGGAAGCCGTTCATTATAAATTATCTTGATTTAGTGGTAAGCAATGGGTTGGCCAAGTTTCTGGATGAAACTGAACTAACGATTCAGGATGATAAAAACAAAAAGGTTCAAACAGCTTCCATTAGAGAAAAACCTAGAAAGTTTGGGACTTTTTAGCTTGGAAGTGGAAAACTGAAGAGAAATATGATTGGGATACATAAAATAAGCAAAGTGTGAGGAAAATTGATAAGAAGAAGTTTTTCCCTTTCCCAAAATGTTGGGACCAAAGTGAGAGACAGAGCTAAGATCTGTAGATCTGAAGGGTTTGGGGAACAGTAGATTAGAAACCTCCAACCTTTCACTTTGTGCATTCATCCATGAAACTCCTACAACATGAATAAAAAGGATGAGATAACATTGGTGGATGATTAGCCTTGAAAATTGTACTGTCATGTCACTGATATGTGCTCCTGGCAAGCAGCAACCATTAATCAATGCCTTAGGTTTTTGGGGTTTTTTTCCTTCTTGCAAGCTACAGCAAAAATAGTTGGTCTTTCTACCTGTAAACAGTATGCAAATGTAACAGTTGATATGATCTTTGACACCTGCCAATTCCCACTCTCTAATTTTAAAGTGTGTTCTATTTTTTTTTTTTTAAAGAGAGAGAATGGGATATCTGCAGATTCAAAAGAAGGCACAACTCTCACATTTTCTTTAAAAATGTTATTGTGCAGAAATGAAGAATTTTTTTTCCTGCATCTGTTATTAGTGTTGCTTATGCCTTCAAAACCACATCCCAGGTAAGCAAGCCAGCAGGTGAGAGCTAGAGGTAGATGCAGTGGTGGGATTCAAGTAATTTAACAACCGGTTCTCTGCCCTAATTATTTCTTCCAACAACCAGTTTGCCAAGCTGCTCAGAAAGTTAACAACCGGTTCTCCCAAAGTGGTGCGAACTGGCTGAATCCCACCACTGGGTAGATGGCTGCCTCAGGTAGGCACTACAGAGTATGGCAGGTGGGCATATGGAGTACTAGCAACCTCTTGTCAGCTTCCCCATGTACTTCATTTGAGGAAGCCAGTAGGGAAGGTCACAAATGGCAATCTCATGACCACAGGATGCTGCAATCATCATAAGTGCCAGCCAGTTGCCAACTACCCAAATTGTGATTACATGACTGCTAAGATGTTGCATTTGCTGTAATTCCAAGAACCAGTAGCAAGTTCCCCTCATGAAGCACCATCAGAATTTCAGTTACTGAATAAGTGGTCACTAAATAAGGACAATCTATAATTTGCAAGTAGTTGATGAAATATCTCGGAGTGGACAGGATCTTTAAAACAAATAGTTTAAAATGAAGACAGCATGAGCACAGGAGAAAAGCAGCTGAAATAGTAATTATAGTTCTTTAAGGGAGATGAGCAGAAATGTGAAAAATAAATATAAATAAATAATCAATATAGATACGCCCTTGGATGAAAACAGAGCAGAAAGTAACATAATTCACAGCAATTTTTATTCTTGAAAATTGTTTTCAAAGAGGAAAGGGGATGGAAACTCAAGGGTAGAATACAGGGGTGAAATGCTACCGGTTTGGGCTGGTTCACCTGAACCGGTAGTAAAAAATGCTACCGGTTCACTGGAACCTGTAGCAAAAAAATGCTTAAAAAAGTAAAAAAAAGTTCAGACAATGAGCTGTGCGACAATCAGCTGTGCCGCGCAATTTATATTCGCTAGAAAGCAGGAAATCCTGCTTTCTAGCAAATCTAAATCGTGCGGCACAGCTGTTTCCCCTCCCCCTCGCTGTTCTACTTACCTTTGCAGACTCAGAAAGGGCTTCTTAATGTGTGCGGTGACATGAGCTCGCGAAGCAAACTGGTAGCAAACTTCACAGCATTTCACCCCTGGTTGTTGTGGCCCACCAGCGGCCTGTGCGGATCGTGGCTGATCCCGACGATGAGGAGGCTGGTGTGGTGTTGCGCCAGCAGCCTGCGCTCATGTCGGACAGTGAGGAGGCTGAAGAGGATGTGGTGCCAGAGGCAGAGACTCAGCCAGGGCCTTCAGAACCTCCAGAGGCTCCTTCAAGTGGAGAATGCGAAGTGGAGGAGCCTCTTCTCAATGCTCGAGCACACAGGGCTGCCAAAAGGCAGGAGTGGCTACACAGGAGGAGGAGGTCTCCTTGAGAGTAAGGCTTGTAATTATCATCAGAGCATTTTTGGAAAAGTCTTATTGTATCTTGTTTTCTGGGCTGGTTGCCAACCTTTGCCAGACTTTGGTTTATTCTTGCTACTTAATACATTTGATAAGGACCATTGGTGTGTGTCAATATCCTCGGGAATCCGGAGCTGGGGCAGAACCCTGGTCCAAGATATATTCTGCCTTCTGATATATAATAATATCTGTGGTGTTCTGCCACCTTTGTAGTTTTCGTAATAAGAGTATAAAGCAGATTTCAGTCCAACATCAGTGGTAACCCAGACAAGGTACATTTTATTATCCTCCCCTGATTCTGCTGAGTGGGCTTATATGTCTACCTCAATATCTTATCCTGGGTCAGCTTCTGTCTCCATCTGTTTATTTTGGATGTGTGGGAGAATGCATTTTTAGTATCACCTTGGGACAACAGTTCATTTTTTTTTTCAAAGAAAAGATTCTTGGATTTTAATTACATTTGCAATTCTAATGATTGAATATGTAATATGTACTTAACATCTCAATAAACCCTCTAAAAATCAGCACACTAAATATATTTCCCTTTGGGAAGGTTTCATATGCCAGCTAAATTTACTTCTCAAAATCTACTGTGCCCTGTTTTTCATCTACCAAAATATCTTCCTTTTTTCCCATAGTGCCACCAGTGAACCAAGCAAGGGAAATAAAGGCTTCAACTTTTGAAAGAAAACCAGAACAAATACACTTTTTGCAGAAAGGAGTCCTGGATTCCTGGGATCATAGAAGATTTGGGGTGTACAGTAGCTGATTTGTTAATGAATGTAGAAAAATCCAAGAAAAGAAAAGACCTGCTTTATGAAAGCTGTCCTATAGTTAACACCACACTTCATTTGGCAAGTGTGCACATGGAATAAGAACCATTTAATCCAATTGTTCTCTCTCTCTTCTGACTATAAGACTATCTTCAAGAAATACATTAGGAGGCTTCTTTGAAAGGACAGTTTATTTGTGTTAATTGATGAAAAGGGAAAAATTGGATGACCTTGAATATAAGTATATTCATGAGATGTATGAACAGAAGTTTTCAATATTCCTTAAACCCTCCCTTCCGTGAGACAAAAGGTCTCCCCTCCATTGCAGCTTCACAATGCCAAGTTGCCAGGCAACTCGGGTTTTTTTTATGGTGTGTTGCCAAGACAACCTATATCAACAAAATGATAAATCCCATTACCTAGTTAAATACTACACTGGTGATATAAAAACAAGAATAAATCTCAAAGTATGATCTTAAGAGTGTGTGAAGATTTGAATTTTTAAAAGATGTTATGGATGATAAAGCAGATGGAGAGGATTTTGACTGACTAAGATTTAGCTAAGGATGTTACAATTAAGCCGGCGCAGCCAAATCATCATTCATTCCATGTATTTTAACTATAGCAATCTCTAGGAAACAGACACACTTGATCTGTTCATTTTCAGCCCTCTTTTTCATTTTTTAAAAGTATTTAGCACCAGCCTTGGGACAACCAGTGTATTTTTTTATATTGTGAGCAACACCTTCATAATAAAACAATTTCTGTTTAGAAGATCTTCTCCAGCAAATACAAGGCTATTAACATACTGGTTCAAGTTTGATTATATAAAAAGCGCCCATAAAGAAAGTGTAGCCACTGACCTAAAATGTTTGTGAATTCTGATGAGCTTTACTAATCAGGAAGGGTTATTGGTGGAGGTTTTTTTCCAGATTAGTCAGCCAGATTTTAGTGAAACAGATGACGAGAATTGGGGTCCAGCAGGACATTTTAATTCTCTGCTTTCCTGCAGTGAAGTCTGAAATAATAATTAGAACATAGCCATGGGGGGCAGGGTGGTGGCTTTTCCTCTAGGACAGTGTCCTGTGGCATCCTCTGATGAGTACAAAGATGTCCAAACATGATGGAAAGAAGGACCAACACACATACCTTTTGTCAGGATGATATCATTTGGAGTTTTGAAAGCATGGTGGGCATCCATAGTAGAATGGCCAAAAATAAAATATCCATTTATCAGAAGGCAAAATAGCGAAGTTACCCTTTGAAGCCCTCTCTAGCCTGCCAAGATGTTTTCTATCACCCAACTTACCTTGTATATATTTTATTTTCATTCTTTTTTTCTCCTGATCAAACTTCCAAAGCAATACTACCGGTTCGGTGGGCGTGGCTTGGTCGGTGTGGCAGGGGAAAGATACTGCAAAATCTCCATTCCCACCCCGCTCCAGGAGAAGAATACTGCAAAATCCCCATTCCCTCCTCACTCCTGAGGGAAGGGTATTGCAAAATCTTTATTCCGTCCTCACTCCTGGGGGAAGGGTATTGCAAAATCTCCATTCCTACCCCACTCTGAGGCCAGCCAGAGCTGGTATTTGTCAGTTCTCAGAACTGCTCAAAATTTCTGCTACCGGTTCTCCAGAACCTGTCAGAACCTGCTCGATATCACCCCTGTTCCAAAGGATGTGCTATGTTGCAGCCATAAAATATCTATGGGCTATTGAAGTTAAAAAGAGTGCTGAAGGCTGGCCCTTTGCTTTGAATGTGCAGCATTCTTATTTAATTTTTAACAATTGAATTTCAAAAATATTTAAGCAAGGAGTGCGGTAGGCATCAAAACTTAAAAACAGTAACAATATATGGATTTTAGATTTTAGATTAATACAAGAGGAAACTCAACAATGGCTTGTAAACCATGGTTTATAATTTAGTGATGTTTGAACCAGAATATGGCTAGTTTTTTTAAAAAAACATGTTTATGAAGAAGATAACGAGGCTGAGCTTGAGGGAGGGCTCAAACCCATAATCAGTTTGAATCCCTTCATGATTTAAGTCCAGCCCACCTTGAATTACACTGATTCTTATCTACTGCCAATTTGCTTTAACCATTAGTAGTTCATATTCTTTAGAGAGTTTCAGCTTGCAATAAATTATATATTCATTTGAACTCCCTGGACTCCTGGTTCTCCAGTGTGCTGAGTACAGAATCCAAGGAATGGGTGTTAACTCTGCCTTTCTGCCTGGAGACTGAGTCTGTCAATCTTCTGATCACGCCTCCTTTGCCTGTGTGTTCCCCAGTTTTGACTCAGTCTTGGCTCAGAAGAGACGTTTGAACAGGATATTCTGAACAAAAAGACAGAGTTCATTCCTTGGATTCTTGACAGATTCACAATAAGATTGTTGGCATCACATAAGCTTTCACAAGACAATGAACAGCTCGGCTGGCTCCCCAGTCCATCCGGCAATGCTGCCTTGCTCTGAACTGCTTGGCTGGCTCCCCAGTCCATCCGGCATAGCCGCCTTCATTCTGGTTGGCTCCCTGGTCCGTCCGGCATAGCCACCTTGCTCCAAACTGTTTGGCTGGCTCCCCGGTCCATCCAGCATAGCCACCTTCATCCTGGCTGGCTCCCTGGTCCTTCCAGCATAACCGCCTTGCTCCAAACTGTTTGGCTGGCTCCCTGGTCCATCTGGCATAGCCGCCTTGCTCCGGCTCCAACAGATAGAGCTGAGATCCCTAACTGAGCCCGCAAAACAGCAGAGGGGACTTGGAGTCCTGTCAACTGCACTTGACAGGTTAAGACAAACCAAGGCTTATCATTATATGAAAAGACAGCCAAATATGTATTTATTTGTTTATGATTTTTTATTCATTCATTCAATTTCTATTGAATGGCCTGGATCTCTCCCTGCCTAGCAACACCAACTGAAACTGACCCCAGGGAAAGGAGAAGCAGCATAATACAGTGCCACTAACATCAGCTATATAATAATTAAGTTAGTATAGTTACAATAGATATCATAAATAATAAAATAACTTAACTAGCACATAACAATAAAGAACACCTAACAAATGTTAATTAGACAACTACCCATATCTAGCTGAGCAATTCCTGAAATTAGAAAATCCTTTCTGGTTCAATTTTATCTGGATGTCCTTTAATCTAAAAGGACTTTTTCAGAAAGAATCTTTATGTTTTTCTGAAAATTCAGAGTTTTAATTTGGGCTGAGAGGAGATGTTAAAATTCACTATTTCTAGCTTGTCCAGAAATGTTTGCTTTTGTTTTGTTTTGTTGGGCCTGGTGGCTCAGCAGACTAAAAGCATTGTGATTAACACCAACTGTCTGCAATTACTGTAAGTTCGAATCTCACCAGGCTCAAGGTTGACTCAGCCTTCCATCATTTCTAAGGTAGGTTAAATGAGGACCCAGTTTGTGGAGGCAATAAGCTGACTTTGTATAAATATACAAAAGTATGAAGGCTATTGCTTAACGCATTGTAAGCCGCCCTGAATCTCCGGAGAAGGGCGGCATATAAATCAAATTTTAAAAAAAGAGAGAGAGAGAGAGATAAAATATGTCTAATAGAAAGGGAAGGATGGGCAATCCTTCGTAAGTTCCCATGTAAGATCCTTCAGGATGATATCATGTTGCCAATCTTATTTCTTAAATAAATGTAGCTTATTTTTCAAAGTTGTTTTGTTTGAATTTTTATAATTTTATGTTCAAATAATTCTTTAGTGCAAGTCTAAAGAAATAAAACAATTCTTATTCAAGGGTTTCTTATCAGAAATGTAGGAGAATTTTGTTTGTTCTGCATTTTGAAATGAAATAATTTAATATGGACATCTCAGATGATATCTAGATTGAACCATAGCTATCTTTCAGACTACGGGCCTCTCTTTCCAACTGCATTGAATTTAACAGGGCAAATGTCTGTTTAGAAATTGTATAGAAACATTCTATATTAAAGAGGTTATTAGATTTATATAGCATCTTTCTTTTACGGGCTTCACTAAAAATCTGAATACCAGACATGAATTGTGATAAGATACCGTAAATATTGTCTAGAGCAGATTCTCAATGAAACTAACCCTCATTCATTTCTGCATTCTTAATTTTAACTTATAGCAATAGCACTTAGACTTATACACCACTTCACAGTGCTTTACAGCCCACTTTAAGCGGTTTACAGAGTCAGCATATTGCCCCCAACAATCTGGGTCCCCATTTTACCCACAGAAGGATGGAAGGCTGAGTCAACCTTGAGCCTGGTGAGAATCGAACTGCCGAACTGCTGGCAATCGGCAGTCAGGAGAAGTAGCCTGCGGTACTGCAGTCTAACCACTGTGCCACCACAGCTCATAATGACTTATGTGTCATCTCACATCTGATTGAAATATATTGGGTTTTTTTTTGTTTCAAAACCACTGAAATAGGCTCCCTTTAAAATATATATATAGAGAGAGAATTTAATTACATGACCCAACAAGAACTTGGATGTTATTTAAATAATTACATTTTGTGGAGCACTGATGTTGTTACCTACTTGGGTAATGAAATGTCTGCAAACAAATTCAGAGAGCAACTAGGATTCCACAGTTTAGCCCTGAGCTACATATAGTCTCTTCTATTAGAACAAAACATTTCTTTGGTATTTTTCAAAATATATATAGTTTACTCTTGAAATATTACTTTTGAACTTGTTAGAAATTCAGTTATATCTTCAATAAAGGTAACATGAATATATAATTATTTGTAAAAAAAATATTTTTAGATGTTTTGTTTGCAATTCACAAACATTGATGAATCTGCAAAATTGTTTTTTGCAGATTCTTGTTTTGTTATCTTACACCAGTTGTATAAACTACTACTCTGTTTATGTCCTTAACTGACTGATCAAATCCATTTTCAATTTGTGCTAGACAAATTAGACCTGATTTACCCCTGATTATTTTTCCTTTTCTAAGAAATTAAGGTATGTCCATTGGCATATTCTTATAGATCCTTTCAAAACATCTTCTGATTTAAACAATATGATTGCAAACTAAATGTAACATTTTAGACAAATTCAACTTCTTACCAATGTTCATCTCTGTAATTGATATTAATTCACAAATGCAGGGGTTGTATATGTTCAGGATTCAAATTTCACTTTTCATGGCTTTCAAATTTGGTGGAAGGTTTAGCAAAAGATTGTTTCTATTTGCTTGATGGAAAGTAAGTGGAAGGGGGATTCAGCATCACAAGCAGTAACACACAATGCTGAATCCAAATTTTTGAAGACGTTATCGGAAGGGAAGACACAGAAAGTTGGGGCAATCCGATTACAAGACAAGGTAGTAGCATTCAGATTGGATGGAATAAAATTAATCACTCTTCTGTTTAATCCTTTAGGTCCATGTTTCTCAGCCTCAACAACTTTAAGATTGTGGGTTTCAACTCCCAGAATTCCCTATGTGCCCAGGAACTGGCTGAGGAATCCTGGGAGTTGTAGTCCACAGTTAAGATGTTGATGTTGAGAAACACTGATCCAGGCACTCTGAGATACTACTAGAGAAACTCTAGCAAAAAATTGCAGACAGTCCCACAAGGGGGAGTACTAGGAAATAAGGGTTATCTAACAACTAAGAGCTGGACTGATTCTAATAACATTTGTTGTCCTTCAAAATGGGAATATCATAGTTTCAAAAATAACAATTTTATGTGGTGTGTCTAGTGACTTTCCACCATGTTTAGCATTGCTACAGCCTCAAGTTCTGCAAGAAAGGGTCCAAAATAAAAGGAGAACATTTATAAATGTAAATGGCTTCTGTGGCATTGAATAAATTCCACATTTTGCAAACAAGTACAGCACTGAAGCATAAGGCTATGCTTAATACATCATTGAGCTCTTGCACTGTCACTTCAAAGTGTCCAGTCTGAAGTATATCAAAAAGAGATGAAGTTCTAGCATTGACAGATCTCATATTTAGCTTAGAACAAGAATAAGTGTGATGTGTGTCTTTCAGAATGTTTGTGTGTGGCTCCTTCCACAGCAACTACACCCATTCAAGATGGGTGTGAATTTTGGGGATGATTTATGCAGCTGAGCAATTTATTTTTGAACTTAGATGTGACTGCAAAGGAAATTCTACAAACATGACAGAATTTCCCCTGAAATTGTCAAGTGCACAATTTCCCACTGCTAGGAACTCTTACCTTGTCCTACATCCATCCAGTTCCTCAGACCTTCCTCTTTTATACTCAGTGGCCTTTTTCTCTCTTCCTTTTTATTCCCTGCACAAACAATCACAATGAAACGAAAAGGAAGACAGGATGGTGTGCTGATTTGCTGCCAATATTTGTACCTTCCCATGGGACTGCTGGAGGAAGAGTGGTCCATGAAGAGCTCCATGTGTCACAGGGACAGCCATAGTAAGTGGAGATTGCTTCAAAATATTTAGAGATTCAAGCTGGTGGTTATATAGAAGTTCCTTATATAATGTCTTTTCTTAATTGAGTTAGATGTCTTTCAAAGGCAATGCAACACATTCATGTGAGAGAAATCACAAATCCTCACGGCTATGAGCACTTCCACTATCAGACATATTAAATGTCTCAGAAACAGCAAGCCATTAAATAAGTGCTAATTCCACTAGTTGAAGGACTCAGATGAAGTCACAGTATGAAAGTCACAGTATAAAACAGAATTATTTATTTATTAGTATTTATTAGTTTGATTTAAATTAGAATATTAGATACATCTACTAAAGTTCTTATTTTATGCGGTTTTCATATTACTTTAGCTCCCTTTTGAAAAAGCAGAAAGACAGCAAAAGGCAATAGTGAAATTTTACAAAATGATCTAAGTGCTGGAGCTCACTGCAACAACATTGCCAAAAAGGCATTAAGAATTGTTAACCTAATCTTGCGAAGCTTCTTCTCCGATAATATTGTACTGCAAACTAGGACATACAAAACCTTTGCTAGACCAATTCTTGAATACAGCTCATCTGCCTGGAACCCACACTGTATATTGGACATTAATACAATTGAGCAAGTCCAGAGATATTTCAAGAGAAGAGTTCTCCACTCCTCTATTCACAACAGAATACCTTATGCCACCAGGCTTGAAATTTTGGGATTAGAATATACTACGCCACCTTCAGTCTGACCTAAGCATAGTATACAAAATTATCTGCTACAACATCCGACCTGTCAATAACTACTTCAGTTTCAACCGCAATAATACACAAGCACACAATAGATACAAACTTAAGGTAAACTGCTCCAAACTCGATTGCAGAAAATATGATTTCAGCAACAGAATGGCCAATGCCTGGAATGCACTACCTGACTGTGGTTTCTTCCCCAAACCCCCACAACTTTAACCTTAGACTGTCTACTGTTGACCTCACTCCATTCCTAAGAGGTCTGTAAGGGGCATGCATAAGCGCACCTATGTGCCTACCGTCCCTGTCCTACTGTCCCCAGTTATTCATATCCTTATCCTGTATTCATAATCATGTTTATACTTATATCTGTTATCTTACGTGTTTGACAAATAAATAAAATAAATAAAAATAAAATGTAGATAGCATTTTTATAAAGGATCTCAGTTTCACTGAGTATCAAAACTGAACAGTGCTATTTCATTTTAGTGGATTTTTAAAATGTGCCATTTAAATGAGTATGTGACAGCTTGATGGATATATATACTAGTATTTTTTTCATCTTGTAAAAACAGCATTCATTTTGCTGTACATTTTCAAAACAGAATAATGGCAAATATCTTACAGGTAAATCCATACAAGAGTGACAAAATTGCTTTACGAAGTTGATGCTAAAATATACCCAATTGTATGATTCCAATTTACATTATTATGTTGTTCCACCTAAACTAATCTGATGTCTTCAGGAACAGAGAGCAAGCTGGCCCTCACCTGTGTCTGGAGTGAAATTCCACTGACCATATAAAATGGGTACAATCTTGTTCTTTGGTTTAGGTAGGCAAGGACCAAAAAGGTCACGATAGCATCTTGAACCCTTCCCAAGTGTTTCTGGACAGTATAATGTCTCAGGCAACACCTAATAATCAGCCAAAGGTCAGTGTCTTAAAGGCATGGCTGAAAGAAAGATAGATACCCTAAAGGAAAAAATGCAAGTAAATCACAAAAGATGTGATAGACCTCTGCATGAAACCCTTCATAGTTATCTAGCAACTAAGACACTGAGCTTGTCGATCAGAAAGGTCGGCAGTTTGGTGGTTCGAATCCCTAGTACAGGTCTCCTGCCTGAGCAGGGAGTTGGACTAGATGACCTCCAAGGTCCCTTCCAACTCTGTTACTGTTACTGCATTGCCAGGCAGAGAAGACAGACTAGACCAGTGATGGATAACCTATTCGGCACTGAGTGCCAAAAGTGCATGCACACGCACACCCATAATGCAATGCATGCATGACACCCGCCCATGCGCCCAGCTCCACGTGCACATGCTTGTGACCCCCGGCCATGCCCCCTGCCCCCTGTGCATATACATGCAACCCCTGCACATGCCCCCTGCCCCCCGTGCATACACAGCAGAGACCTGAAAACCAGCTGGCCAGTGGGAGGCACACACGCATGTGCAACAAAGCTGAGCTGGGGCAATGGCTCATGTGCCCGCAGAGAGAGTTCTGCCTGCCAACTGTGGCACGCGTGCCATAGGTTCGCCATCACGGGACTAGACTCTGTGTTGACCTAAGGGAACTTACCATGTTCTCCTACCACAGAATTGCCTGCTGAATCAGGAACATAATTTGAATCCATAATCTGCTTTAAAAAGTATTGTTTTCTCTATTTTAACTTGAACTATTTTTCATTGTAGCATTGTTAATTTTTTTTCACATTTCTTTTTTCACTTAATTAAGTATCTTTGAAGGGGAAAGAGGAATAATACATCTAACAGAAAAATAAGAATAGAATAAAATTTAATATCATTCCGTACCTGAGATAAGTAGTACATAATTTCAGGAAACTCTCGTTATCTCAAAGAAACATATAGTTTGCCTTATTGTAGATTATAGCGCAAGTTAGTTTCAGATCTCCTGAAAAATAGCTGTATGATCTGGGGGAAAAAATCCCCCGTTATCTAAAAATGGAAAATAAATAATTGCTGTCACCCTTAAAATAGGGCACTAAAATAGAAAAATTCATAGCAACATTTTTAAAAAATCTATGAATTTTTGCATGGAATGATGATGGACCTCTGATTCTTAACAGAAATCTCTGGATTTACTCTGCAATGGCTCAGATTCAATGACTCTTGGAGATCTATCAAAATTGAGTCTATACTTGTCTTCCTCTGGATTAAAAATATTAATACAAAACAAATGTGGTAGACTGTGTGATGGGAATGGTAAAGACAATATATCAGAATAAAACCTGCTATTCCTTACTGTAAAAATATTAGTTTGAAGTCTTTTCAGGGTAAGACCCGCCAGCATGTATCTGGAACTATGGGGGGGGGCGGGGTGTTTCTCAAAAGATCACACCACACAATTTTTCCATCAATTGCCTCCAGCTGTTCTAAAGCCATGCGTTCCCCATGGGTATCTTTCTAACACGACTGATGCTAACTAATAAAACACAGAATAGCTAGTTGTTATGTGATTGCGGTGGCAAGATTGCTGTATACACAGAGATGGAATGATTTGACATTACCTACTATGGAAGAATGGTTGATGAAGCTTACAGAGTTTGTTGAAATGGATAAATTGACATCTTTGATTACAGAAAAGATACTATCCAAATTTATTTGTGATTGGAATCCTTTTATGGACTTTTTTGGCAAAAATTTAAGAGACACTGATTTACAGTTTTGATGATTAGACAAATCTTGCTACTATTATAAAAAGAGGAATATGATGTAACTTTAGTGAGAGATGTATGCCTAATGTATATTTGCACTTATAATTGCTGTGAAGAATATTGGAAGCCATTTCTTTATTTTTTTTCTTTTACTTTTTTTCTCGACCCTTTTTTGCTTTTTGTTTGATTTTTTTTCTTCCTTATTTTATATGGAAATAAGGAGTTTTTGTTAGTTTTTATCTTATTAAAAAGTTTCAATAAAATTATGTTAAAAGAGGATAGGTTGTTATTTTTTTTTATTTTAGATTTTATTATTGGCAGTTATTGTGTCTTTTCCTTTTTCTTGGGAAATCAAATTGTCACTGAATCATCTCACACAAGTTGCCAAAAGGCTTCCATCTGATTTCCCAACAATCACACAAATGGCTACAATTTATTCTGGCACAATCCACTGCTTCTCCCAGCTTCTCAAGTCAGGCATAGATGATAGCAAATGAGGTGATGGTCGGTAAGAAAAATAGAGGTAACTAAATACTTCACATTTTACATTCTTAATGTTGTTTGGATAAGAATAAAGTGAAAAGCCTGTAGTCTAACTGGCACTTGTCCATAGAAATAAACCATCAAATAGTTTAGCCCAATTCTGCATGATTTCCCCACTTTTATCCCAGAAATAAGACTAGGCAGTAATGCCTCAAGGGCATTTATAAGAAACTTTACAGTATAACAGTTACTTTAAGGCACTGGAGCCAGCCGTACCACTGGGCTGAAGGAGACAAGTGCCTCAAGCAATGCAACAGCCTGAGGAGAATGGCTGATATAGGAGAGTGGCTCTATCATTCTGGTCAACTATTCTGTTTATGTTCCTATGAAGGACACTGCCCCATAATTTAAGAATCAATTGACTTTTGTGCATGAGGGAAGAACCATTTGTAATTTGCTTCAGGCAAAAAATATATTGGCCCAGCCTTACCAATCCTCATTTTGAAATGTTGGTAGTCTGTGGTCTGAAAAAGGAATCCAAGAATCTGCACACAGTTGTGATTATAGCACTGCTTAAAATAATAGATTTCCTTGAGTTTATAACACTCACAATGCTATAATATTAGTGTAAGAGGGTGATGCCAAAGATATAATCCTCTAAAGAATGTAGCCAGAAAAGAAAATAAAGGAACATCTAGAGATGATGGATAAAATTAGTCAAACATATGAGCCAGGATTTACACATTAAATAAATCCTCAATGAGATCTACCATGATGTTATGGTTAAGATGTCAGGAAGGATAGAGGAGAACTATACTCAGTTCTGACATCAACTATTGGAATTAACTGAATTTTGGGCATTGTGTTCCCTTAGTGAAGATTAATTGTCTTGGGCTGCCTATAAAATATATAGTTAATGTATATAAATCACATAATGATGCTAAAAGTTTATGATCCTGTGGAGCCACATTACTAGCTGTCCAGGACCATGTTTGGCCTGTGGGCCAAGGGTAGTACATGCCTGGGCTAAAGTTTTATTTCATTGTTTCTTTATTTAAAAATGCTTGCCCTGGCACAATACAGAAGGGAAAAGAATACAACCACTACAAACAATTGATAGAATGGACAATGATATATAGCCAAGAACAGAGCAGTCTAAATAAATATATTTTTATTGTCCATTGATATGGGTCAAGGGTAGCTTCCATTATTTTACCCAGTATAGTGTAGTAATAAGCAGTTGAGACTTGGAGTGAGAAAAGGCATGATTTAACCTCTATTTCCGTGATCCCTGAATGACTTTAGACAGTAATTTTTTCTCTATAAAACTAACCTCACAAGGTTGTTGTGGAAATAAAATTAGTGGTAACCCTCAAGAAGCCGCCTTGAGGCCTCAAAGAAAAGTTGTATATAAGTGCAATGCATAAGTAAAACTTAGAGTTCCCTTTGAAAATGTATGTTTTAAAGTAATTTCTAATCACATTAATGGCCATCAGCTGATTTTTAAACCTGAAAGAGGAGGGAGATATGTATTTTTCTAAACCCAGATAGTAAAAGGCCTTTTAACTTAACAGAAAGTAGTCCAGTGGGGGATTACGAAATATCATCCCATTGTCCAGATCCTGTTAGATCCAATCTTTTGCATGCTGTTTACTTAATGAAAATGATTTTAAGAGGGGACCCATTTGTTTGATTTAATATCTGACTATTATTGTCTATCCTGGTTCTTCATGTAATTCATTCTTCTACTAGCTATACCAGGAATAGTACTAGCTATACTAGGAATAGGCTATACTATAATACAAATGAAGTCTGTAGGAAAATCACTTTAGGACCAGATTTAGGAAAATATGAAAGAATCATACATACATTGAAAGTCACAGAAAAAAATTCATCAGGCAAATATAGGGTAAATTAACTGCTACAGGTCAGAGTTTAGATTAGGGGTGTCAAACTTGAGGCCCGCAGGCCGGATGCATCATGTGCTAACCCAGGCCTCCGCCTGGTTTAGCAAAGGGGGTAAAAGTCCCGATACATCACGTGACACCACTGTGACACCGCGAGTTTGACACCCCTGGTTTAGATGAAAACTATAAATCCAGTTAACAAGAACTTCAGGTTCTCCTCTTCTCAGGCCAAGTAAGGTCTGGTGTTAATGTGGTTGTTATGTATTGGTGGATCCCTGGCATATTTTTGTACTGTTTATTCTTCTATTGTTTTAGTCTTGACTCTATGTTTATGGCTGTGTGGGTTTTAATTATTTTTACTGAGATTTCTTTCTTTGGATTTTGTAAGCTGAGCAGAGTCTTCTGAAGTGGGCAGTCATAGTCAATGTTATACTTTAAATTAAATTAATAAATCCAGACAGCAGATTCTGGGAGACGGCAGCCACAAGTTGCTGTGTTCCAGAGGATCTAGTGTCTCTAAGATTCTTGGTACATGAAAATTATTCTCCGAATCTTCAGAAATGCTGCCTCCAAATAATATGGAAGATAATGTCCCATTGTGCTTGTTTAAAAAATTCAGCTGCCAGTACGTCCATTTTTTGTAAAATAAAAAGAGATGCAGAGACAAAGAGTGTCAGTGATGCAATGTCTTCTAGTTAATGGGATGCAGACATCCCATGCATGTATTGACTTCAATTTGGTGGCCATCTTGACTATTTTGACAGAGCCTCTGGATATGCTGAAATAAATGATAAACAGTATGAAATAAGAGGAAAAATATATGTTGTGTGTCTAAGAAGGTAAGAGAAGGGGAAAAGATGTAATAAAACTGAATGAAGATGATTTGATTTTATGAAATAGAGTTGAATACATATGGCAAAGTGAATGTGGATCTTTGATTATGAATAGAAGGTCTAAAATATATATCAGAAAGTTTAAACCAAAGTCATCTGCTTTGTTGTGGGTGCCCATAAAAGTAAGAAGTCATTGGCTGGGGAAAACTGCATGTTATACTCTACTGAAAGATAATAGATTATGATTATGAGTTAAGGTTAAGTTTTGGAGAAAAGTGTGTGACACCTGAATGGATGCCCTTCAGGGTAACAGAACTGTTTCCTTAGATGACACAACTGATGGACAAAAAACAAGGCAAAGGAATTCAGAGAAAAATAATTGGATCATTTGGAGATCCAGGGATAAATGGTGATTGTTCTAAGAGTATCACTTAGAAAAACTTATGATTGTTTTCAATACATGGTTTAAATATAAGTTTATCCAGGCATATGCATGGAAAAAGAATTAATGGCTATTTGTTTGTTTATAAGAAATGATTGAGAGATTTAGTGAAGGGTACACAATATTGACTGTAAGACAGACTTTTTTTTTCCTCTCAAGAATAGTTCTTGGGGTAAATGGACATGGAAGAAAGTAAATAAATAAAAGAAATTAGAGTGAAAGCAGATGGATCATGGCAAGAGGACAAACAAGCCCAGTATGGAGAAAAAAAAAAGAATAAGGAGAGTGGATATAAAGAAAAAATATGTGGAAGCTGCTTGAAACAGAATGAAAATTATTACAGAGTGCCACAGAAATGTGTGGATTTATTTAAGTAGATATATGAAAGATTATGCTTAGTGAAATAATGAAGTGAAAGAGGCTGCAGGTAAGAGTGAGAAAAATGAGATTCAGAGAAGAATAATGTAAAATACACCTGGAGAGAAAAAGAATACTTCCAAAGAACACAGTCAAAAGTGCAATGAATTAAATGAGACAGAGAGAATGCAGAGAGATTCTGATGGAAATAAAAAAAAGTTTTTGAAACTGAATGAAAAGAGCCAAACAAGGATTCTGCAGCAGAGTGAATAGAATTAAAAAATAAAATAAAATAATAATTTAGATAGAATGACATGAAAATTAACTTATATTAGAAGGAATATTTTAGAGATTTTCATGAGAATGATTACATTATGTTGAACAGTGAAACTAAAATAAATGCTATAGATGTTAAAATCGAAGAAAAGAAATAAAAAATAAGTCCTAAGTGGCATTAGAATGAAAACTGGAAGGATGACATTACTGTTTCCTATACAAAGATAGCAATATCTGGCTCTCCCAGGTCCTTGGAAAGGATTCAATAGTAGATAAAAAGGTCAAAGACACCATATAGCCATAATGGCGAACCCATGGCACGTGTGCCACAGGTGGCACACAGAGCCATATCTGTGGGCACGTGAGCGTTGCCCTAGCTCAGCTCCAGCGCGCATGCATGCACCAGCCAATTGATTTTTGGGCCTTCTGGGCCCACTGGAAGTCAGGAAATGGGCTGTTTCCGGCCTCCGGTGTGGATGGGGAAGGCCGTTTTTACCTTCCCCAGGTTCCTAGAAAGCCTCTGGAGTCTGGGGAAGGCAAAAAACAGATCTACCGGGCGAATTGTGCCAAAAGTGGGGGAAGCACGGGGGTCACACGCACATGCATGAGGGGAGGGCACATTGAATTATGGGTGGGCATGCACCCACGTGATCCCCCTGCGCTCCCCCCACTTTTGGCACACAACGGCAAAAAGGTTAGCCATCACTGCCATATAACTATGATGAGCAATGGGAACAGAGTATTTAGAAGAATGTGTAGTAAAACAAGACAAAATCAAGTCAAATATGAATGGGCAATGAATAAATATAGACTGATTGCATAAGTGAGAGATCCCGGCAAAATAAATAGGTTGAGATATTTGGTTATATAGAGAGGATGAATGGCAATCAAATAACACAGCAAATATATGAAAGAAGTATGAATAGTTGAAGAGGAAGGGAAAATCAATAAAACTGGGTTTGGGTGGACTCAATGAGATCCTTAAAAATGGAAGCTGAAGTTAAAAAAACAAAAGGCAATACAGGAATTAATGTATAGATGTGAACAAAATAAGGATGGCTTTCAAGGGCAGAAAACGATAGAGAGGTGTAGTATTGGTGTAACATAGAATTATTTATATTTTCTCTTATTTCATGTCTTTCATTTCTTTTGCTTACAATTCCTTACATCTCTTCTATGCTTTGCATAAAGTTGAGTGGTGTGATGGATATGGACGTATGCATGTACAGTAAGTGGAAATATTCTATTCTTTGCTTCAGACAAGCCTTGTATTTCTCAGCCCCATTTCCCTCTCAAGAGATGGAACATGTAGATGGATGCGAAGTGACATCTTTATTACAGAAATTTATATACAGGATAGTTCCAAGATGTAGGTAAGACAAAAATAAGTTATCTGGTATTTTCCAGATGTGTTGGATCTGAGCCATGCAGGTTGGAGACTGACTTGAAGCTCAACTCAAAAAAAAAAAAAAAAAAAATCAATGCAGTCCTAAAACTGTATTAATAGAGGGACAGAATCAAGATCACATGAAGTGTTAATACCACTTTATAATTCCTTGGAAAGATCACACTTGGAATACTGCATCCATTATGTAAAAAAATGATGTTGAAGCTGTAGAAATATTACAAAAAAACAGCAACAAAGATGATTAAGGGACTGGAGATTAAAACATATAAAGAACAGTTGCTAGAACTGGTTATGTCTAATTTAATGAAAAGAAGGACTAGGGATGACATGATAGTAGTGCTCCAATATCTAAGGGGTTGCCACAAAGAAGAGAGAGTCAACCTATTCTCCAAAGTATCTGGGAAAACAAGAAACAATGAATGGAAACTAATCAAGGAGAGAAGCAACCTAAAACTAAGGAGAAATTTCCTGACACTTAGAACAATTAAACAGTGGAACGATTTGCCTCCAAAAGTTGTGGATTTTCCAAAATTGGAAGTTTTTAGGAAGAGATTGGACAACCATTTGTCTGAAATGGGATAGGGTTTCCTGCCTAAGCAGGGGGCTTATTCATCTGGAGAAGAGTTGAAGAAAGATGGGGTATGCAATAGCATCAAACTTGCCATGTCACGTTGTTGTCATGTGACATTTCGTGACATTTCCCCCATTCGCAGAGCTGGGGTGGGTGTGGCCTGCGCATGATACATCTGGCCCACGGGCTGCCAGTTTGACACCCCTGCAAAAGGGGGAAGAGAGAGAGAGAGAGAGGGAGGGAGAGAGGGAGGGAAGGAAAGAGAGAAGCAAAAATATTATTAAAAATCCAGTAAAGGGTACAATTTACATCATGCAGCAAAGCAAATACAAACACTTGCAATATGATTGCTAAGGTGGCCCAAAGGCTGCAATCTGGTCAGAAGATAAAAATAAGATAAGATAAGATAAGATAAGATAAGATAAGATAAGATAAGATAAGATAAGATAAGACAATTTTATTTCTATAAAGTACAAGGAAGTTCGAAATCAAATATCTATTTACTTTTTCAAGTACCTCTTTTTTCCTTTTTTCCTTGTTAACATTTGTAAACAAAAGCAGAGAAGGATGGATGGATGGATGGATAGAAGGAAGGAGGGAGGGAGGGAGGGAGGAAGGAAGGAAGGAAGGAAGGAAGGAAGGAAGGAAGGAAGGAAGGAAGGAAATTTATGAATGATCTTGAGGAAAGAGGAAAAGAGATGCTGCCTAGGAAACAATTCAACAAGAGAGGCAGTAGCCCCCAGTGACTTAACAGTCAGAAAAAGAAATTTAGGGAGGACCCGCCCTAATGGATCAAGCAGCTGAAAGTGGCAGCAGGAAGTTTGTTCCCTCAGACTTGCAAGATTCTGTTAATGTAGCCTTACAATAAAGTAAAATTATTCTTCTAGTACACTTCCTGTTTGATTTACTTGGGAGGGCTGACAAAAGGGGAAAATGAAGGAAAGGTTTTACTTTCCATACAGTGTGGAACAAGAAGGAAAAGAGCACCTGCATTCTGTATTTTCTCCTCTTTGGTGATAAAAAGATTCCTTGGTTTATTTGCTCACATTTCAGAAATCTAAGAGCCCCCCCCCCAGATTCAGAATGTAACAGCTACACAAAGAATAATAGATTCTAATGAGTTCCTGCTTAGAGACTCAAGTTAGTTGTTTGCATAATGTCAACTGTAAATACATGGCCTTCAGCTGTTTGTGAAGGATATCTTCAAAAGCATTTGATAATTTGCAACGCCAGCATGGAATGGGATAACAAGGGTTTTTTTCTCTCCCACAGCTACCATGCTTCCCCAACCGTCATACTCTTTTTACTTTCGTCCAAAAAAAGGGGGGGTGGGCATAGTTAAGGAAGATGAAAGCATCTAGTGGCTCCAGGAAATGCTTGTGCAAAGTTTATTTATCTTTTATCTAACTTTTATTAACCTTGGATTAGAGGACCAGCTTCTTATAATTATGGGAACTGTTCTGATTGTGGCCATCAGCTCCATAGCTGGTGAAAGTTTCAATTACCGGATGACCACCCTGGAGCACATGCAGTGATTATGCTTCATCTCTGGAGGCATCAGCTTTGGAAGATTATCCCACAAGATGACATTCAGGAAACCCACATCATGTGCAAATGCACACACACACATACACACACAAGATTTATGCCTTGCAGTAGAATACACATTCACTTTTTGGCCCTGGAGTGGTTTCAAAGTCAATAAAATCAGGGTGGCCTCAAGCATTATTTTAGTCCATTAGAAAGTGGGTGGTTGGGAGGGGGTGATGCTGTTAAATACCTATCATCCTGATGCCTACGGCAAACATGCCCCCCCCACTTTGATCTCACCAATCTGGCTGGACACACTTAATTTTGCATTTCTGCCTGGAGATGGAAGGGAACATGTTTCTGAGCCTGGCTAAGATGTCCGTTACAGACTCTCTACTACCCCTACCTCACAGTCTGCCTTCTCAATTGTGTGATCCATTTGCAGCAGAGAATGGTCTTAACCATCAGTGTTTTATTTGGCAGTAATTTTTCCATGAGCTTCATCTGCCAACAGGACTTTTCAATAAACCTAATCATTATTTTGCTATTATTATTTGTAGGAATGTTAAGAACTAATGCATATGACTTTGCAGAGAATAAAGGAAGGAAATAAAGGAAGACTTTAAAAAAAATATCTATCAGAGCTTTCCATTCATTAATATCGTGACAATACTTGCCATGCACTTTCCCCTTTGCTACCCTATATAACATAAATTGGGGATATGGACACCTCAAAATGCTCTGAGGACACTCCCTTTTCCAATTCTGAAAAGGAAACTGAAATTTTTCTATTCAAACCAAAATCAGAGGATGCAGTTCACATTGATTGTCAAGCAGAACTTCTAGCTGATAGAAAATTATTTGCAAGTGATATTTTCCTCCCTGTAGGAATTCTCAAAAGTTACTCCTAATGGCTCTGAGAGCCCAGACTTGAAAGCCTTCAAGGAAGCCAGTGGATAGAACAATGTTGGTTGAATATCTTCCAGACTTATACCTTGCAAAAACCTTATTGGCTATTACTTGTTTAAAGTAAGGCTGTTCAAGCCCTTGGATCAGGGGTCTCCAACCTTGGCAACTTTAAGACTTGTGGACTTCAACTCCCAGAGTCCCCACAGCTTTGCTGGCTGAGGAATTCTGGGAGTTGAAGTCCACAATTCTTAAAGTTGCCAAGGTTGGAGACCCCTGCTTTGGATAGCTCTCAGTTCAAAGTGGCTTCTAGTTAGTCTCTGGTTCCTGTCCTTTCTTTTTTCAAGCCCATCAAAGATACCAGCTAACACAGAGCCCAGGCAGCTCCACTTAAAGCAACCCATTGCCCTTCAGGTAAATGCACATGGCACACCCAACTAAAGCCATCCCGTAGCGTTTGTGGAAACCCAGACAATAGAAACGGAGTCAATATATTGTGCTTAATGGTGTAGCATATGGTACAAACAGAACCAACATAAAGATGTTTTCTCTTTCCTAGAGAAGACTTTTTAACATGGATCTGGATTTTTTGTAATCCTTTTTCTTGTTTTTATGCTTAGTGTATGCATGTCAGTCATGCTACCAAGCCTAATGGCTCATACATTACAGTCTACCAATTAACTGACAATTCTCTTATTATATACAAAGCTGCTTTTACTGGTAATAAATATTTATTCACCTGCCTTTTAATTATTTACCTGTGCACCGGGGTTCCCTGAGATCTCAGTCAGAGAATAGTCTTTCTGTAGGAGCATCTGTTACTGGACCTTTTAAACAGGAGATATCTGAAAAACCTTGCCAATAAAACTGCAGGGACTTCTCCAGGAAGTCTCTGAGAATTGAACACTATTGAACAGAAGGGTGGGGGAATCATTCACAGATTGAACCTGGGATCTTCTGCCTTGAACTATGCAATTCTTTTGATTTGGTTTGGTATTGCACTCTCTGACAAATAGCAGCTAGCCCACAATAAATAAATAAATAAATAAATTGTGTGTGTGAGTGTGCGCACACAGGCATAGGTGTGAGTTATGTGTCAACTTGTGTATACTCAGTTTGGTAGTTCACAATTGGTGCTGGCCAGTGATGGCTTTCAAAATTTGTTACTACTGGTTCTGTGGGCGTAACTTGGTGGGCGTGGCAGGGGAAGGATACAGTAAAATCTCCATTCCCTCCCCACTCCAGGGGAAGGTTACTGCAAAATCCCCATTTCCTCCCGATCAGCTCCGATTGGGAGACAGAGAATGGGTGGGGCCAGTCAGAGGTGGCATTTATCGGTTCTCCGAACTACTCAAAATTTCCGCTACCAGTTCTCCAGAACTGATCAGAACCTGCTGAAACCCACCTCTGTTGCTGGCTTTAGGAACTCATTTTTGCACCCCCTACTGTGTTCAAAATAGATGATTCTGCTTTCAAGTCTTCTCACAAGCTCTATTACAATCAAATTCCTGCATGAGTCAATGATGAGATGACTCACAAATATCACAATTGTACCACATTCACAATTCACAACTCACTTTACATCATGCCTACAAACAAATAACTTCACTCCACCTCCCCACATTTGGATGGAATCTCTAGCCAATTTACAGATTTATTCTAGGAAAGAGAGGGATGTCTGTCTGAGAACATTTTCTGACCATGAAAGGACCACACACAGGGTTCCATGTGGAATACACACTGGACCATCTGAAACATAAAAGACGATTTTTCTTCTATGTTCACAGGCTGGTTTAATTAAATATCGGCACCAGGAATCAACATTTGGCTATTTCGACATTGAAATCCTATTGTATTATGAAAGTACTAAGCTGTAGCACGTAACTGTTTTAAAATATATGCTTTTAATTCATATTCTACCTTCTGAACATTACTGCAGAATTAATAGTTCCTTCTCTATGTTACTAAAACTCCCATTTCTGTAAACTTTAACTGGGAAAAACGGTGCATCTTAAGCCAACAATTTTTAAAACAAGGTTCCTCAAATGGACTAACTGACACAATATACAGCACTCATGACTCCCAAAAGAATGAAATCTGGATAAATTCTGGCTGTTTCAGTATTCCCATGCTGCCCAGATGCTGCTGCTGCAGTCATGTGATCCTCATTTTTAATGTTTCAGGACACTTTTGCAATCCCTCCTCCCTGTCCCATGCAGCAGCAGTCCTTACCTGCCTACTGGGAAGGAAAGAGAAAAGGGAAGGTGGAGAAGGGAGGGAGGAAGGAAGGAATCCTTTTGTACCCTTTCTAGCCCATGCCCCCCACATGCCTTCCTCACCCTTGCCGCCCCCCTGCATGCCTTCCCCAACACATGCAGTATCTCTTGTGCATACCTACACACTTTCCAACCCTCACCAATCTGTGCAGCATCTCTTGCACATCCATATAAACCCCCATGTGCCATCCTTTACCCATGCAGCATATCCTATGCACCTTGCATACCCTCCTTAATCTTCACTGCCCCCAAACATACCCTTCCCAAGCCCCAGGGCAATTCTTGCATACCCCCCCTCCCACACACCCTTCCCAACTCATGCTGCCCAGCCCTGAGCTGTCTCTTATTTGCATAGCACCTCTTGTGCGCTTCCAAGCACCTCCAGGCATCTCTCCCAACCTGCACAGCACCTTTCATGCATCCGTGATCTCCACATACCCTTCTTGACCTCCTCCACCCCATCACACCCTTCCCGACTCATGCAACACTTATGTACTCCCATGTACCCTTCTTGACCCATGCTGCCCACCCATGTGCCCTCCCCAAACCATGTGGCATCTTTTGTGCATACTCATGCAGCTTTCCTGACCCATGCAGCACCCCTCATGCACCCCAACATAAACTAAAAAAGGGCAAAGGAAGTGGAAAATAGAAGACAACTTGTATTCTTCCCTCTCTATTTCATCAAATTGAAATTCTGGGAATTTCAGGGAAGTGATTCTGAGAAGTCTTGTGTTTATTCAGTTACAGAGTGATCAAACAGTGTGAAAGACTCTCTTTTCTTTCATTGTACAATCATTCTTCTGTACTCTCCCTGGCAGTTTCTCTCAACTTGGGCCACTTTAAGATGTGTGGACTGCATTGCTGGTGGGGGAATTCTGGAAGTTATAGTCCATACATCCTAAAGTGTGCCCACGTTAAGAAATCCTGCTCCCTGGCTTCAATTAATTCCCAAAGGAAAATAGTATGAGATGACACCACCCATGAGCTTTTCCTGATCAGGAAGAGGAGGGGAGACAGTCAGACCATAAGGAGCAGATGTGAATCAGAAGGGCAATCACAATAACAAGACCAACACTTTACCTCTCATTGCAGCCATCTGATAAAAAGGAGAATTCAAAGTAAAACGTTAACTATCTTGCAGAGAGAAAAACAGAAGAAAAGAAGACAATTTTTTGGAGAAACTCCTAGGAAGATTTTAGTGCACATTTCATAGTTAATCTTCTCAGTTATTGTTATGTGCAATTCCTTCATAATATGTATTAATTATTTTTTGTTTAGGCATAAAAATGTAATAGCCAGCCAACAATAACAGGAACAGATTTTCCAGGTGTCAGGGGTTGTCTGGAAGCTTGTTATTTCATTCTGTTTACAAACCAGGGAGTTCTGGACAACATATTGTTTTTAAAATATGGATTTGATCAAAACTGAAGCAAATTAAGTTCTCCCCAGTTCTTGACTGGTTCTTCTGTCAATTCATCATCCATTATATTCATCAGGTATAATCAAGGTATTCATCCAAAGGTATAATTAAGGTATAAGACTTGACTACTTTGGAACTTTTAAGAAATGAGAGGTGGGAGATAAAAGGAGCCATAGGCAGACATACCAGGAAGTGGGAGCTATTGATTACTTTTCTCCATCCATAGTTTATCTCTACATAATTCTCCTTTTCTTGCCCTTCATCACTGAAACAAAAAGAAGAGCAGAGAGAGACAAAGATGATCATAAGGTCACCTCCCTCTTCTCTTGGCATATAGGCCTCATTCCTTTTCTTACAGAGACAGTTCGGTTGACTTGCACTCAGCTGGTTGATATAATATTGTCATAAGTAATCAGGTCCTGAATGAGACTTCAGAATAACAGAACAAGATAATTGGAAGGGAACTTGGAAATCTTCTAATCCAACCTCCTGCTTAAGCAGGACACCTTATATCATTTCAGATGATTAGCTGTCCAATCTCTTCTTAAAACCTCCTAGTGATTGAGCACCTACCGACTTCTGAAGACAAGCAATTCCATTTTTCTCACTGTCAGGAAATTTCTTTTAGTTCTAGTTTGGAACTCTCCTTGATAAGTTTCCATCTGCTGCTTCTTGTCCTGCCTTTGGATTCTTTGGAGAGTAGGTTGTCCCTTCATCCCTCTTCTTTGTGAAGCCCCTTATATATTGGAAGATTGTGATCATATCATCCCAGTCCTTCTCTTCATTTATCTAGACATTCCTAGTTCCTGCAACTGTTTTTCATATGTTTTAGCCTTCAGTGCCCTAATCAGCTTTATTGATTTTCTCTGCACATTTTTTTAGGATCTCAACATTTTTTTTGTATCATGGTGACCATTGGATGCAACGTTCCAAGTGTGGTCTCACCAGTGCAGTATAAAGTGGCATTAACACCTCATGTCATTGTGATATTATCTCTCTGCTGATGCACCCAGGACTGCATTGGCTTTTTTGAACTTTGTCAGATTTGGCTTCAGATCTGTACAAAGAGCAAACCAAAAACCAACTTCAGTCCACCAGTCTAACAATGGTGATGCTGGATAATTTCCCCTGTGACAGGTTCTAGCTGTCATGGTAGAAAGCAGGTGGCAATAGCATGGGCTGAGAAGATGATCTCACTGTCCAAGCAGAAACTAGAACTGGTAATACTTTTTCCTAGTACCGATAGTAAGCATTATAACAATATAAATGTAATGTTGCAAAAACATATGTGTCTAAGCAAAGACAGACTGTGCAGTGAAGTCAAAAGATTCAGAAACGAAAATATGATTCAGCAGGATAAAGTTTGGATAGCAGTGTTTATTCAAGACGTCTATCAAGGACACATTTTAGCAGAGGAATTGGCTTTGAGATCAGCACATCAAGGAATTCAGAATGTGGGCAAGGTAGCTAGGCTTTCATTTCTAAAATTATAGGTGCTAGGTGCTCCACCTGTTTGACAGATAAGGTCTCTGATCTGGGAATCAGAGAGCTCTGACCTAAATTAAGTCCCTAGGCAAAAGACAAATATAAACATGGGAAATCTGCTGGTAGGAGATGGTGCCCCACAATTTGTATATCTATCTGAACACATGATGGCCTGCATCTCAGACCCTTTCACTCACATGTCTTGGGGGGGGGGGGATTTTTTATAAAATAGCTTCCTGCAATGTCTTCCCTCTATAACTCCTAGAATTCCCAGCCACAATATGCAGATGTAGAATAAAATCATACTACTCTTCTTTTCCATTCAAACACATTGGGCAATTGAAATATTTATTAAAACACCCCAACTTTCTGTGTACTATTTGAAGCTTGTTTTTTTCCAGTAAGATCTGGTTTGCTTGTTTATTACCCTTCCTTCCTTCCTTCCCTCCCTCCCTTCCTTCCTGCTTTCCTTCCTTCCTTCCTAATTTTCAAATGCCAAATATCCTGTATTACCTACAGCCACATTAACATCACCCATTCATTTTTCATTCCTCACCTTAGAATGTTGATTCTAATTTATTAAAAGAACAATATTGCATAAAGCTAACTTTTAAGAGGAAAGTTTGAAAGACACTCACTGGGGTTGAGGGATTTTTTTGGAATTCATAGGTTTTCAAAACTTTAAGTGTAACTGCAAAGGATGCTAAACAAGAACAGTGTTTTTTGGAAAAAGTCATTGCTTAGGAGTACCCACATCTCCTAAAATTCAAATCTCTTTATTTGGAATAAAAGTATAAGAACATATTCTATTAAAAATAGCTAAAACTACTGTATCAACTTCATCTTCAGCATGAGAAGAAAAGAATCTAATAAATGTGGATCACAGGATTTTGCTGAGATAGATATAGATATGTAGATATATATTCATTATGTTCCCTATTATTATTATTTTTTAAAAGGCAACTTCTGGCCTTTAAAAAAGCCACATACTGTCATTCACATTAGTATGCTTTTGCATTCTAATTTCTTGAAATGATCAATTTGGTCCCAATTTCTGAATACTTCCTGTATTCTCAGACTGGCCAGTCTATCTTCTGAAACCACCATGTGGCACAAAGGGAAGGAGGTTTTTGTTTAACAAGAGGTAATTCTAGCCCTGGTGCCTTCTAAATCATTGTTTATTTACTCTAGTTTTAATTATCTGTGGTATTTATGCATTGCTGACTCTGCAGTGATTTCTGGCAGTTTATGACATTTTCACATAAAATCAGTGAGATAAATATATATAATGGTTAAACAATGAAAAATTGTCAGTCATACTGATCCATGACAGGATCTATTATCCCAACAGTAATTTTAAATTGCCTTCCAGGAGGATCTAGAGAGGGATCAGACTGCAAAAGTTCTTGTAAACTACAAGATGGCAGCAAAAGTGTTTTCTATCTCTTTGCTGCCATCTAGTGGTCAGCCAGTTTTTTTGCAGTTCCAATCTGATTTTATAGTAACTCTATTACAATTTGCAAAATTGGCCAGCCAGTACACAGAGATTCTAAATAATTCTAAATATCATTCTAAATCATGTAGAAATAATCAGATTGATTAAATGCTAATTCTTCCAACCATTTGTCATACTCTATTTCATTACAGTTCTGGGATTCCTTGTCATACAGTGCAACTTTAATGTATGATGGATGGATGGATAGATGGATAGATAGATAGATAGATAGATAGATAGATAGATAGATAGATAGATAGATATCAGTAACTCTCCAATTTAGAAAACATAACTTATTCCATTAAAGCATTTTGAAAAGAATAAAACTGGACATTGTCCCATTTATGTAACATTGAATAAACACCTATTTATTGGAAGGCAAAGGTTGTCTCCTGGTTGTGAGTCTGTTTCCTGAAAATCTCCATAACTTCTTCCATAACACTTTCATACCTTACTGGATGGACTGTCTGTAGCATTCAACCTTGATTTTTTTTCAGGACAGATAACAGACACACTTCCAAAGAAAACACTAGGATTCAATTATTTATTTTTTTATTTTTCAATAATGCTATTAAGGGGCTTATTCTGGAGGCCAAAAGTGTTACTGGAAAGAAAACAGTACAACCATCCTTGCTCTTCTTGTTCTGTCAGTGGCCTTTGAGAGCATCGACCAGGGTATCCTTCTGGACTGGTTATTTAAGGCACATATTTTTACAAAGTCCTATATTTACTAAGTTTGGGGAGAAACTGATGGATTGTATAAATATGAATGTGCAACAAAAGCTAAATTTTCTAGTGTAATATTCTCTTGAACTACATACGTAGTACATAGAATTTGACAGCCAGACAATGTAAACGGATTCTCTGTGCTGTTACATGAAATGGCCCCTTTCACTCAATGGATTGAAGACCTAACTGCTGTTGTGATATGAGCAGATTGCCTATAGACATAGACTCTGTATGAACAGAAATATGGGACTCATTTATACAAAATAGATGGGTTTAAAAAAAGATAGTGGTATCACATTCCAACTTTGTGAGTTGCTCTACTTTCTGCAGGAATACATAATATTTAATAGACATTCTCAATGAATTAATGAAAATTTCAACTGAATTGTTGAGATCTGTTGGTAACTCAGATTGGCATAGAATAACCAGCTTCTTAGCAGGAAGCAGTTTACAGAAATGAAACTGAAGTTAACAAAGTTCAGGTCCCTTTCACGCTATCACTATGCCCCAAATTTTTTGAGTTTTAAGCCCAACCATAATCATTCTTTGCAGATGCTGATATCAAAAAGCAGAGAACACCACATGAAATGTACGCTATTGCATGGAATTCCATCAGAATTTGACAGGAATTTATAAGGAACGAAGGGCAATAAAGCCAAAAGTTCATTCAAATAGAGCCACTCTTCTATCATGAGAAAGTTTCCTTTTCATCGGGGGTTTGGAGGATTTTTAGATTAATTTTAAGAAGTTACATAAGTTTGAAGCCCCCTGCAATAGAAGATTGGAGAAACAATTTGTGTTTGACCCTCCCTTCTCCCAATAATTGTTTTGTTTAATTTGGTGTCTTTTAAAATATTAAAGTTTCACTCAAGGGAGAGGGACTGCAAAGCTCTCTACTCACCTTAAAACAGCAGAGAAATGCTAGTGCCAAGTTACTTTCTACCTAAGTGTCAGAAATGCAGGAGGGACACAGGATGAATCTACATTTCCTACAGATGGGAAAGTGACCAGCCTTTGAGCTCCGGAGAGCTGGTAACAGGAGTCAGTGTGTTTCCTGATAAACCACAGCTGGGCTAGAAATAAATCGGTTCAGCTGCCAAAACACAACTGTGTTGTGGCATCTCACAATGTGGAATTGATCCAGGAAGAGCACAAACATTGCACGTGAATATGTTCCAAGTCTATTACATTTCTGCTTTCATAGACAGTTTATTCAAAACCCAGGAAAAGTTATATTTATCCTAGATAATCTGAAGTGCTCCAGATTTTAGAATTCCAATCACAGTTGGCATGACGTGTGGAGACAAAGGATTGTGGGAATTGCAGTTCAAAAGATTGGTAGGTACCAACTTGCCTGCTCGAGTTATTTCAAATGGCACAAAAGAATAGTTTCCAGCTTCAGTTGCACCTGTCTGTACATGACCTTAAAATCACCTGAAAAAATATGAATGTGTATATAAGCACAATTCAATCTATATTGACCTAAGGTTTCATTCTCAGATTAAATGCATCTGGCCTGGAGGTTAACTGGAATTCTACATAAGAATGCATAGTTGAAAACTGATAGCTACTCATTAAATCTATGGTACACAATTTCATTAGTGACAAGATCAGTTGCACGATTAATATATGAAACTAATGCCTTTCACTAAGTTAGACCACTGGTATTTTCTTTTCTAATAATGATTTTTACACAATAATGTTTTTATCAGCTAGAGAGAATTTTAAATAGGAAAAGAACAGGGATACTATATAGAGTTTAATGTGGGATTTTCTGCATGCAAAGTAAGAACTTCAACCACTGGGCTCCTGTAGTTACTGCATCATATAGAAGGGAGAGCTAAGGTGTTGTCATATTGTCAAATATGAAATCTAAGACTATCAACCTTTGGGATCACATTGTCGAGCCCCAGTCCAGGGCTTGACACACACCTGAGGGGGAAGCGGGCAGAGAAGCGGCCAAAGCCAATGGTGGTGGAAGGAACGGCATGGCAGTGATACCATCGGCTTCGGCCATTTCTCCGCCAGGTGTGTGTCGAGCCCTGGACTGGGGTTCGACACACATATTCAAAAATGAAGGCTCAAGAAAACCCAATGGCCGTGAATTACAACATTCTGATAATTCTCCATGCTCATTAGATATATTTAGTAAGGTCAAAAAGGTATCCTGGAAATAAATGAGATTCCCTGAACCTCACCATATGCTAGTCAAAAAGAAGAATTTGTACTTGGATCCACAAGTGATGCAAAAGAGAACACCGAACAAGGTCATTGTCAAGATCTTTCATTTTCTCTTGTTGCTTGGGGGGATGGGATCAATGTTCATTGTTTAATATTCCTAAGGAATGTTATCTTAAATTACTTAAAGGAATATATCAAACAATCAACAACAACATAATTAGGAGTTTCATGAAGCAGATTAAACTGTACCAGTATATTAAATGAAGAGAAACTTGTTTAAGAAGTAGAGATGATTGTGGCCTACAGATCATTGTAGAATGATCATCCAAGAAGGATCATTGGCTGTTGATTCTCTCAAAGAAATCCCATAATGAAGTCTTGGAAACCATCACCAAAAAGGCCCTGATTTTAAATCTTCAGAGACTTGTGACACTGTGACAGCATCTGCTATAAGTTTATTGAGTAAGTTGATTGCCTAACCATACTAAAATGTTTAGCTGGGGAGAGATTTGGGGGCGGGATTTTTTTTTTTAATTTGATTTATATGTCGCCCTTCTCCGAAGACTCAGGGCGGCTTACAATGCGTTAAGCAATAGCCTTCATACTTCTGTATATTTTATACAAAGTCAGCTTATTGCCCCCACAATCTGGGTCCTCATTTTACCTACCTTAGAAAGGATAGAAGGCTGAGTCAACCTTGAGCCTAGTGAGACTTGAACTTGCAGTAATTGCAGGCAGATGATGTTAATAACAGTGCTTTAGTCTGCTGTGCTACCAGGGCTCTATTTAACATCTATCTTCTTTAAGTAAGCAGCAATCCAGTTTCCTGATGCCTTCAACATGCTTCACTTCTATTCTGCTGATATATTTGGACACTCAACTGTTCAATCCAGCCAGGAATGCCTAGGCATGTGGCTGAAGCATTCGTAAAATGTTACACTCATATAGCAACTCTCTCCTAAATGGGAATGGAATGGGACATATATGTGGATCGGAATCATTGGACATATATGGATGTTCACAAAGTGAATTAAAATAACATTGAATGTGTTAATTATAAAAATAATGTGTGGAGATGCATAAATGTGTGCAAATGTCCGTGTGCGCGAACATGCACATGCACGAACATGCACATGCACAGATATGCGCGAATGTAAGCATGTGCGGCAGAGACCCAAAGACTAGCTGGCTAGTGGGAGGTGGGGCATCCCAACACAGGCAACCAGGCAAGAGGTAAGATCTTTTTCTTTCATGAGCTTCTGTTTCATTGTTTGCAGGGAAACAGAAGCTCACAAAAGAAACACCATGGAGATCTGTTTTGGGACAACGGTGCATGTGCCAGCAGAGAGGGCTATGTGTGCCACCTCTGGCACTCGTGCCATAGGTTTGCCATCATGGACTTAGACTTATATACCATTTTACAGTGCTTTACAGTCCTCTCTAAGCAGTTTACAGAGTCAGCATATATGGGTCCTCATTTACCCACCTCAGAAGGATGGAAGGCTGAGTCAACCTTGAGCCTGGTGAGATTTGAACTGCCAAATTTGCAGGCAACCAGCAGTCAGCAGAAGTAGCCTGCAGTACTGTACTCTAACCACTGAGCCACCATAAAATAATAATTGCAACCTTGGGATTGCAATGTGATTGAAGCTCCATCCCTTTTTTTACATATATTGCACCTATGATACACATAAAAAGGGCTGTAACTTTATTTATGTGGTTGTGGCTACCATCTTAACATTTTGGAATCCTGCCATATTTTTTTTTTTTTAATTTGATTTATATGCCGCCCTTCTCCGAAGACTCAGGGCGGCTTACAATGTGCTCAGCAATAGCCTTCATCCTTTTGTATATTTTATACAAAGTCAGCTTATTGCCCCCACAACTGGGTCCTCATTTCACCTACCTTAGAAAGGATGGAAGGCTGAGTCAACCTTGAGCCTTGGCGAGATTCGAACCCTGCAGTAATTGCAGGCAGCTGGTCTTAATAACCAGCTTAATAACAGGGTGCCTTAAACCCCTGTACTACCAAGGCTCTTATGCGGCCCTATTGCTCACCATTCTTCTGAAGTTCGTTTTTCAACAAAGAAACAAAAGTCCTTCTTTTCTGACCATGTCATTTTGTAATTCTGCAAAAAGAAGAAGCAGTGTACCCTATTTTATTCCTACTTACTAATAACTTCTCATTTCATGTCATCTCTTTTTGATTTTAAAGCAGAGGAGACAATCTATTTGTTTTGGAAATTTTGTTGATCTGTTTGCTTTCAGCTAAAGAATAGGAAATCCCTGTCTTAATTTCTTTTCTTTTTTAATGATTGGATTTAAGCCACTGAATTCTTTCTCCTGAGAACACATATCCAAATTAAATTACAGGAGTCAACCAACTCATTTGTGCTTGAGTCCTTGATCCTGTTAATAAGGGTCAACAATATGCCTAGTGGGGGCAGGGCAGCCCCTCCAAATAATAGAAAATCTTGCAACACTGCTGATACTACAACAATCTCATAAGCTCTTCTTAAACAAAGTGGCTGCATCTTTATGAAACTTCACATAAACTGCCAAAATCTCAACTTTTACACAAAAGCACTGAAATTCCATAAAATCATGAGATTTACATTTTGCTGCCTAAAAGTGCTTTTTCAAAAGGCAACTGGACTTTGTTTTTTCCTTGAACACATTTTGTTTCTCATCCAAGAAGCTTCTTCAGCTCTGGGTTGAGAAGTGAAATGTCTTCAAGGAAAAACAAAGAAAGTCCAGTTGCCTTTTGAAAAAGCACGTTTGGGACAACCATGACCTGGATAGCTGAGAACTTCCATAGGTGCTTTTGCTATCCAGTGCTAGATAAAGTTGCAGGCTCCATCCTAGTAATGCTAAAAAGTCTGCAATAATTGTAAAAGTCGGGAACAAACTGTTTTTGTTTTCTTGTTTTTGAATGTTTTCGCTTTCAATGAGAGTTTTTTACAATAAGAATGCCACTTCTGTTTAAGGAACCACATTATACTTGGTGGATTGGAGCGATCTAACAGGAAATCTTTGTCACTGTTACTGCTGAAATAGAACTGCAGAAAAAACAATTACTACCAACCTGCCTTCCATTGAGGACCTGTATACTGCAAGAGTCAAAAAGAGGACTGTGAAAATATTTACAGACCCCTCGCATCCTGGACATAAACTGTTTCAACTCCTACCCTCAAAATGACACTACAGAGCACTGCACATCAGAACAACTAGACACAAGAACAGTTTTTTCCCGAATGCCATCACTCTGCTAAACAAATAATTCCCTCAACATTGTCAAACTAGTTATTAAGTCTGCATTACTATTAATCTTCTCATCGTTCCTATCACCCATCTCCTCTCACTTACGACTGTAACATTATTGCTGGTATCCTTAAGATTTATATTGACTGTTTCCCTATGACTATCATTAAGTGTTGTACCTTATGATTTTTGACAAATGCCTCTTTTCTTTTATGTACATCAAGAGTGTATGCACCAAGACAAATTCCTTGTGTGCCCAATCACACTTGACCAATAAAGAATTCTATTCTATTCTATTCTATTCTATTCTATTCTATTCTATTCTATTCTATTCTATTCTATTGTCTATAGGACTTCTGTTTTCCAACAGTACCTTCCAGGTTTCAGAACAATATATATTTAGTGTAGTTCTGCAAGAAGATGGTTCCAATTCCCATCTTCACATAACTTAAAGCCACAGTTGTTAAGTGAATCACTGCGGTTATTAAATAGATAACACAGTTGTTAAGTGAATCTAGCTTTCCCATTGACTTTGCTTGTCAGAAGGTCACAAAAGGGGATCACATGACCCTGGGACACTGCAACCATCATAAATACATGCCTAGGTGCCAAATTTTTATCATATGACTATGGAGATGCTGCAATGGTCGTGTGAAAAACAGTCATACATCACTTTTTTCAGTGTCGTCGTAACTTTGAATGGTTACTAAGTGAACAGTTGTAAATCGAGGATTACCCATATAGAAGTCCTGATCAGATATTTTCTACCATCTGGACTAGTCATTTGATTGTGCCTTATGGGTTTGCCACCTTGGAGGCAAATACCTTACTAATGAACCTTTTTTTTTTTTTAAATGGCCAGGATTAACATAAATCCTGCAGGGCCAAACATTTGTAAACCAAGCACTGGGTGGAATGGATAAACATTTCAGCACAAGGAAAACTGTAGTCCCGCTTTCACTTCATTTTACACTCAACCCTGTATTTATTTTAACAGGAGAGCTGCATTCCAGCATCTGTTCCCCCTCACATCTTGCAAAACACACACACACACACACACACAGAAAGGGGGGGAGGGAGGGAGAGAAAGAGGGAGGAAGGACAACAACACAAACACACTTTGTTTTTTCCCCCTGGGCCAAAAAAGGAAAAAGAACCAGGTTAAAAATGATTGTGCAAAATAGGAGGGGAGGTTTGTGTGCTCTGTTAAGATTTGCAAAGGCCACTACACGTGTGCCTGAAGAAACGGAGGAAGGGATGAAGGCAGCGAGCCCTACCTTTCCAGCCACCTTGTCAATTTCAGGTTTCAGGTCGGGCATCGCCTGAGCCGGGAGCCCCCTTGGACCCAAGTTGCCTGCCTGCCCTTGTTTACTCAAGAGGGCTGCGCTGACGGCGGCGCGTTCCTTTGGTTTACTTTGCGTTCCTTGAGTTTATTGTAAAAAAAAGGGGGGGGTGAAGTTTTTCGGATCCATCACGTGACCCCGACAGGTCCTGCCTATTGAGAAAGCCAGACCACCCACATGGAGAGGACGATGGAGCGCTTAATAGAAACAGGCAGGCAATTGTGCGCCTTCCCCGCACTCCGCCGATTGCCTGCAACCTAGGAGGATTATCCTGGGTTTCGGGTTGGGTGGTGCGCGCGTTTGGTGTTTTTTATTTTTCCCTCCTGGGCTTATTTTATTTTGCCATTTCGCGTCTTTTCCGATACGGAACGGGGCGGCCGGCCCGAGACTGGGGTGGTGGGGGAGACCGCAACGAAGGGAGCCCGCCCAGGCAGGAGGAGAACGGAGGCCAACTGATGCGCTCCTGCCGAGTCCCCTGCCTCTGCGGCGGCGGCAGCGCGACGTGAAATCGACCCGGCCCTCCGGGAGGCTCAACTTTTTTTTTTTTTTTTTTTTTTTTTTTTTTTGCCTCGAGGGAACTTGAGGTGGTGGATGAAAATGGTAAGTAAAAAGAACGCGGCAGCGGGTCCGGCACATGGGCTCGCGCAGGAGGGTGAGGTTCGGGAAGGGAAGGGAAGGGAAACGGCTGCGAGGTGGAGACGGAGCTTCCCGGCCGGACGGGCAGAGCCTTCAGAGAAAGTGGGAGTCCCGGTCTCGCGGTGGGACGGGCTGAGGCTGAGGGGAGAGTAAGCGAAGGACGGGTTATTGGCAGCAGGGAGGGAGGGAGGGAGAGCGAGAAAGAGGCTGCCTCGCCTCGCGCTTGTCACTGGTGCGCGCGCTCGCTCGCGCTCGCGCTCGCCGCGGCCAAGGTGCCCCTTTTCTGGTTGCCGGGAGGGCGGCTGCTACCACCGCCGCCTCTGCCTCTGAAAGTAAAATGGGTTGGACCCATTCGCTGCCTGAGAGGCAAACTCTCCCATTTTCACACTTGGAAAGGTCGTTCTACTAACCGGTCCTTCCTGGGGGCTACGGAGCCTTGTCGAGGAAGAGTGTGGGGGTGTGGGAGAGATGGGGGAGTGGGGAGACAGGGGAAATACTACATGTCCTGCCTGAGAGAGCAAATGGTTGCAGAGCGCGCGGGATCTTGTTTTGCTGAGGGGAGGAGGAGGAAGAAGAGGAAGAAGAAGCATTGGAAGGTCGCCTCAGGTTGCCTTCGCTTTCTGCCCCGCCCGCAAGACAGATAACACCTCGCTGCAAACGGCATTTAAAAGGAAAGATGCTGAAGAAGCACAGAGAAGGAGTGCGAGGTCTGTTCTGAGGGCAGAAAGATGACAAGCTGTATCTTCTCCGCCTTCGGGAAGACTTGTGTCGCTAGCTCTAAGAACCGGTCCTTGAAACGGCCGGGTCCTCCCTACCCCGAGTGTAAAGGACTCTCGTAGGCCAAGGAGGCTGCCCTCCGCCTGACTTCTTCATTGAGAAATGCCAATCCCTTTCAGGTGTCCATGGAGATTCTCCAGCTCATGGTTGTACCAAAGGGGATTTTTTTTTTCAAGAGGCAACTGGGTGAGAAGCTTCTTGGATGAGAAGCGAAAAGTCTCTGAATCCCTTTCAGAATGGAAGTGGCTTTGCTTTCAAACACACCTGTAGGGGGACCATAGTGGTGCAGCTGATTAGCAAAGGGTGGATGTGTGAACCCATCCTGGAGGGGTCTTCTGTGGTGGGGAACACAGCCAACCCAGCTGAGGCTGATCCAGAGTCATCCTTTCATACTGTCGGTGATCTTTTGAACTTCATCTTTAGGTTACAGCTTAGTAGTTAGTCAGAGCAGACCACATCGTTAGGAAACATGAAGCCAGACTTTGGGAGGTAATAGAAAACCAGCAATTTCCTTTTTATTATTATTACAGGTATCCTTAACTTATGAACACAATGGAGCCCAAAATTTATGTTGTTAAGTGAGACATTTGTTAAGTGAGTTTTGCCTCATTTTACGACCTTCCTAGCTACAGTTGTTAAGTGAATCACTGTAGTTGATAAGTTCGTAACTCGGTTGTTAAGTGAATCTGGCTTCCCCGTTGACTTGGCTTGTCATAAGATTGCAAAAGGTGATCACATGGCCTTGGGAAACAGCAATGGTCATAAGTATGAACCAAGCATCTGAATTTTGATCACATGATCATAGAGATGCTACAAAGGTTGTAACTGTGAAAAGTGATCATAAGTCATTTTTTTCAGTGCCATTGTTACTTTGAACGGTCACTAAAACTGTTGTAAGTCAAGGGTTACCTGTATTAGTTTGATCACTGATGATGCTATTATATATGCTTCTATCGTGTAGTAGCTTCATCTGCATATTGTATTAAATCTTGGGGTGGCTTTAATAAATTCTGTGAACCTGTCCTTTTGGTATTTGAAAGTTATGGTTTTCAGGTCTCTATGATATGTGAACTCAGCCAATTGTGAGTTCATTCATGGATCTGCAGTATACATGAAGCATCTGATGTGTGAAAAACAATTTTGAAGTAGTGAAGAAAAGGATTTCCTTGTAATAGAAAAGAAAACAGCAACAGCAGCTAACACTCTAAGCACTGTTTCTGTTATTGCCTAGATAAGAGAGACTTTAATTGTATACATACTTTTTTGTAAAGCTTGATCCATGAGGAGTAAGTGTTATTTTGTTCAATGGGACCTATTTCCACATCAAAATCATAGTGTCAATTTTAATTCCTTTGATTTGGAAAATGTTTTACAAACACAACAGAATATTGATTCCCTGCATTCTTACAGATTGCTCTCATTTGATAGATGGAAAATGGAGTTTAGGATTGGCCATCAAACCATACTACTAAGCAGTTAAATGCTGTTTGAAACAAACAAACTTGTTTCTTTTCAAATAAATATGGTTAGGGTGGAAGTTTGTAGACTAATTTTCCTAAATCTTAAATTCCATAATCATTATTATAAACCCAAACGCACCTGGAAGGCAACAGTTTAACAGATTGTTATACATGGTGTCTTTTTCTGGGCCACCCAGGGCATAATGTGTGTGCCCTAAAGCTGAGGAACTGAGACATCTTTCTCCTGGGTCCTTTCCAATCTTCTGGATTTACCACTGTAAATAAGTGTGGTTAAGAAACCTTCAAAGCATACTAAACACTGGAGCCTCATAACCAGACTTTGGCTTCAGTGCAATTTGTCTTCCTTCTTGGCTCCTGGCATCACTGTTAGAACAAGGGACTTTTCAACACCGTTCTTCATCCCAATTCATCCAAATCAACGTCTTCATTTCTGTTTTCCTCATGCAAATGGGGTGTCCACAATTTACAGGACATGATGTGTCCTGTGGATTTACCTGGATTCCAGATCCTTCAAAAATCAATAGAAGTTTTGTCTATAGAACCTCCCATAGGAAAAGCTGGGCTTTCTGAGCTTTTAAAAACATATTTTTAAAAACATTTTAGACATTAAAGACTCAAAGTAGTTAAAAATAAAACCAGGTGGCTGGAACATCCCCTTCACCTTCAGTTAATGGGCAATAGGCCGTGCCTAAGTAGACATTTTAAAATAAATATTTCCTCCTCTATTCATTCCATCCAATTTATGTGTTCATTTATTTGTGGCATAGGATCATGATAATTTTACTGCATATGGTAAGAAGATTAATTTCCCTGGATCACAATGCTGAGAAGGAAGAGAAAGTACTCACCCCTCTCTCTATTTTTTTTTTTTTTTTACAATACTCTAGTTGGTTTCATACACACTAGATAGAAAATTGATGGAACAATTCCATCTGAATTAAAATATCAGTCTTCTCTGATTTTATCCTAATTGCAAGTTAACATACCTGCCTTTTATTTCCTCTCTTTGTACTAGTTGTACAAAATAATGAGAGATGGACACACAATGCATTTAAAGCAGATTAGCAACATATTTTTTTAAAAAAAGACAAGATTCTGAATGATTATTTCTCATGTATGTATGTCTACTAAGTGTGTTGATGCAGCAGTGGAACTGAAAAAGTGTGTTTATTATTTATTTATTTATTTATTTATTTATTTATTTATTTATTTATTTATTTAGTAGTTCGATTTATATGCCGCCCTTCTCCGAAGACTCAGGGCAGCCTACAATGCATTAAGCAATAGCCTTCATACTTTTGTATATACCTGCTTAGTAGGGCTTTTTGCCCCCCCCCAAGCGGTGTTCTTTTTTATACAAAGTCAGTTTATTGCCCCCACAAACCAGGTCCTCATTTTACCTACCTCGAAAGGATGGAAGGCTGAGTCAACCTTGAGCCTGGTGAGATTTGAACTCTCAGTAATTGCTGGCAGCTGGCAGCTAAGTGCTACTTTAACAGTAGCAAGTTTAGTCTGCTGTGCCACCAAGGCTCTTTGGTGTTGCTGTAGTTCTCCCCTTCTTCCTCCAAGATTCAGTCAAACTACATAAACAACAGGCTGGTTTTCACCAAATAAGCAGCAGTGTGAATGAACAAGACTGATAACTTGTCTTTGGGTAAGAAATCATCCATTGGATGACAACACTCCTGTTTTCCTCTTTTTTTTAAAAAAAAAAATGATTTATATGCTGCCCTTCTCCGGAGACTCAGGGTGGCTTACAATGCGTTAAGCAATAGCCTTCATTCTTTTGTATATTTTATATAAAGTCAGTTTATTGCCCCCACAAACTGGGTCCTCTTAATGCAACACTCCTGTTTTCCTCTTAATGTGAACACAAAATTAAATGTAGAGTTCATCTGCTCTGTTTAGATTGGGAACCCAGCACATCACCTAGAAGAACACAGGGCTAGAATTCTAGGCTGAATTGTTTCAGATTGAAGTTAGATTGAATTCCAGGATGCCAGAATGAGGAACCTTTGGCATCTACCAGGAGCCCTCTGCTGGCTAGGTCACAACATTTGCCAGTTTCCCACTAGTAATAATTGGGAGGGTTGTTTTCTGCTACTGTTTGTCAGGAAGGAGAGTAAAGTAACTGAGCCTCTTATCATACAGGTTTAAAATATTGAATCAACTTGAAAAACACAGCCCCACCCACTTCAATGATGAGCTTCATTTCCCCCTCCACTGTGGCCTCTGAACTCCCCCAATTTTCCTCCCAAAAGATATAATCCCAACCCAAGCAACCTTGCTTTCATGTATTTCTTTGATGTGCTTCAATAGGGATGCTAAGAAGAGGAGAGAAATCATTCTTTTCTTGTTGTTCTGATGGAGTTTTTTTTAAAAAAAACAGTTAATGTACTATTCTTTCTCCCTTTGCTCTAAGACAGTATGTCCATTGCCTTTTCATTTTGTGTCACACACAGTTCAACTCTTGGTATTGATTGGGGCTAGGAAAGTTAGGTCAACCTGCCATGGGATCAGTCTGTACCAATCAATGAAAGCCAGGTTAGTTTACATGAAACATTTTCCTAGATCTAAAGGCTCTTCTGCCTCAGTTGGAAAAAAAAAAAGAAGAAAGGAAACACTTTTTCTACTTTTAAAAAAAGGGTAGAAAACTGACATAAAATGTCAAAATATTTAATCTCTTTATCTACAAACTCTTCCCTCCATGAAAAGCATTGGAAATGTTGTTTCCCAGCCCAAATGATACTTAATTCTATTTTCTATTTAAATACTTCTTATTCTATTAGCTCTGTGGGTGGTAGACACCAGACTATAGTTTTCAGAGCCATATTGCTTCCCTGGGAACTCATTCCTGTCCACTTATCTCTGCTTTCATTCCTGCAAAGCCAGGAGGTAAGTGGCAGTGAGATGTCAGCAAAGAGAACCAGCTGTCTGAAGCCAGGATGTTGGCAGGATGATAAAAAGATCAAGACGGTAGTCACAGTCTAACTGATGTCCCATCCACTTTTTGATGTGTGTCATTGGAGCTTTGATGGCATGGTTATGGCCAACATTTTTTCTTTTTCACCTCTTTTTCCCCTGTGGGCACCTCTGTCTGGAAGGCAACAGTATAGGGACACTGAGCTATGCTCTATATTTTTAAGTTGCATGTAAGCGCTTTGGTTTTTGTTATTTAAAGAGGCTCCTACTATATAAAGTTATAAAATTTAGACTAGATGGAAGAAAAAGGAGAACACGTGAAGCTTTTTTAACATTTCAAACATGCAGCGATAAAGTTCAAAATACTGATTTTGGACTTAGTTGACCAAAAGGATAAACCATGTGTCTATCCTAAAGATCAACACATTAACCACAATCACTCATAAATTGGTTATCTCCCATTTGGATTGCTGCAATGTATAACATGAGGCTACCATCGAAGATTACCTGGGAACTTCAACTGGTCCAAGATGTAGCAGTTATACATGGTAAGGGGGGGGGAGGTGGCTGGACTTGCTCACGTAACACTTTAGTTACATGAGTTGCACTAGCTTCTGGTTTCTTTCCAGGTGCAATTCAAGATGCTATCCATCACCTTTAAAGCCCTGTATGGCAGAGAGCCAGATTATCTGCAGGACTGCCTTTCTCCAAGGGCATCTACCCATCCTACCAAGTAAAATGGGGTAGGCACATTGCTAATGCCTTCCCCTAAATATTGCCCTCTGATGGAAGCTAGGAAGCATACCTTTTTTGTGGCAGCCATAGCTATATGGAATACTCTGCCCCCTGAAGTTTGGCAAGGCTACTACCCTCCTAACCTTCCACAAAACTTTGAAGATCTGGCTTTTTCCTCAAGTTCTAGTATAACATTAGGTAACTGCATATCAGAAGTTTGACCTGGTGCCAGTTTTTTTGTTTTTAGTTTATAATTTTAGTATAAATTTTATGCTGTTCTAACTTTTGATTGGGAGCAGCCCAGAGTTTGTTATAAGATGGGTAGCTATAGAAATATTTTAAATAAATAAAATTTCTATGAGTATTTTTACGAAGATCATAGGAAAGTGTTTTTTTTAAAATTTGCATTTCTGGAAATGCAAAATTCCCAGTAAACAAAACCAAGCAACCAGAAAGCTCTTCCTGCCTTAGGTATAAGAAAAAGATGTTCCTAAGAAAAATGCCCGAGGTTTTAAAAGAAGAAAGAAAACAAAGCAAGAAAAAAACAAATACTTTTCTATTGCTTAAACTGCTGAGTCTCTTAATTCAGCCCTAAAAATTATCAGATGTGTTTTTTCCAAACACTTGTCATTATGACAAAACCATCTAGAGCAAGGTGGAATGGCTGTGAGAATTCTCTATGTCTAGGCAGAATCTTGCTAGCATTCTTTAAGAGGACAGACAAATTCCTGTCTCAAACCCTGACATGTTACCTAAATTCTTGGCTAACCATGCTAACAGGATGAGCCAATAATCTGATTCAATATAGAGCAATTTTCCAAACTTTTAATTCAATATAGCCAGTGGTGGGATTCAAGTAATTTAACAACCAGTTCTCTGCCCTAATGATTTCTTCAACAACCTGTTTGCCAAACTGCTCAGAAAGTTAACAACCGGTTCTCTCGAAGTGGTGCGAACTGGCTGAATCCCACCACTGAATATAGCCTTTTCTAACTTTCAGGTAGATTGGGTGACAACTCCCATCATCCCCAGCCTGAATGATCATGCTGCTTTGGGTGAATGGATTCATAATTGAATACATGTGGTCAACAAATTGGACAACTTCCTTCCCAGAGCAGCAGCTTTTATTCATCCGTTTGCTTTAATTTTTCCTAATGATTCTTTTCTTCCCCCTTCTTTTGTTACCACATACAAAGGAAGACCATTTTTTCCATAGAAAGCATTATAAATCATACATTGTACATTATTCTGTACAACGTATCATGTATGATAGAACAGCTGCAAGATGGGGAGGGGTGAATCCACATAATTTAATACAGGAGAGCGTGTTTTCCTTTTTTTTTTTTACTGGTATTCTTTCTATTCTTATTTTAAATATCTTTGAACATCCTTGAAGACTGAACACTAGGAGTTCAGTCTTCTTTTTAAAAAGAACTCTCACCCGGATTGCATTAATATAAACACATTAAAACAAATGACAAAAGCTAATGAGAAATGTTCCTGGAAGCCTACCTTAGAAGACGTTCTTCGTTGAGGTTTTTAGGGGAAAGTGCTACTCTCCACTGCACACCAGTGACACAAAGTTATTCATAACAGGATCCTCATGTTTTTAGCAAAGGGACTGTCCTTTTGGTGAACTTAAGGTTTTTAGAACTTGGGTTGGGCAGTCCCAAAGATCTCTCCAGGATCTTCTTTCCTGTGTGCTGTGTGTTGTAGAATTCTCATGTCTTCCTTTGTAGCATGAGAAGCAGCTTTCCATTAAAGGAGATCAGGAGTAATTAGCTGCATTATTTTGACAAGTTGGCTGGAGCAGTTCCTTTTCTTAGGCTCCTGAGGAAGGGACCACGAAGAAAGGCAAGAGGGGAGTGAGAGGAATGAGACTTGATTCATGCAGTTGGAGGGCCTTTCCCAAACCCTGCTTGCAGCTTGCAAAATGCATCTCTTGAAACTTCATCTGCTCATACAATGGCAGCATGCAGAAGCATTCTTTGCCAACCAGACAGAGGTATGGAGAGGCCATCCAACAGCAACAGGGACTGCAAATGTTTTAGAATGTGTTACGGATTTGCTTTACTCAATGTACAAAATCAACCATTTGGTTAGAAAGATGAATAGATGTACAGACAAGAATGTATATGAATGAGATATACAGGAAGACATACAGTCTAAATCTAATACTTCCTTACATTCATATTTTGCTGCCTTCTGCCCTTGATATATGCTTATTTGGAGAGAAATATTGGCCTACAGACCATAAAAAACAATCAAATGGACTAAAAGAAATCCTATTGATTGCCATGAAGCTTAATCATATCAATAATCTGTTCTGGGAACGGATCTACTCTTGTCTGGTCTGATTTAAGTTCCATCTACCACTCTTCTGTAAGCCCCACTAGGTAAACCAGACAATCGACTCCATGGGAAAACTAGAATTGTACTTTATTGACTTAGATTACAAAAGCAGAATCTTGCAAGCCTGACTCTGCTTTACATACATCTTCACCTTCTCATATTCCCAGCAGGGGAGAGGTTGTTTTATTGCTTCTGAATATTATTTTGCTTGCCAAGACTTTAAGAATGTTTCAACCCCCTTTGCTTATGTAATGGTTCTTGAATATTTCTGCCAAGGTCATCTCTTTTGCTCTTTATACGTTCCTCCCCAAAAATGAAAACCCTATTTTCCAAACACTATAGGATCACAAGCTGAGCTTCTAAATTATACTTAACAGTAACAGTAATTCCATTGAGAAATGTGGGGTTCATTCTCATATAAATATGCACAGAAATGAGCTGCAAAAATCACATTTATAAGGCTACAACTTTTGGATAGGAATGTGTGTTTGTGTGTGTAATGTAACTAGAATGCTAGCTAGTTGTCATCTATTTTTTTTGAAGAATCATATCATGCTATAGCCTATTTACAATACAATACATGTACATGTCGTTTTATGTACAGGTAGTCCATGACATATGATCACAGTTCAGTCCAAAATTTCCATTGCTAAGCAAGGCAGTTGTTAAGTGAGTCATGCCCCCATTTTATGACCCTTTTGCCATGGTTGTTAAGCAAATCATACAGATGAATCACGTGGTCTTTAAGTGAATTTGGTTTCCTTCATTGATTTTGCTTGTCAGAAGCTCCCTAGAAAGATTGCAAATAACAATCTCAGGTACCCAGTACCCATGCCGGTTGCCAAGCTCCCACAGTTTGATCACGGGACTGGGGATGTTGCAATTATCATAAGTGTGAGACTTGGTCATAAATCACTTTTTTCAGTTCTGTTGTAACTTTGAATGGTCATTAAATGAATTATTATAAATAGAGGACTACCTGTATTATGAGATATTTTAGCCAAATGACGGTTAAACCACAGGCACTGATGTGTCTGAAATGCATTATTGATTAAATTACTGAGGCTGGCCATAGCTGTTTTAGAAAACATACCTATTTCTTGAAAAACCTATCCTCTCAGCCCAGCTATACTTACCTATACTTGTTCTCAGATTACAATCTGAAAGAACAAGATTCAGCAAGCAGCTTTGCTGAAAGGTAAGATGATGATAAATTATAATATATATAATCATTTATGCCATCAAATAACAACATCTGCCTATCCTAAGTCCTTGATGGATGGATAAAAATGTCAAATCCAGTCTAAACATCTGGCTGACTGTTCCACAAACCATAATAAGAATATATTAAATTAATATGCCACCCAACTGCTAGCAACTCTGGGTACTTTACAAATTATTAAAAACATTTAAAAACAAAGGAACAGTAAAAAAACAAGACAAATCAAAAGAGCAGAGATGGCAGAGAGAACAAACATAATGGAAATAAGAAAAAAGAAAAAAAGGAGCATCAATCATGCTCCCAAGTGGCCTGGGCAAAGAGCCACTCTACAGAGCCCTTTAAAATCCCAGTAAGGCAGGGGCTGTTTGAACCTTGGGGGAACTTCATTCTAGAGGGCAGACACTGCTAGAGAGAAGATGAACTTTCAGAGTCCTGATAGCTGGCATTGAGTAACGGATGGAACCCTGGGATTAACCCTGGCTTAATTTGCAGGTGTCAATCCTGCAAATTAAGCCATCCAAGCAGGTAACTATGGTCCCACAAATAACCATGCCTTGTTTCTGGATTTAGCAAGTGAAAAACTGAACTGTTGATCAGATGCATATATGATGTAAGCCATACTGTGGTTTGTTTGGTATGGGCTTATTGTGTTGTATGAATGCAGCCAATTTTGGTTTGTTTCATCAATGAGGCATGACAAAGAAAACATTGGCTTAGCATAATGTGTGAATCCAGGCACTGCCTGGGATGAAAAGCCATGTATCCCATCAAGTTAAAAGAATATAGAGCCGTTAACAAATATGAAGAAAAAAAAATACCTTGCATGGATTCAGAGAACCTAGCTTGTCCATTCTACTAACTGCTGTCATAGATTTGAGTTAGCTCCAAATTGAACTTAGACTAACAGGACAGAAATATCTTTTAAAGAGAAAATAATAGACTAATACTATCCGTAGAGTCATATTTGATTATCTAAGATTGGTTTACCTCCATCTCTCTCAAGAACATACAAGTCAGTCCTTGTGTTACAACCACAATTGAGCCCAAAAATTATGCTGCTAAGTGAAACATTTGTTAAGTGAGTTTTGCCCCATTTTACAACTTTTCTTGACACAGTTAAGTGAATCATTGCATTTGTTAAGTTAGTGACATGGTTGTTAAGTGTATCTGGCTTCCCCACTGACTTTGCTTGTCAGAAGGTCGCAAAAGGGGATCACATGACCCAGTGATGAAATCTAAAATTTCTTACTACCGGTTCTGTGGGCGTGGCTTGGTGGTGGTGGGGGTAATGTGACTGGGTGGACGTGGCCAATTTTGTTTTTTTAACTTTTAAAACCATTTTTTCTACAACCTCTTTGGCGAAGAGGTTGTAAAAAAATGCTTTCAAAAGGCTCTGACAATCCCAGCTGAGTTGCCTGACCGGCAGAGGCTTTAAAAAGCCTCTGCCAATCAGGCAACTCAACTGGGATCGTCAGAGGCATTTAAAAGACAAGAAGGGTTTTTTTCTTTTAAATGCCTCTGACGATCCCAGCTGAGCTGATCATCAGAGGCTTTTTTTTAACTTTTAAAAGCATTTTTTTGGCCAAAGAGGTTGTAAAAAAATGCTTTTAAAAGTAAAAAAAAAAAGCCTCTGATGATTGTGCGGCTCAGCTGGTCATGGGGCGGGGGGCAGGGATTTTTGCTACCAGTTCTCCGAACCACCTGCCTCCATCACTACCGGATCAGGTGATCTGGTCTGAACCGGGAGCATTTCACCCCTGACATCACCCCCCAAGACACTGGAACTCTCATAAATATGAACTAGTTGCCAAGCATCTGAATTTTGATCATGTGACCATGGGAATGCTGCAATAGTCGTTCAGCCTGTTGTATCTTTGAATGGTTACTAAATGAACTGTTGTAAGTCGACGGCTATCTGTATACAAAATCTTGTAATAGTTGTATTTCTTAGCTGTCTCCTTATCAAAACAGAAGAATGAGAGTTGTGTTTGCTGGGTGGGGATAAAGAAAGCCAAGATGCTCGCTATGATCATGTGATCAAGGTCCCACCTCTTTTTCTGTACAACATTAAAAAAGATGAGGGCTTTGATAACCTATTTGTGGCTGCTGTTTGCCTTTTTTTTTTTTTTTTCCGTATCACAGTGAACATTCCTGAACACTGTTTTTCTTTCATTACTGCTGTGACCCCAAGGTCATTTCTGACTATACAGTTCCACTAGAGTAGTTCTAATTTTGTTACTGTAAAAATATCAAAGGCCTAAACACCCAGGTAACAACTACCGTGTTTCCCTGAAAATAAGACCCTGTCTTATATTTTTTTGAACCCCGAAATAAGTGCTTGGCCTTATTTTTGGGGATGTCTAATTACTTTTGGGCGCATGGAGCTCCTCTTGCCATCTTACCTGACTTCCAGCTCTGTCTCCCTAACCCTAACCAGAGGAAATGGCAGGGACCAGCTGTGCATGTGTTTAAATATTTTCGGGGAGGGCTTATTTGGGGGGGGAGCTTATTTTAGCGCATGCACTCAAAAGCCCGATTGGGCTTATTATCAGGGGATGTCTTATTTTAGGGGAAACAAGATAATCAGTTACAGTGTTTTCCCAAAAATAAGACCCTGTCTTATATTTTTTTGAACCCTGAAATAAGCGCTTGGCCTTATTGCCATGCACACAAAAGCCCGATTGGGCTTATTATCAGGAAATGTCTTATTTTGGGGAAAACAGGGTGCCTACAACATCAACCACAGTTCTCAACCTATTGTCCACCAGGTGGCATTGGGAATACAGCTCTTCCCAGACAATAAAATTTATGGGAGTTGAAAACCCATATAATAGGATATAGATTTCCTAGAGTTGAGGTCAACTCCTGGTAATCACACAGTCACATTCAGAATTGTATTTTTAATAACCTGCTCTATCCTACAGTCTTGGGATCTCCTGGTGTTAAGCCGTAAATAGATTAACAGGTTCAACCCAGCTGCTTCCAAACCAGCCCATCAGTTAGCCAGTGGCACTTGCTGTGGGCATGGAAATATAAACAATAATTTCATTCACTCTCTTCGAAGAAAATTGCTGCCAGATGCAATCTTTTTGTGTAATTTATATACTGCTGTGTCCCTCCCTAATGGCAGGGTAATTAGATAACTTTGTAATTGATGTGCAGCCTTATTTTTCCCCTCCTTCTTTTTCTTTTTTTTAAAATTTGATTTATATGCCGCCCTTCTCCGAAGACTCAGGGCGGCTTACAATGTGCTCAGCAATAGCCTTCATCCTTTTGTATATTTATACAAAGTCAGCTTATTGCCCCCACAACTGGGTCCTCATTTCACCTACCTTAGAAAGGATGGAAGGCTGAGTCAACCTTGAGCCTTGGCGAGATTCGAACCCTGCAGTAATTGCAGGCAGCTGGTCTTAATAACCAGCTTAATAACAGGGTGCCTTAAACCCCTGTACTACCAAGGCTCTTCTATCTTTTTCTTACTATTGTTGATACTGGGAAGTTACTGATTGGTTTCAATAGGAAGCCTGTATGGAAGCATTTGGAGACTCACAGAATACAACAGGTCCAAGCTTCTACACACATGCACTTGGGTTAGGCTGTACCTCCTAGTAGGAACAGTATGTACAAGCATAGAAAATAAAGTATTGAAGCCCTCTAATATTGTTTCAAATTCTGAGCCTTCATGCTCTACTCCCATCCATCCTCTACGGCTGTATCTGGGCTACAAAACCTGATGACTACCAGAGGGCAGCAAACAGTCAATGTTTCTGTGTCTCACATTCCCATCTAACAGTTGTCTGATTTGCTACTTGAGTAGGGCAATTTGAAGTAGACAGTTTATTGCAACAGTGTTTCTCCAATTTGTGATGACATCCTTCTTTGGTGTCTGTATTCCAAAGCAGTTTTGTACAACTTTAGATGCTCTGAGACATCCAGATGGGAATAAAGCTCCCAACATTTCTGGAAGAAACCAGACTGAGGACAGCTGCTCCAAACTCAAGATCATCCAAATTTTGGATGTATTTTGTTGCTGCCTAGGTCAGATCTAAGGTAGGGATAGGTGTGTTGGTACAGTGAATTGTGGGAATACTTCATGAGTAGTTGTGGTGCCAGAGACAGGTGTAGATGATGCAAAGATCTAGGTGTACAGGAGAAAAGGGGGTGGGGAACAGCTGTGCGAGTGGAGTTGGCCTATTTGCAGCAGGGGCATTGGCTATTTTCTCAATAGAGATTTTTAACAGTGTCATTTGGCCATCACTGTGTCTCAGTATAGCTTTGCTTCCCCATCACCACACTACTAGTAACTAGTGGCTAAATGATCTATAAAATAGGTCTCTCTCTCTCTCCCTCCCTCCCTCCCTCCCAATCTCTCTCTAGCCCCCTTGTAGCTTTGAGGCAAGTAGCCCACTTTCGCGTGCATTGGCAATGAGGCAAACGGGAGATATCCCTGGTTTTGGCCACCCAAGTCGAGACGAGACGTTTACACTTACGCTTCATCCTTTAAAGCGCGCGCGGACACACACACACACACACGAAACAAAGCCAATTAGAGATGTAATTCATCTCGTGTGTGAAATGAACCAGACCACAGAGAGCGAGAGAGAGAGAGAGGCGGCGGCAGGGAGGAAGGATATTAAGATAGGGCTTGTTAAATTTGAGCCTCCAGATTAAAATAACGATGCAGCCAGCGGGTTGCAAAAGGAAGAAGGGAAAGAAAGTATTCTGCAGTGGTGGATCTGGGAAATGAAATCAAGGAAAGTGTGAGCCGTTTAAGGTTTTGGAGACTTTTTACCACCTTTTTACTCTAAAGTAAGCCCATTTGAAAATCTTACCTGTACAGTACAAGAAAAGCTTATTGAGAAATGGGGCGGGGCACCGATAAATCGTGGGCAAAGGTGATGAATCCATTTCCATTAGGCAACTTCTGTTTCTCTCCCTCATCAGCCATACCACCATCGCTTATATTTATAAATTTATAAAGAGCCTTGGTAGTACAGGGGTTTAAGGCACCCTGTTATTAAGCTGGTTATTAAGACCAGCTGCCTGCAATTACTGCAGGGTTCGAATCTCGCCAAGGCTCAAGGTTGACTAAGCCTTCCATCCTTTCTAAGGTAGGTGAAATGAGGACCCAGTTGTGGGGGCAATAAGCTGACTTTGTATAAATATACAAAAGGATGAAGGCTATTGCTGAGCACATTGTAAGCCGCCCTGAGTCTTCGGAGAAGGGCGGCATATAAATCAAATTTAAAAAAAAATAAAAAAAAATAAACAACAGGTTTTCCCCAGACTGGACTCTGGGCTGAAAAGTCCTGTCATGAAAGGAATTTCATTGTAATACATCTGGAGGTTATCACGTGGCGCTAAATTAATGTGTAAATTTATACTAAGCTTGAGAAGAGTAACATAGTTTAGAATGCTTTTCAGGACATAGAATGGAGATTTAAGTAGATTGTTTAAAATGGCAACAAAATTGGACCTATGCAGATCATTTTTAAGGCTTCTCTTATCCATTTCCTAAGGCAACATGCGTTGTCACGGTTAGTTTAATTGGATTTTACTCAATTAAGTCAATATTCGGATTCGCAGCAGGTTACACTGAATATTAAAACTAATCATAGCGGGTGGGATCGTACAGCGTTCTTGGCTAAAACATGACTGGCCAGTAAATTCACGGTTTATTGTGCAATCGATGACTGAGAGCACTCTAGCTTTTCCCAACCTGGCGCCCACCTAACGTGGTCTCCCTGAAGCTTTCTCCCCAGGCAGCTTTCCGACCAAGGACACCACGCAGAGAAGGTTGAGGCTTCTCTACGCAATTGGTACGGAGGAACTGAGTATGACAAGAGACCTTTTATAGCAAAATATATATTTTATTACTAAGTTATATACTAAAAGTAGGAAGATGCTTCTGGTTGAAATACACAACTAAAGCCACTTATTCAGAAGCATAGCTAACAGTGCAGTCTTGTGTATTTGCATTTCGGTGTAGATTCGGTATTCCCCATGTAGCGAGTATGACAATAATTGATGATGATGTGCCATCAAGTCCATGTCGCCATTCCCAATTACGTGTCTTCCGCTGGTTAGGAATCTTGGTTAATTAGGAATCCAAGGTCATCCGGAGGATACCGTATGTTAGGGGAACACATGAAGTGGCTAAAAGCCGAGAGGTGTTTTAACTTTGCTTCCAGGATTTCCTAAACAGTTGAGTGCTTAGTATCCCACATCAGGCCAGCAAAAAGATCGTGAGAAATCATTAGCCAGCCGAGTTTCCCACTTTGGCTTCTCGGGGTTGCGGATTGTTAACACGTCTGTCGCGTTGCAAATGGGGGAGGAGAGGGGACTAGAGGTCCACACGTGCCTTTGGGAGGAACTGAAACTTCTTTGGATCAGAGCGCACTTTGATGTCTTTGCCGGGCCTGCTAAAGTGGCTGAGGGATTAGAGTCTTCACCAGGGACGCTCTCGGGTAAAACCTCAGCGGCCAGCCCTAGGCAATGTTAAAAGATCCGCAGGAGTAAACTATTGGCGTTCAGGGCGCAGCAGGCGGTTGCGAGCGAAGAATCGGCTTCTCTAAGCCTTCCTAACACGGCTGCCGTGGCAACACTACCCCTCCCTCCGTGTAGCACAGAGCTGAATGGAAACGTCCTTTGCTCCTCTGCCATTGGCCTACAGATACTGACGTAGACTGCTATTGGGCAGCGTAAAGGGGAGAGACCTCCTTTAGGAATGTACTATGGCTTGTCTGGTATTTTTCTCTCCTGGGGTGGGAGGAAGGGAGGGAAGAGAAGAGCGGGCAATAGCTTCCCTCTCTTGCTCTGCGAGGCTAAAGGCCGCACTCGTGTGGATGGGGAGATGCAGCGTTTTAAACTTGATGGGCTAAGGCCCTGCGTGCCAAGCGAAGAGACCACCGCAGCCCACCCCGCCAGATCTGCGAGGGAGGGAAGCCCAGCCTTGTGTGCATAATCCAGAGCCAGCCAGTCACGTGAAACCTGTAGCCCGCCTCCGCGGCCTTCCCCCTCCCTTGTCTGAATGTGCGGTCTTTTCTAGCTCCCCTCCACTTTTTTTTCCTTCAATGAACACGCGCAAGTTTGTTCCTTAAAGCAACACTCCCCCGTTCCACGCTTTCGCGGAGCGCTATCCTCTGCTAAGATTGGCTACGCAAAACGTGGATACGCGCACCTATGTCGAGAACGTTCAAACAAAAAAAAAAAAAGCTTGTACGTTCCTCGGACAAGAGTTCCCCGGTTTAAATTCTTCATGGCGGATCAAATAACCAAGATGGGCACGTGCGAAAGAAAGTTCGTCAAAATAATAGGCAATCGGGGAGAACAGAAAAAATAGGAAATCGACCCCCTTGACGTCATTTGTGACGAATTACCAAAATTAAATTGTTAGAACACGAAACGTTGGTTAAGCGCACACAGTGATCTGTGAGAAACTTCGTACCGTTTTCTTAAGTCCAACGTTTTGAACGCACAAAAACGGGGCTGGTGGAGCATTTTCTTTAAAGCTCTTAGCGGCAGTAGTGTTGCGTGTAAGCGAGTAACTCGGCTATTCCAGTTTTTAAATTCACTGTTTCAAGTATTAAGGGTTTGTTTGTGGTCTTTTTCTTAACACGGCTGGTTGTTCTTGTAGGAACGCAGACTTTTCTTCGATTCAAAGAGAGGGGAGGGGGAGACCGCAGGATCCACCACCCTGTCATTATTTGTGCAGCCCTGGGAATTCAGCTTGGACCTCCCAGGAATCGTGGCTGCTTGAGGCCAAGGCGCCTCCAAAAGGACTTTCTTGAAGGGCTCCGGATATCATTTAGTCTCTTCTTTCATGCGCCTCCCCCAAACCAATTCATGAAAGAAAGAAAGAAAAAACTGTATTTTAACAGGTCGCTCCGTGAAGTAATCCTGATGTGCTCTTTGTAAAAACGTCTCCCTTTTAAAAGCAACAGCAGCAACGTCCTTTCCTTCTTAAAACCCAAAGCAAACTTTTCTTGAAAAGAACCGAGGGGGTAGGGAGAAAAGAGAAGCATTCCTTAATGGAAGTATTGCATGGAAAGAGGGCTGGATCTCTTTAAGGCTCCCCTGAAGTTGGAGATGCACACACACAAGGGTAGCCTGCCTGGGTGGTCTCTCTACTTTGGTGAGCTGTTGCTAAGCAGCTAATAATAGTCATGTTTGCTGAGTAATTTCTGCCCTCTTTGAGCCAATCGCAGCCCAGAAACTGAAGCCATCTGACAGCCCCAGGGGCGGGATTTCAGCTCTTTTTCCCTTTCTCTCCCCTCTCCCTTTCACCCCTCCTCCTCCTCTTTATCCAAATGGAGAGAGTTCCTTTTTTCTCCCCCTTCTTCATCTCATCTATTGAAGCAAGGGAACTGCTGCTGGTTGCTGCCGCCGCTGCACACAGCAGAGGAAGAAAGAGAGCGCGACGCACGCATCTAGGAGAGAAAGAGCGGGGGGAAAGCAGCCGGGAGAGCTCTTAGAGACAGCTCTGCGCCCAGACAGAATGGTACAGCGCACCGAGACAGAGAAGCAGCAACAGAAGCAACGGCGGCGGCGGCTCTTGTGAGATCAAGGCTTTCGCCAGGCTTCGCTGGTGTGGCAAGAAAGAGAGCTCGGGCAGAGTCCGGCTTGGCTTCCAGCAGCAGAGCGGCGAGGAGCCTGGAGAGCAACTCGAGCCGCAGGCGAAGCGGTCCGGGGAAGGAAGGCGAGCGCGCTGAGATTCCCTGGCTCCGCTTACCCGCGCACCCTGGATGTGGGAAGCAGCAGCGGCGAAGACCTCCGGATCCTTGCGAAATGTTGCAATGGAAGGCTCGGGGTCTGACTCGCCGGGAGCAGCTACAGCAGCAGCAGCGGCAGCAGCGGCAGCCAACGCCGTATGAAGCGGTCTGTCAGCAGCAGCAGCGAATCTCCGCCAACCCAGCCAGTCCCCGGTCCCTCTGGATCGTCCCGCAGCAGCAGCAGCAGCGCTCTGGGGGGAACCTCAGAAGACCCAGCCTTTGGGTCGCCAAAACAACAGCAGCAGCCGCGGCGGCGGCGGCTCTCTGGCGGCAACATGGCCTCAGCTGTTAATGCCTCGGAGCCGGAGAGCAGCGGCGACTGTGGTGGTGGTGGCGGTGGAGGAGGAGGCGGCGGCGGCGGCGGCTGCAGAGTGCCAGATCGGCCGGGGAGAAGCGGCAGCAGAAGGCGGAGAAGGATAGTGGAGAACAGACGCGCCGGGCCGCCCGATCTGGAATATCTGCAGCGGCCGAGCTACTGCGATGCAGGGTTCGCCTTGGAGCAGATAGCGAAGGTGCTTTGTCGAGATTTCTCTTTTTTCTCTCTTTCAAATCTCATTTTCTCATAAGCGGCGGGAAGACTCGCCAATAAAATGCTGAAAAGTGGGGTTGGGGGGAGGGAGGGAGGGAGGATGTTCTTGACTCCTGAAAGGTAGAAAGGCAGCCCTTCGTCCCTCCTACCTTGTACTGTGCTCGTTTTTCCAGCGTGTTGGTGGGTTTGCAAATCATCTAATCGCGTTTCCCCGGGAAGTGTGTGGGGATGTATGAATGGGACTTTCCTCTCTGTTCTTCACGAACTAGGCACTCTTCTGTCTACCCCGAGAAAACTTTCAAAGGACTTTGATTTTCTATCCAACCCTTGAAAAAAAAAGTTTTGTCCAAGAAAAAGAATTCTAATGTTTTCCAAACCAGCACTGCTCCCCTCCTCTCTGCCCCTGTTATCCGGTTTAAGTGTGATTTCCCTCCCAAGAAGGCTCTCTTTTTCAGTGAATGTCGCGTTTCTTTTTTAGCGGTAGGGCAGAGAGTGAAAATTGTAAGCAAATTGCTAACTTTCACCTTTCCCGTCCTGGTGGAGATAATCCCCCCCCTCCACTTCAGTAGTCGAAGGAGATAACAGGTTTGGCAGCGCCTTCGCTTCACTTCGCAGGACGGGAAGAACAGCAGCAACAAAAAGCAAAGGCAGCAGCAGTACGTGAATGAAAAGATGAGTTTGTTGGTTGATTTAAATATATAGAAAGCATCCGTGTGGCTGGTCCCTTCCATTCCCCAATATTGTGGCAATTTATAGACAGCTGCTCGGTTTCCAAAGTCGAGATCATCCCAGCGACGCCCAAATGGCAATTGTAGACTGTAATTCTTAAATTTAGGAGGTTGCCAGCGCGGTGGGTAACCACGTGGGGAGCCAAGCAGGAGCCTAAGGAAGCAAGGCGGGGAAGGGGATGGCAAGATTCGCAGGGAATAGGGCTTCAGCTCTTCCAGAAGGGGTAGGTGGGGTAGGGAAGGGAGAGCCTTCTTCCTCCTCTTCTCTAGTCCATCCCAGGATTGTTTGACAGGTCGATTTATATTCCGGTGCTGGGACGATCGTTCTGGGCTGTAGCGCTATCCCGGCTTAAACTGAAGGGTCCCAGAAACGGTGGTATGTTGAGAAGGAGTGGATCGGGCGGTCGGAGGATCCCCCTCATTGCAAGCCGGAGGGTAGGCGGATGTGGGAGGCGGCGGGGCGTCTGCCACGCTTTGCAGGTTGGCCGGCCTGCTCGGCTGCCCCGGTGGGTCCCGTTCCTGCCACGAACTGCCCGGCCGGGACCCTCCTCGAGCTGCTTTTCTTGCCGGCACATTGTGCTTTTCTTTGGGGGCCGGTTCGCTGGACGGCTTGGGCGTGCGTTTCTTTCCCGATCTCAATTTCTCCCCCTTTTCCTTGCTTTTCTAGGGGAGAGCTACTGGAAGAAAAGCGCCGCTGTGGCTGAGAGCGAAATTTCAGAGACTGCTATTTAAACTGGGCTGTTACATTCAAAAAAACTGCGGGAAATTTTTAGTGGTTGGCCTTCTGATCTTCGGGGCTTTTGCGGTGGGATTAAGAGCGGCCAATCTGGAGACCAATGTGGAGGAACTCTGGGTAGAAGGTAAGGATTGATCCCTCGCCTGGCTTCTCCTCCTCCTCCCCCTCCCAAATGACAGCGGGGGTGGCTGACGGAACCTTCCTTTCTCTCAGGGGCAGAGCTGGTGGTTTATTGGTGTTGGCTGAAGGCCAGATGGACGCTCTCGTAATCCGTTTCTGGAAGTGATATCTTGTGAGATGGTCTGGGGATGGAAGGGAGGGCGGCTGCTTGGGTGGTGGGAAAGAAGAAAAGGGGGGTCCAGTTTGGACCTTGCAGATCCCCTCCCCTTCTGGTCGATTCTGCATATGTGTCCAAAGGAGCTGGTGCCTCTCTTCCCTCGCAGAGCATGAAAGGAACGTCTGTGTTGAAAGCGGCTCACCTCTTCCGCCATTTTGTGTGTGTGTATGGGAGTGAGTGAGTATGTAGGGGTGTATGTGCGTGCGTGTGTCCTGTTAGCAGCAGCCGCCGCCGCAGGAACAGGCTGAACGTGATCTGCACAGCTCTCAGTAGGGCTATGCTTGTGTGTGGTCCTGTTTTTTTGGACAGCTTTCAGCTTTGAGGGGGAAAAACATTTGTTTCGAGGTAAAAAAAAAATGGAAAAGTGAAGCACAGACTGGACACATGTTGGAATATTTGCAAAGCAGATTCCTGGTCTCCCTCAGTTCAAGAGGGAGGCTGGTTTAACTGGAAGTAGGGATGGCTGCTTTTTTAATATTTTCCAGGGGTAAAATAATGGTTCTTAAGTAAAAAAAATAAATAAATCTCACAGTTGATGTTTTTTAAGATAAGAAAATTATGCAGATTCTTTTTTTAATTCTCTGCGAGAAGTATTGACCAATCTGTTAATAGTAATTTTTAAAAAATTATTTGACTCTTTAGGTTGGGTGCCTAACTAAGTTGGGTTTATCCCCTGAAGGTTTTGCTAGTAACATTCATTAAAGGGGCCTCACAACTCCAAAGTCACAGTGCATTGCACAAAATAGCCATTTGGGGAGGAGGGATACTACTTCACAGAAAAGGACTACAGAGACTTACAGTGCCGTAATATATTTATTTAGAAGTAGATCCAAGTGGGTTAAATGGGACTTAATCCAAAGAAAATGGATAGCAGTAAAATGGTTTAAAGTTGCAGTGCAATTTTCCTACAATGCAGGCACTGGTTAGAGTTATAATGGTCCAAAGTCTTCCCCACTTGTCCATTATCTCAGCCCATTCATGTCCTGATAATATCGGTATTTTCCCTTTGCTGTAAATTGTCATGAGTGAAACAGCTTAAGTGTAGTTTTCCCTCTTAAGATGACATGATCTCATTACAGCTTCAAAGTGTGTAAATTCTGCAATGCTTTCTTGCCTATCACCTTGGAGGCAGTCAGGTGATATTTTTTTTTTAGCTGGGGTGTATTGAGTGGCTCACTGAGCATGTCCTCTTTGCTGGTCAGTAAAGTAGTCAGTTTCTCTCCCAATGTTTGTATTGTGGGTTAGCAGTTTCTCACCTGAGTTTACCACTTTGTCCCTATTTCTCTCCAGAACACCAGAGAAAAGAGCAGATCCCCAATATTTCATATTGGGAAGAAGAGGAGGTATTTGTGCCACTCCACTTTAAGAGTAGCATGCAATGACGATAGAGTCCACACTTTTATGTGAGAGGAGGGACATCCCTTTCACAATATTTTGAATAGCAGCTGTGGGAATGTTTACCTTTAATGCAACAGACCTGTTTTTCCTTAGTATGGTATCCAGAAATCAGTGAGAGATGTTGAGCCAGGTTTCCTCCCCCATCCCCTTTAATCAACCCTTTATATTTCCTTGGTTTAATCACTTCACCACCACCCTGTGGTGGCTTAAGTAATTATTTTCAAGGATCCCTTTTTACATCACTTGGCCTTCATGCTGGTTGTGGCTACTTGTGCCCTACCATTTTCTCATACTTTGCTTTTCTTTGTATAATTTTAAACTTGAGAGAGATCCAAATGGAATTTGGAGGGGGGGGGGGGGAGAGAAGGGCAAGCAAACTAGTCTGAATAAGACCAGGCTAAGTCCTGAAGTCATATCTCATCCTGTTTCTGCTGCAGGGTAGTCGTGTCCTCTGCTTCTGAAAATGTGTTAAAAAGGCATGGCAGCATAGCTAGAAGGAAAACCAATCAGTCTGCCTGTAATAACTGGCATAGTCTGTTGGGAATTGCCTAGCCAAGCAGGGGGGAGGACTCAAGTGGGGAATTAGCTTTGAATCATTGGGCTGCTGTAAGAGATCCAAGAATGCCTCTCCACTCCCCCCTCCCCCCAATAAGGTCCATGGAACCTTATCCACCTGTTACCAAGGTAAGGGAAGCAGTCTGGGGAAATTCTGCATGATAGGCAGAATACAATAAAGTACCGTATTTTCCGGCGTATAAGACGACTGGGCGTATAAGACGACCCCCGACTTTTCCTGTTAAAATATAGGGTTTGGGCTATACTCGCCGTATAAGACTGCCCCTCTTCCAACGCACACCAAATAAAAATTAAAAAACATCAACTGGCTCACCCACAATGTAAAAACAGCTGTGCTAGACCCAAAATGGCCCCTGCAACAAGCAGGAACCTCACACAGCCACAAAAAGCCCAAAAAAACAACTTTCACACTTTACACACACACAACACAACAGGCTCACCCACAATGTAAAAGCAGCTGTGCTAGATTCAAAATGGCCCCTGCAACAAGCAGGAACCTCACACAGCCACAAAAAGCCCCAAAAACCAACTTTCACAGTTTACATACACAAAATTCCACATACAGCTTTGTGAGATGTGGTATGTTTGTGTAGTTAGAGTGAAACACTACAGAAACACACTAAATCTCAGAAAACTGCACAAATATTATTTTATTTTATTTTTATTTTTATATGAAAGCTAAATTTAAAACTTCCTAAATTTTAAATGGCTAGGTCTAAAAAAGAACAACTAAAAAAATCCCAATTGACTATTTTTTTTAAAGCTCCCAAAGGGGAAAAAAACTTACCCAATAGAACAGGGATCTCCAACCTTGGCAACTTTAAGACTTGTAGACTTCAACTCCCAGAATTCCTCAGCCAGCTTTGTTTTGCTGGCTGAGGAATTCTGGGAGTTGAAGTCCACAACTCCTGCCTGCATGATTGCAGGCAGGGAGTGGCTTGCTGATGGAATGGATTCAGGCAAGCGAAGCAAGGCAAGCTTTGCGATTAGCAGCTAAGGTAAGCAAGCTGGAGGGGGAAAACTTTTCCTTTTACAGAGCTCTGGCGATCCCAGCTGAGTTGCCTGATTAGCAGGCAACTCAGCTGGGATCGTCAGAGCTTCGATTGCCAGAGCCATTTAAGGCTCGTCAGAGTCTTTTGGTTACAGGAGCCTGGTTACAGGAGAACGACACCCGGCGTATAAGACGACCCCCGACTTTTGAGAAGATTTTCATGTGTTAAAAAGTTGTCTTATACGCCGGAAAATACAGTAGCTACTTTGAATTCTACACCTGTGGATCTGGTTGCTTGTGTCTAATACACTCAGAAGTCAGGAGAATAGCATTCAGCAGTGACTCAGAACACCGAGAGAAATTAAAGAGTTCAAAGTTTACATCAGGCTTGTTGTATCGCAATTCAATAGATAACACTTTAACATGGTAATGATGTGATGGACATTCTCTGCTGCCAAAGATATGGCTCCAGAGAACTGCCATGCTGACTTGCTCTATAGGCCAAGATGTGCCAGTGGAGCAACTGGGAAGGTATGGATTTATTAACCATATCTAACTCTCTTCATTTCATCGCCCCCACAGTTGGTACAGAATTAGGTCAAGCTGAGAGCAGTCACAACTAACTTCTTATTAACTGAATCCATTTGTCTATGGAGATCCTCAGTCATCCAGATCATGGTTGTCCCAAAGGCGCTTTTTTCAAGAGGCAACTGGACTTTCTGGTTTTTCTTTGAAGAAGAGCTGAAGAAGCTTCTTGGATGAGGAGTGGTTCTTCAAAGAAAAACCAGAAAGTCCAGTTGCCTCTTGAAAAAAAGCACCTTTGGAGCAACTGAATCCATTGGAAATTCAAAAATTTCATGCAAAAATGTCCTAATACTTTTCCCTTTATTGTCTCAACTCCCCTCCCCATTGTAACACCAATATTGTCTTAGTTCAGAATTCTGGGAGCTGAAGTTCAGAAGTCTTAAAGTTGCCAAGTTTGGAGACCCTTGTCTTACTTGGTCTTTGGCCATTTGTCCATTAAAGAAATGTATATGTGTTAATGTTAACTAGCTTTTATTAAAATGCTGAAACAATTCAAAGTCTGCAAATGAACATGGTTTTCATAATGATGGTTAAAGAAAAAGAATAAGGATGTTTGGCCAGCTGGATGGAGAGGAGAATGGTAGACAAAGTGTTGTGACTAGCTCACCGTGTTGGGCACAGTCATGTAGGAAGCAGATGCATGGAGACTACCCTTTCTAGCTACAATTTATTTATTTACTTACTTATGCAAACTACTTGCAAACAATCCAAATAATGAATGTCCAAATCCACAAAGATTACTTCAAAGTTAAACAATATCTGCCAGATTAACGTCCTTGGCCAAATGCCTGAGGGATAATTCTTTAATGTCTTGTGAAAGGCTAATAAGATTGGGGTCATCTGCATCTCCAGAGGGATGATGTTCCACAGGGTTGTCACTGTAACAGTGGAGGTATGATTCCTGGGTCCAACAAAGTGATGTTCTTTAATGGAAATGACTCAGAATATGCCTTTCTTGCTAGGTTTGATGGGGTCTTCCCTTGGCTCCATATAATCTTAAGATTGATTGGTAGTTTATCAACATTCATCCTAGAGAGATCTTTGTGTAGACAGTATCCATAACCACTCTGGTAAACCTCATGTAGACTTAAACCTTAGAAATCTTTGACCTTGAATCTCTTTTTGAAGCATTTGGAGGCCACAACTGTTACAAATTGATGGCACTGCTACAAACTGATTTGTGCCATATTAAATTACAGGACAGATATAGGCATATTATACTTACAGGGCAATTCTGCCCTCACCTGACACCCCAATTGTGCTATTTATGTTTAATAATTTATAATTATTGGGTTTATAAATGTGTAATGAAGCAGCCACAAATGAGCTCGCATGGAGTTATGCAAGATGACAATGCAGAAGTCATACTAGCTGGGGAATACTGGAAGTTGAAGTTCATAAATTTTAAAATTGCCAAGATTGGATATTCCTGGTCTAAATTAATGATTGTTATTTCAATCAGTATGTTAATTTGCAGGACTATAAAAGATAAATTCATGACCATTAGGAAAGAATCAAAAATAAAACTGTCAGCATCAGAATCTCATTATATAGATCTGTGATATGGCTTAACTTGTTACAATATTCTGATTGTCACAGCTCAAAAAATGGCAACCCAAAATGATTTGGGAACAGGAGCATCTCTCTAACATTTGAAACCAGTATGAAATTTCTTATCACAAGATGAAATGATGGGACACATTTATTTTTTTTTAAGCAGTTACACAAATCATTGAAGATAAACAAATTAAGCAAAGTGGTCCTCACTTAATGACCACTCTTTCAACAACTGTTTGAACCTTTGATAGTCCTGAATGAATAACATGAGCGGTCATCAAAGTTCTAGCATCAGAATAATCCTACGGTCCTATGATTGCCATCCAGGCACTTGGTTTTAGCTTGAATTTCCAACTGTAACAGCATCCCAGGGTCATTTGATTCTGATTTGCAACTTTTCCTATTGGCTTCCCACAAGCAAAGTGAATGAGGAAGCTGGCAGGAATTCGAAAGTTACAGTCAGATGAGGTCCTGGTTTAACAGGTGGCAGTGATTCACTTGATGATAACCAGGGTTTGCCAGAATTGCCTTTGCTAAACTAGGCAGTCATGTGACATCAGCTTTATGGCTGCATCTCTTAGTGACAGAAATTTCTATCCTAGTTACTGTTGTTAAGAGAGGGCTACTGGTGTCCCTTTTTGAGGTTTAGTGTATGTGTTTGAATACAACTCATGTAAAGTGTCACTTTTTGAAATAGGCTGTGGGGGAGTGAACTGAATGCTGATTTAGATATAGCATTGGTGTGATCTAGCACATTTGTTCAGAAGTTCTTCTGACTGATAAGATTGAGTAGAGTCGGCACTGATGTTTTTCTTATTTGACATTCTTCAGTGGACTTTGTATAGCCAATTCATTGAGTTCTTAATTTACTGTAGGTTAATAGTTATTGATCAAGTGTTAAAATTTTGTTTCTGGCGATTTGAATTGTGGTTCTGAATTCATCTGCATGTTCATATATCTAGCTGATGGCACCCAGCTTACACGAATGGCACTGGTTCTGCTCCTACCCTTCTGACAAATCCTGAAAATCTGGCTCTGTCAACTGGTTTAGGGCCTTAAGAGGGGAATATGATGCTGGAGGTAATTGATAGATTAAGAGAAAAATCCCCCCTCTTCTCCCTGTGCATTCTGCTCCCTCCCTCCCTCTCTCTTTCCCCATATTTTAACTATAATCTTACTTTTGATTGTAATTCTATTTTTATTGTTTTGAGAAATATTTATGTCTTATGCTTTTAAAGCTTAGAATGTTATAAGATGCCCAGAATCACCCTGAGATGAGATGGGCAACAAATACATTTGATAGGCAGGCAGGCAGGAAGACAGGCAGGCAGGAGAGATTTAGGTCTGAAATCATGACTTGGCTGATTAATTTTCCCATCTTCTGCTGCCAGTTTTTCCTGAAAGTTCAGTGTCCATTTCTTTTTGACAGAATGGATAGTTTATCCTTTTATATTATAATAGGAAAGAGAAAAATACTGATCAACAAACACCGAGGAGGCAAATGATAAAAGTTGCTGTTCCTGATATGATCCAAGCGCCTCCCTCCTTTATATGTGCTTGTGACATCACAGGCACATGTGAAGGAGTGGCGCTTGCATTGCAATTGCGTTTCCATCATTTTGACAAAAGCAGTGAATCCTGCCAGTTTCTGTCTTTAACAAATTGCTTGGCTTGCCACTATTCTGCCCTCTTCAATTTTTATGCATTGTTTTTTTTTCGCTACTCTCAAAATCCAATACGTACTTCAGTATTTTTTGTGTTTTCAAATACATTTGGCTGCCATGGTTTATATATGATGCATTATGTTACACTAAAACATAGAACATAAAAATTGTAACTGCATTGAAAAGTCAGTGTGCTTCTATTAGAGTTAATTAAAATACACAGGGAATTCATTTGAATTGGTCCCCTTTTGATTACTCTTTCAATGCAGCAGCAGGGGAAAAATGCCATTGGCAATCATGTATGTTTGTCTTTAGTAGAGACTCCTATGTAAATATTATGGCCATGAACAGATGAGGAGCAGTTGCATTTTTCCATGAGTAAAAGTATAAACAGAAAAGAGCACAGAGTAAATGACTAAGCAGGAAAAGTTTCCCTACTTTTTTTTAAAATTTATTTATTTATTTAAAACAGTACATCAAACAAAAAAAAAATAGTCAAACAAACGATCACGACAGAAACTTTACATGATATTTACACTTTCTACGGTATGTAGGCTTCAGTCAAATTTAACAAATATTAAGCATAGTCCTGGTTATACTTGACTTTTTGGGTGTCTGTTGTTCAACCAAACATATCATTTGTCCCAACATTGGAAATATACGGAGTCCTTTTGATCTCACAATGCTTTAGTCAGTCTGTCGGCTTCCGCATAATCCAAAATTTTCTCCAAAATAAAATCTTCCCTACTGATATTCTTTGAAAACAAGAAAAATCATGGTTTTTGTTTTTCTCTGCGTGAACCCATATGATTTCATCCACTGAAATGCTTTGAATGAAGGTTCTGCTTAAGTGACTGGATTCCCTTGCACACACACACACACACACACACACACACACACACACACACTTACTTCCTGGCAGGGCTACAATTCGAGATCTTCCCAAAATATCGACTTCATATCTAGTAAATGACTATGCAATAGGAAGGAAAAAAAAGATAGCCTGTATTTCCAAAGATTGATCAATGTTCTTTTAATTGAAATTTTTGCACATGCCATACAAAAAAATAAGGTATTGGCTGTCCCACATACATTACTCTGAGTCTGGAAACAGGTCATCTCACCAAGAAGAAATAAGCAAGTCATTTCTCTAAACTTCTTTTAACCAAAATCTGAGAAAGAGGAAATCCATTTTAATTTTGCTTTTACATTTTTCCATCTATATCAGAGTGCAAGGTTCTGAGATTTTTTTAGGTAAGGCTCAACGATAGTGTTGTACATTATTCATAGGATAGTTAAAATAGTTTCCTGAGTAAGCTAGTGACGCTAGTACTACTGATTATCAGAGAATTGAACTAAAGGATTTGGGGTTCTTGCACTAATGGGGTATACTAGAGCACCTCAAATATGCTCTGGTATAGAAAGAGAAGGGATGCCCTCAAAAGCACATTAGTACAAGTGAAAACAATGAAGTGGTCTCATACATCTAAAGAGAATTGTGTTAAGCTAAAATTAGAGAAAAGTCCCATTCATTTTAATAGGACTAAGTCAAAAAGAGCATTCACAAATGTATATTATGAATCGTTTAACCCTGTAATTATTCTGCAGATATCTGTCTTTTATCTGTCATCCTTGAGTCAAATTGGACTCCTGTAACTTCTACCTGGGGTGGTCTTAGAGAAGATAATGTAAAGTAATGGAGAAGACCCCCAAAGCTCCTCTTTCCCATTTATCAACAACTTCTTTTCAGCAAGTCTTCTCTCTCCAAATATAACATACAGTGCCCTCTGTAACTTGCTTTGTAATCATTTCCTCTCAGCCAGTCTTCTCCAATAGTGAAGTTTTCCAGGTATGCTGCACTACAACTCCCATTTCCATCACCCAGAAAGCCCAATAATGAGTGGGGGATGACAAGACATGGTGGCAAGCATGGGAAAGGCTGCTACTGAGTGTTGCATTAATGGGAGGGAGCGAGGGGAGGGGAGGGAAGGGAGGGAGGGAGGAAGGAAGGAAGGAAGGAAGGAAGGAAGGATCCAAACCAGAGCTGATTACAAGTGTTGTATCATGCTGATGAATAATAGATATAACAACATTGTAATAATAAATGTTGGTATACTTATAGCTAAGGAGCAAATTGCCATTTGCTTTAGGATCTTAAAAAAATAGTACTATCCAAAGGATTTAAGAAATAGTAATATTCCTTCCTCATAGATATCATTTTTCATCTCTTGGTTAGTCACTGTGTGTTGCGCTCTTCAAATTGCCAGCTTTATCCCCTGAGTCTGGCAGTTGCTGGCTCTCTCTTGGCTTGGAAGGAGCATCCTTCCTGTGCAATTCCCCAGAATTCCGACCAGCCAGACCTTTGGCATATTGTGCATAGCAGCCCACCTCTCCCCTCCATCTCCCCCAATGTTTGAAAGTTTGAATATACTGAACAGAATTGGCCAAATAAGGTGAATGCTTCAAATGTCTTAAAATAGATCTCCATGGCCGTTGCAATAAAAGCACTTTATTTTTTGTTGTTAAAACTTTTGGAAAATTATTACCTCTCAAGAAATTGTCAGTATTTATATTAGAGACCAGTCTGCTTCGTGTAATGTCATCTGGAGTGGGAGAGAACTGGGTGTCAGAAGATATCGTGCTCTTAAAGACTCAAGCAAAGTGAATGATCAGCTTACAAAATCCCAGCTCAAACTTTATCCTAGAAGAAAGTTTGAATGAGTTTTAAGGTCATCCAGACTCCAAGATGAATGATTAGTAGTGTATGTTTAAAACTATTAGAGCTTGAAATATTTATATAAAGATTGTAAAAACTCACCTGGTGGGCAGAATCTCAGGGGGGAAAAAAGGCAAGAGGAGATGAGAAATCAGAGGTCTAAAGAAACAATACTGTATTTTAAAACCATTCTCCTTTCCAACTTACTATTTTGTGCCAATGCTCATAATCTTTTGTAAACATAATGAGTCACTCACTTTTTATCAGTGTCTTAGATGAACTATAAATTATCTTTCCTTTATATACCAATTTTAAGAATTCTTTAAACCTTAGAGCTTCATGGCATGTTTCTTTTCTCTTTTTTAAAGGCCCTGAAATTGCATTTAACTTGCAATGCAGTCCTTAACGTGCTAGTTTAGGAAGAAATCCAATTTCATTAGATACAGTATGACCAAAGTTAGAGGAAAATATGTATTGTTTGTTGTTCCCTGTTGCATGGAGGCCTTAATGCAGCATTTCACAGATCCCTCATAGTAGAGAATCATTTTATTTTTCAATCTCTTCTCATATCATTACAGATAGTCCTCAACTTACAGCAGTTCATTTAGTGACTGTTCAGAGTTACAAGGTCACTGAAAAAGTGACTTATGACCATTTTTCCCAGTTACAACCTTTGTAGCATCCCCATGATCACGTGATCAAAATTCAGATGCTTCGCAACTGGTTCATTCTTATGACCATTGCTATGCCCCAAAGTCATGCGATCCCCTTTTGCAACATTTTGACAAGCAAAGTCAATGGGGAAGCCAGATTCATTCAACAGCCATGTTGCTAATTTAACAACTGCAGTGATTTACTTAACAACTGTGGCAAGAAAGGTTGTAAAAAGGGGCAACACTCACTTAACAAATGTCTAACTTAACAGAAATTTTGGTCTCAATTGTGGTTGTAAGTTTATTTATTATTATTTATTTATTATATTTCTATACCGCCTTTCTCCCGTAGGACTCAAGGCGGTGTACAGTCAAGAAAAATATAGACACACAAACATCATAAAATTGCTAATTAAAATTATTACTTAGTTTGGTCAATTAAATAAAACCCAGAATTAGATAACATTTAAAAAATCATTCACATGTTCGTATGTTTAGCCCCGCCTGTTGGAACATCAGGGTCTTGAGGGCACGGCGGAAAGCACGGAGATCAGGGATATTCCGTATCTCCGGGGGCAGTTCATTCCAAAGGGTTGGAGCCCCCACAGAGAAGGCCCTCCCCCTGGGAATTGCCAGTCAACATAATTTGACTGACGGTACCCTGAATAGTTCCTCCCTGTGAGAACAAACTGGTCGGTGGGAGGCTATTGGTGGCAAAAGACGGTCTCGTAGGTACCCAGGTCCTAAGCCATGGAGCGCTTTAAAGGTGATAACTAACTAGCGCTTTAAAGGTCCTTGAAGCTGAGGACTATCTGTATTATATTTTGTTTGGAGGTCGTGAGAAAACTTAATATGCAATAAAAATATTAATTTACAAGTTCATTTTGAAAGCTTCAGATTAACAAAGATGGAAGGGACCTTGTAGGCCATCTAGTCCAACCCCTCGCTGTTGCCCTTTTTTAATGTTTCCAAGTGTCAGTTCTGCAGCAAAGGTATCACAGACTTGACTATAGCCTTCAAGTTGTGATGAAGCCTCCCATCACTGTGATGAAGCCTGTCATCATGGTCATATCTCATCATAAAGGAGGTCAATAATTTTTTTTTTTTTTTTGCGGTGGTTTTTAAGCGATTGCTGCAGTACTTCACAATGGGCCAGTTTTGCCAAAACCCTGTAAGTAAATAAATTGAGGATTACTTGTACCATAGTAATGGCCCACTAACTACAATGGCCCATTGATTTGATCTCAGTTTTAATGTGCCTTCTGGAGTTTTCTATTAAAAGTGGGTCACACATTGGAACTTAAAAGTCTTTCCAAAATGTCAGTTGGTTCAAATAAAACAAGAGCAAAGTTGCTAGCTAGCGTGACATTTTAGACTGCCTGTATCTTAAAATTTAATTTAATTTATTTATTTATTATTGCGATTTATATGCCGCCTTTCTCCCTAGGGACTCAAGGCGGCTTACAAAATGACAATTTCCAATACAAATCACAATGAAATAAAAATTAAAATCAGCAACCCTATTAAAACAATTTAAAATTATAACAGTGTACCCCCAAACGGATCAGTTATGTGATTTTTTTTCCACAATTGCAAAGTTATGTGTACATTAGTATTGAAATGCATTGTTTGCTTTCAACAACATCGTGTTATTTTTTGGATTCACTACAGCTCCCAGGGAGTTTACCAAGATCCTCATGCCTATAATGACTCATTTGAGACAGATGCTTTGCTACTGGACACGGATTAGACTAGGATGTTGTCCAGATATATATTGTCTGTATTGGCTATGAATTCTAGGAATTGTCATCCCAGTACATCTGAAGTTAAAGAAAGCATGAATGCCTTACCATTTGTTATGAATTGGGATAGGAATTAGAATACATTTGACATGAAATAAATATTAAATTAATGGCCATGCCTCATACAGGCATTTTCCATTAGATGATTCTGATGAGGGAAATAAATTTGCTGGAAATAGTGAAATTTAATTTTTTTTACTACGGGTTCTGTGGGCATGGTGTGGTTTGGTGGGCGTGGCTTGGTGGGTGTGGCAGGGGAAGGATACTGCAAAATCTCCATTCCCTCCCCATTCTTGGGGGAAGGGTATTGCAAAATTTCCATTCCCACCCCACTCGGGGGCCAGCCAGAGGTGGTATTTGCCGGTTCTCTGAACTTCTCAAAATTTCCGCTACTGGTTCTCCGAACTGCTCAAAATTTCCACTACCGGTTCTCCAAAACCTGTCAGAACCTGCTGGATTTCACCCCTGATAGTATCCCATCACCATTGCACCTATATCTGGCTTTCTGATAGCATGCTAATGTTGTGTAGCAGTGATGTGGGATTTGTAGCCAACACAATGGCAAGCATCCATTTGGGGAAAGCTGCTACAAAACGCTGCATAAATAAATAGCTGCAAAGCAAAGTTAACTGCAAAAATACCTAAATAATGGTTATAACATATGCTGTTATAACTGCTGTTTTTTATATTTAATGCCTAAATAGCAAATTATGCCTTTCATTTTAGGATCATAAAAGACAATGATTAAGGGTTTAATTTTTTAATAGTGTCATATCCCAAAATCTAGATAGGGAGATGGCAGGTCCTTCCACTTATGTAACTTGTAGAGTCTTCGTAACGCCATTGGCTACCATCCAGTCTCCCCCATCAGAGTCAATGACCATAGACTCCTTTCAGTGCAGAAACCAAAGTACAGGTAGTCCTTGACTTACAACAGTTCATTTAGTGACCGTTCAGAGTTACTTATGATTGTTTTTCACACAACCATTGCAGTATGCCCAAGGTCACATGATCAAAATTTGGAGGCTTGTCAACTGGTTCATATTTATGACTGTTGCAGTGTCCCAGGGTCATGTGTGACCTCTGACAAGCAAAGTCAATGAGGAAGCCAGATTCACTTAACAACAATGGCAAGAAAAGTCGTAAAATGGGGCAAAACTCACTTAACAAATGTTTCACTTAGCAATATAAATTTTGGGCTCAATTGTGGTTGTGGACTACCTGTATGCAGTTTCATAGATTCCATACTTTAGTTGTTGGACTGCAACATTGATAAGTAAGTAATAAGGGTAAGTTTTAACTCTCCATCCTTGTACATTCAAATACACTGTGATTTCTAAAGAGGACAGATTCTTTCTTTGGGTAGATAAATATACAAAGGTGCATCTGTAGGTTCTCTTCCCTTTTTGCCACCCAACTTCACATCTGCCCCTCTAGTCCAAACCCCTGCTCTAAATCCTAGTTGAATTATACATGCTAATTTAATGAAGGTGGATAAAATGTTGGAATTTGTTGAACTAATGTTTGATACAGATCTTGGTTTATTGATGCAGTTTTCATTAAAGACTTTCGCTAGTATTTTCATAAAGCATAGTGCCTGTCATTGTCCTATACTATCTATACCATATAAACCTGAAGTGCGCAATTGGTACAACCAGGGAAATGCTGCCATAGCCCAAAAAGTGGATGCTGGATTTCATGTATAATTCTCTTTACTGGCTTCTTGATTTTTCTGTTTATTACTCAATGGCTTAATTGGCATCCAAACAGCAGCTACAGGTAGTTCTTGCCTACCCACCACTTATTCAGCCACCATTCAAACTTGTAATGGTGCTTTACAAGTGGTATTTATGATGGAGCCTTGAAGTTTTGGCCATCATACCACCCTGCGATCATGTGATTGCTGTCTGGCTGTTCGGCAATCAACTTAATAACAATAACCTTTATTGTCACTGCACAACATATGTATAATGAGGTTGGTGGAGCTCCCTCAGTGCACCCCCTACCCCACACAATACAACTTGCACTTACAATGGTTGTAGCACCCCGTGGCCATGTGATCACCATCTTCAGTCTTCTCTACTGGCTTTCCGCAAGCAAAGTTACTGGGAAAACTGGCAGGGAAAGTTGCAAGTCACTGAGGTAATGACTGCTTGTGCATGCCACTGTAACTGCCTGCACACCTTCCCTCATCTGACAGCAGCCACCTCTAAGACTGAAATCATACATTCTTGCTTGCTTGGCAGGGAGCCTACTTGCAAGTTGCCTGAGACTCAGTGGTGGGTTTCTCCCGGTTCGCCCCGGTTCGGGAAAACAGGTAGGTGCGGTGGCGGGAGGCTCTGCCCACCCACTCGGATATCATCATGGATGCTCTGCGCATGCGCAGAAGGTTCTGCGTGTGCACAGACACGCCATGCGTGAGCACTCACAATTCCGAACTGATAGCGAAGGTAAGTGGAACCCACTACTGCTGAGACTTGCAACTTCCTGTCAGCTTCTCCATTGACTTTTATTTTTTGGAAGCTGGCAGGAAGTTGTGAGGAGATCCTCACTTAATGATCTGTGGTTCTTGCTCAGCAGTGACAATATGGGCTGACCAAGATTCCTGTCACTGGGCGATACAACTTATGAAGGAATTAAATTTCACAATATAATAGCTGAGCGTGATGGATGAACCCAACTAGTGATCAATATGTACTCCAGGTTTGTAATTTGTATTTGCTTTTTGGATGTGATGGATTTCACCTCCCATCATCTAGGTTACCATGCTGAGATCATGCTACCTAGGAATTAAAAGAATAGAAAACCAGCTGGACATTAGAAAAGTGTGCTAAATTGTATTGTACATTCATTCCCAGGCAGAAATCTGTGGCCTATTTGCTCTGGAGCAACAGTGGGGCATGAGTGTGTATTTCATATGTGTGTTTTGGTAAGTTACCATTGACCACAATAGTATATAAAAGCTGGAATCTGCCACAAAATGAGCTGTTATCTCCTCTGAGTTGTTAATTTACATCTTACTATACAGATGTCTCTTCTCAGAATCTTAAAATAACCAACATTCCTTTCCTTTTTGAATGCAAGTTAGATGCCTTCTTCCCCTTTACAGTATAGCCTTAGGTTTAGTTCCTATAATTTCATCTATAGCTATTATTTATATGGAATGATTTCTGTATTGAAGCAGAAGTGAGGCCATATATTTATGTGGTTTTCTTCAAGGGAATCCCAAAATGGGAGCATCTGCATGCAGTTATTAAAGGAAGAAGGCATGATTTTAAAGACATGGTCTTGCTTCAACTTGGAAATGTATGAATATGCATCACATTGTATAAAATCTGAAGTAGTTAAACATTCAGATGTTGAATCTAGCCATTATTAATTATGATTATCATTGGTTCAGGTACAACAAAGTTAATACTGGGAGTTAAACTCTGGAGAAAAGGGAAAGAGAACATAATTTTATGGCCAGTCTTTTAACTTAGTTTGGACAACTTTTTCAGAAGCAGAGCACCTCATCTGGGCAGATAGTGATACAAGGATTTCACCAGATATTATCTATTATTTTCCTCTTGTTTTGTTGTAGCATTTTCTAAAATATGTAAGCTTCACCAGTTGTGTGAACCATCATGGCCTAGTGTTATCTGTAAACCAGGCCAGTATGATGTGTTCAACAAAATCACTGTTTAGTCACTTCTGTCATAGTATAATGCATGAAAAATATATTTTTGTTAAGTTCCCACAAAGTTAGAGGACAATTTCAGTAGAGTCTAAAACAGTGATGGCTAACCTTTTTGCCATCGCGTACCAGGAGGGGGGGCGGGGGAGCACATGCCCACACGCATGCGCACGCAACCCCCCCCTCAAACCCCCCCATCCTCCTGGCACATGATGGCCTGGTAGGCCCGTTTTTCTTTCTTACCTGGTTCCAGATCCTCTCTATTTATCTGGGAAGGGCGAAAACAGCCTTTCCCACTCCCTTGGAGGCCCTATGGAGGCTGAAAGGGCCCATTTCCCAACTCCCGGTGGGACAGGAAGTGACATTTTTTGCTGTCCCCAGCCTCCAGAACCTCTCTAGGAGCCTCTCTTGGAGCCTGTTTCCCTACTTCTGGTGGGCCCAGAAGGCCTGAAAATTAGCTGGCCAGCGTGCGCATGCACCCCAGAGCTGAGCTGGCGTGCCCACTAATATGGCTCCGCATGCCACGTATGGCACTCGTGCCATAGGTTCGCCATTACGGGTCTAAAAGTTAATCAAAGGCTACAAAAGACAGAAAGGGTGAGGAAGGGAATTTAAAGCAGCATAAGGACCATGGATTTTTTAAATCTCTTTTTTAACTATGGGGATGAAAGTAAGTACTGTAGAGAATATAATTTTTGTACAGAAGATCAATTCCTGACCCCTTTATTTAAACATTCTTGGCCAAAAGGGTTTGGTTTTGTGAAGCTAGGTTGAAGAAAGCATCGGCTCAGTTTCTTGAAAAAGTTGATGTCCTTCCAAATACTGTAGGTAGAATATAGTTTGATGTTGTGTAAGTACATTGTGAAGATGCAAATGGTAGTTTAGCAGCTTTTGCTGCACACCAGCCATTGATAAGTGATTTGCATTCATCCAACTTCAATGTTTTCAGATGTTGGAAGCGTTTCCCTCCCCTTGGATGAATTATTTGCTTGCAGTTTAAGCATCTTTTTCAGGAAATTTCTTAACAATGGGAACTAAAATCGTGAGATACTATAGTCTTATCATTAAAAGAAAAAACTTGAATTGATTATATTTTGTGTCTATTATTTTGGGGTAATTATTAGATAACCCATGTATTAGTTTTCTGTTGCAGACCAAAATGACTTTCTTGCTGATGCATTATTTTTCAGCTCCTTTCTCTATGCTTTTAAATGTTGGTTTTTATACTCAACAGTATGTATAATATGTAAAAATAAAGTTTGAGATGATTCTTTTCATTGTATGTTTGCTACAGAAAGGGTATCACATAAAGTCTAATAAAATGTTGAAAGTGTGCTTTCTGTTTTTGAGAAATGAACTGGCTTCAATATCTGCTGTGAGTTTATAAGGTCCTTTGTCCCCATTCTTGTTTTCTCTCTAAGCAGTTTACTATGGTAAGGTTAGCAGCCTATTTTCAGAGCCGGGTTTTGCAAACATGGTTCAAACTGATTACACATTGTATATTGGAAACTATGATACAACAATCGCTGGAAAAAACAGAGAAAGTAAAGTGGTGGTGGTGGGAATCTGAGGTGTAAAAGAATCTGCAGTTTGTTTCCATCTTTCAGGCTACAGTAGGAGCTGCTTATTTTGGGGATCTGGTGTTTAATAGCCAAATTATATTTCCTTGGTGGTCCCAATTCCTATAGCAATGTCCTCCCATGAGTTCTTTCATGAGGACTCTGTGAAAAACTTGGTACTCAACTCTAGCCAGTTCATCCTCATCCTTTTCTCCCTTCTGTTATTTAACTTTGCTTTTGATGACATCAGTGATTTTGGTAGTTCTCTGTTCCTGCTGGTTCTTTGACCACTAGGTTTGAAAGTGCAATTGGATCCTTTGGTTACGTGCTCCACTGTTAGGAGACTCCAAAATATGACAACTTCCAGATGTCTGAACTGACTGATCCTTTTGTTTAGATTATGCTCCAAAGCTGATGCTTAGATTAGTGCTGGCTGGATGAAGCTATGGGAGATTTGTCTGGTTTTCACAATGCCATGTTTATATTTCATATGGATTTCTCGTTCAAAGTTGACCTTGCTGTGACCTGCTAAAACCATGTCCACTAGGATGCCAGGTTTAACTTGCCCACAATAGCATTCTTTTTCATATCCTTGGGTAAACTGTGAATGCATCATTCAGAACATGTCAGTCCTTTCATGTGAGTCATCTTTCTAAACTCTTGTCCATCCAGTTTGAGTTTGTGATGCTTTCGGCAATGGCTTGTTTCTACAACATGTTTATTGAGAATTCTGATGAATGTTGGCTTATTTGGAAAAAGCAGTGGGCTGGTGTAGACTGGCCAGCTGCAAGTCTCACTTTTGCTGCTGGCAGGGATATCTAACCAAATCAAGTCAGCTCCTTCCACGGTAAACCAAAAGTTTGGCTTTTTCCCTGCTAACAAACTAGAATAATAAGCCAAGAATAAAAGAGGGAAGAAGCAAGTAAGTGTTCCCAAGGACTGTGGTTAGAGGAAGATAACACACTGACTACTCAGGGTAAGGCTAAAGTCCTGAAAATGTTGGCTTAACATGATGTGCAAACATGGCTACTCTCCTTCTTTCTTCCTTGGGTTCCACATTATACCAAAATGCTGACAACCCTTGATGTAATATAAAGTTGCATCTATTATAAAATTATCAAAAGACATTAGAAGTTACTTGATTTTTAATACTTGGTTCTATTCAGCCACATATCAGGTAGTAGTAGTAACCTCCAAAATTTGAGTGGATTTAGATAATTAGGTATAATGAAGAGCTACATATTAATACTGTTTTGGTTTTACGTTCTGCTTCTTTGGATTGGTTCCCTTGTCATGAAATAATATTATCGTATCACTGTTTCTATTTCGTATGTGTGGCATAAATTACATTATCAGGAAAAAATAAGTATATTTCTTTAATGTTTAGGATTTCTGTATCAATGATAGAAAGCTTCTTGTTTAAATGATGGACTTGATTCAGACAAAACTGCTTGTGTTGAAGTCTTACTGATTTCAGTGGGTGACTAAAGCTCATGCTTTAAGTACTGTATATCTCATTCGAATAAGGTTTAGCATTTGTAAAAAAAAAAAAAAAGCTGTCATGCCATGCATAAGTTTTCTCTTTTTTTTTAAATCGAACTAATCTTTTCAGTGTCTTTTTCTCTTTATGCATTTTGACAGGAAGAAAGTGAGTTAGCTTTTGCAATCGAAGGTAAGGGTGGTGTAGGAGAAAATACAGCATGGGTTAGGAAATTAATTAAAATATCTATTTAGTTGGGAGAAATACTTGTTTTTAAAAAATTCCTTTGTTTTTGTAATATCAAAATAGTTAACAACAGTACAGTACTTCAATTCCAATGCTCACCTTCATTCACAGCCCCAATGAGAAAAAAGGGGGACTAGAATGCTCCAGGCATATGAATTCTGAGCAGTATTATAGCCTTGGGAAAAAATGTCATTATGTCTGACACTTATGCTTCAGAAACAGGTGTCCACAAGTAAAGATTTATGTTTTTAAGTTGCATATTCAGTAGCTTGTGCCCAAAACTTGATTCCTCGTTCACAGAAAAAGAAATCTGAAAGAAATGGATTGTTGGTTCCTCTTTCAGTGGACCAGCTTATTTGAACCTGTTTCACCAATAATTAAAAGTGATGTGCTGCACATCACAAACTAGCTCTGTTTGGGTCAATTTGTTGAGTATGCCTCTGCCTCCCCCGCCCTCCCAAATAATTGCTTAAGGGCTTCTGGCCTCTAGCTCAGGAATCCTGCCCAAAAATGCCAGATGTATTACACAGTCAAGTCTTGCAATGTAAACAGTGCTCTGTGCCATGAGAACAGGGTGGTCCATCTCCTCTCTCTCTCTCTCTCTCTCTCTCTCTCTCTCTCTCTCTCTCTTTTTTTTTTTTTTTTAGGAGGGGGGGAGATCTCTCTGCTCTGAAAAGAGCACAGTAGTTGTAGTGTTGTTTGAGTTCTTGGCTGCACAGCTACATTTCTGTAGCTGCCAAAGCCCAGATAAGTTAATACTTTGGACTAGCAAGGAATGTCAATTGAAACTGAGATGCTGGAAAGCAAAACGTGGCATTGATTGGGTTCAGTTAATTAAAACAAGGATATTATTTTTAAAAAAAACTTAATAATGACTGGTAAATTAACTATTTACATTTATAGCCCATAGGATAGGGTAAAATAAATGTGAGTATCCCTTTAATTGTGTATAATTAATAAAAAGACAAGAACAGTACTGACCATTTTAGGAGAGAACATACAGGTATGAATGAGCTTTTTGTGTATGGGGATAGATTACCCCATTTCCAAATATTGAGAAGTATAGGTTTTGCTTAGGTCAGTTAAACATAAAAGAAGTATTCTGCTGGATTGTACCCAAAGGTTTCTGTTGTCTGGTACGTTGCTGTTTTGCCCTCTGTGGTTGGTCTACTAAGTGTATTTAGGCAGCACTAAAGTAGGATATTAAGGCAATGACCCATTCTTGTTCCTCTTCACTGGCAACTAGCATCAACTAACAAGCTGCCTTTGATTATTAAGATAATACATAATTAGTGAATCAGTATCAATTTATCACCCTACATTATGAATGTGTCCAGCCTACGGAAATTAAAACATTTTCCTGAGAATTTTAACATCATTTTATATTGTGAAGCTCTTTTTAAAGAATAAATATAAGGTGTAATTTCAAGAATATTCCTTTTGTGTTTTAGTCAATTAAATCATTTTTTTTTGAAGAGTCTTCTACAATAACCAAATGTGGGAAATTGGGAATTGAAATCTCAAAGGATTACTCTTACATATCATTAATATGTGTGCTTGTGTCTGAAGACTTCTGCCACGTATATTGATTGTTTAAAACAATATTCAGCATGCTCTTGATACTAATCAAAATAAGGGAAAGCAACATTGTTTTTACTCCAGAGGCCATGATTGACTGACAAATTGATTTTACCCAAAATTTTACCTCTGATATATCATGGGTTCAAATGACTACTTAAGGGTGAGGCCAAACCCTTAATGACTTTTGTTTTCTTTTGTTTTGGAGAAGGAATAATAGAGGTCTAAAGGTGTGAAATCAATGTGTTAATCTCCAGCAGTGGTGTCAAACTCACGTCCTCATGGCAGCATCACGTGACTATTGGGACTTCCCCCCCCCTTCATAAACCGGGCGTGGGCGTGGGCAGCACGTGACACATCTGGCCCATGGGCTGGGAATTTGACAGCCCTGATCTATAGGGAAGGTTCACTACACCTCCTTGTTCTTGGGAGTGAGGGAGAAAAAAAAATTAAATTTGCAAAAATCAACTGTTTGGTCATCAACATTTTGCAGTGCAAATTGATAACTGCAAAATGGGAAAATGTCTTCCAGTCTACAAGTTGTCCACTTTACGTCTAAATCAGGGATGGGTAATGCTGAGGACTTACTAGGTAACATCAGTAGCACTGATGATGCTACCTAGTTTGTGTTATGAAACAACCAAGCTCAGAGAAGCACCAAGGATACCTCATTTCAACTCTCAGCTACAAATTTTCTCCTTTATTGATAAAAGGAAGTGCTACAGAAGTATCCAAGATGAGGCTTTAAAGAACTAAGAAGCAATTGTTAATTGTTAAGAGATGATGAAAGTACAATTCTAGACAAATATGTGCTATATTCCTCACTCCTGTTAATGGTCTTATGGCAGGTTATTTGGAGTTTCAAAACGCTTTTCGAAAGTACAGATAGTCCTCGATTTACAACAGTTTATTTAGTGACCCTTCAAAGTTACAACAGCATTGAAAAAAGTGATTTACGACCATTTTTCACATTTACAAACATGGCAGCATTCTCATAGTCACGTGATCAAAATTCAGATCCTTGGCAAATGACTCATATTTATGTTGCAGTGTCCCAGGGTCATGTGATCACCTTTTGTGACGTTCTTTTAAGGAAAGTCCATGGGAAACCAGATTCATTTAACAACTGTGTTACTAACTTAACAATTGCAGTGATACACTTAACAACTGTGGTATGAAAAATCATAAAATGGGGCAAAATTCACTTAACAAATGTTTCAATTAGCAACAAAATTTTTGGCCTCAATTCTGGTCGTAAGCCGAGGACTATCTGTATAGATTGTAGGCATTTGGACATTTACAGAATATCTTATTTTATGAGATGGCTGGCAATAGCAAATGACTGCCCAGTATATGTGTCTTGGAGAAAATACCCAACTAATCCCTCTCAGTGGTGGGTTATCTAATGGGTTATATGAAAGATTCCTTTTGATGAGCGAAAATGTAGGTGATACAAAACACAATTGTATGTGATTAATTGCAGTAAATACCTGGAGGAAAGTCCCCACCCTGGTACCAGCCCTCAGTTTTAAAAGAAAAAAAAAACTTTAAATTAAGTAAATTTTACCCAACATTTTCCCTGGTTTCAGTTTAGAATTATATTATGAGACTCAGCAATAAAACTGCCTTTCAGAAGGAGGAGGAGCAAAATCACCACTGTTGGTTTTTAAGAAGCCCATGTAGTAAACTTAATAAATTTCATATTCCATTTTTATTTTCACGTTTAATTCTGCATTTGCTATATATGATTCACTCCTACTCTAATCGTTTATCTTCTGGTAATTGTATTTGTGGATTCATTAGCAGAAAAGGTTTTTTATGCTTTCATGTTGGCTTGCTTCAAGGAAATAAATCCATGGGAAATTCTAACACGGTGCCAGTTTTGAAGTTTGTGCAATCTTTGAAAATAACATCAGAATGCTCTCAGTTTTGATATCTGTAGCTAAAGGCTTGTAAAACAGAATTAAATTTAGGAGAATTTTGATCTGGCTTAACTATCTATTCTCTGTTTTTTTTTTCCTAGAGATTTGAGAAACTAGAGTGACCTTTCTTTCTTGCTTGCTTGCTTGCTTTCTTTCTCTCTCTCTCTCTTTTTAAATAGGCTACAGTTTCACATGGCTTGCAAAAGAAATCTCTCCCGTTTTGTTTCCCACACCAATTGATTTATCATTTTGCTTGCAAGCAGACTTAGAATGTTAGGGCAGGAACACACTCACTTTTTTCCCCTAACTTTTTTGTTGCAGACCGAAACCAGTTGACTTGAATAAATTTTTCTGTGCCCTGAATGAAGCCAGTAACGTGGAAAAATCTTGCCGTTCAGAGCTGTCTGAATGTACATTTCAGCCACACAGTAAGCTGCATTTGTAGGCAGTGGACTGCTAAATACAACCATTTTTTCGCAGCAGAGAGTTAGACAGGTGATTAGCATAATTAGCACAGAGTAGGCTATACATATGGTAATGCTAAGTGTGTAAATGCCAGCTGTGGTGTAAAATTTATGTCAGGGGTCGACAGGGCTGTGCGAAAGTATTGTGTTACAGCTGCAGGTCAAAGCTCCATTGCACAGCTCCTTTTCTCTTGTGGGTGAATGTGCTAAACAGAGGAGAAAGACAGGCAGGAATATAACAGATAAGGCTTTGATTGAACAGCCTAGTTCAGTGCAAGTAGAGAGTGTTCTTTAAAATATATGTGCGCACTCTTGTCTTATTTATTTTTCTGTTTCTATAAGCATTTCTCTCTTTCCTGCCTAGAGCTTCTACTGACTTGATTCGATCTTCCTTGGGGAGGGGGAAGACAAATGAAAATTTCATAATTGTAAATCTAGAGTTTCATGTTTATCTTCCTTCTCTAGCTTCCACTTTCTTTCCTCACAAAAAAGAAGAATCCTATGATACTGCATTTAAAGGGCTTAGTAATAAATGGTCTGGAAGGTGACAATATTGTATGCAATAAAATCTCAGCTTTCAAACTCCATGGCTACAGTAGTTTTTAGAAGAGGTGCCAAAAAGGTTCCTCTATGGTTTATTTCCTAGCAACGAAATCATCCATTTTTTTTCTAAATTAAAAATGTCTCTTGCAGGTTCCTAATGGTGTGTGTTTGTTTAAATTGTACACAAATATTAAAAAAAATGGCTGAGGTTAATACGGAAATCTGGCGGTCAACTATTCCATTCACCTTTTCATTTCCTTTCTTCTTTTTACATCTGCAACTTTCTTTGTGTGTGTGTGTGTGTGTGTGTGTGTAAAAGTATCTGCTTGCATGCGTGGTTGGCTATAAGGAGTGGTGGTGTTGACAGAATATAGTTCACACCACACTGACCTTGTGATGAAACTTCCTCACAGCCACAGGGGGTCCTTATGACTCGGCCCCTAATCCAGCTAATCCTGATGGCAACAAAATCATGGAAGTGGCTCCCAGTGATGTGTGTTTCCCTGCACAGATGCAAAGAGAAGGGAACCGTGCTGAAAAGAGATCGGTCTGGTGTGGTGATCTTCACAGGCCGGGGGAGCCTGGGTGTGAAGCTGGAGGCGTCTATTGTGTTCTGCCCCATGTGGCCTCAAGTGGAAAGCCAATGAAAAGGGAACTTGGCTGTATAATAGAGGGAAGAGGGCTTAGAGCTAAGAGGTGATGTCAGCTCCAAGTTGCTGAGAGAAGGGAGCTGAGGTTAATGTTATGCAACAAGCTTAAGAGTCTTGGCAAAGGCTGTGTGAGCACTCAGCTTGCATGCAGTCCTAAAGATTGCAAGTAAGAAATCTGGCTTCGTGCAAGTCCCCTGAACAGAGTCCCATACTAGGTTGCATGCTTTATTTTCATGGAGAAGAAGGAACTTTCTCTCTCCCTCCCACCCCAATTAAAATTTTGTGGTCGGAACAAATCTGTCCTTGAAAGCAAATAAAGCCAAAGTGTGTTTGAAATTTGCTGACGACACTTTGGAGAAGAGCTTCCAAAATATCATCCCCTTTCAGTGTTTAGAAGTGTTTGATTGGTTAGTGAAAATATGAAAAAAAAAAACGAGTTCTTTGATGGAAGCAGCTCCACCTGGGACCTCATGCCACAAGCAGAAATAGCAAGATGGAGGAAGCTGTGACAAACTGCAGGTTTGCGGGTGGAGGTTGGGGAGGGACTGCTGACCTGACCCGATTGTGTCCCACAGTGAGAGCAGTTCTGCTTCAAAGCTATTCAAAAAGAAGCTGCTCAGGCAACAACAGATGGTACAGCAAGCAGCTGGTATAGCAAATACTTGAAAGAAACTGTACCTTGTAGAATGTGAATATTCTCACTTATTTAGTTTTCCTAGGTTTGTAAATGCTTAAAAATAATTAACCCTCCAATGAATAAAATCATTTTCCAATATGGACATATACATTTTTCAGAAAGTCGTCATCTCTGCTGTATATGTCTCAGTAAGGACAGCTTAAAGTACTGATTTTAACCACCAAAGAAAGCAATGCATAAAAAGGCCATGTTGAGGTTCACTAGACAGAATTTAATTGCCAAGGGACAAAGCTACATTTCTATCCTGTTATTCTCTAGGGGGTTATATAAGTTGGTAAATTATATATATCTGATAGTAAGAAGTCGTCTTTTGCCACAGTGAAAAAAAAAACCTTGGTGAAGGTGAAGTTTTCATGTGTTAATTACTGCACTTAATGCAATATAATTACCATGTTTCCCCGAAAATAAGACCCTATCTTATATTTTTTGAACCCTGAAATAAGCGCTTGGCCTTATTTTCGGGGAGGTCTTATATTTTGGGGCGCATGGAACAAGATGGGGCTCCTTTTGCCATCTTACTTGATTTCTAGCTCTGCGTTTAAATATTTTCAGAGTGGGCTTATTTTCAGGGGAGCTTTATTTTAGCACATATGCTCAAAAGCCCGATTGGGCTTATTGTCAGGTGATGTCTTATTTTTGGGGAAACAGGGTAGTTGTTCTTTAAAAAAAAAAAAAGTCCAATTGAGCCAAGAATTTAGAACAGCATATACCATCCAGATGTGTTGAGACTGCAACTCTCAGCCAAATTCTTCTGCTTTACAACAAAAAATAATTCCTTCCAACATATGCAATGGAAAAATGAAGGCTGCCATGAGTGGTGCTTGATTCTTGGTGACTTCATGGAGGTGCCCATGGAGGTCTTTTTGGAAGAAATATAGAAGTGATTTGCCATTGATTTCTTCTGGTCAAGGTCTCCAATTTTCCAGTCTTAGCCTAAAGCTCTGGTATTTAGTGATAATGATGCCTGAGTATGTGCTTTGCTAATGGAATGAAATTCCTGATTTTCCCATTCAAGGAAGCTTACAATAACATGCAAGACAACTAATTAAGTTATAGTCAAAGTATTAAAACTCATCAACTAAAAACTCACCGATAAAAATCCATTAGCAACAGTATCCAACAGTTTAAAACTTAGTTCAGCAATAAGACAATTTAAATATCAAAAGCCACTCTGAACAAAAATGCTTTTTGCTTTGAGGCGGAAGGACAACAGATGTCTTTGTCAGGGAGTTTGGTAGCCAAAGAGTGTCAGGGAGTTTGGTAGCCAAAGAGTGGCTACTAAAGTGTTTCTGCCAGAAGTATCTCCAGTGATATTAGGGCAAAATAAAAAATAAAAAATGAGACCTTCTGAGGATCTGAAAAGTTGGTATGTGGCTTTCACCTGGGATGAGATGATCACTTGGGAAGATACGTTGGGTAGTAGAAAGCTTTCTGTCTGTACCTTTCATTCATTCATTTAATCTTCTGAATGATTGGAATTTGCTCCCAGATCCATCAACAGAAGGCTAAAATTAAAGCATAGATCTGTTTTTAGTCTGGCCATTTGAGCTTCACGTGCACAAGGCGCCCTGATTCAGGATCTTCATTTTGTAAGAACTATACCATAATGCGGAATACACTGAACTGCAGCGTAATATTGTACTTGACCTTTTGGATTAATATTTGGATCATGGCATTAACCTTTGGAAAATCCAATTTATCTGCATTTAGGTTTGACAGATTGAAATAGGAGGAATAATAAGCCTTTGAAACTTGTCTTGGAATGTCAGATGATTAGCTTTTCGGTCCTGTTAGAAATTTGATCTAGTTACCTGTTTTATGTTTGTTTTAGGTACCTTCATAAACATCCATTATATTATCCACTCTCCTGTGAAAATAAAGTGAACAAATCATTTAGTGGTACTGTACATTGTTGTTACTCCTCATGTCATTCAGGATTAAGATCTAATGTTATATAAGGAATGCTTTTTCCCGTTCCCAATGCTTTTTGTACAGGGTTACTTGATGTACTTTATGGTTTATGATGTATCCTGATATATGGGCGCTCCCAGGTGTGAGTGTAGAGTTATTTGCAGATTAAATTCCTGTCCCACATACCACATTGCCCACTAATTGTAAGTATAGTATCTGTCCCTTTTGACACATTTTGGCCAATATGCCAGCAGTATTCCCTCTTGTACTCTTATGACAACGCTGTTGTTGGGTTCTTGCTGGATGTTTCTATCATGAGGGTTTTGTTTGTTCCTTTGTTTTTAAGAAATCCTTTTGTCAAAGCAGAAATTGTACCTGCAGACGAGAATATCTTTTGTTGGATTGTGTTGCTTGGAATGATGTGTGTGGTCATTGGAAGTAATGCCTGATTCGGTCCTTCTCCAAGCTCCTGTTCTCTTTATGCTAGGCTGGACATAAACACTAAAGAAGAGGCCAAAACACACACGAGTAAGTAGTTTGGCAGCTGGCCCCCAGCAAAATGGCATTTAATTTTGTTTTTTAATTGATTGGTGGTGGGGGAGGTTAGCACAAACCAACTACTAACCAAGTAGAGTATAAAAGCGGTGAGACGTTTTGATTTTACTGTTGATTCACTCTGAATGCTATAAATTTGAAAATAAATAAATATGTCTGTTTCTATAACTTTCTGATCTCCTAATAGATCTAGAAGTCCTTAAAGAGCCAGAAATTGTATCCTCAGCATGTCAGTGTACCTTCCACTTGGTAGGATGCAGGCCACAGTATAAATTTGTCTCTAGATTAGAGATGCTAGCTTCTATAGAATAACTAAGGCACGCTAAGGATAAATTAAGCTTGGGTTGTGCTGCTGGCACATTGCCCAACATTTGTCAAAACAGACAGTACTAAAGTTACTGATAGCAGGCAATGTTGCGTGTGGCACAGGAATGATTAAGATTAGTAACCTAGTCTGTACCTTTTGTATCTTACTGGAAAGTGTTTTGGGAAAGCCTTAATAAATCAACACCATAATTAGCAATAGAGGCAAGTATCAGTGGGCTCATCTAGTGATGATTAGATGACATGAATGGTTGTGTAAGAACAAATGCGAGAATACAGAAAAGATGAATGGGTCATTTAAAGATTAAGAAACAATGCTATTGGTGAAGATTTGCATAAAAAAAGTCAGTGACAATTGGTTTGGAGAAAATCATTAAACTACATATATGTAGTTTAAGCATATCTGATTCGATTAGTATAAAAGGCTGAAATATAGTAATGAATGAAGTATACAAAGATAATGACATTTTGAATGTGTGTTAAAGCATAGTTTAATAATGTCAACAATAGAATGGGAAAAAATGAAAGAAAGTAGAATGTAGATAGACTGCAGAAAGCAAGTGTAAAATATATGAAAAAGTATGAAGAAGAAAAGGATGTGGAAGGTGCTTGGAATACAGTGAAAATTTATGTTACAGAGTGAAGGAAGTGTTGGGAATAAGACTAAGTGTGAAAAGGGATACTTGGTGGTATAATGAACTGAAAAGGCTGTGATTGAAAAAATGAGAATCACTGTTTCAAATGATGAGAGAAAAAGTAATGCAATTGATGGAGAGAAAATTGCAAAAATGTAATAAAAGAGAGCAAGGAAACAGTTAAGACTAAAGGAAGCAGAGAACACACAGAGCAATTTTGATAGAAATTAAAAATTGTTTTGAAACGGGGATGACAGCTAAACAAGTTGCTTCCAGCAGTGTGAATGGAATTACAAATAGCAGTGATGAAATGCTTTGGAATGAGACTGAAGGGAAGGAATTTTGGGATTGTTATTTTAGAGATTTGCAAGGGAATGCTAGAGATGTGTCAAAGACTGAATTTGAAACAAATGCTAGTTAGGGAAGAACATAATAAATTCATTAAGAATGTTCAAAAATGGTGAAGTTGCAGGACCAGATGATGTAACTAGAGAAATGTTATTATATATGTATTTATTTGATCTATTTATAAATCACTTCAGTTGCCAAAACAATTATGGATTAAATAGGAATGAGGTTTGTTTATGGGATGGCTGGTGAGCTGGAGAAGTGCTGGGTATATGAAGTGCTGCATTTAGCAATGTTCTGATTACCTCCAGTCGCATAAATAAGTACATTAAATGTCCCAATTTCCAAAACCTACTGAAACAGTCAAATTTTAATGATTTCCTAAAAACCAAAAGGTTAGGAGCTATTCAGATTTTCAGGGAAACAATCACTTCTGGTGATTGTTGTCGACATTCCTTGAGAAAAGGGATATGCCACCAGATCTTATCATATGGGCAGATACAATTGAAAGTATATAGCCGTGATGGTGAACCTATGGCATGCATGCCACAGGTGTCACATGGAGCCATATCTGTGGGCACGCGAGCATTGCCCTAGCTCAGCTCTAGTGGACATGTGCGTGCCGGCCAGCTGATTTTCGGGCCTTTCAGGCCCACCGGAAGTTGGGAAATGGGCCATTTCCAACCTCTGGAGAGTCTCCGGGGAGGGGGGGCTGTTCTCACCCTCCCCAGGCTCCTAGAAAGGCTCTGGAGCCTGGGGAGAGTGAAAAATGGGCCTTCTGGTCCCATGGTGCCATCACATGCCAATAGTGGAGGGAGCGTGGAGGGTCACACGTACTTGCACAGGGGGGTAGAGCACATTGAATTATGGGTATGGGCACGTGCACATGCGACCTCCCTGCGCAACCCCACTTTTGGCACGTGATGGCAAAAAGGTTAGCCATCACTGGTATATAGTCTTGAAAGTACCAAGAGCCATGTAAGGGTTTTAAAAAATCAGGTATTGCCTTGAATTGCACCCAGAAGGTAACTGGTAACCAATGCAGATCTTGAGGTTGTGGGGTTACATGAGGCAAATCAAGATGTGCTCATAGCTACTAGAGCCATATAATTTTGGACCTTCCACTTGCTCTTATAGAGCCAGTTCTATTTTGAACTATGTATACTATGTAAGTGAGACATGATTGAATTGTGATTGTAGCAAATTGTGATTGAAGGAATGACCTCTATATTTCAAGCCAGTTCTGTCAGGGGAGCATGATCCCATCTTAGAACCAAAACTCAAATTTCTCTGCTCTAACTTGCTGGGGTATTTAGTCAAATTGCTCTTCTCCATCCAGATCCTAACAGGCTGCAGGATCAGAGCAGTACTTGTCTGGCCTAGGGCTGAGATGTAAAGTTGCATATCATCTGCATACTGATGATACCTGACCATATTGATTGAACAGATCACCCAGTGGCTTCATATGGATGTTAAATAAGAGTTGAGAAAGCAAAAAGTCCTACATTTCCCTATAACGTTGCCAACTCTGATTGCTTCTTTAGGTAAATGAGAAGTACCACAAAACAGAGATACTCTCCCCCTTGGAAGCTGTCAGAAAAGATACCATGATTAATGGTATCAAGACAAACATCAGATCTAGTGTGTTCTTTCCTACATAAGTTCAGCTCTGAATGGTCTAAGACCGTGATGGCGAACCTATGACATGTGTGCCAGAGGTGGCATGCAGAGCCCTCTCTGTGGGCACGCGTGCCATCACCAGCTGCTCTTCTGGTTTCAGGTGTGCACGGGCGGGCGGCGGAGTGCTGAAAAATGGCCAAAAAACAGGCCGTTTTTCTGGCCGTTTTCAAGCCATTTTTCGGGCTGTTTTTCAGGCCAAAAACAGCCTGAGAACAGCCAAAAATGGCCAAAAAACAGGCATCCATGCGCTGGCTAGCTGGTCTTCGGGTTTCCAGCACTCTAGCACGCATACACACGCATGCACATTCTGGTTTGGGCACTTGGTGCCAAAAAGGTTCACCATCACTGGTCTAGGACCATGGTTGCAATGGCAAAGAAAACTGGTGTGGTTCCAACTTATTTCTAGAAGTCGATTTCCCCAATAAAGCTTAATGTATGGTTATCCAAAGAACAGTGCCTCCTGGCGCCATCAGAATCTCCTGGCTACAGTTGCCAGACAACCTCCCCTAACCTAGGCTTGCCACTGATGCAAAACCTGACATCTAGACAAGCACATATCCCATAAGGGAAGACCTGATTTTTGATGTATTGTAGTACAGTGCTGGCTGAAATTATGCTCAAAAGTATTTGGAAGATGAATAATGCATGCAACTTTTTAAGACTTGTGCTTGTCATGTTTGTCTGTTGAAGTAGAAGAAAAAGGAAAGAAATGGAAGGGTAAGAAAAGGTAAGAAAAATTTTTAGGGTGTTGGTTGTTTTTTTTTGCATGTTCTACAGAGAAGATTACTTAAAAGATTTGAACATAGGGCATAGGTTTTCATGCCATTCTATGGCATTATTTTGTATTTGATATAACATGGAGCATAGTTGCAATTTTTGTTTCAAAGAATTCATTTGCCATGGGAATTTGAGAGGGGAAAACACATTTTTATGCATTGTTAGACAGAGTGATAAATCTATAGCAGTAAGCTATTTATGGGTTGTTCTGCAACAGAGATGGGCAGTTTCTAAATATCATAAATAAAAATATGAGTAGAATTATATATTAGTCTATAGATTAGTTCCTTTCATTTTCAGAAACCAGTTTGACATTCCCTTAGTACCAGGGTGGATAAAAATCAATGATTTTGTTAAAAAAATCAAAAAAATCAGATTTTTTTAATTTAAATTGGATTTTTTTGTTTTTTATCAAATTTATTTTAATAAAAAACTTTTGGGGTAAAAATCTATCGTAAGATAGTTTTCTATTTAAGATACATAAATAATTTAATTTATTCAGCATGAAATGGAGCTTAGTTATGTTGCAATATTATATTCTGCAACACTGGGACTATCGGTGAGTCAACAATGGGTCAAAGGAGTAGCAGAGATGACAGTTGCTCTTTAAAAATTATGATTTAAATCGAGTTGATTTAAATCAAGCCTTTTTACTAGTGATTTAAATCATGATTTAAATTGTGATTTAAATCAACTCGATTTAAATCAAATCCACCTTGCTTAGTACTGAGGCAGGCCTGCACAACACATAGCATACAGGCCACCAGTGTTTTGGAAAAATAATTATTTCACTGCTACCAAACAATGCCATCACTAGGAAAGATCTGCCATTGTCACCTTGATTTTTACGTCACTTCCACCCCAAAAAACACACTGAAGAGCACCTCCAAGCCTCACTAACACTGCCAACTCTGTTGCTGCCACCACTCTGCTAGTCACCAAACAACTGATTGGCACATCAGCTATTCTTTGTGATCTGCAATTATTTTTAAAGTATTAATCTGGCCCTTTCTTCTCTACAAATTGTGGTGTCCTGGACAAAGATATGATGTTAGTTTGGTACTTGAATAAGACGTTTGGGACATGCTTGAATTTTGGAGATGATACCTGTGGAATGAATTTTTGTTATCTGTCAGTGAAAAAGATTTGTTGAATAATTTGAAATTTCTCATGTGCTTCTTTTCTTCACTTCTTACTATTATTGATATATGAAATGTTACTTTGTAACTACTACCTGAATATACTATTTTTCAAATGCATTAAAAGCTGTTAATATATCTCAAAATAAGTTGCCACAATTACTTTTATTCATAACTAACCAGTAAAAAAGATCTGCTGTCAACATAATTTCCTTAGATTTCTAAAACCATCTGTTGATTTATTATTATTTTTGCTTTGGCTTTATGCAAGGTTGGAAAAGTCCAATTTTCTTGCTGTTATGTTATAATGCTGATTGGTTGAATTTGCCTTGTTAAGTGAGATTAATAGAGTTTGACAGCATCTTGAGTTAGGGGCAATCATGTCCATTGATATTAAACAGTTGGCCATTTACAATGCTGTCCTTTGGCATGAATAGATTAGCCTTCTTAGTTGAAATAAATTAGAAATTCTGATAAGCCCAGAAATAAATCAGTATATGAGCTTGAGTACGGATGGCAGAGCATGTATTTTACATATAAGATAGTGATAGGTGTTATTTGAATCTACAGATTGTTTATTCTACACATTCTAAAATAAAATTGGACATGATTTGCTGAAAGCAGAAAGGAATTGTTGGGAAGTCCAATTTTTTGAAATGGAGTTTAAAATCAAACTTGATACTTCTGCAATATTTTGATGGATTTGCTTACACATAAATTTTGCATTCTGTCTTAATAAATGAAATTATGACACCTTTACACGTTTCATTTATCTATGACTACAGCTATACATACACAGTTTCTTTTGGAAAATTGTTTTCATTCAAAGTAGTCATGAACTTGTACATTCGGTTGAAATTCAGTTAGAGCTTTTTCAGGATTATACCGGTAGTTTAACAATAATTTCACTAAATATTTCCAAATATCAAAATAACTAGTTACAATTGCACAAATGAGAAGAGTGAGTAATTCATATTTTTATTTGCTCTAAAACATGAGCCCAAGGTATTTAGAGGCAGAAGTTGTAGTTGTTAGAAAAAATACTTTTACAATTCATCACACTGCAGTTCCTAATTCTTATTATTGCCAATTGATTTTATTCTTTTTTAAAATGGAAATTACTGTGATTCTGCAATTGTTCACCATTCTACATTTTTACCTTGTTCCTTGGAAATAGCCTTAAAAGCTACTTCTTTCACACATTACCTTTTTTTGGGCCATGATCATGCTGCTCACAATCATTTTTTCTTTGTCTTTCTGTTTCCCTCTTATCTATGTCAAAAGGAGGTTCAGATCACCAGTTCCATTCTAAGGCAGATGTGCTGCTGTGTCCTCTGCCTATGTAGACTCTGAAACAAGTTAGAATTCTACATGGTGTACCAAAACTCTGGTCACCCAGAATAAAAGGAAAAATGAAATTCTGAGAAAGATAACAGCAAGACAGTTGGTTGAGCTGAGGGCCTCGTTAGTGTATCAGGAAACAAACTGAAAAGATAACACATGTATAAATTGATTACTCATGAGCCCAAGGGTGATTCCATGTTTCTCTAAGAGATTGTACCAGTGGTGGGTTCCTCCCAGTTCGGTCCGGTTCTCCCGAGATGGTAGCGATGACGATATGACATCACTGAACCGGTTCTGCCCCCCCGCGCCCCCCATCCTCCCCACCCACCCCCGCGTTATTCTTACCTTTTATTTGGCCGCACCCCCAATCTATTGCTGCCTCCTGAGTCCCAGCTGATGGCTAGAGGGAAAAAAACTGTTTAAACTCTTGCCCTGGGGCTTCAAACGGCCGCCCTACAGCTGATCAGTGTTAAAAAAAAACAAATGAGTAGACCAGTGCCTGCAAAAATACATGAGTAGATCAGTGCCTGCAAAAATAAATGGGTAGACCAGTGCCTGCAAAAAATAAATGGGTAGATCGGTACAGCTCTGCAAGTAGTTAAAAGCCTGGTAGACCAGTACCTCTGCTAAATCCTAAATAATTGTCACATGACCATCAAGCCACACCCACAAAATAAGCCACACCCACAGAACTGGTGGTAAAAAATTTTAGAACCCACCCCTGGATTGTACATATGTGTTCGTACACGTTACACAAATGTGCTCTAAATGCGTTGTGAGGATATAGCACTGAGAATCATATCAAACACTATAATATTAGCACTAGCAATAGCACTTAGACTACCACCCCATAGTGCTTTACAGCAGCCCTCTGTGCAGTTTAAAATGTCAGCATATTGCCTTCAGCAATCTGGAACCTTGGAAGGATAGAAGGCTGAGTCAACCTTCAGCCGGTCAGAATCGAATTCCTAGCTGTGGGCAGAGTTTGCTTGCAATACTGCATTCTAACCAGAGGTGGTATTCATTCAGCAGGTTCTGGAGAACCAGTAGCGGAAATTTTGAATAGTTTGGAGAACCAGTAAATACCACCTCTGACTGGCCCTGCCCCCATCTATTCTCTGCCTCCCAAGTCCCAGCTGATCAGGAGGAAATGGGGATTTTGGGTGGGGTGGGAATGGAAATTTTACAGTATCCTTCCCCTGCCACGCCCACCAAGCCATGCCATGCCCACCAAGCCACGCCCACAGAACTGGTAGTAAAAAATTTTGAATCCCACCACTAATTCTAACCACTGCGCCAGCAGGGCTCATCACTCCCACATTTAATCAGCAAATAAATTATGCAAAACAAAATACATTCTAGCTCCTACTTAAAACATTATACAGCAATGTTTAATTCATGATTACAAATGCTCTTGAAATAGTGTTTTGTCAATTCGAATTCATCTGTGAAAAACATAGGTTTAATGAAGACTGTAATAGATGAAGTGCAGGTAGTCATTGACTTACCATCACAATTGAGACTGAAATTTTTTTTTTATTGAAAAAGTTTTCAAATACAAGTTTTTTCCCCCTTTCCCCCCCCCTTCCCTAACCCCCCCTCACCACCCATCCCCCCCGTGACTTCTTCACAACAATAAGCTAATTCATAACTAATTACATAATATTTTACCATACCCTTACTCCCTCCTCAAAATACTGACCCTTAGCATAATATTCTTATAACTCCCATTTTCGCAATAATCTGCCATTTTTCTCCTCCCCCAAACTTATAGTATATTATTACAACAACATAACATTTAATCTTTTATATATATTAATATAACATTTCAAAGCAGCCTTCTCCCTACATCCAAATTTAACATTTATTCAGTTCTATCCAATTCCTCCACTCCCCTAAATATATGACTTAAAAATCCTTTTTCTTAAACTAATCAATCAGTAAACTAACCTATTTCAATCCAATTTCCTGCAAAATTACCATACAATACAATTCTAAATATAATCCACTGCCCACTCTACTAAAATATACATATATCTATATATGCATTCCATTTTATAAAAAGAAAAAAGACAATAACTTTAAATTTATAATCCATATAATATCTTCTTTGATGTCTTTCCACTGGATTGTTAAATCCATCATCCATAATAGGGTAAAATAACATGCTGGTGCAACAGTTTGTTCATATATATATAAAAGTAAAAACAACCACTCGAGTGACATTATAATTATATCCATATAGTTGTAATTGTGGTTTTCATCAGGATTATTAATTCCCATCATCCTAATGGGTAACATCCAGATCTTCTGCATGCCCCAGCGTGACTCTCTTGCCTTGTAACTCGAAATAATTATAATATATTTACCAGTAAAAGAAATCCAAAGTAGATAATTCAAATCCAACAAGGTAAGGCTCTTTTCACATCCCAAAATCACGGCATTGCAGAGATCTGCCACTATCCTCAAGATAATATTAAACAATAGTTCGCCTCCACTATCTTTTCACATATTCATTCATTTTTTAAAGTCCCTGGCTTCACTGTTGCTTGGTTTAGAAACTACTATTTCTATGAGATCTATTTCTTTTCCTTTTCTTTTGCGGGTTGAATTTCCATCCTGGTTTCCTTCCTACAAATTGTGTATCAGCTGATCGATTTTCATTCTGCTTTATAAGTTGATCTTGTTGGTTTTGTTTTGTTATCTCGTATTTCTTTTCCATCACTTGTATATCAACTGGTTGGTTTACGCACTTGTCTGTAACTTGATGATTCATCACATTGGGGTCGGATGACACTGCTCTCATATTTATAGACAGTCCAGCTGGGGTATCCAGGGAGTCCGAAGACAATTTATCTACCACAGCCTCTGTAATTTGATATTTTCCCTTTGTTTCCAACTCCTTTTGCTTGTCCTGTATTGTGCCTAAAGATGTTAAATTCATTTTTAAAATTTTTTGATAAAATTCTTCTGCTTTTTCAACAGTGTTCAGTTGGTATCTTACTCCTTGGTGTCTCAATATTAAACCAACTGGGACATCCCACCTAAATAGGATACCACCTAAATTGAGACTGAAATTTTGATCACTAAGTGATGTGATCATTGAATCAGTACACGACCAGACCTGATTTTACTACCATTTTTACTGTTGTTGTTAAGTGAATCACACAGTGTTAAGTGAATCCAGTTTCCCCAATTGACTTCGTTTGTCGTAAACTGACTGGGAAGGTTGCAAATCACAATCATATGACTACAAGATGCTGGAACTGGATCTTTTTAAAGACATGACCGCAGCGTTGGTGCAACAGTCATAAGCCACTTTTTCCCAGGCTGTGGTTACTTTGAACCATCATTAAATGCACAATCATAAGTCAAGAACAACCTGTAAGTCCTTACATGTTTAGAAAAATATGAAAGATGGGACCTAATATTTATATGTCTTCAAATAGCCTTGGTAGTACAGTGGTCTAAAGCACCCTATTATTAAAAACAGCTGCCTGCAATTACTGCAGGTTCGAATCTTGCCAAGGCTCAAGGTTGACTCAGCCTTCCATCCTTTCTAAGATAGGTAAATTGAGGACCCAGTTGTGGGGGCAATAAGCTGACTTTGTATAAATATACAAAAGAATGAAGGCTATTGCTTAGTGCATTGTAAGCCGCCCTGAGTCTCCGGAGAAGGGCGGCATATAAATCAAATTAAAAAAAAAATACTGAAACGTTACTTTGACAATGATCATGACAACGATTGTGAAGCCTTGAGGCATCAAAGTGCACTTAGTATGGCCATTGCTGAGAATTCTGGGTATTGAAGTCCATACATTTGGAGGGCACCCAGGTTGGGAAACTGCCTTCCCAAACCTTATTGCCATTTAATTTGTCATGACATCCATATTCTGATACACTAAAGTTCACTACGGAAACTCTAGACTCCCCCAGTAGTTTACTAAATGTAAGTTGGCTGTCTTCTGAATCTGCATTGTTAAATGACCTTCCCTGTTAAGTGACCTTCACTTAACAGTATTTTTATATTTTAACTAGCAGCAGCAAGATACACTAATGTTCGTTTACTCTTTTCCTCCTGGCTTCTTTTATTTCCTTTCTGCTTTTGCCAAATTATTTAGGAGAAGAGTGTAAATTGAAGCCATTTATCTTGAAATGTGCCATTGCAGCAGACTGTTTATACAAGTGTAAGAAATTGTAACATAGAAATATTTGGTCTGGTCTGAAAGGATTTTTTTTTTTAAACAAACTTTGTACATGTGGAATTTTTGATATGATACTGAAAATGCATGTATTTAGCACAAATGGACTTGTGACTTGCCTTTGCAGTATGGAAACTTTTTTTTTTAAAGTAAGGAAAATGTATGTGGCTTTTTTTGTACTGTACACTCTCTTTTGCACTCTCTTAAAGTTGCTTCAGCTCTTAATAAACTATAGCATATTCCATGCATGTGGGGAAATTTATTGGGGAGCCTGTGAGCTTTTAGAATATGTATAAAGAGTCAATTCTTGCTGGCTAATCCCAGGTTGTAAATATTTGTCTGTCAGTTGGTGGGCGAGTGAGTCGGGAGTTAAGTTACACACGGCAGAAGATTGGAGAAGAGGCGATGTTTAATCCTCAACTGATGATTCAGACACCACAAGAAGAGACTGCTAATGTACTAACAACCGAAGCACTCAGACAGCACCTGGATTCTGCACTACAAGCCAGCAAGATACATGTATATATGTACAACAGGTAAGATGGAAAGAAAAAAGAAACATCATCTTAGCATTTTCTGCAGTAATGTATGAATCAGAATTCATTCAGAAGAAATTCAGAAGCTCCCTAGAAGTTTCTTTTATTGTAGGAACAGAGCTTCCTTGAACATTTGCTTTTCAACATTTGCAAAGTTACTAGTTTCCCTGGAGAGCTACTTTGGACGAAGCCCAGATGAGTGAGACATTTGTTAAGTGACTTTTGCCCCATTTTACGACCTTTCTTGCCACAGTTGTTAAGTGAATTACTGCAGTTGTTAAGTTGGTAATAAGGTTGTTAAGTGGCTTCCCCATCGACTTTGCTTGTCAGAAGGTCACAAAAGGTGATCACATGACCCTGGAACACTGCAGTCATCATAAATATGAGTCAATTGCCAAGTATCTGAAGTTTGATCACGTAACCATGGGGATGCTGCAACAGTTGGAAGTATGAAAAACAGTCATAAGTTACTTTTTTCAGTGCCGTTGTAACTTTGAGCGGTCACTAAATGAACTATTTTAAGTCGAGGACTACCTGTACTGTTTGCCTCTTTCAGCCTTAATTTTTCAGTTCAGGGGCAGTTAAAAAAATGTCAACATGAGAGTTTTCATATGGTTTCAACTACCATCCTGATTTTGTGGAGCCCCATTGCCTCTGACCCTGTTTCTTTTAGCAACTGGGAACTGGGGAAAATCTTGATTTAGCCACATCTCTAGATGTTCATCATAGTTTACAATGTCTGAAACCATTGGGCTTCAGCTATTAAGTTAAAAAAATAATCTTTTATTTTTGTCATAAAACATATTCGAAGTATAACTTTGGACTGTGTTGGGTTGCTGACATATCTAGTATAAACAGGTCCCTGTTGTGGGAGTCAGTAATATTAAACAATGGTTTAAGCTAGTATTAAAGCACAAATTTCAACTTATCTTGAAGGGATCTTACAGTGAGTTTGTTTTGCAAAGTTCAGAACTGTTTTTGATCCAATGTAGATAAACGCTCAGCATAAATTTTCTCTGACATACTGGAAGGATTCAACGCAGCAGGGACTCCTTTGCATTCACCAAGCGGTAAAGAGAATGGGCATTTTAGCTACAGCATCCTTCTACGGCCTAATAACCTCCAGATGTGCCAGAGTTCTATGTTCTTTAGCAGACATGAGATGTAGCTCACATTTGGAGCGTACCAGTTTGGGAAAGGCTGACCTACAATATTGCAAATTTAATTTCCATTAATCTTGCCCGGTGGTTTCTGAGAAATATGAATTGCATGATTAGAATCATGAAGTATCCTCAATACTAGAGGCCATCAAAACCTTACTATTATTGCTGTCGTAATGAGATTATCCCCACACGTGAACTAATTTAATTCAAATGACAGCATGTCCTAAGAGTGGCAAAAAAGAAACTTTGAAAATACAGGTAATCCTCAACATACGACCATTTGTTAATGTAATTTTGCTCTTTGTTTCCACAGACAATGGAAATTGGAACACTTATGTCACAAATCAGGGGAACCCATCACAGAAACCGGTTACATGGACAAGGTAAAGACAATGTATTTATTATATTTTTATTTATTTATTTATAACCTGCCTTTATTATTTTTACAAATAACTCAAGACAGTGAACATATCCAATACATCTTCCTCCTCATATTTTCTCCACAACAATCCTGTGAGGTGAGTTGGGCTGAGAGAAAAATGACCAAGTCTCACCCAGCTGGCTTTCATGACTAAGACGGGATTTGAACTCAGGGTCTTCTGCTTTCTAGCCTGGTGCCTTAAGCACTAGACAAAATTGGCCCTCATGTATTTTTATGTATATTTCTGTAGACATATAACAATATGTTGAGGGGTTTCTTTTCTGTCACTTTTACAGATTATAGAACACCTTTACCCTTGTTTAATTATCACACCACTGGACTGCTTCTGGGAGGGTGCAAAGTTACAGTCTGGGACTGCATATCTACCGTAAGTAACATCTGTTGGTTTCTAATTTGTTTTACCAGTTTAATGGGGCTTCACTTAGCTACAGTTTATTCTGATGTTGGACTGAACACAAAATGTGAGGCCTTCCAGACAAATATGCATACAAATATCTATTCCGCATGCTTTTCTCTTTAAAAGAGATGTTTAATTACTAAATTAACATCCCATCCGATTATGTTATCTGTTTTGAATGCAAATACATAGGAGAATTGACATCTGAACCAGCACATTTGCAAGTACAGGTGCGGCAATTTCCTGTAGCATCTTATTATTTTTAGCTTCCCTTCAAAGTGTATTGCCACACAGATGTTGCTTCTTCGCATATATGATTTTAGCTTTAGGGATAACCTGATTATTTCATCGGGGTCAACATGAACAACAGATGTGAGCCAAACTTAAGTTACTTCAGTTTTATTCTCAGTGAATTCTATCACTATCAGTGATTTAATTTGGATTGAGGTAGGGTATGCATTGAAGTTGGACGTTGTAAAAAAAAAAAAAAATCAAGATGGCAGCCACAATCATATGATTGGAGTTGTATCACATTTTACATGCATGTCACAATACATGCAAAGGACAGGACATTGATCACACTACTGCAGCTGCCCTCTTGATTTGTTGACACTTTCCCCTACCCCATCTCTGGTCCTTGGATATCCTTGGCTTCAGCCCTGTATCTGAACTAGATTGTAATTAGAATTGATACTGACATGATCATCTCAGTTCAAGGGATTGTACTGAATTATTGACAACCCCCCCCCCCACCCCCCCAAATTTTCTGGTTTAAATAATTTTATTTAAGAGGAATTGGAATTTCAATCTTCTCGGAACATTTTTATTTTATCACTTAAAACTAGTGCAGAAATCCTACAGGTTAGTCATTGGTTTGTCACCAAATTTGGGGCAGAATCTCAGGATCACAAAAAGAGTCAGTAATTTGAATATTTACTTTTTTAAAATGTTTGCACTATACTGTCAACATATGCTTATGAGAGAAAGGGCAAAAGTCCCAATTAACTTCATTGTTTGTTTGTTTTTTCATTTCCCAAAGGCAACATTCTCACTGTTATATAATGGTTATTTGTGATTGTATTTGAGGAAATAAAACATGAAATGAAAAATATGATGGCAGCAGGTAGAAGCTATGTTTTCTTTATCAGGCCTTTTAGTAGCATGAAATCTCTTCTTTTGGATATTGTTACTTTCAACATGTTCTATATTTTAAAACATTTAAATTCATTTAGGTTAATTGCATAGCTTATTTATATGGTGTAGACTTTGCCCTTGTTTGTCTGTCTTTGTAAAGGCAACATGCAATGGCTATCGCTTAACTTTCAGTGTGGACTTCTTAAAACGGGACAATGAAGGAGCTTGCGTTTTCTGGTTGGGAGAGTCTGAATAATATCTTAAGCCTGGTTAAGCAGATACAGTAGTCTGAACCAGAAAAAAGTCAGGCAAAAGTCTTTATGGTCTGGCAACATCACAAAATCAAAAGTGGAAATGAAAAAAATAGCAGCAGAGGTTCAGGCGGATTTAAAAAGGTTACCATGTCTGAAAGAGCACAGTGTTTTTATTTTTTTGTGTGTGTTTTTGATTAATGTATGGCAAATATTTTAAAGAATGCAATTCGTAATATCATATGAACTTCTCTCTGATACTTGAACATTTTCTTTATTTGTGACTGCTGAATTCCCTATTTTTTCTGAATCATTTAGTTAATAAATTATTTGTCTAAAATTTCACTATACTTAAAATGCTAGTTCAGATACTAATTTTCTTGCTCATTTGATTATCAGTTCAATAAATGAATAAATAGGGGTGCAATGTAATAGCTGAGTTAAGAATAAAGACTTAACTACAATGTCTAAAATCCCCTCAAACCATTAGATTCAAGAAGCTCTGTTTACTAGCATTTACTTAGGCATGGATGTGATGCTCATATGAAGAAGACATTTTGTGGATGAAAAACAGCTTTAAGATAAAAATTTTCAGCAACTTTTTCCAAAAGACAAATCTTGTGGCAATGTTTTAAATACCATTACACACATTTCAGTAAACTTCGTTTCAAAAAAATATGAATGTGAGTAGGAGTGGGGAAACGGTAAATAAATATTTACAAAAGTTTGGCAACTTTTGATAACCTTTTCATTTTTCTCTTCATGGGACAGAGGAAAACCCCATTTGCAGTGGACCAACTTTGACCCCTTAGAATTCTTAGAAGAGCTGAAGAAGATAAACTCCCAAGTAGATACCTGGGAGGAGATGCTGAATAAGGCAGAAGTTGGCCATGGATATATGGATCGACCTTGCCTAAACCCTGATGATCCGGACTGTCCTATAACTGCCCCCAACAAAAATTCAACCAAAGTACGTTAATCTTTCTTTTTTCAGCCAAATGAAAAAAAAATGTATTGAAAAAGCAGATTCTAATTCCATATCCTAAAATCATTGTCAACAATATGATGCAGTTTCAGGATAGCAGTATTTGAGCAAGATGCAAGATACAGCCTTAAGTTCAGAATTCGTAAAATGATGGTTGGTCACACTGACTTGAATTGTTCTGCTAACAGAAGAAAATAAGGCAATAATAAGGAAAGCATGACTATTTCTATGGCTTACTTAGCAGAAGCTCTAGACCAAGACACCTACTTATTCCTAATTTAACAAACAAGCTTCAAGGATTTAAGAACAAACAATAGCTTTGAAATGAACTTCAATATAGTATTATATTCTAAGTTTTGTACTGCAGAGAAAGGGATATTGGAATATTAATGCAGTTAGATTTGCAAAGCCACTAAACACTCATCAATGTTAAATGATAGATGTGACTGTTTGTGAACAAAATTACTACCAATCAGGTTCTATATACAAATGCTGTAGTATCAAATAATGGGAATTTTTGTAGTTAACTTTACAATTTTCCAAAAGAGCATCTTTTTTATTTCAGGATACAAATACTAATATCTGAAATTGATATATTTGCATTTTATTCCGGATCATCTAAAGAACTTTATTCTAGCTTTTGAAATTTCCCCAAATATTGAGATTGAGGGAGGCTGAAGTATTGAGGGGGTGTTGCTTTAGGATACCAAGCACTGCATTTTTTATTCGTTTTCTAAAATTGTTTTTGATATGAGTCTATTGTTGTTGCTGTAAGCCACCCAAAATTATGGTATATAAGATGAGTATCTATGTTTTCTTAATAAAACAAATGAATATTTATTCTACCACCTAGATTTATATTACAAGAAATTAAATACTTAAATTGAACTACAGGCCTTTTTTGTTCATTGAGATATTTAATGGACTATGCTATACTTATTTTTAAAGATGAATATATTATTTATCTTTGTGCAAACTTTATAGTCAAAGCAAAATAGAAAAATTCAAAATGTCCATAGTTTGGAGCTCCTTTAGTGGTAGAGAGGAAGTAGACAGGGTATGAGTGACTTCTCTAAAGATTTTACTGTGTTGCTGGAGTGAAGTTTCCTTTTTTCTCTCTTGATTCTCTGCTTTTATTATTGTTGTTGTTGTTATCGCTTAATAAGTTTTCTAGGGACAACACGGGGCAGCTGAAGTTTATTTGCTGCCTAAGCTAGAAAAATAAATGGCTTCCTTTCATACGGACTGCAGTTACCCAAAATAATCATGTTGTTTTGCCACATGAATCAGACAATCCCTCAAATGCTGCATCCTTAGCAATAACAGTACAAGAGCAGACTAAATCAGCCTTTGCTAGCTTTTCATGACAACCAAAATCTACTACCTAAGGCAGCTACTTCTCTCTACTTAGAGGTAAAACCACCTGGAAAAAGATAAAAATGTACAGCTGCCAACTTGAGAGAAAAGCCAAAACTACATCTGCCAAAATCAATCCTGGTAGCATGAAAATACTTCCATAAAGAACATTCTTGCTCTCTCCCCACCCTGTTCAAAGTTTGCAACCAGAGCAGGATTTGCAGGATTTATGCATATTAGAACACTTACCTTTAGGGGTATGCAAAGTGGTATCAGTGATCCTCCAAAAATGTGAACTTTCCTGTCTTTGATTCTGTAACACCTTCTTTTATTTTTTAAAATATTTTTAGCCTCTTGATGTCGCCCTTGCTTTAAGCGGTGGATGCTATGGGCTGTCAAAAAAATACATGCATTGGCAAGAAGAACTGATTATTGGTGGCACTGTTAAAAATGATACTGGGAAACTTGTCAGGTAAGCACTCCTAATCCAGTAATTCTTGCCTGGGACATCCTGGTTTGGGTCTGCACATTCTCTAGGCTGCACTATGGTTTGGATGGTCTTGGTTTAGACTCTTATGTCAACCTAGCCATTTGTCTCCCTATGTCATGGTTTATAACTTAGTGCTATATTTGAACCTAATCAACTGTTCTTAGTCAACAGATCTTGCTTTAAACAAACCATGGCTTAATGTGAAATGTAAATCCAGTTACTGTTTTCTTTTGACTGAAAACCTTACTGTCAGTAATGTGAGATATTTTTTTCTTCCATTCAGTCATATCCAGTTCTTGGAGACTGCCTGTACAAGTCCCTGCAGTTTTCTTGGCAAGGTTTTTCAGATGTAGTTTGCCATGGCCTCTTTCCTATGAGAGAAACTGACTGGCCAAAGGTCACCCAGCTGGCTTTGTGCCTAAGGCAGGATTAGAACTCACAGTCTCCTAGTTTTTAGCCTGATGCCTTAGTTAGATAAGACAACCTATATTGTCATTTTTCAGCATACACAATGGCACACATTACAGTGAAATTCCAATGCCTGCTCTCGAAAGAAAAAAACGCCACCCATCAAACAATGTCCCCGTCTGAAGGATAACAATAATAATATACCAAATTGACTCTCAGTGAGAATATTATTATTTATTATACCTACAAAATGTATTTTTGTTTATGAGATAATGGGAATAATGTTCAGTAAAAATATTAAAATTAAAGACCTCCTAAGTACATATAAGGCCAAGAAAAAAAGAACATGCAGCATATGATTTAAATCAGAGAGCAATAGTTTGAAACAAAGTGTATCTCCCATTTGAGCTCTAGTAGTTTTATTCTTTTTCCACTTGTACATTAAGAGGCCATGATACCTATGTAGCCTAGGGTTATCTTTTGGTGACTAATGATTATTTGATTCATTGGAGATTTTGGTCTCTGGAATAGGATGGAGATGACTTTGTTACCTCTCCCCAGTGTCTCCATCACATGCAATTACAAAGGATCACCCATCTCCCCCTTCTGGACCGAAGATGAGAATCTATTCAGTGATAGAAACTTCTGTTGGATCCTGTTGCATATGAAAGGATCTCATTTACTGCAACTGTGTTAATTTGTGTACTTTTTATGCTTCATGAGGGGGAAAAAGTTTACTTTAAGTCTTCCATTTTCTTCAGATTGCTTGCCAACTAAACCATCTCCTTGAAAGGTGTGACTCCTCTATAGGGTCTGCTACTTTGTGAATGGCGCCTTATTTAATTTATACAGAGAGATTGGACATAAGAATACTGAATCAGATCAGCCCTTTAATAGAGAAACTGGGTGGTAGCTCATAGACTTTCTATATTCCAATGTCTAAACATCAGTCTTATATTTCCTTAAGATAGGATCAGCTTTATTTATCCAGATATAAGAAGATAGAGGTTTTAAAATGGGAATGTCTGACTTTGACAACTTTAAGACCTGTGGACTTCAACTCCCAGAAACTGGAGAATTCTGGGAGTTGAATGTCCACAAGTCTTAAAGTTGCCAAGCTTGGAAACCCCCAGTTTATAACTTAGATTCTCCCCTCCATTTTAAACAACACCATAAATGGTTCTTAGTCAAATAGAATGTGTAGAGCAATTATAAAAAAAAATTGAAAAAAATGGCTTTTTGCTCAGTTCAACCATTAATCACTCTAGCCTTCTGCTGCCCATAAGAACAGCCCTTCATAAAAATCCAGCAAAGATCATTCCCATTCCATAAGCAAAGCTTATACATTTGGTGACACCATGCAGTGAAACCAGCTTTTTTTTTTTTTTTGGAGGGGGAGGGGTTTTTTTGGTTGTCCTTTTCTCCTTCTAAGTCCACAATTCTGTCTTGCAGTGCTCAGGCTTTACAGACCATGTTTCAGCTAATGACTCCAAAGCAAATGTATGAGCACTTCAAGGGTTACGACTACGTTTCGCACATCAACTGGAATGAGGACAAGGCAGCTGCGATCCTGGAAGCATGGCAGAGGATGTATGTTGAGGTAAAATGGACGTTTAATTGGAGAACAGTTTCTTCCTTTCATTGTAAACCCTACTAGGTCTTGTTGTTGCAGTCCCTCGGAAATGTCCCTTGAGGTAGTGAATCTTGTTAGGATCGGTATACTCTTCCATTATAGTCAGTCTTCTCTCTAAGCTAGAGCCTGGAGATAGTACTATGTGTTGGAACTCAACCCCTGTCATTCCCAGCCAGTATGCTGGCTAGAAAAGAGGCAAGTGGAAATCCAACATTTCTGGGAGATTGTGCTTAGGACTGACTGATTAAGAACTTTTTTAAAAAAAAAAAGAAGAAAAAATACATTAAAAAAATCTGCCACCCGCAGCAAGGTTTGAAGGAAACATTGCAGGTTGGTTGGTTGGTAAAATGAAAGAGAAATGTGTTTTTGTTAGAATGTGTGGCTTTTAAAATTCATTGTCTTGAGCTGCCGATCTGACTCTGGGGCTGCCAAAGCTTAAGGAGAAAAAGTGAGCATTTGGTTAGGATGATTCTTTTTTTTTTCCTCCCCTCAGCAAAGGTGTCTGGAAAACATTAGCCCGCCACAGAATCTGTTCACAGCTGCAGTCCCCTTGGTGAGGTCATGTGACATTATCTGGCCTTTGTTTCCCAGGCATTGACCTTTGCTGAGCTGCTTGTGACCTCTTTGAAGTGTCCAGCCAATGAAAAAAGAGAGGGCTACTCTTAAGAATTTGTTGTTTTTAGATTGGGTATAACAACAAATCAGTTGTAGGCTTCTGGATGGAATGCAGAAAAGGGTGCAGGAGGGGCCGAGTGAGCTGTGAGCCTTCTTCAGTTTCACTATTTAAAATAAATGGCCATTTTCCTCCCTTTCAAGGTGTACCTTCTTATTTGATCTGTAGCAGCCTGCTGCGGCTCCGCATTGAGTATGGCAATTATATTAACAAAGGGTCAAGGATGCAACTGTAGTGTTTGTAGATGAGAGCGCCTGTGTGTGAGTGAGAAGGGAGAGCAACAGACAAAGAGAGAGCGACAACTAAAAAGTTAGTGCTCAGTAGAAATTTGCTCCAGAAATATAGGTAGTCCTCGAGTTACCACAACTGAGCCCAAAATTTATGTTGCTAAGTGAAATATTTGTTAAATCAGATTGCCCCATTTTACAACTTTTCTTGCCACAGTTGTTAAGTAAATCATGGCATTTGTTGAGTTAGTAACATGGTTATTAAGTGAATCTGGATTCCCCATTGACTTTGCTTGCCAAAAGGTCGCAAAATGGGATCACGTGACCTTGGGACACTGCAACCATCATAAATATGAGTCAATTGCCAAGCATCTGAATTTTGATCATGGGACTGTGGGGATGCTGCAATGGTTGTAAGTGTGAAAAATGGTCGTAAGTCAGTTTTTTCAGTGCTGTTGTAACTTTGAACGGTCACTAAATGAACTGTTGTAAGTTGAGGACTACCTGTATATTGTGGTGACTTCCTTTCTGTAATTACAACTCCCATCTTGTTTTCATAGGTTGCTCATCAAAGTCTTGCACAAAACTCTACTCAGAAGGTGCTTTCCTTTACGACAACGACTCTGGAGGACATCCTAAAGTCATTTTCTGACGTCAGTGTCATCCGAGTTGCTAGCGGCTATCTATTAATGGTAAATTAGGTTTAATATTCATTTTATTCTTCCTCAGTTTTCTTCAAGCTCATGCCATCCAGATCTGGAAAGGAGACCAGGCTGGAGAAATCTGTAATTCATGATATACCACTACATGAGTCTTTTATGCTAAGATGTCATACAAATCATCCTTACAATGTTTTTAACAGCCTTAAAATCTGCATTTTTATGCCACTTGCTCACTTATGTCTCTGATCCATGGAAGATCTGTGGCTCATTAGCGTGAGCACAAAGTTGGCTTGGGATGGGGCCACGGGGTTGTTCTTTGTGGTTTCCTCTTAAATGGTTACAGAGCCGAAGAGATGTTTGTTTGAGATGTGTGGAGGTGGGATTCAGACTTAATGACAGGATCAGACAAGCAAAGCCATTGCTCTATCTCACTGCTGAGCGGTGCCTTCCAATATCTGTGTTCCATTAAAATTATATTTTGTTGTTGAAAATTTTGGTCAGGAAAAGGAAACATAAAACTGGCTTTCTCTGATGTCAGGCCTCATTTTGGGGAAAAAAATATTCTTTTGTTCTCCTTACAGCTTGCCTACGCCTGCTTAACCATGCTGAGGTGGGACTGTGCTAAATCCCAGGGTGCTGTGGGTCTGGCAGGAGTCTTGTTGGTTGCTCTCTCGGTAGCTGCTGGATTGGGACTGTGTTCCTTGATTGGGATTTCCTTTAACGCTGCCACAACTCAGGTATTAAACGAACCATTTGCAAGTTGATGCACTGCGGTGTCTCCTATTGAGGGCTGTGTATTCATGGGGGAGGAGGATGGATTTTAAGAGAACAACCCTCAGAAGTTTGAATTAATATGTTTACCTAAAACCAGTCATAGCTGTGGTTATTTAAGCCCAGAAGACTTCTGAATATGGCATATGGTTCTATGGGATGTATATTTACATTTCACACACACAACAAAATTGCAGGTTTTGGCATGGCATGTCAGGGGAAACCAGGGACAAAAAGGGCTTTATAATTTGCACTGAAATTTTTGAAAGGCACTCGTTGTTAACTGCAGAATAAAGAGGGGAAAGGCTAAATATTCGAGACCTGCGCTGAAATTTTCAGTGACCCGGGAAATTCAAATTGTCCTTGAATAAGCCCTGTTTCCAAAGGCAGGGTGTGCAAACATATGTGCTGTGAAAATGCATACCATGATACAACTGGCTAAAATCTTCTCTCCAGGAAATTATTATAATGTGTGGGTAATTGACAGATTCATAGTCTAAGATTATTAGATTAATAATAAGCTTAATAATTAAAGTCCTAACGAAGGACCTACAGATTATTAAGATAATGTTTAAGAATGTAGGTTGCATTAAGCCGGGTGGGTAGAGGATTCTTTTTTTCTTTTTTGTAAAAATAGAGTGTTTGGGACTGATAAATTGAATATTACCAGATATTCCAGTGCTTTAGATATTGCTGTGAGGGCTCCAATCACAATTGGTATAACAACAGATTTCTTTTTCCATAAGATTCAACTGCAATCTGCAAATCCTGGTATTTTGAATTTTTTTCCAATTGTTTTTCCTCAATCCTAGCATTATCCAGAATAGCAACATCAGTGAAGCTGACTTTCTCCTTTTCAATAACTCTTATACATCAGGCATGTTATGAACAAGATGTCTGCCTGTTTGGATCTTAAACTTCAGTAATATCTTAATTCTGCTCATTTCAGAAAACCACCTCAATATGAAGGTTTCAGTATTTTTACTACATTCAAATCCAAACCCCTGGCAAAGTTTCCAGGAATAATTTTAGCAACTCGGTCATAATGCTGCTTGTAGTCGGTTTGTGAAATTTTGCTGCAGCAGTTGATCAAGTGGTCAGTTGTTTCATCCTTTTAACTACAAAGGAGACATGTTGAGTTTTAGCCTTTATGTAATTAGATGGCAAACAAAGCTTCTTCTTGAGGTGCTAAAATAAAGCTTTCAGTTTCTGAAGACAGCAAACTAAAATGAGGGAAAAAGAGATCCTGCAATACATATCATCCAATATTAGTTGCTCAAAGCAAGTGACTCATTTAACTGGATTGTAAAAATAGCTTTTGGTTCTCATGAATCCACACAAAAACCTGTTACTTTCTACTGGACCTAACAATATGATGGAGAACAGTATCTGAAGAGAAACACTCAATGGTGTAAATAATTATGTGCATAAAGAATTGTGACCTCCTAACTGCAATACCTCAAGATTTCTGCTTATGCCTAAAGTCAAGTGTAAGATTGCACTTCCTTGTCTTACTTCATTAACTTGTTCTTTGGTTATAAAATAGTTGTTGCTGACTGTCTCCTTTTATGCAGGTTTTACCCTTTCTTGCTCTTGGAGTTGGGGTAGATGATGTCTTTCTTTTGGCACATGCATTTAGTGAAACTGGGCAGAATAAGAGAATTCCATTTGAGGTAAATTCAGATATTTCTTACGTTGCTTTAAGCATTCAGCAAGCTCACTAAATCTATACTTTAGTTTTTCAATTAGCAGCTGACAACATAAATAATTTCTTACGTTGCACCAGTTTATTCATTTTGGAACTATGCAGAGTAAACTAATAGCAGTATAAATGACTGGAAATTGTCAAATGGTTTTCCCAATTAACTCAACCTTTTTGACAAAAATCAGTAACTTAATTGGCATTATCAGCAGAGACGTATATATATTTGACTAGCTGATAACTTGGCATTGTCCGGGTATTTATGTATCCCAATCCTTGCAGCCTTTTAAAAGTATATGTACATTATAAAGTAAAATCATACACAAAATCACTATAAGTCTTTGGGCCCCACCCCCTGCCCACCCTCACTGGTAACCACTATCTGGCGCCCGGCGGCATTGGGTCTGCACATGGCTGGCCGCCACGGGCTGCCACCCATCTGGCAACAACAGTCCTCGCTGTCCAGAATGGCCCAGTAGGTGGCGCTTGACTGCTGCGGAAGGCTGCCAGGACCGATCAGCTGGGCTGCACGGCTGCTATATTTACCCTGAGGGGTGTTAGGGGTGTATTTTTTTCTAGAGACTGAGTCATCTGTGTACCAAGTTTAGTTGAAATTGATCGAGGCGTTCCAGAGTTATGCTGGAACATACACACACACACACACACACACACACACAGCTATTTTTATATATATAGAAGATTAACGCCTCTCCCCGCAGAAGAATCTGGAAATATGATTAGTATGTTATTTTAGAGAAATGAAATGCTGATTACAGATTATATTTGTTGTCAGTTTGTGATTATTTGCCAAAGTAGATGTTATTCTTCAAAAAGGTTATTTGGATAAATTGAATTGAAATCTCAATCATTCTCCCAAGTTTTTTGAGAACTGATATTCTATTTTGCATTCTGCAATCAGGCTATTTCTTCTATAGTCTATTTTGGTAATTAAGAAGAAAGTAGTTTGTAGTAACTTTCCATTTAGTTTTCCATTTCTATTGTACAGTGGAATCTGATGCAAAAGCATATATTATTAAATATAATATCATTTCCATAACCTTTAACTGGGCAAAACAACTGAGCCAGCCACTCTTTCTCAGCCCAATTCACCTCACATGATTGTAGTTGTGAGGAAAATAGGAAGAAGATGGAGCATTATGTATGTTCCCTGCCTTGAGTTACTTATAAAGTAATAAAGGTGAGAATAAAAATCTAATTAAAAAAAATTTAAACCAAGATACTTCCAATGGACTGATTTACAGAATGTGTCCAAAATCTGAGACCCATGACTCCTGTGGAATTGAAATTTTATAAAACAGTTTATGACATAAAAATTATATGACTGTCGCCCGCCCGCCCACCGACCCACCCACTCAAAAAAACAACAATCCCCCCTCCAAAACAAAAGACCTTCTACTAATCATTAAAAATGGCTAGTTCTCTTCTGTCAAACTTGTGGTATACAAGGTTGCTGCTAAATAGCTAATTTTGGCCTTAAAGTGTAATGTTCTTATGGTTATTTTTGCTATATTTGTTTTGATTTTCTTTGAACCCTCCAGCATCTTTGATTAGAGCAGGCTGTAAATTATGTTCAACATCTATTTCTCTATTACACTGTAATTTTATAGATTATGTACTATGTAATTGCAAATTAATTCCATATATGTCTATTATGTTTCAGGATAGAACAGGGGAATGTCTGAAACGCACAGGTGCAAGTGTGGCCCTTACATCTATTAGCAATGTTACTGCATTCTTCATGGCTGCCTTAATTCCCATTCCAGCTCTACGGGCATTTTCACTCCAAGTAAGATCTTCAAGTGAAATTAAATGTCATTTAATTTATTATTTGTCAATACAGTCCAGAGATGAAGTTCTTCACATACAACACAACTGGGGAGGGCTGGTGGAGAAACCTGACCAAGAGCATAGTGTTTGAATTGGATGAGGTGCACAAATTCCCAATTAGAGAATGGTTCTGCAGGGAACAAAGTGATATGTTGACAACAGGGTCTGCACTGACATTCCTATCAGAAGCATATAAATCAGAGCAGCTTCCCCTAGTCTCACCGGAGACAATAATGACTAGTCTAGCAGTGAAATTCAATTTTTTATACTACTGGTTCTGTAGGCATGATGTGGCTTGGTGGGTGTGGCAGGGGAAGGATACTGCAAAATCCCCATTCCCACCCCACTCTGGGACCAGCCAGAGGTGGTATTTGCCGGTTCTCCGAACTACTCAAAATTTCCACTACCGGTTCTCCAGACCCTGCTGGATTTCACTCCTGCTCTAGTCCACATTTTTGGAGGGCATCAGTTGGTGAAAGCTATTACAGGGCATGCTTAATTTTAGATGTGCTTCTTTTCATGAGTATGGTTGACTTGAAACTGCAGTTATCCTCTTATGTGATTTTTGAATCTGTTTTAAAATGTGAAACATTTACTAATTCTCAAAAAAAACCCTGATACACGGAGTAGAAACGATGTGAAATTTGTGCAAGGTTATTTATTTCTGTATGCTGAGTTGTGCTAAATCTCAGGTTTTTTTATGTCTCTATACCAATTGCAAAATGGAATGTTTAATCTGAGTTCTCAATCAAATCTCAAGCTGTGTTCATAAAGATAGAAATTATATTTAGAATTTCTTGTGGTCTCTAATAATAATTTGAAAACTCTCTGCTATCTTCTCAGTGATTTTGGTAGTGAATATTGCACTTATGGCAGATTGCCATCAGTGGTCTATAAAAACCATTATATTTTCTTTTAAATCTTCCTAATTCTGCTTTTACTGATTGACACACCAGTATGTGACCAGTTCTCTCACATTGAAATGTTTGCTTTTTAAAATTAAACAAAAAAAATTAAAAGTTTTTTTTAACACTTTGCATTTTCTTTTTTAAAATGAAATTTTATTTTGTTTACCTGGTGAGATTGCTATATCTCCCATAGGATGGAAAGTAGGGCCAGATCCTCTAATCACCATGCCATTATATTACATGGCCAGAAGGTGGCAGAGTAGAGGTTATTTTTGTATTTTGAGATTTTAATCATGGGATGAGCAGCACAGGGTGTGAGAGGATTAGGGGTATGCATCAGAGCAAATATTAAGCTAATACCCCAACTCAGGACTGAGAATGGTGTTGTGAAGAGGATTTCTATGAAGAGAATGTCAAAGCCTCCAGCCTTCCTCTCTGAAGGCCTCAGCGATATTTTACAATTTAAAAACAAATTGAATAACATTACTTACATATTAAAGACATAAAGAATATGTGTACATATTTTTCAATATTTTTATTTATATCAAAGGATCCCCAGTCAAATATTTGAAAAGGTATAAAACGATGGAGCTTATGTGGAATAAAGCCCATTTCTTTCCTTTGATCTAGTGAGTAGGATACAAATTAGTAGTTGCAAATCCAAATTCCTTGAATTAAGGAAACAAGATTTTGACTTAACCTTTGAAATGACTTTCTGCTTGTTCAAGCTATCTAACAGGAAAAAGACTACCTCAGAAGGAAATATGTTTTTCTACATTATATAAACAGACTAGTTAGGAGACTCACTGGAGAAGAGCCTAATGCTGGGAAAGATTGAGGGCAAAAGAAGAAAGGGATGACAGAGAATGAGGTGGCTGGATGGAGTCACTGAAGCAGTAGGCGTGAGCTTAAATGGACTCCAGAGGATGGTAGAGGACAGGAAGGCCTGGAGGAACGTCCATGGGATCGCGATGGGTCGGACACAACTTCGCAACTAACAACAACAACAAAGCACAAAATTAGAGTAGACAAGCTCACTCCAATGAACCCCAAATAAATAAATCACATAGGTTCTAGTATTGGCAGCAGGTATACGCGCCCACCACTCACACAAATGAAGCTGTTTGTGTGCACACACCTGCCCCTTACACAAAACCATCCCCTCTTCCTCCCCACCCCCTCTGGGCTGCCAACCTGATTCAGCCTTCTTAGATGAATCATGGTTTAAGATTTCTGAAGATAACAATCCACAAACTCAGCTGGAGCAAGGTTGTCAGTATCTGAATCTGAATCCTGGCCCATGACAATCTTTGTACAACTACATATTGTGTGCCAGTTGTTCCCTTTCCTAGATTGAGGAGCCCTGCTCATAATAACTCATGACAAGGTCACCTGTTGTGGTCCACTGGCGGCCTGTGGAACTAGCAGCAGAGTCGGACAGTGAGGAGGCTGGGGAGGAACATTTGCCAATCCTGGAGTCTGCTGAAGGCTCAGACGAGGGCTCTGCATCAGAGGCAGAGATGGGGCCAGGGCCATCTGGGAGTTATGTGCGGACTCCGGAGCCTCCAGAGTCAGACATTAGTGAGGCAGAGGAACGGGGAGCCTGTTCCCAGTGCTCGCATGCGCAGAGGTGCCAGAAGGCAAGAACAGTTAAAACAAAAAGGACGACTCGGGAGTAGGGCTTGGAGATGATTGGCTCCTCCCATAAGACATAAAGGAGGATCAAAGGCACATGGGCCTTTGTAGGAAGCAACTGTTGTTTCTGCTGGCTGGTTTCAGCAGCTCTGTGTCGACTCTGTGTTCTGTGTGGCCTAGCAAAGTTAATTGCCAGTTAGGTCTTGGCAGCGTGTCAAGGGAGATGAACGTGGGTATTTATCAGCCTTTCCCGAAGAACTGTGGCAGACTTCTGTCGGACTCTTTACAACGAGAATGAACAGGCTCTGAATGAGCTGAATTCACAGCCATTGAAATAAAAAGAGGTTTTTTGGGACTCATTGTGTGCTTTTACTGTATCAGGAAGCCTAGGTTAGAATATCACTTCCCTGTTGGCTACTGCAATGAATTTTGCATGGAACTGCTGTTGAAGAATATTTTGAAACTTCACCTCGTACAAAATGCAGTGGTGAGAGCAGTTATGTGTATTTCTTTGCAAGTTGCATTGGTTATCAGCTTTTTTCCAGTCCAATTCCAACTGATGGTGTTAATATTTAAAGCCTTTATGGCATGGGACTAGGTTATTTTTGGCATCATTTCTCCCTAATTTCATCTCATCCTATTAGATCCAGCAGATGTTATAGATTCTGTCATCTAGGAAGCTAACTTTAGTAGGCCCTTGATAGCTGGCTTTCTCTGTGTTGGCACCCTCATTATGGAATGTTCTCCCCCCTGAGGTCAGGTTATCCTCATCTCTTTTGAGCTTCTGAAGGTCGTTCAAGACTTGGTTGTGACTGCAGGCCTGGGTACTCCAGGGGACAGGTGAGCTAGTTAGTGGCTCTGCTGTTGTTAACACTCCATCTACTTTTTACATTAGCTCAGTGTTTTTTTTATAGTTTTTATAGTTTTTTGATGTTGTAATTAATAATTATAATTATAATGATTTGAGGTATTTAACGGTTTTAACCTGTAAGCGGCAGAGAGTTGCTTGTTGATCAGATGGGCAGCTATGGGCCGCCCAGAGTCCTTGGAGAGTTGGGCGGCATAGAAATACAAATAATAAATAATAAATAAATAAATATATAAATTAAGATAGATAAATACAAGAATAAATAAATAAAACATCTCTGAAACGATGATCCAAGGGGTCCAGGTTGTCTAGTTACTTACTATAAATGGCAGTTCATATTTTACTCTGCTCTTGTCAGAGGGATATTGCTCACTTAACCCACTCTTCTCTTCTGGTTCTCCTCATATTTGTATAAGTAGGATAGGCTGGGAAAACAAATGTGTGCTCTCATAACTTTCTATGCATACTTTTCTTCCATCTCTCTACTGCATATAAGTGACAACTGACACCAAACTTAATTATAATCAGATGAATAGGCTCTGATTTGGCATTTATGACATAAAAGCGGGGGTGGGGAGAGAGAAGGCCTTCCATTGGGGCTTTCTCCTTTCTAGGATTAGATTAATTCCGTGGTGCTGTGGATAACCTTGTAATTCTTGATTAAAAATGTATTTAGTTTCATAACCCATATCTGTTTTCTGTGACTGATATAGACAGAGATCCATGAGCTAACAAAATTGTTTTTCTTGCATGAACTGATAATATAAAGCCCAGCTTATGTGGATTTGACATTCTGGATCATAACCAATATCTTGGCAAAATGCTATCACGTGCACCCTGCTCTTATTTTTCCTTTCTCTTTCTACCTATGTGTGTGTATCTCTGCACATACATTAGTTTCCCTATTTTATAGTTAAAATTGTGATTTCCACCCCAAAGATAATACTCCAGCAGAAAGGCTATTGATAGCCGATTCCAACCTTAGCAAAGATCTGGCACTTGCATTTTCTCAGGTATCACTTTTCTCTTGCTTGCTTCATCAGTCATTAAAAATATGCTTATTGAAATTATTGAGGTGTTTTCAGGTGGGAGGGATTTGAATACAGCATTTTTTTCTTATGAACTCTTCTGAGCCAGATTTATTCACTCAAATCTTAATGTTTTGTCTACTAATAGTGCAGTTTCATATGATCTGAAGAGAAACCAGTTTCAGTGCTGTCTACTAAATATGCATTTTGCCATGCACAAGTAAAAGAAAGCTATTTTTTTTCTCGTTAGCAGTTGCTATTTAATTTCTTGTACACATTTGCTATTTATTTTATTTGATACTTTACCAGCTATGGTAAAATTCAGATGATGCATTCTGTGGCATTCAGAATCAAAGGGCAATGCAAGCTACTTTTGGGTGGTCTGTTTAAAAATGTAGAATTTTCTGCTCTTATAGCTCTCCACCCTGCCTTTGGTCATTTAGAGACAAAAATTTATTTTATGAAGAATTCCTGTCTGTCCAGGAAATCCTCCACAGCCAAGTTAAGAAAGCATAGCAGTGTAATAACACTGTTGCTTTTCTTTTCAGTAATGTTTATAGCTATTTCTCTGTATAGAAGTTCTATATCAGATGGGCTTAAACAGAAAGTTGCTCTAACCTCCTGTCTTTTTTCACTTTCCCTGAGACACTAAAAGATAACAATCAAAGCCTTATTGGTTTTTGAGACTCAATATTGGTAAAATAATCCAATTGCTGAGAACATAAGTGCCGTATTTTTCAGACTATAAGATGCACTTTTTTCCCTCCTAAAAGAGATTGAAAATTTGGGTGCGACTTATACTCCAAATGTAGCTTTTTCGAAGCTTTTTTTCAGCCCTAAAGAGGCGCTAGCGAGTGAAGCGATCTCCGTGCTAAGCTTTTTTTCAGTGAAGCTATCTTCCGTGCTTTGCCTACTCCCTCCGACTCTCAACTGTGAAGGTTTTTTTCCAGCCCTAACGAGGCTCTAGCGAGTGAAGTGATCTCTGTGGTTTGCCTGCTTTTCTCATTGCTTCTCTCTCCAAAGATCAGTTGTGCTTTAAAAGCTGTTTTTTATCCCCAAGCAGGAGATAAAAAACAGCAAACTAATGTGCTGAAGCTGACCAGACTAAGGACACTAGCCAGATGAATACCTGGTAGGAAGATTTTTATTCCTATTTTCCTCCCCAAAAACTAAGCTGCGTCTTATACTCCGGTGCGTCTTATACTCCGAAAAATACGGAAAATCCGACCTCAGACCTGCAGATTAACGCTAGTGAATTGAAAGTAGCTCTGGAACCATAAAAGAAGGTTTGGCTTACATAAGGCTCTTGGATCGGAGATTGTCAATTCCTGCTCAATATTTTTATTTTCACAGGTATTTTATTACCATACTCATCACTTAAGGCAAGCCTTAAAGACTTAATTAAAGTTTCAGTGACCTACCCCGTGTTCCACCTCAATTACTCTTAAATTCCACCTGTGATATGGATACCACCAATTAAGAACCCTTGATTTACACCATCCAGTTTCTTCCATCATAAGCTTCTCTAGTCGCAAAAAAACCAATGGCATAGTCATTTTCCTGTAGTGAGAGCCTTTGTGAGAAGCAAAAAGATATCCTTTTCACTTGCTTAATGATGCACAGTGGCCTGTTAAGTACATGTACATAGTGGGAGTAACCGTGCCAGCTGCACTGACTCATTTATCATTTTACTCCCAACTTAGGATGGAACAGCTAAATCTATCTACATCTAGTTCCTTAAGTTCTTTTGTCCCAGTCATACATATCTTTAATTTTGGTTGCAAATACTGGGCAGGAAGACAGAGGAAGAAAATATAACATAGTGAATTTCATTAGGACAGAGATGCGTACGATTAGCAATAAGGTACAAAGAGGATCTCTTTATTTGTAATATCTCTTATCAAACAATAAATTCACTTATTGGGTGGCTTGTAAGGGATAAGTATATAGTAGACTAGTACTAGACTATAGTACTGCAGTACATAGTCAGGATCTCACTTTACTTTCTCTCTCAATAACTCCAGTTCAGATCTTATTTTATTTCAGCAAATTCATAGGGCAGCAGCCACCATGTTTTAAAGCAGAAGATTATTGAAAAAAATGATTTGTAGATGGTGTGTCAGTGTGGAACCTAGACATAAAATATTCTAAATATTTCTTACATATTTACTATACTTGGATGCTGCCCAGTTCCTGAATATTCTGGACAATTAATCTCAAAAACAGGAACAAAAACAATCCGGGAATGGTAATTGGATTAGATGGCTCCATGGTTTATAATCTGATGCCCTCTCTTAGCTTTTTATAATAATATTAAATTTTTGTACTCGTAGAATGTTTTTGAAATTGTTTTTATAGTGTTTGTACAGTACATCATGCTGCATGAGAAGAGCGGCCACATAAATATGATCAAACTGTCAGTAAAAACATCTCCAAAGAACCCAATATGTTCAAAAATAAAAAGTCAAGAAAATATAAAACTAGGAAATGCAAAAAGTCAAGTGGGCGAACCCCCCCGTCTTCGATCATAACACAAACCTGCAAGATGGAACAGATGGGTCTTCACAGCTTTCCTGAAGCCAAAAAGGGATGAATATTCTATGCATATTAAAGCTGTCGAGTACAACTGAGCCTTCCTTTCTTTGTGAGCAGTGGAGCCAAAAGTTTTGTACACTTTAGAATTAAGAAATATAGCTGCCCACTAGGTCTGTGGAACTCCATAGGGAAAAGTATGAGGCTTTCAGATTTACCTTCTTACTGATGGGTGACTTGAAGAAACTTTGCTATTCCTGTTACACAAGGGTGAAGTAATTTTCAGCCAATTCTGTAAAAAAATGATTCATAAACTGCTGGTAACTACGTGTGTGTGTATGTGTGTGTGTTTGTGTGTAATTTGAGCATATCATGAAATAATGGAACAATTTCTTTTGAGGCTTAGGGATCCCCTTTTATGAGAATCAGTTCTGGGAGTGCTTCAGTCTGCTATAAACTCCCTTTTTATTTCCCCCCCATAGCATCCCTGATAAGGACCTCATTCTTACAGGAATGTGTTTGTCTTTGTGGCTTTCAGTGTTGATTGAAACTGGCTACATAACTGTATTCTAAATCTTTGCAAGTCATGATTTTTAGCTAAGTGATTTGTAAATGTAACCAAATGTGGTTTTTATAATAAACTGTGTTTTAAGCAAATGATGACTTAATGAGATTGGTGAAGGCAGCATAAATTAGGGGTAGTGTGGGTTACTGAAATATAGTCTCAGCCAACATCTTGTTATTAGACACCAAGACATGAACTGGAGATAATGCAATGCCTTTCCTAAAATCAAACATTTAGTCTGGTCAATGCTGGGACCAGAGACTTTCTAGAAACTCTATATACACATACACTTGTAATAAATAAATGAAAAGAACCATCTTTTTTCTACCTACTATGCATATCATCCTAAGCAAGTCTGTCTTTTCTTTATTTTCCTGAGCAAATTCCAGATAGTGAAGGAATTCTGTAGGGGAAAAGGTACATATTGGATCGTCATTGAGTTATGAGTTCACTTTCAGAATGTCCAAGGATATTTATTTTACAATATATTTTGGTCTGAAGTTGAATTGATATTCATAACTAGTGAATCTTCATTAATTGTTAAGAATTTGTTTGAAGGCTGTACAAAAATATGCTTTGATGTAATTCTTTCTTTGGTAATTTAGAATCAGTCTGGAGGGATGAAAATTATAGTGCAAAGTATCTATAAAACTGTTTAAAAACTTCAGGGAAAGAGTGTGGTGAAATACAAAAAACACTAATGTGGTGAAAGACCTCATTAACCTTTGCAAAGTCTTTCTTTCTATATTTTAAATCCAAAAAAACCAGGCCTCTGTCAATATCAATCTTGCCTAAATAGCCATTTGTTTCTCTGACAGTTCTTCCTAGTAAGGTACAAAATAGGATACTGACTCATGTACCTTGTGTGGTGATATAAATCAAGGGCTGTTTAAATGAATGGATCACTGCTCTGAAACACTAAATAGTGGCTAATTGGTCTCATAAGCAGCTTCCACCGAAGAACACTTCTACGGTTACATTGTGGAATTGTGGGTCTTGACTTGGAGACTAGTTTCTCTCCCTCTATTCTTTTTTGACACAAAAATATTACTAAATTAAATTAATATGCACATCAGAGCTTTTTTAAAAAATGGTAAATTGTTTTTTATTTGTTCTAGTTTCCCCCATGAGAAATGAATTTGAGATCTGGTAACATGCTTATTAAGACAGTATCTAATTCTTAATATTTCGTTGCTATATTTAAGTTTACAATATGGAAACCTAGTTATAACCTGACTTTCAGTGTTGAAATAACAATAATTACATGTAACTTTTTTTTAAAAAAAATACTAAGCCTCCCTCCCTCCCTTCCTGTAGCCTTAGTATTGCTGATGTTCTTTTTTCTCTCTTTGATTATACAGGCTGCTGTGGTTGTAGTATTTAACTTTGCCATGGTTCTGTTAATTTTTCCTGCTATTTTGAGTATGGACTTATACCGCCGGGAAGATCGGAGGCTGGATATATTCTGCTGTTTTACAAGGTGAGATGGAAGGAATATTACAAAGATCATGTCATTTTAAATGGACATTTTACCAGTGACTACTTTAGCCAGAGATACTTATTCCCAGTGGTGGGATTTAAGTTATTTAGCAACCGGTTCTCTGCCCTAATGATTTGTTCCAACAACCAGTTCGCCAAACTGCTCAGAAAATTAACAACCGGTTCTCCCGAAGGGGTGCGAACTGGCTGAATCCCACCACTGCTTATTCCTATAGTTGTATGGTAGAATTTGAGGTCACTTTCAAACCTCTTATATTCCAAATGAATGGAAACCCCAGAGCTATAATGTCTGGAGAAGCAAACTGAGCATTATTGCACCCCTGGTTGCCACGAACTGCTCTATGGTTGGAAGAGATTGGTTGACCAGTTTCTTATGATTACCTCAATGTCATTAGGGAGGTTCTTAATAGCAGCCACAAAATACACTTTACACATCACTAAACTATAATGTGTTTTGGCTTTGAGAGGGTCTAGGATATTTTCTTTATTCTGCTGGTGAACTGGTATAATTGAATACTAACCAATATACCAGTAACTCTCCTCTCTAATTATTTTGTGTGGCTTCAAAACGGAGGAGTAGTGGTTTTGCTAATTCAGTAATATTTTCAGAAACACAAGGAGTGTTAAGGAACTTAAAACAATGGATTGTGTTTCTTGCACATTGCAAAACTCCATATATGTAGGCGTACTTTGTATATAAACACTTTATTAAATGTTAACAAATAATACATCATAGAACAATTCTGGTCACAACCACAGTGCATCTATTTACTTTCCCTATTTTTCTTCCAGCCCCTGCGTCAGCAGAGTCATTCAAATTGAACCTCAAGCATATGCAGAGGCCGGTGATAACTTACGCTACAGCCCTCCGCCGCCCTACAGCAGCCCCAGTTTTGCCCACGAAACTCAAATCACAATGCAGTCTACAGTCCAGTTGCGCACTGAATACGACCCACACACTCAGGTTTATTACACTACAGCAGAACCTCGGTCGGAAATATCGGTACAACCAATCACCATGCCACAAGATAACCTCAGCTGCCAGAGCCCGGAAAGCACCAGTTCAACCCGGGATCTTCTTTCTCAGTTCTCTGGAACTACACTGCATTGTCTTGAGCCTCCCTGTACTAAATGGACACTCTCCTCTTTTGCTGAAAAGCGCTATGCGCCACTCCTGTTAAAACCAAAAGCAAAGGTAATGTTGGTTGATTGATTGATTACTCTTGTCTTTTGTGGTCACTTGAAAGTCACTTGTCCTTGAAAATCTAGAGATAACTCTTAAGTATCTAAAGTTCATGCTGGGTTCTGCCTCCATATAAGATCCTTCAGTTTTTAAAAATGGCACTGGATTATCTCTGGAAATAGCTCTTATATAAGCTTACCTCCTTCTCCTTCAGATACAGGTAGTCCTTGACTTATGACCACTATTGAGCCCAAAATTCTGGTTGCTAAACAAGGTAGTTAAGTGAGTTTTGCCCCATTTTATGACTTATTATTGCCACAGTTTGTTTGTTTATTTAGAAAATTTATATTGCCATCTTCTCGCACATGGCGACTCGAGGCAGTTTACAAGGATATAAAAATAGCATATAAAAGAAAAACAATAAAGTAATAACCCCCCACCCTGGCAAGAACACACATTCATACTAGACATTTAATGGGCTCCATCCCACTCTGGGTTTGCCAGGCCCTCTGACAGAACCATGTTTTTAGGGCCTTCTGAAAAAGTGTTAGAGTGGAAGCCAGTCTAATCTCTGGGATGATGTTCCAGTGAGAGGGAACCACCACAGAGAAGGTCCTTCTTCTGAGTCCCGCCAGATGAATATCCTTAGGGGACCCACAACATTCCTTGCCTTCCCACTCTAGTAGGTTGGGTAGATATGACCGACAAGAGATGGTTCCTCAGATAACCTGTTGTTAAGTGAATCACCGCAGTTGTCAAGTTAGTAACATGATTGTTAAGTGAATATGGCTTCCCCGTTGATTTTGCTTGTGAGAAGGTCACAAAAAGTGATCACACGACCCGGGACACCAACCATCATAAATATGAGTCAGTTGCCAAGCAGCCAAATTTTGATCATGTGACCATGGGCATACTGCAACAGTCATAAGTGTGAATAATGACCATAAGTCACGTTTTTCAGTGCCATTGTAACATCAAATGGTCACTAAAAGAACTGTTGAATTTCAAGGACTACCTGTACGTGTGGAGGTCAGACATATGGCTTGATCATTTGTGGTTCTAGATCCGTAGGATGCTTTTCCTTCCTAGGAAGTTGTTTCTCAAGCTTTTGCATTATTGGTGTCATTTCAATTTCTCCTGTCCAAACATTCGGCCAAACCATTAAGATTCCTGGCTCTGGGTTGAAAATGAACAACTATATGGAGCATGAGCATCTGAAGGCAAGGAATCAACGTCAAAGTGGAGACCATGATAGTCTTATGTCCCCTTTTTATATATGTTGTACACACAATGCATGTAAAGGAGGCAGGGCTTTGATTGTGCAATTGTGACCATCCTTCTGATGTCTCTGGTATTGCGTCGATAGGGATTTGGGCAAGTAAATTCTACAATGAAGCAGTTGTTTGAGATGTTGCTCAACCTTAGCTTGGTTGGAATACTTTTACAAACAACATGGCCACCATTAGGCTATTAAAAGTGACTATAGATACAGAGACTATTAATTAGATCAACACATGTGGGTGGCACCGGTTTGGGAGGTCTATGCTAAACATTGGCAGAATCGATGCATCTCATTGAACCATTGTTCTAACTATGGTTTGTTAAACAACCTATTTTCCAGAACGCTGCTACTACACTCCAGCATAGGGTTAAATCCTCATTTCTGCCAGCAACTGAGAGAACCTTTATTTAAATAACTTCCTACTCTGTGCTCTTACCACACCCCTTTTCCACTCAGTTCACCAGTCTTTCTCTCAGTTGCTGCCAGACGGAGAGGGTTTTTCTCTGTGCTCCGAGGTAAGCGTTAGGCCTTTGTTTATTTTTGATTAGCCCCTTCTTTAATTTTCGGTTTGGTTAGGTTTCCCCTTTTTTTCCTCCTTTTAATTTGGATTCCTTTGCCTCCCTGCCTGCCTGCTGTTCGCTGGGTTCGTGCCTGGGTATCCAGGTCGTCCCAGCCAGCGTGTTCTTGCGCTCACAGCCGCTGGTTTCTGTCCCCTCGGGGCGGATCCAGCTGATTGAAGTTTGCCGCTGAATCGGCTGAGGGCTGCGCTCCCCCCCACTCCGATTACTTGCAGAGAGAGAGTGGGGCGGCAGGACATTGCAAACGGCGGTTAGCGGGCGCGCTACCACCACGGAGCCTCTCAGACATCCGTCCCGTCAGGTGTCTGCGGGCGGCATCTTAACCAGCCTCTTGATAGCCGCGTGAGCTCCGTTCCAGCACTGAGAAGGCTAGCGGAGGGTGTGGTGTGGCTGATCATCGCTCGCCACCCTCCTGCAGCTGGGCAAACGGCCAGAGACCCCTTCCACGTGGCGGCCTAGGGAGAGGCGCCAGAGGGGAGAGGCGGAGGCCATTGGAGAGCGCGTGGGACCGCCAGCATCCCCGCGCTGTAACCGCGCGGCCGCCATTTTGGTTGTTGGGTGGCCGCCATCTTGTCTGACCTCGTGGAGCGGCCCAGCCTCCTTAAGACCATTCACCCACAGGGGACCCATTCTGTGGCGCCTAGAGGTGTAGCGCTGCTCGCGCTCTCTCCCAGGAAAGGGAGATTTGAATTTACCCCACCAGTTGTTCCCCCCTGTTGGCTGGGGGTGGGGGGGCGAATTAAAGGATATCTGCCCTGCAAAGCCCGGCTTGCCTGCCTGGGGCTAGTGCCCTGAAGAGACTGAGTTCTCTGTGACCCAAGCTGTGGGAGGTCTATCGAGTCGCTTTTTCTGGGAGGAAGATTCGCCTCTGCCCTTGATTCAGATATCTGTGAATAAATAATTAAATATATCAATAAATAATTAAAAAAAGAGCCATGCCTCCTGGTCGCATAGGTGGGCGTCTGGCTTCTATAATGGCGGATTCATCATTCTCTTCTGACATTGAACGGGAGGCCAGCCCGGTCAGATCAAGCCAGTCTCGCAAAAAGCAGCCAGCCAAGCGGGAGGGTTGGGGACGCTCCCCGTCACGTCTGGACTCTGATTCGTCTGAGGCTTCTGACCAGGAGGAGGAGGTGCCAGAGGACGTAGAATTTTCAGAGGATGAAGGCCTACCTCCTGACTCCCCGGCTTTCATGGGTTTGTTTCGACCTGCATTATTCAAGTCCCTGCTCCACAAGGCCCGACAGACAACGAATTTGGGGTCGGTGGGGGCTCAATCCCCGGCGTCCCAACCCGAGGCTGGCCCGCACGATGCCTTGTTCAAACAAGTAAAGCAGGAAAAGGACTTCATTCCGTGCCCCCAACTGTTCACGGATGTGTTGCAGGCGCCTTGGAACCAACCTGGGTCGTCTACCACGCCCAGTAACCTTAACAAGAAATTGTTCTGTTCGGCTCCTGAGTTGGATGCAATGTTGGACTTGCCCACTGTGGATGCCCCTGTCGCCAGTCTCACTTCTCATTCGATGGTATCGTCTGATCCTCTTGAAGGACTGAAATCTGAGGACAGGCATACTGAACTGGCTTTCCGGAGGTCACATCAGGCTGTGGCTTGGACGGTCAGAACAGCCACGGCTACGTCCTTCTTTAATCGTGCATCCTTGATATGGCTGCGACAGCTCCAAGAACGGCTGCCGCCAGAGGAACGGCGTATGCATCATGATATCAATAAGATCATTGCCGCCACGGAATACTCAGCAGATGCCTCGTTGAACTCGCTCAAGTTTGCATCCCGGGCGATGGCGGCTTCCATCACTTCACGTCGTCTGTTCTGGCTACGCCCGTGGAAGGCGGATGTTAAAGCCAAGTGGAAGCTGGCGGCGGCTCCATACAAGGCCTCCAACCTATTCGGCGCTGCTTTGGATCCAGTCCTGGTGGAGGACAAAGACAAGTGTAAAATTATGTCTTCCTCTTCTCGCAAGCAAGACAGACACTATACCCCGTACTCGCAGTGTCAGCCCTTTCAGGCTTACTCAGGGCAGGGAGGCCCCTCCACTTACAGACCACCTTTCCAGCAGTCAGACTGTTTCGCAGACAGGCAACAGTTCAGGGACCGTGGCAGATCTCAACCTACCTCTAAGCGTCTCTGTCGCGGGGCCAATTCCAAGCCCTATCGCAGGGGCAAATGACTCACTGGCTCCGGGTCCCGTCAGCGGGCGACTTCAATCTTTTTGTCGCCAGTGGGACCGTTCCACGTCGGACGAGTGGGTTCGTCGCATGATTTCAAACAGCCTCTTGATAGAATTCTTGGATCGACCTCCTCGACGCTTCCGTGCCCCTGTCCATGGACTGTCGCAACCAGATGGAGGAGGAGATCTCACACCTTTTGGAGATCAGGGCGATAGAACCGGTGCTGGTAGATCAACGAGGGACCGGGTTCTATTCGGTCCTGTTTTTGGTGCCAAAGTCTTCAGGGGGCGTTCGAGGGATTCTCAACCTCAAAGATTTGAATCAGACAGTACGTTATCGTCGGTTCAAAATGCACTCCCTTCACTCAATATTGGCATCTATTCGACCAGGGGACCTGATGCAGTCGGTTGATCTACGAGAGGCCTATCTGCATGTTCCGGTGCTGCCTTCGCATCGTCAATTTCTATGCTTCGAATATGCGGGCGGTCATTACCAATATTGTGCAATGCCGTTCGGTCTTTCTTCGGCTCCCCGTACTTTCACCAAGTTGGTGGCGGTGGTGGCGGCAACACTCAGTGCCATTCCCGTCAGAGCGCTCTGTTACCTGGACGATGTGCTGGTCCTTTCTTCGTCCAGACAACGAGCAGTGCGAGACATGGAGCAGGTGATCTTGGCCTTCAGGGAGCACGGCTTCACTATCAATCTGGACAAGAGCCATCTCGTTCCCTCAACCTCGATTTTACATCTAGGGACGGTGATAGACTCCGGGAGGGGACAGGTCTTCCTGTCAGAAGACAGAGTGAGAAGCATCCTTTCACTCCTGGACCAGATCTTATCCCAGAGGTCGGTACCACTGCTGACATTGTCTCGGTTGTTGGGGAAGATGGTGTCGTGCTTCCACATTGTGCCATGGGCGCGCAGACACTCTCGCCTGCTACAATGGCTCCTGCTCCCCTTTCAGAGGGTCCGCAGCTCCAATTCGTCGAGGAGGGTGCTGGTCCCTCCACGAGTTCGCCTATCGCTACGTTGGTGGAAGTCGATGGCCATTCGGAGGGGATGCAACTTTCTGGAGCCAGACCGGATCGTGATCACCACAGATGCCAGTCTCCATGGTTGGGGAGCTCACCTGGGGGCACAAATGGCCCCTCAGGGACAGTGGACTCCGGCGGAGCGCACCCACAGTATCAACTTGCTGGAGCTACGAGCGATCCGCCTCGCTCTGCTACACTTCAAGTCCCTGATCCGTGGCTGTCACGTGCTAATACTCACAGACAACACGTCCGCCAAGGCGCACGTAAACCGCGAAGGAGGGATGAGGTCACGGAGCCTGATGCTCGAGTCGGAACGTCTGTTCAGCTGAGCGGAGCTTCATCTGGTTTCGATCCGGGCGGACCACATCTCCGGGATAGCCAATACTCGGGCGGACAGGCTCAGCAGGGAAGTGATCGATCAGGCCGAGTGGCAACTTCTTCCCAGTCTGTTTCAGGAAGCCTCGCTGCGCTTCGGGCGGCCAGTGGTGGACCTCTTTGCCAGCCCGGCCAACGCAAGCAGAGGACACAGATGCACTGCGATGCAGTTGGCTGGCCGGCCTTCTGTACACCTTCCCTCCAGTGCCTTTGATTCAGCGAGTGATCCGGAAGTTGCTGGTGGAGAAGGCGGAGATGCTTCTGGTGGCGCCGTACTGGCCGCGCAGACAGTGGTTCGCGGACCTCGTGGAACTTTCGACGTCGGCCCCGTGGCGGATCCCTCCTCATTGGATTGTCTTACGTCAAGGGGCCATCTGACACGCCGAGCCCCAGTGGTTCCAGTTGGCCATTTGGCATTTGAACGCGTTATCCTAAGAAAGGGCCGTCTGCTGGACGAAGTGATTGGGACGATCCAGGCGGCCCGTAGACCCTCCACAACAAGGATTTATGAAGCCTCGTGGAGGGCCTTTTGCCGCTGGTGCGCGGGGGCCCACGTGGATCCGACGTCCGCGACTATTCAGGATGTTTTGGGTTTCCTGCAAGCGGGGTTGGGCAAAGGCCTGGCTCCGGCTACCCTTCGACGTCAGGTGGCGGCCCTGGCCACGGTGCTTTCCTTTCCTCCGTACACATCTCTGTCCCATCACCCATGGGTGAGGGGGTTTCTTCATGGAGCTACAAACCTGAGGCCGCCCATCGTTATCCCTCTTGGGATTTGGCGCTGGTTTTACAGGCCCTTACTGTTTCGCCGTTTGAGCCGTTGGGTTCTATTTCCTTGAAGTTTCTGTCATTCAAAGTAGCCTTCCTGATAGCTATTACGTCGGCTCGGCACATATCTGAGCTGTTGGCTTTATCCGTGCGGAAGGATTTGTGTATCTTCCACGCTAACACCATTGTGCTTCGGCTTGACCCTGCTTTTACACCCAAGGTTAACTCTTGGTTTTACCGTTCGCAAGAACTGGTTCTTCCAGACTTCTGTCCGTCGCCCAGACATCACCGTGAGGTTCTTTGGCACACGCTAGATGTACGCAGGGCTCTGAGGCGCTACATTCGCAGAATGGAGTCTTTTCGTAAGACGGAGACGTTATTTGTTTCGTTTCATCCAGCTTCTATGGGCAAGAAGGTGTCGTCAGCCACTATTGGACGTTGGATTAAGGCCTGTATTTCTTCAGCTTACGAGAGGCAGGCGCGCCCAGTGCCCGCGAGAATTCAGTCTCATTCGACCCGGAGTGCTGCCACGTCAGCTGCCTGGGCTACCCAGGCATCGGTGTTGGACATCTGCAGAGCTGCCACATGGACTTCCTTGTCGCTGTTCATTCGGCACTATCGCATTGATGCTTACGCTTCGGCAGAGGCGTCCTTTGGGCGGAGAGTTCTGCAGACTGTGGTTTCTGGCTCCTCTGAGGGGAGTGGTGGGTTGCCCGGCCCTGGGAATTAAGCTTGGGTATGTCCCTATGCTGGAGTGTAGTAGCGGCGTTCTGGAAAATGGACGTTGTCTTACCTGAACGTCCTTTTTCGGAACGCTGCGTATACACTCCATTTCCCACCCTTTTGGTTTTCTTGTTGGTTTGTTTGTTTGGTTCTGAATGGTTTAATAAACTTGTTTGTGTTTCACACGCTGTGTCTTCGTTCAAGACTGGGGAACTGAGTGGAAAAGGGGCGTGGTAAGAGCACAGAGTAGGAAGTTATTTAAATAAAGGTTCTCTCAGTTGCTGGCAGAAATGAGGATTTAACCCTATGCTGGAGTATATACGCAGCGTTCCGAAAAAGGACGTTCAGGTAAGACAACGTCCATTATTGCTGGGCTCATATATTGTGCTGATGCATGATTTATAATCTACCACAGCTAGGTGTATACAACATGCTAAACCAAAACTCAGCAAACTACAGTATGCTTGGTGCAATTTTGTCAGCTCAGCTAATGAATATATTGGCTCTACTGAAAATGGAACCTGAGAAACCACATAGTCCTTATAGAAGTCATACGTTATAAAGTTAAATGGTTCCATATGCATTCTTTTGTAGCTCATGATTTTCTTAACATTAAAATCCATTTACTTATGCATGCTTTTTTTCTGTGTGTTTTCTTTTTTCAGATTATGGTCATTTGTCTTTTTTTGGGTTTACTTGGCCTCAGTCTTTATGGAACAACACGTGTGAGAGATGGATTGGATCTCACAGACATTGTGCCACGGGAGACTCGAGAGTATGAGTTCATTGCAGCCCAGTTCAAATACTTCTCATTCTACCATATGTATATTGTTACCCAGAAAGCGGATTATCCCAACATCCAACATTTACTTTATGAACTGCACAGAAGCTTCAGCAATGTGACCTACGTCTTATTGGAGGAAAACAAGCAACTTCCTAAAATGTGGTTGCATTATTTTAGAGACTGGCTGCAAGGTAAAACCAGTAAATCTTTCTTACAAATGTATTTCTTGCCTTTGAATGCATTGTACCAGTGATTGATGCTTTTCTCCTGTGGAATCTCTCTGGAAGTCGGGAATTTATACAAATTATAGTTAATCCTTTTATAATTTATTTGCCAACAAATCCTCACATTTATGACCTTTGAGGTCTATAAAGCAAAGGAAAGCTGAAGTAAGATCATATGCAAAGTTGTGGTTTCATTTAGTGACCACTTTGCTTAATAACTGAGTTAGAGGTCCCAGTTATGGTCATTAAACAAGGACTACCCATATCCTTTTGAGATTCATAATTTCAAAATGCAGATTAATCAGTTGTTAGTTACTTAGTTACTTTTATATATTTTCCCTGTCCAACAGTTCAGGGAATGCCAAATGGATATGTAGATGCTAATCAGATAAATCAGGGGCTTTGCAGCTTTATAAATTAATTTCAAATAACTAGAATCAATAGCTTTTGTTCTCTCTTTCTCTAGCCAAGTTGTACGTGTTTGGTCTGATAGGTGTGCACCCTCTCAGTGTGTTTATTCTGAATGTCAAAGAGGAAGTTTTATTATAAATTTCTGCATGTGGAAAACTCTAAAGCAGGGGTGTCCAACCTCGGCAACTTTAAGACTTGTGGACTTCAATTCCCAGAGTTCTCCAACCAGCCAAGCTGGCTGGGGAATTCTTGAAGTTGAAGTCCACAAGTCTTAAAGTTGCCAAGGTTGGACACCTCTTCTCTATAGGAAACAAAGAAAGAGTTTGCAAACAAGAATGAGTAGCCATGGGTGTGTCATTCAGGCCCTGGTCTACTTTCCAAGGTTCTTCCCTCTTTATAGCTATGGCTAACCTGTCAGCTCTGTAAGGATGGTTTTGATTACAGCCTCCCAGTGCAGCTGTGAGGTGGGTTGGTGGATCCCTCCCTCCCACCCTTCCCTTTTCTGCTTTAGACATGCGGTTGGTTCATCTGTTCTCACACAGCCTCCTTGCTCTGGGCTGTGGCTTCCTATTCTAAATCTGATCCAAATTTGCTCTGTGAGGTATTTTTCCCCCAGCCTCTCCCTTGGAAGGGGTGGCAAAGAGGAAAAGAACAGTTGAGAGTGAATAGGTGTTGGCTGTGATCTTTACACGTGCTGGCAGCAGATCCCACAACTTGTATTAGCTCCACAAGTTGAACAGATGGAACAAATTGACAAAATCATGTTCACTCATGCTGTGCTCAAGCAGGAGCTGGGTTGCTGTTTGAAGTTTGAACGGTGCGGTGTGAGTTTCTTTTTCCTCCAGCTTTGCGGTGGAATTTCTGGTCATGTTGTTGTATAACCTATGGCTTCAGCACCTAGTGGTAGCCGAAACAACTAAAGTCCTATGTGTCTCCTCCCCGTTGTGTAATTCCTTTTAGGGTTGTGAGTGGATAAAACTTTTTTCAGATAATGGCCCCATTTCTGACTTTGTTATTACAGTTTTTTGGCTCAGTCCCTGGATTGTACTTGAATGAAGCAATTAATTTTCCCTCCAAGCATTTGTTTGCAAATTACTTGCTGCTTATGCCTTCCATTGTAGATTTCAGGTTCTTTACTGTGTGTGTGTTCTCATTTCTTATTAGCACACCATACAGATAGTAACCCTGCTCATGTGAGTTCTGTCACAGAACAGGGAGACTTTTTTTTAAAGTTAAAAAAAAAAGTTTTTACCAAATCTGTATTGGTTGCATACATTCTCTTCCTCTACGTACATGAACATAACACCTATTGCAACACATTAAAGCATCTGGCTGTTTTAGGGGCTGCTGCGTTTTTGCATTCCCATATGCTCTGAAGTGCCTTTTAGAGATCAAATTTGAAACGCTGCATAGCTGAAGTAAGCTTGAGTGCCAGAGTAAATCTTGCACGCATGAAGTGCCTGCAAAGCCTGTTTTGTTATATACAAGCCATGTGTTCAGCCGCACACACACAGTAGTGTTATGATGTCAATGTTTTCACGTGTGGAGAAGTTTAGCTAAGTGGGTGTGGGAGAATTGGGCTAGTTTTGAGACAGCAGGAGGTCTGTCTCGAACTCTGGCCTGGCAGCCTTCCACAGACAAGTTGGAAGATGGGGAAGGCAAGCTATGCAAGGCCTGCACTTCTGGGAGGCCAATGTCTCAAGTTTAGGGCTCCCTCCCAAACATCTGCTTGGGAGGCAGGTGACAGTTCTCCAGCCAGAGTCTTCTTGTTTCAGAGCTGTGGGGAGAGGCTGGAAGAGACAGAACTAAGAGTCAAAAAGAACACTAGGAAAGTAATGGCAATGTCTCACAAGCCTTGTCAGCACTTACTCAAGAGCTGAAAATCTTGGACTCCTGAAATCTCTTCTTTATTAGTTGAAAACAAAGTCTTGTTAGTCTCCTGTCTCTCTTCCATTATGAGCTGGGTAGTTGAGGATTTATTAACTGGTGGGAGTGTTGCCTTCCAACAGGTCTTCAGGAAGCTTTTGACAACGACTGGAAATCTGGGAAGATCACTCTTCACAGTTACAAAAATGGATCTGAAGATGCTGTTTTGGCTTACAAACTTCTAGTTCAGACTATATCAAACATGCGAGATAAACCCCTTAACATGAGCCAGGTATGTTCAAAAATACAATTGTATGTCTGTGGTTTCAAATGGGACAATGCAAATGTTTCTTTATTCATTAACTCATTTACTGTTAAAACTTTAATGAACTTGGAAGACAATAGCTCTGAGCTGCCCCCTTTTTTATGATAAAATCCCTGTATTTGCTCCATAATTTTAACACTCCGAAAGCAAAAGAAGTAATGAGCTGAACAATGGTAGAAATAAGATCAGGATAAATTGGTTGTTTTAACCAATGTCGATATGCATGTACTCACAGCTAGCAATTGCTAGAATGAGTTCCAATTGATTTCAGTTGACTATACTGAGCTGAAAATGTGCTCAGAATTGTTGAAAACATCCGGCTGATGACTGGTATGCTTGCTTCTTGACCTTTGGGATTGGTTGTATTCAGCTGCAGGCTCTGGGCGGCCTCCCAGTAACCACAGTGGAGCAATAAATACTATTGTCCCTCATGGATGTTATGTTATATTGGCAATAAACCACATTGCCGTCTCCCTCGTTTTCTTTCTTTCACCATATAAAACCCTATTCTATCCTTGGCCTAAATGGTATGCGGAGTGGTTTGATGATGAGTTAATAGCATTTATGCTATTTGTTATTGACTTCCTGAAGGAAAACAAATTTGAAATTTCTGAAAAAAATGCAGACAGGAATCCTCTCATCCTGAATAATGACTGCACAGGTTTTGGATATATTTTTCTAGAAAGTAGATTATAGCTGTGAAGCTCTAGAGACTCTTGTTTATCAGCAACAGTATGGCTCCTAGCCTGTTCATCACTCAACAGGAATCAGAATATAATTCTAATATTTCTCTACATTTTTTAGTTGTCTTTGGTGCTGTGGTAGCCTTTTTTTGAGGCCTTCACTAGGCCAAGAGCCATAGCTACTGTGTTATGGTGACTTTGCTCCTGACTGCTGGGAAAAATCCAAAGAATGCTTCTCTGTCTTAAAGGACTTGATTCTAGAGTTTTGAACAGTGTGGGTTAGACTCATGTGCTTTTAATAATATTCATGAAGACATTGGGCATTATTGTCCAACGGTCTTTGATTATTAAAACACTGAGGATACAGATCTCTTTCTTTTTTAAAGCAGAATCTTGTAAAGCTGTGAAAGTTCTGAATAGATGTTTGGAAGCAGTTGGGTGGTCTTGCAGCTGGCTGCGGACTTCTGGGAGTTGAAGTCCACAAGGCTAAAAGTTGCCAGAGTTGGACAACCCTGTTTTAAAAACAGGAACCCAACCAAAAGGTGTACTTCTTTTCTTGATGATGAGTCACATTCTCCAAGAAGCAGAGCACAGCGGCTGTAAGATTTATGGTGGGACTCAGGATAGTTACAATAGCCAGAACTGCTTATTATTGCCAGCTTACTGGCTAGAGCATTTCTTAAGAGGAGTAACTTCTAAGGTAGATTTCTGGGATTTTATATTTGTTTTCCTTTGCAAAACTGTTCAGAAATTCCAGTTAGTTCAGAATGTAGCTGCCCAATTATTGGAATGATTCCATGGATACATTTTACATCAAACCCAAAAGTTTTTCCTCTGTTTGCTTTTTTTGATAGGATCCAAAAGTGTTTTTTCAAGAGGCAACTGGACTTTCTTGTTTTTCTTTTTCTTTTCTTTTTTTTTTTCCACTGGGCAGGAGTTGTAATTTTCAACCTTGAAAGGCTGGGCTCAGATTATCCAAGGTATATCTTTCTCTTGTCAGTCTTCCCACATACCATAATAGGTTATTTCTCATTCCCCCTTTCTCCTCTGAGTTCCCAGCAGACAGTGGAAAGCAGAATTCTGTCAGTATAGGACAGTATATTTTACTGCATAGGATAAAGTTCAATCTTTCCTGCCACAAGTTTGATCATGATGATTGGCATTTGATGTTTTAAAAAAAGGGCAGTTTGCATATTTATGTTATTAGTGTGTCAGCAGAAGGAGGCAGAAAGGGGAGCTAAAATGAAATTAAAGACTGCACAATGTGACAAATATGGTAGGTCTCTGACTCACAATATGCCATAATTTCCTCTGCCTGAGAGACATAAAATTGTGCTATGGGAACCCCAGGGCCCATGAATTTTATTCTGCAAGTCTAGAAACAATTTGAAGTCAAACAGTTGTTGCATGTCCTGTGGATTAATTGATTCTGGAGTCCAGCTTCTTTTTATAAAGATTGTTGTCACCGCTCTTTCAAATAATTAGAAAGCCTTAAAAATGAAAGTTGTGGCAGAATGAAGAACAAACCAAGAAACCTGCTGTTTTTCCTTTCTAGCACCTTCTGAGTATCACCATTTTTGTAGTTTAACAAAGTAGAATTTGGTCAAGATAGTACTTTAAGACTATCTTATTCAAAGCCATATATTCATCTGGTTTTTGATGCTGGGTATCTTCTAAATATGTAGGTCATAGGAGACGAGCGTTAGCAAAATTTATACAGATGTTGTTTTATTTTTATAGCTCTCCTCCATTTACTGGGTGGCATTTCCTTCAGTGTTAACAACAGAGGTTAACTGCACACAGACGTCTACAGGACTCTTGCCAATTCTTTTCCCCCCGTTTTCTCAAAACCACCTTTAAATATGTTTCTCGGCAGTTTGGTCATTTGCCCCTCTTGGCTGCAGACTGTGTATGAGAATTTAGGCTTAATTGGCTCAGTATTCATCTGGAACCTTCTTTTGATTTAATGTTTCTGACGAATTGCACGCAAAGCGTTTTACACCATTCCAAGCCGTTTGAAAAATCTGGATACAAAAATATCTCCCATGCTGGGAATAATATGCTTGTGGTCTCTCTATAAAAATATGTTTCTCACAAACATATGTTCTGTGTGTGCTCTCATCTGCTGTTTGCCTCAGCCTTTTTGTGTTAAAAATTTGAGCAAGAGTGGTTCTGAAACACTTTGCATTTTTCAGTTGGCTAAACAGCGCTTGGTGGACGCAGACGGAATCATTAACCCAAAGGCATTCTACATGTACCTAACAGCCTGGGTTAGCAACGATCCTGTGGCCTACGCTGCCTCTCAAGCCAACATCCGGCCCCACCGTCCAGAATGGGTCCATGATAAAGCAGACTATATGCCAGTAACCAGTAAGGAACCTTTTATTATAATACCTTGCTATTTATTCAAATGTCTCTGCTTTTCCTTCCAGCCTTAGCAGCTTTTAAGTCCACTGACACTTTCCAGGACTCTTGACTATATACAGGATAATATATATTGCTTTATTCTGTAAAGACTCAGAAGATAGATGTGGTTGTGTAATGTAGTAAAAGAATGCTGTACTTTGGTAGCATTTGTGTGTGGGGGGAAATAATTCTTTAATAGTTTATATCAAAATTTAAACCTTGTATTCAGCATTTCATTTCAGTACTGCAAGCTCATTTTATGAGTAAGGGAAACCTTTTAGTTTCATGCAGAGTTTTTGTCATTGGGAATTATTGCATGTTTGTTTGGAATCTGTCCGGAAGCAAAGAATTTCTGGGAAACTAGGTCATTCTCTAGCACCTGCCTTGTGTCTGTGAACTGTAAGGGTGGGGATGAGAAGACATCTAAAAGAACTATATCCATTTTCCTTGCATTTTTCCTCAACTCTCTATTGCATTCTAAATAGCAATACTAATTTAATGTTGCTTTGACACTTGATTTATTGGTTGGGCTGCTGGCTAGTTATTTGGGTGGCAGGCGTGAAGGAAGAAGAGGAGTGGTATTTACAGCAATACAACTGGATAACAAGGAAATTGTCCTTCCTTCTATCTCAATCCTAAAGCTCTTGGGCACCCAGCCAAACCTTGTCTTAATGAAAATTTATAGTTGAGATTATAATAGGGCAAATCATGTTTAGCAAGTCAAGGGAATGACCCTGCAGAGTCAGGAACACACAGCTAGTGTGCTGCAAAGCTAGTTATAAAAAGCTTCCTTTAGTGGGGGAAAGAATGGGTTGTATGGTGGACTTAGCATTGCTTTCAAAAAGAGCATGAAAAATGTAGATATGCCATGTCATTAAAGGATAAAAATTATGTATTTCCTGAATTAACCGCTTGAAGTATTTAATCTTTCTTTGACTGACTGGAACATGCTCTCAAGCTTATTTTCAATAGCCAGAGAAAATGTAACAAATGTACTGGCTAACTTTAGCATTCAAAATATTTAACTGATTACAAATCCTGGCCCTATTCACTGCTTCATTGTAAATTGTTGGGATTATAGTGCTGTCAGCAACACAAGGATTTCAGAAGTATTACCCTTATATCAGAGTAGTATAAAGGTACTTGAGATTTTGTAATCCCCAGTCCAAATATTAAATGTAATTTAATCTCCAAATATTTGTGTGGTTGTCACTCAGGACTTAATATTTGCTGATAGCGAATTGTGAAACATAACAGATTAAGTTGAATGGATATTTTAAAATCCTTTCCATCCTAGTGGTTTGGCTTCCTATCTAAAATATTTTAAATGGAAGTATTTGATGCCTTGACAGTTTGTAAACAATGTAGGTATTTTTATAATATGATAACTTGTTCCAGGTTAATAGGAGATGTTTAGAACAGGGAGAGTTAATTAGTTTAAAATAATGACAGAGAATCTTATAGAATCATAAAGGCCAAAATGCATTAGGGCATTAACTTTCATGGTCTGGTTCACATAAAATTAACTCACAGAAAATATGTTAGTTTATCTTTGTTTTTATGGTGGACAAATTTAGCGACTTCTCTGAAATTCCCTACAATGTGCAGTAATGTTACCAAAACCTACTGTGTGATTAAAAAAAAAAAAGTCAACTTCGAAGGATTTTTTTTTTCTGTTTTGGGACAAGAAGGACTCCAGCCACAAAAGATTAGTGGTTTTAGAATACCGCTGCTATTTTCTCTTTAGAGCACTTTAGAGGGTTCTTTTTGGGATTTCTTTGTAGTGTTCAAATGTGCACTGCATACAACCCCATGGAGACATGCGTGACTGAAATCTGACATACCCTGTACCTTTTTATTATTCAGAGAACTGTATGTGTGGCATTTCATGGTGTATCCAAAGTCATATTTAAATGTAAATTACTACACAGTCCTATGCTAACACAGGGCATCTAAACAATCACACTAATCTTTTTCCTTCTACATTCATGATTCTTTTTTTTTCTTTTTTTTCTTTTCTTTTTTTTATTTATATGCCGCCCTTCTCTGGAGACTCAGGGCGGCTTACAATGCGTTAAGCAATAGCCTTCATACTTTTGTATATTTATACAAAGTCATCTTATTGCCCCCACAATCTGGGTCCTCATTTTACCTACCTTAGAGTCAACCTTGAGCCTGGTGAGATTTGAACTTGCAGTAATTGCAGGCAGCTGGTGTTAATAACAGTGCTTTAGTCTGCTGCGCCACCAGGGCTCTTGTGCGCCACCAGGATTCTATGTGTATGTATAAAATATGTATATTGTGTTTTTTTTTCCTTAGTCCCAGAAGCTGAGCCTATTGAATATGCTCAATTTCCTTTCTACCTCAATGGACTGCGTGATACCTCTGATTTTGTGGAAGCTATAGAGAAAGTGAGAGCAATCTGCAATAATTACACTAACCTTGGGATTCCCAGTTATCCAAACGGGTATCCATTTCTCTTTTGGGAACAATATATAAGCCTTCGTCATTGGCTCCTCTTATCCATTAGTGTGGTTCTGGCCTGCACGTTTCTGGTGTGTGCCCTCATTCTTCTGAACCCCTGGACAGCTGGGATCATTGTAAGTCTTTGTTGAAGTCAAATTCCTTTTAGCATAGTTCTTGCTACACTCAGGAAGGTTTTGTTTATGTCTGAACTACTAGTGGAGTGTGTATATTGCATCATTCATGATATATTTATTCTACTACTTGATGGGGCAGGTTTTCTTGCTCAAGGTATATGCTGTAATAACCTTAATATTTTGTCCCAGTATTAAATGGAAGTTTTAAAAATAAAGATGTCTAAAACATTTCGCTTCATCTTAATACCCTAGAAAAAAGTCAGAATTATAACATTTTTTAATAAGTGTGTACAGTGTGGTATGCATTTGTTATGGGCAATTTTGGCTTAGGGAATCGTTATCTTGTTTGAAACTTCTTCATTTAAACTATACAGATTTTGCAGTTAGTTCTCAAATTTTCAGCTATCCCAGATGAGAAAGGGAAAATAATCCCCAAAGCATGGCTCTCCTTAAACTGCACAGACTACACTCTCTGAACACCCATAGTGCTAGCATAACTCATTATTTATAAAATTTATAGGCCGCTCATTTTACCTCAAGGTAACTATAATCCTAGACTACGGTGGGTATTGTGTGACTCTTTCACTCTTGAGGAGTCTGGTTGTCGATAACAATGTTCAGCTCCAACGGGAGAGAAGAATGTGGCATAGTGCTGCAGAGTGTAAAAAAAATAAATAAAATGATGAATATAAACTATATAGACAGAATACTTTTTTATATGTTCTGTGACGCACTAGACATCTTTCAGTACACTGGTATTCTTTTCAAACAGAATGTTTGATGTTATTCTGCCTAAACTTTATGAACTTCTCTACAGCTTATAAAATGGTAGAGGTAAAAAATGATTACTGGGTTTCGGCCTATAGATTTGTATAACAGGTATGTAAAAAGGTAAATATTTAGTCTAGAAGAGCTGTCTAAAGACTTGGCTGTGTATGTTATCAGTCATGAATCATCAGCTTATAAAATAATTTATTGCTATTCCTACAGAAGTGGGTTTGGGTTACAGAAAGGAATTCTACCTTTTGTACAGAATTTTTAGACCTCTTCCTCCTCTTCCTACAGTTATCTACTTAGTCGAAATCCTGTATCTTTTTATATCTCTCTCTCTTTACTAGGACTGAATTAAGTAGAAGGTGAAACATTGCAAAAAATAAAAAAACAAAGTTTTAGATTGCAATGCCAAATTATAAACTTACCTTCAGCGAAAATTACTATATGACATTTTTAAGGATACAGACACTCAGCACAATAACTTAAGGGTTTTTTTTTTTTAAAAAAATAAGCCAGTTGCACTTTCTGTCTTTTGTTTCTGCAACATGATAAATCATTAACCACCATCCGAAATCTTTTAGGTGGTTGTACTGGCTCTTATGACAGTGGAACTCTTTGGTATGATGGGTCTAATTGGAATAAAACTAAGTGCAGTTCCTGTCGTCATCCTGATTGCATCTGTTGGAATTGGAGTGGAATTCACAGTTCATATTGCTTTGGTAGGTGGCAACGTCTGAAATGCCATGTTGGGGGGGGGGAATTGTTTTGTGCAGCTTTTCTAAAATCAAGTACAAATTTGTATAACACAATATGACCATATAAATAAATTGCAAATACCCTGCATGCAATAGCAAAATGTTAAAATGTTTACATATTTCTTAGTTAATTCATATAACCTAGAAATACAACAGTATGTCACATGCATTTTTAAATGTATGCATTTTCCTTGGCGGTTTTTTTTTTTTTTTGAGAGGTTATCAAGAGGATATATATATATATATATATATTCAATTATTTTTCCAGTTTAATCCATATACTTTATCTCAGGCATTTGAGTTACTGCAATATACAATATTGTAATTGGTTTGGCTATTACCCCATAATGTTGAAGATTTTTTTGAAAATCTTATTTAATGGGATGAGGAACCTACTGTGGGGCGTGTGTGCTTTTATATGTTTGCACAAATTCTCACATATTTATATTTACACTGGTACAAACTAAATACGAAGGCTTTAAATTAGGAGTAATTTCATAGCACCGTGATGGCGAACCTATGGCACGCGTGCCACAGGTGGCACCCGGAGCCATATCTGTGGGCACGCAAGCGTTGCCGTAGCTCATCTCCAGCGCGCATTTGCATGCCGGCCAGCTGATTTTCGGGCCTTCTAGACCCACCGGAAGTTGAGAAACAGGCTGTATACAGCCTCCGGGGGTGTGTGGGGAAGGCCGTTTTCACCCTCCCCAGGCTCCAAGAAAGCCTCTGGAGCCTGGGGAGGGCAAAAAACAGGCCTACCGGGCCCACCGGTAAACTTTTTGTTATCGTGTGCCAAAAGCGGGGGGAGCACAGGGATGTCGCGTGCACATGTGCAGCGGGGCAGGGCACGGGGGACATTGAATTATGGCTGTGGGCCCGTGCCCAGTGATCCCCTCTTGCTCCCCCCGCTTTTGGCACACGACAACAAAAAGGTTAGCCATCACTGTCATAGCATAATGTGTGCTGCCTGTTGTCAGAAACAGATGGTTCTATATACTCATAATAGTGTATGTGGAAACATAATTTTCTAGGTGCTAGTTTTCCCATCTGTGTTATTTGAGTGATGAAAATTTAAGCTATTATGTAAATTTTACTTTCTCCTTGGCACCTACAGGATGGTGTTTTAAATAGCACTAATTGCAGATTTTTGTTGTTGGAATTATAGTTGAAGATGTAACAGGTTAAATATCCTCTCCCATGCATTGCAGATTTATGTCTGTCATTCGCTGTCTGTCTTTCTCTCGTACACACACACCCTAAAAGTAGCACCAGGTGCTATTTTTTAAAATGCTGACATACCTCAAGGTGATTAGTTTACATCTCATCTACTTTTGCCTTTTATCTCCATGCCTGTAGTCATTTGCTACCAAAATACTTCAGGCAGCTGTCATGTAGGAATTAGAGTAAAGTTACCAGATTTCTTTTTAGAGTGTTTTTCTTCCAGTTTGTGTCTTTATTTTTTAAAAAAAATGGGATGGCAGAATTGAGGATGGCCCCTTGATTGGGGAAAAAACAACAACTAAAAACCTACAGAAAGCTCTAATTCTGCTACAATTGTTTATTTGGGGTTTTTTGTAGCCCTGTTTGATAGCCTTAAGTTAATGTTTTTTGCCACCTGTCTTCTACCCCCTTTTTAAAATTAAAAATGCCTGCTGATCTAGCATTGGGATGTCAGATTTCTAATATGATGGAGCTTTACTTAAAATAGAAGACATATTTTAAAAGCATTCTTCCTGAATCACAATGAAAAACATCACCAGAAATTTAACAGGGAAATTACGAAAGAGTGAGGATAGCTGGCTGAACATAAAAAATAAGTTGTACAGAATATGAAATAGTCAGTGTTTAGCTATCAGTAAATTGCATTATGTAGTTCTTAAAGGGAATTTTTACAAATGAATATTTCATTCATATCTACTCCCCCTTCTATTGTGTTTTTCCCCACATCTCACAGATGCATTCATTTTAGTGTACTAAAACCTACACTGCATGTTTTTATAACTCAGAGCTTATAAAATGCTCTATTGATCCATCCGCTATCTGCATGTCTGTCTCTTTAATTTTTCTATGAGCCCAACTACAATGTACATGAATTCAATATTGTCCAGATGTTCGGAACTACAACTCCTACATGGACCAGCATTGTCCATGCTTCCTAAGGTCGAGGGAAGTTGAAATCCAAACCATTATGTACAAGGGCTCTGTAGTATAGTATAACATCAGAAGTACATTGTCTTATCTGGAGGATGTTTTGCTGCATTATATAGCTATATAATAATTTGTGATGTAACACCTTTTCCAACCCCAGATGCTATGGTCAAAAAGTACAGTTAAGGGAGTGTGATTATACATTTTAAGAATATAGGGGTAAAAAGAACTCCTGCATAAATATTAATAATGTCAGGGAAAGATAAATCTTTATCATCAAGTTTTAAATGGAAAAAAGACAAGATATGTTAAAGGTTAGGAAGAACAATTCACGGCATCAGTGATACCCTAGTTCTGCTTGTTAGGTGAAATGAATGGAATTTTAATAAAACAGAAAACAGGAAGAAAGAACAATCAATATATTTTATAGATGTAATCCGCAGCGTTTGGTTAAACTATTTGGTATTTAGTTGGGGCATTTAATATTTTAGAATAACTATAAAGACCATCTTCAAACAATCCCTAGAGATGAGTTGTAATTCCTGTAAGTATGCATTAAGAATTATGTCCACATTGGAAGCAATTCCCCAAATGAAAAAGAGAATAATCATAGCTAGCCTTGAAATATCTGAGATTGGGATTGATTTCTAGTGCTTATTTATAAATTACATTTTATAACAAGATTGAATAACTTTTCTATTCCTTAAATAATTACCTGCTGGATTTTGTACATTGTTGATTTCTGTGAGGAAAGTCAAGTATCCTTAAACTGTACATACTAATTAATATATTTTTTTCTAGGCATTTCTAACAGCGATAGGAGACAAAAATCATAGGACTATCCTTGCATTAGAACACATGTTTGCACCTGTGTTGGATGGCGCTGTGTCTACACTACTTGGCGTGTTAATGCTTGCAGGATCTGAATTTGACTTTATTGTCAGGTAGAGCTTGCTTATTTTCGTCTTTTCCCCATTGTTTTATGGGAACAAAATGAACCTCTTCACGTACCTGATTACTCAAATGTCCTTACAATTGAATAATAAGACATGTGGATAAGAGAAGCAATATTGTCTTGGATTGTATGTCAGTGTTACACCAATAAAAAGCAATTTTATCCAAATTTGTCAATGAAATAAAATCCCAAGTACACGGCTGGAAACAAAAAATTGTGCAAAGTACTCCAGAACTTTTGTTCAAGCAAAAAGCAAGGAGGACATAACAAGCAAAACTCCCAATTGGCTTTAAAGTTTACAATACACTTCCCCCCCCCCCCCCCTATACTTTATTTTATAATCTCTTGCTTGATAAAGAGTTCAGGACTATTTGCCCCTGCTTTTTGTAAAATGTTGTTTTGCTGTAATAAAAGCACCATCCAATTATGGATTGTAGGCGACATTGTTAGCAGAATTTGTTTTGTAACTGTTTTTCTCTCTTTTGTCTCCTGACTTGTCTAAGGGTGGAAGCAGATTTCTCTTGTTTCTTTATTTCTGAACATGGAGATCCGATTATTTGCGGTCTCAATATGGGTTTGGGGATTTCAACTGGGTTAAAGGATATACACACAGAGAGAAAGGGAGATGCAGCCGCCCTAATGGGTGTGGATTATTACACTTCCTAATTTCTTTTGTCTATTTCTGTTTTGAAAACTTGGACATTTCTATTTACCTGCTGTTGTAATAATGTAACATGCCTGTAATCTTGTGGCTTCACTTTTACTGTACCGTGTTACTACTTATTTTAAACTCTGCTTGCACTACAGGTGCTGAGAAAAACTCAGAAAGGCTCTTTGGCAGCCAAGACTCTTATTTAATAAAAACATTAAGTTAATCTCAAAAACTAGGTACTGCCAGTGGTTAACCAGAGATGGCCTTTCACCAAAACACTGTTTAGAACAATTTATATAGAGAATAGTTTTGAACTGAGAAGCCTATAAAACTATAAGTACCCTGGTCCTTTCTCTCTCCCCCTTCTTTTTCCAAACTAAAGGTTATAAAAAGCTTTTCCTGACCAAAATTAAAAAAGAAAATTGGAAATGAATGTTAAGTCAGCAGGACTACAGGATGTCCTGTAAAATCCATAAAACTGCCTATTGGCCTTTCTGTTGGAACCAAAAGGAAGCTGGTGGATTTTATTAAGGATATTAATTTCTCAGATAAAAAGAATCAAACTAATTCTTGCTTTAGGAAAACTCTCTGGAGGGATGCTGGAAATGGATCCTATCTGCCTCTTAGGCAGAGTTTTTGAGCAGAAAAGCAACTCTCTACAATATAGCATTGCAGACAAAATATAGAATAAGGTGAATGGATATTATGAGAACTACCGATTCTAACTATTAGATTGCTAAACATAGTAAAAGTCAAAAGAACACCACAGAAATGTAATTTTTCAAAATATTTTGAAATTATACCTCTCTTATATCTCCAAATTTGAAGCTAGTTTACGCTTAGCTTCCCATAAGCTTCCTCTTACTTCTCTCCCCTATTCAGTTCTTCATTACATTCCTGCATCATTTCTGTCCTCAGTGTTTACATAAGGTATTCCAGATGTGATTTCATCATGAAGTAATTAGGCTTTTGAGTGCTCAGCCTCAGCAATTGGGCAACTCTGAGCCTTACTGTATTTATACTGGGTAGAAGAAATTAGCAGAGCAGAATAGTAAGTGGTAGAAAGACAATGAAGAGCAGTTGTCTGCACGACATGGTTTACCTTCCCCTGCTTGCCTCCAATTGCTAATCTGCTTCCATTGATTGTGCTAAGAGATACTTTTCTATCTTACTTGTTGGAGTAAATATTAATTGCCTATCAATAGCTTCTACCTATGGAACACAGGGAAGGGCATTGCCATTTTATTCTTTACTTCGGGCAAGAGATTACTAGGAATGTGCATTCTTCATTGATACCAGTGGGGCTTCTGTTCATATTTTATTGTGAGAACAGAACACCACACAATTAGTGGTCACTACCGCCCCTTAGGTCTCCACTCTTGAAAAATTACTTTTTTCAAATAATTATTTTTAGTGTCTTAAAATTGAGTTTGGCTCTTATTATTTTCTAGCACAACCTGGATTTAGTTTATTTTTTCTCTCTCTCTTTTTCTCTCTCTCTCTCTCTCTTGAAGATGGATGGAAAGTAAATAAGCAAAGCTTCTTGGGCGTTGTTTCAAGACCCGAGAAAGGCTGCAATTTTCCCTCAAGGAATTGATTTTAAGCTCAACAGCACATCTAGGTAGAGGTTATATACACTCAGTGGTCAGATCTGTAATCAATCTGTTTATTCTAGAGCAAGACTGATGAGCTGCAATTGATTCCAGCAAGTCTTATATGAAGTTGTGTATGAACTCCTAAGTTGTGTTCATTTACATTAGTGTAGGAAATTGGTTGCTTATTTCCCCCTTCCCCTTTCCACTAATTCAGACCAGAAACTTCCAAATGTAATACTTCCATAACAGGAGGATAGCTGTAGGGTTTTTTTTCCTGTTTAAGCCACATAGTGAGCAAAACTATAGTGAGCAAAAGAATTGACTCATCTCCCCCTTCTGTTCCTTTCACCTTCAAACAATTGTCTAAAATCTGCACCATAAAATGCATATTTGGAGTTAGCCTGTTTCTCCCTAGTCCCTCTCTCCACTCTCTCTCTCTTTTTCCTGCTCCCTATCCCATCCCCACTTTTCCCCATGCTAGATATTTTCTAGCCCAGCTTTCTTCTTGGCTGGCAGGTTTGCCATGTTATTCATGAAGGATGCCAGACCTTAGCCCTCAATGGTGGGAAAGGACAAGCACTTGTGCACTCTCCTCTTCTTCCATAGTCCTTCAGCCTTTATGTTTGAATTGGGTGACACAAAACAAGAGCGTTCAGAGATGCTAAATTGTTCAACAAAAGATTAGCCTGCAATGTAGCTTGGCTATTGTAGAGGGCTCTTATGCAATACAATGCTCTGGCTTACTACAGAATGGCTTGCATTTTCTTTGCAAAAGCGGGTTCCTGTGTTTAAAAAAGGTTGCAATTTGAGCTATTTGGTAAAAGTGGAGCTCACAGAATTCAAGGCGGAAAGTTATGATTAATGAATGGCAAGGGAAGCCTTACCTGATACACTAGAGATTTAATTAGAGATTCTGCTGTTAGATGCAGGAGCATTTCACACTGGATTAGTTGCTGGGAGAAGTGGACTTTTTTCTCCTTCTAGGCTAAATTGTTTAAATTCTACACCCTTCACTTCATTTGTTTGCTTCTGCTGGATTTTCACTAATGGAGGGCCTCTTTCATTGTATTTGTGCTTTCAATCCTTTCAGTCATTCAGTTTGCATTCCATATTTTTGTGTTTGTGTAACACGTTCATAAATAACATTACATGCTGCAAGATTCTGGCAAATTAACAAACTTTTTTTTCTCTTTCCTTTTTTGAACTAACACTTTGGTTGTGGAATGTAGAGCTCTCTAATCCAAAAGGTAAAAAAGAAAACAAAATTGCATGCTGAGTTTATTCATTAAATAGAAAAAAAATGAACGCTATATTAGCATGCTTGCTTGAATATTTAATGAAAGTATATTATCTGTTTTGTTTTCTGTGTTTAGTATTGAACACACTTTTTGATTGTAACCGTTTTATATCTTTAAATGTTTCAGGTATTTCTTTGCTGTTTTGGCAATTTTAACTATCTTAGGCGCTTTGAATGGATTGGTGCTGCTTCCTGTTCTCCTTTCCCTATTTGGACCATATCCTGAGGTCAGTATTATGCTCATTATAGAAATTGTTGTCATCTTCCTCCCCCGAAGTTCTGTTATAATGATACATATTTTGTGCTTTTACCATTTTAAATTATATTGCTTTATAATATTTGGTACTTTGATAACATAATTCAAAATCCAAAACTTAATTTGTTTTACAGTTCTAACTTTTCTGATGTAGAAAAGTAGATTCTGAAGCAGAATTTTTATCAACAATTTGTGATTGGATATCCGAAGTGTTATTCTTATGGGCCAACTATTGTTATCTTCCATTTGTGTGCCTCTTTTTCAAAAACAGAACACTGGAAAGAAGGGGAAAAGGCATATAATACAAAATTTTGCAAAGCATAAAAATATATTAAAAATATATTAAAGCCCTCTATACATCATAGCTAGTGGCCCCAGTTGATTGCTGTTAATCGGGGTTGACTTCATTCCAATACTTGCAGCTACCTCTTAGGCAGGTCTGTTACTGCCATCTTCAATTTTTTTCCCTTTCTCCTGAAACATTTTTGGGGGGCCAAGAGAAGCACAGATGATGACATCAAGTTTGGTCAGTTGCAGACCAGAAGACAGCTGCTGGGATACTAGCATGCCTGCTTGAAAAATAATGTTCTGCATGCAGTATTCATAGAGAAGATGTTTCAGATAGCATTCTTCTAAACACAAATTATGTACTTAAACTAAATACTTGAAACAGCAGATTTTTTTTAAAGAAAGCATGTACTCAGGGAAGAATCATCATTCTTAGGTCTTTTAATGCTCTAATAACCATTTTTTTTACTATCTTGTCTCATTTCCATCCATCAATTCATGACATCCACAGAACAACTTTCTCCCTCAAAAGCTCAAATTCCATTCTTTCAGAATTTCTCCACAATTCATCTTCTGTTGTTTCATTATTACTGTTCATTAGAATGTTACAATGAAGATCCCCAATCTCTGAATTCCTTTTTTCATACTTCCCCAGAATCACTATATGGTAGCAATTCATACTTTTTGACACATATTTTAGTTCTGTTTTCATAACAGAACCCACACCTTCACTGTCATACATGTATTCATCAGCTCCAGTCTAAAAGATGAAACCACCCTTATTCAGATTATTTCCTCTTTCTTTGTTTCATAGACACTTCCTTCCTTCCTTCCTCCCTCCCTTCCTCTATATTCCAAAACATAATTTTTCACATGCCATATAGATCCATGAATATTTATTTATTTATTTATTTATTTATTTATTTATTTATTTATTAAATTTTTATGCCGCCCCCTCTCCCGAAGGACTTTCATGCCATATAGATCCACTTTCACTTCCTTTTATAGCTTTAGTCAATTGAGGCTTTTACATAGTTCTTCACCCCCTACTAATGGCAAAGACAGTTTGGGTCAATTCTGGTAGATTTTGATCAGAATGTCACAAGTGCAATCAATAGCCAGTTTTACCCCAAGCATACTTATACTACTGTATTAACTTAGATACCTAAACTGCTGCTTACCTTCCAAACCAGCATATTTTTGGTATCCTACCAACTAGCAGGTTCATACAATATACGAAAGACTGTGAAAAATTAATGAATGACGGGAGAAAAGGAAAGAAGGGAAAGAAACAAGAGTGAATGTGGAAAAAATATAGCGAGAAAATAAGTCCTGTATGAAAAAAATATTAGAAGATTGATCAGTTGGTTTTTCAGTGAACTGAACAGGAGGTGAATGTAAAGATGGGTAATGTGGAAGATGCTTCAGTTAAAAGAATTATGCTACAGATTGTCACAGAAGTATGTAATTGGAGGTATGAAATAATTGGAGCCCTTTTATTCATAACAATAGCAACCCATGTATCATGTGCAGTAACACAGTTTAAGTAACAGTTATCAAAACTTTATATATTTTATGTTCCTGCACTGTTCATCAAGGATTATTAGGTGGAAAATGTATACAATTTGTCTGTAGTTCTTCAAAGACTGATCGTGGGATTTCTCCAATCTTGAAAAAATGCTCTAAGCTTTCATTGATCTACTAAGAGCTTTAAAAATGTTATTCTCAGGTTTCTCCAGCTGATGGAAGGAACAGACTACCTACCCCTTCTTCTGAACCTCCTCCAAGCATTGTGAGGTTTGCTGTTCCACCAACTCATGGTCAAAATGGCTCAGATACATCTGATTCCGAATACAGTTCTCAGACAACAGTATCAGGAATCAGTGAGGAACTACATCAGTATGAGGGCCCCCAGAGAACTGGGGTCCCAGCCCATCAAATCATTGTTGAAGCAACTGAAAATCCAGTGTTTGCCAAATCCACGGTAAGTAACTGAAATCCCATTTGCTATTTAATTTGTAGTACCATTGATCCCACATTCTTATTGTTAAAAATAATCCTGAAGCAGGGAATCCATTTCAGGAAAGAATATTTATAATAAATTAAAATAGAAAAATACTAAATTATAATTCTTTGAATAAGGGATATTGTTAGGTAATACCTATTTAGAAATTTCATGTGACTATAAGGGTACGGAAAATGGTAATTGTTTGTAAGTGAAGGAGATGATTAATGAGCAAGGCATGTTTTCATAATCTCATCTCAAGAACACAAAAAGAGGTAATAAATACAAAGTCTATTTTCATCTGTCCTTTAATTCTATTTTTTTAACTTTACTTATTACAAAATTCAACTGCAGTAATGGAAAAAAAAGTGAAGTGTTACTACTAAATGAATGTAGCTGGGTTTAATTTGTATATATTTTTTTCTGACACAGAGATTTGAGTAGAGAAGTGGATTTGGTATAGTTTGGTTGAGATAATTTCCAAGTAAGCAGTTGAGTTTAGCTAGATTCTCTTTCATCAGCATTAAGTAGCCTTTGAATGTAAGCGGGCAAGAACAAAAAGAAAAAATTCTAGCTGGATATAAGTTGACACAAGTGATGAATATTTATCAAAATATTTTTCCAAACCATGTCCAATTCATATTTGAACAAGCTAAAGTAAGAGGTAAAAAGGGATTCTTTTGCTTCGCTTCCAGTGCTGCTTCTGAGGTGAAGAATAGGTAATTAGAGCCATAAAAAACAAGTAGAGTCAGGGGCATCCATGGTGGCGAGGGGGAAATCAACAGGATCAAAATGGCAGGTGTGACTGGACAATTAAAGGCCCATCCTGTTTACATAAGAATGACAAACATTAAAAAGGGGCAGGAGTTTAACTGTCTGACTGTGCCAAGCATCTTGATATTGCTGACCCCACCTGTGGATGCCCCTGACGAGAAGTATACTTCTGGATCAAAAGTGTTTGATTCAAAAAGATGCTGTACTCTCCATGTTTTGAGGTTTTATCAGTTAAATGTGCCATCTCATTAATATTTTCTACTTGAACTCTATCTCTTGCCAAAACCCCAGAGTGTTTGCTTACGGAACCACACGAGAAAATTTCCATTCCACTTTTTTGCAAAAGGAGGAATTACTTAAACGGATTGACGAGAACACACTTGAATAAGATTGTGGAAAGTGATTTTGTGGATGCAGGCACAATCTTTTGTTTTGCTGGAATGATGCTCTTGGTTGCTTGTTATGAAGTAAAAGGGCTATAGAGCAGCAATAAATGTAGGCTTCGAAGTAACTTAGCTGTGGCAAAGTAAATTTGATTAATACAACAACTGTTTTATGAACCAGATAAAAATGTTTGGTTCCACATTATTGCTCAAAGGTTTCCCTGCCTTTTTTTTTCAGGTGATCCAACCAGATGCAAGCTATTATCCGTCAAGCCCAAAGCTACAATCTAACCAAGACCCTGGAACCCAACAAACATGGCATAAAAGCAAGAAATTGAAAAGAGAACCAAGGGAAGGACTACAACCACCCCCTTACCGGCCACGAAGAGATGCCTTTGAAACTTTTACTAAAGGGCATTCCTGTTCTAGTAACAGGGATTGCTCTGGTCAGAGAACTCGTTCTCAGAACATCAGAAATCCAGCCTTCACTGCCACAGGCTCTTCTGTGCCACCATGCTGCCAGCCTATCACTACTGTGACTGCTTCAGCTTCAGTTACTGTAGCTGTACATCCTGCTGGGCATAGTCACAATCCTCATGGAGGAAGCTGTCCAGCCTGTGAGAGACACCATGAAGCCGAGCATGGACAATTTGAGGATCCTCATGTGCCATTTAATGTCCGGTGTGAGAGGAGGAACTCTAAAATAGAAATCATAGAACTGCAAGATGTTGAATGTGAAGAAAGGACTCATGGCGAGGGCTCAGATTAAGGTAAAACTTTCCATCCCCAGTGGGTAGCATTACTCACACCATCTGCCAGCATGCATAATTGCTTTCAGTGCACTTCTTACCAATCTCAGCATTGATGTAATGGTTAGAAAGCAGTATTTCAGGCTAATTCAGCTCACCTCCAGGAGTTCGATCCTCACCGACTCAAGGTTGACTCAGCCTTCCATCCTCCCAAGGTTGGTAAAATGAGGACCCAGATTATTGAGGGAAATGTGCTGATTCTGTAAACTGCTTAAAGAGTGCTGTAAAGCATGAAGCGGTATATAAGTCTAAGTGCTACTGCTGTAGCCTGCTGTAGTTTTAAGCAATTTATTGTATTAAGGAATTTCTAAAACACAGGGGAACATGCAAATGAGATGGGCAATTACATGAATTCAATAAATAAAAAGGAGCTTGAGTATAGACTCAAATTTAAGGGACAATATCTCAGTTTTCTGGGTTCACTTGATAGCAGCCAGGATGATTATCGATAAAGAAGGGAAAAGTTTCTTGCCTTTACTGGTGATTAATTTAGCTAACCTAGTTTGGACATGCTGATAAATTAGTTGAAAAGATGAGAAACAAGCCAGTATTTTCTATTTCCCCTTTAATGCTACACTGAATGCTACACTCACAGGAAATCTGTGAGTGAAGCCAGACACATAGTGTCTGCATTATGTATAGGCACAGCCTATGTTCACTGGAGCCATTAAAGAAAGTTATGGAATATGACAGTACGATATGGATAGTGGTGGGATTAATATTTTTTATTATCGATTCTGTGGGCGTGGCTTGGTGGGCGTGATGTGGCATGGCATGGCATGGCTTGGTGGGCGCAGCAGGGGAAGGATACTGTAAAATCTTCATTCCCACCCCAGTCCAGGGGAAGCTTACTGCAAAATCCACATTTTCTCCGGATCAGCTGGGACTCGGGAGGCAGAGAATAGATGAGGGTGGGGCCAATCAGAGATGGTATTTACCAGTTCTCCGAACTACTCAAAATTTCCGCTACCGGTTCTCCAGAACTGGTCAGAACCTGCTGAATACCACTTCTGGATATGGGGGAAAAAATTACAATATCTTATTTTAATAAGGGAACAACTAAACAGAGGTGGTTAAATTGCTTTTCTTGGAATTTACTATGTTCACATTAAAGCACTCAGAAAAGTCCAGAACGTATATATAACTTGTGTGTTTTATACACACACACACACACACACACACACACACACACACACAGAGGTCTTGTGACTTTTAATTGCAGCCTTGCTGAATGGCTTCAGCTGAAATGATTTATTTATCTTTGCTGAACTTTAAGTGAACAGGGGGGCTCCTTTTTTTGTCTTTATTTGTACAGGGAAATAACTGAAGCAAAGAAGAGGCCAAAGATGGGAGACCTCGTCTTTCCAGAAACGCTTGAAGAGAAACTACTTCAAGTTATTGGGGGCGGGGGAGGACAATGCTGCACCAGGACAAATATTCCCCTTTACTGTAATCTATTGTAAAATGTTGTGAATTATTTCTATAAATATTTAAAAGATGTACACATCTGTAATATACGAGAGAAACTGTGTAAAGTAGTATAATCTGGAGTTATGTTAAACTCCTGTTTAACAGAGTGGGGACTGTTGTTTGTGCTCTGTACTTACTGTACGTTGATTTCTATGCCACAATTAAGCTTAAACTAGTCATAAATTTCAGCATATGTTGTTGCTGCTTAAATATTGTATGATTTACATGTATAATTCTATGCAAATATTGCTAATGTATTAGGATATTTTTGTGTAAAGGTTCATAAATATATATATTTGTGTGTGTGAGAGAGAAAGAGTGTGTTAAACTATTTTAAAATTTTTCATATCACAGCCCTGTGGTAGTATGAAATACTTCTGTTAACTTTCAAACACGCTATGCGTGATAATTTTTCTTTTCTGTTTTTTCCTTAATGAGCAGATATGAAGAGCAGTGTGTTTAACGCTGATGACTGAAGTAGGCATAGCTGTGTGGTTTGTGTACTGTAACTGTTTTGTGGAGAACAGATTATTGTGAACGTCTAACATATGCCCTGCTGAAATGAATGTAGCAATGAAAGTATGTGACTTACCTATAATTCTCATATCTAACTAATGGCTCACATGTAAGAGCTTTGGCCAGAAAATTATGTTATATAATCCCTTTTGCCTTTAATAATCTACCAATGCTGACTAACACTATAGATTTAAACTTTTCAGTTCAATCAGCATTAATGCAAGTTTTCATGGGTGAGCAAATGTTTGTAAGTTTGCAATCAGTCAATAATAATTAATTAATAAAATTCCACATCCAGTTTAAACAGCTGACAAACTACCAATAATAATAATGGATCTTAACAACTGTTAATTAAAAAAAAAGGAGTGGAATGATTGGGAGCCAGCATTTGTAAGTTCTAGGCTTCTAATGAGCAAACTTACAGAAACTGCCTCTGCTGACTGCACCGTGACTATATCTCCAGTGAGAATAAAATAGCCTCTTATCCTCACTGCATCATCCCATCTACTCAAAACAGAATAAGAATGAGATGCTGGAAGCTAAATGGTAAAAAGTTTGGTGTGTTTTAGAACTGCACTTCATCATCATGATCATAGATGGTCATGGCTGCAATATGCAACACAACAGATGTATTTGATCTTTTTTGTCCCAACATTTTATGAAACCTTCAAGTTAGTCAAAGAACATTTCCATTCAGGTTATCAGATCTGAAAACATGTCCCTTTTAATGTTGTCTTCTCCAAGCTGGCAACCCTGGTGTGTTGTACTATAGGTTTTTTAATCAGGAAGATACCAGGTTGAGAAATATATCTTAGGTATTAATCATTTAGATGTTTAAATAAAGAACAGTATTTTTCAAATTGGTAATAATGAAAAATGGCCATATTAGGTATATTCCAGCAAGAAAGTAAGATGGTTCATTTAACACTATTTTATGGCTTTCATTTCTCAGAGTAAAAGAGTAACAAATGTATAAAAAAATATAGTAAAATAGGAAGAAATTACTTGAAGCAAGTAAGAAAGGCAAAGCCTTGAAATGATACCAGAAGACATAAGCTATACAAATTATTAATACATGCCCTGTATTCCATATAAAACTACATAAACCTGAAGGTTTTCATCAGAAATTTAGTAAGTTTTATCCTTTCATTAAATGTTCTTTAAATTTTCAATTTTATACATTCTTTCTGCATTTCAAAGAAAAAAATATTTGTTTTTACTATGATATGAGTCAGCATGGATTCCCTACCATCTTTGTTAACATTCTGCATTTTAGTTTGAAATAGTAACAGAGGCTGAAAAAAAAATGAGGTTAATTTTCTCTGCTGTGTCCGGATCTCATGAAAAGAGGAATTCCTGTGTTTCTTCCACACATTGCATGAGCTGCCCTTACAACATCATCATCATCCACCACTAAAACAATTCTCCTTTTCAACAAAACTCTGAGGACAGTGGTGAAATCCAATTTTTTTACTACCGGTTCTGTGGGCGTGGCTTGGTGGGTGTGGTGTGGCTTGGTGAGCATGGCAGGGGAAGGATACTGCAAAATCCCCATTCCCTCCCCACTCCTGGGGGAAGGATATTGCAAAATCTGCATTCCCTCCCCACTCGGGGACCAGCCAGAGGTGGTATTTGCCGGTTCTCTGAACTGCTCAAAATTTCCGCTACTGGTTCTCCGAACTGCTCAAAATTTCTGCTACCAGTTCTCTGGAACCTGCTGGATTTCACCCCTGTCTGAGGAGCATGAGACAACATGCAAACAGATCTACATATAATTTGAGTTAAAGCAGGATTATACACACAGAATAAACACACTGATAGCATTTGAAAGCAGTTTCTTGCTGGTGCATAGCTCAGCAAGTACTCTTCTGAACACACCTCGGTGAGTGAAAGCTAATGTTTTTACACAACGCATGTTAAATTTGAGACTTGTGCTTATCTATCAGCAGTATATTTGATAAGAAGTTCTGGAGCAATTGATTTTACCAAATTAGCCAAGAGCAGCTATGTCTAAAAAAAAAACCCATATATTTAAGCGATTTTGCATCAACCAATCTAATATCTAAATTCAGCTTAACTTTAGTAAGAAGCAGTGTCATACAGACAAACCTTGGTAGCCTGTATTGCGTGGGCCTCATATGATTATTTCAGTAATTAATCTTCCTATTTAGTCACTGTTTAAATAGAGTAATAATACCTGTCTTTTACTCAGTTTCTCATTTCTCCCTGCTATATATCTGTCATTATAATACATTATCCAGCATGGCCCTTTCAGCTCCAACATTAGTAATACATTGAAGCAAAATGGTTGTTATCTGTCTAATTTGAATTTTCTATAGAGCAACTGGGTAGCTCATTGTCTCCGTGGTACAAAAGGCAGGAAATTTCACTCTGTAGGCCTATTTTGCCACAGAAGCATCTAAATTATGGTAAAATTAGATTATTATAAAGAGATTCTCTTGTCAGCTACTGGCGACTCAGAAGTTATGACAGTTACTTATTTGCTTCGTGTTATTTTTTAAGAAAGAGGGTTAAAGTGAGCCAAGTACAAGAATGTAATTTTCAGTAGTCCTCACCTTAACTTTCCTCAGTGTGTGTGTTTGTGTGTCAGAGATATTTTTGCCTTTTTATTTTATGGGATTGCCTACTCCTTGGCGCATAGAATAGACCATTTTCTCTTGTCACATTGGCAAAAGATTTCAGTGATCAGCTCTTCTATGTTTTTAAATGATAAAATGTTGATATTTATATTTTTGTATCATAAGAATGTTTTCTTACAGTATTTGTCATGCCAGTTTATAACAAACAAAATGCAGGGATTTTATTTCTATTGGAAACACGATTACAGCTATGTTTTTACTTTTTAATTGAAATTTTTATTTGTATAGAATGCTTACTAATGTTAAATAGGAAGAGAGTATATAACATTTACATTAAGAACTCATTCAGTAGGGGTTTTTTTAGAGTGAGAAGTCGAAAGGAAAAAATATTCAGACTGGTTCTCATTGCCTGTTTTTAGCAGGAATGGGTTTGTATTTCAGTTACAAAGATAAAAGTATGCCATATAATTTATTTATATGAAAATTTATTTTTGTAGTGTACATAGTAGTCCTCAATTCTTTTGACAGAATTATATTTTTAAAAGAGTTTATATGTGACAATACCATTATGTTTTGGAACAATGCTGAGACATAAAATACAATGCACATTTTTCACGATATCCCATTTGCAAACAGAATCAAGGTCAACAGTATTAAGGAGAGTGTGGAATATTGCATGTCATTCTGAACTGTTTTAGGGTTACCATTTTGTGATCTAGTGTGGTTCTCAATTTTAAATCATAAATGAAAATTTGTACAAACTCTCTAAACATTAATGTTCAAACACTGATAGAAATTCTAACATGAATAAAAATATTATAACTTATTGTTTACGTATTTTGTTTGTGGAACATTTATTAAAAATGGTGACTTGCATCTTTGATTCATACAGGCTACAATATTTTGGACAACCTTTTTAAACACAGTAATAACCTTCATTGTTTAACATGAAATGTTTATGGTGGGATTTTAAAGACCTGCATAGAGGCCATCTCAAAGTTGCAACAAATTTTTGGTGTGCAGCCACAGATCTATAATTCTGACAGATTGTGGGCTGAGACTGCTTTGCTGCCTAGACAATAAAGGGAGTTCTTCATTGAATTCTCAAGAACCAGATCTAATGGATTAGCAGTGTTAATCGGTTATAACAAGCAATAGTCTTGTGGTATCTTGAAGCAGGGTGGGCAATCTTTCAGGACCAAGAACTGAACCTAAGATTTTGAAGAGGCTAAGGACCACATCTGATGTGTGAGTAGAACAGGATTTGGAGTAATTTTGAAGGTTTTGTTTGCTTTTTAACTATGAAATACATTCACGATAGCTTATAGTTTTTTCATGTGTTCCACATTTCAAAATGGGAACCAATTATCCTGTCAAGTTTTCAGTCCACCAAAGTCTGCAAAAGGGGTTTTAACTTGCCCACCCCTACATTAAAACATATATATCCAAAGATAATTCATCACTGGCAATTTCATTTGTTCAAGCTGATTTTATCCTACATCTGTCAAAGCAGAGTGCATAAAAATGTGTTTTAGGTGTAAACATTTATGCTTCAATATAAGACAGGGATGAGTCCTCAACAGAATACCCATGGCAACCTCTCTTGGTGTCCTCTTGGTTCCCTGCCCCATCACCTCTAGGGTTTGGACAACTTCAGTAAGCATTCTACAAATTGACATATTGAACCACCACCACCACCCCAAATACAAAATGAGAAGGGACAACGAATTAGGTTATCAACAAGGTTACAAGTAGTATGTAGAAAGTCATGGGAATGGCCTGGTAGAAGCAAAGTAGACAGGAACACTAGACTTATGGTGATCTGTAACTGACATTTTTCCCCTCATGGATGCAGCTTCCTAGATTGGATTGCTCAAAGTTCGCTCAGCATTCATTTGGAAACCACTTTTCCCATTTATATTTCATATCTTTTACACTATTCAGTATTACTCTTTGGTCTCTGTTAAACCTACCTACGATTCTTATTTCCTTTAACTTTTTTTAAATCATTTTTTTTAGTAAGGGAACAACATTTGTTTAAGACTAAACTAAACATGTAGCTAAATCCTTTGACATAAGTAACCATTTCAGAGTGACACTCATTGAGAGTCTACAGTGCCCTAATTGTACAAGGAGGTGTGCATTCAGCTGCAATACAAGTAAATAATATCTTAGAGGAGAATCTGAAATAGAGGCTGATTATAATTGAATTATCACATTCATGCCATACTTTAATTGATTTTAATGATTAGCATAAGTAATAAGAACAATAATAGGCCTATAATACAAAGAATAAAGTCCTGGTCAAAATAGACAGTGTATGTGCTAGTGTGTGGCTCAAGTGGCTTTGAAATACTTTCCCCATTCTAAATTTTCACAGTTGAGTCCAGTCCACAAAAGCTCGGGGGAAGTCCATGTACACTCTGTTTATAAAAGTTGAAAGATGAAAGGCTGATACAGTTTTGTTAACACTGATTAAAAATGAAGAAAAATGTTCATATTTACAGCAAGAGCAAGAAAAAAAGGAAAATTATTGCAAGGAAATCTTAATTTTATAGACTTCAATACAGGGGACCTTCTGAGCAGCAATTTCACCATCTGAGGTAATTCATATCAATCTAATGATTTAATGATACCAACGACATGAATGGTTCCATTGCATCATTTGTATGACATCATCATACAGATGATATAAACTGCCATAATGATCAACTCCTGTATTTAACATGTCATTTGAAAAGAATAAACCCTCGATTGGTGTATTAAGGAGATTATACCGTAATTAACTAATTTTTTTGTCTTCTGGTCTGCTTTGGGGGGCCTTTTTTTTTTTTTTTTTTTTTTGGCCAAATTAAGGAAATTATAAGGGCACATTTTGTCTGCAAGAAAGTTGCCAAAATTGATATAACAAACTCGAATTAAGAATGGAATCATTTTTCTTAGGAGACAACAGGAAGCAAATAAATATTAAGATGTGTTTATTGTGTGTGGTTTATGATGAGTGTGGTGGTAGTTAAGGAGTTGTATTTTGTTTTAAGCTTTTACTTATTTTATTTTTATTTTTTACTTATATTCTTAATTTTTTTCTAATTTAAGGCGTCTCTGCTACTGTATAGTTCGGCCAAAGAAACAATCAATCTGAAATGACTGAGAATTTAGGTGCTTCTTAATATTGTGTTTTCCCGAAAATAAGACCCTGTCTTATATTTTTTTGAACCCCAAAATAAGAACTTGACCTTTTTTTCAGGTACGTCTTATTATTTTGGGGCCGAGGGAGCAAGATGGGGCTCCTCTTGCCATCTTACCTGATTTCTAGCTCTGTCTCCCTAACCCTAACCAGAAGAAATGGCAGGGACCAGCTGCACATGTGTTTAAATATTTTCAGGGAGGGCTTATTTTCAGAGGGAAGGATATTTTAGCACATGCGCTCAAAAGCCCGATTGGGCTTATTATCAGGGGATGTCTTATTTTCAGGGAAACAGGGTATGAAGATGGAGGAAAGCACACTATCTTAAGTGCTAGATTCATTGATTTATCAACAGTATTTCTTTTCCTGTCAAAAGGGAATTTTTATGCAGTGCTTGAAATATTATAGCCGATGGAATTTGAAAAAATGGGAATGAGCCATTTGGAGCCAGCCACACAGTTTTAAACTAGGAGTTTTGTCAAGGCAAAATGCACTCAACTAAAATAACTCTCTCCAGAAAGCCAATGTGACAAATTTGTTGCCTGCTGTAAAAATGCCTTAGTTTCTGCTCCATTCCACTTATAATATTAAATAGATATTGAAAGGCAACATAAATCTCTATTGTTTTGTCACAAAGGAAATTAAATCCTGCAGTGCAGCTGATAGACTTCTCACTGCTTCATTAAGTGGAGAACATTGAAGACTAATTTGACAGGAGGAAAAAAATTAACCTTCCTTGCAAACTGCTACATCAAGAAAAATATTACAAAAATGGAATTAAAAGGTTGTACACACTACTTCACTGAAGATAATAGTTTATTTTCTCACTTGATCTATGATGATGAGGAATAATTCATTCCCTTCAACAGTAACATCAATTTTATATCTTACAGCCTGAGCTATGCAATGAACTATTTTAAAAAATTTTTTTATAATTCTGATGGAACCACGGCCAATACTTGACTGCCAAATTAATGATTTGCTATGATTATCTTCAAGTATTAAGGCTTCTCGGAGCATTGAATATCCATAGAAGATATCTTGAAGCTAGAAGTTGCCACACAGGATATTAACATATTGACATTGTCAGTCCAGAACAGTTGCCTCTTTATTGGTGTGTCACATACACAAACATACACCCAAGTAAAAGAAACAATTTTGTGCCTCCCCTTCATCTAGGCCACTGTGACTAGTGGTACTCAGCAGAAACATTGAGGCTGGGCCCGAGTTCAGCTCTATTGCCACTGTTATCATTCAACAAGGCTGCCTTGCGCTGTTCACCAAGGTGTGTGAGACTTGGGAATGCTACATTTGCCTCTACGGCCCAGCACTCCCTAGAATCTACTCTGTACTAGTCACCTTCAGCAGTGTTCTCCTATTAACCGGCTCTGGCAGCTTAATGGAGGCTGTTTCAAGACACACAAAGACCTTAGTTCCTGAAGCAACTTCAGAGAATGGTCTCGCGCAGCCTCTGCAAACCAGAGTGGATAAAAATCAATGATTTTTTTTAAAAAAATCAAAAAAATCAAAAAAATTTGATTTAAATTGGATTTTTTTGATTTAAATCAGATTTTTTTAAAATAAAATGCTTTTTGGGGAAAATATATTACCATCCAAAGGTTATTCCATCATGAAATAAAGATTAGTTTTTTAATTATGTAGAATAAGGCTGTATGTGTTTAATTTTTTTGGTAAATAAATTCCATTAATCCATTCACAATATCATGCTCTTCCAGAGGTTTTTGTAAGATTATTGGGCAGTTTCTCTGCCTACAAGATATTATCACAGATGCTTAGTTTACTTTTGCTGTTCTCAAAACTGAATTTGACTCAGCAGAGATCACATGCCTCTTCTTCACAGCAAAAATGTTATAACATGAACAGAGTTGAGAAAAAGACCTTAATCCTATTGTTCTACAAGCCTGGGAATACAGAATCAACCCCTTCAGTGCCAAGTTTCAAGAAGTTCAGTGAATGGAATAGAAACAATATTTTTCTGGTTGTTTGGAGTGGAATAGATCTGCACAAGAAGAAAGTGAAACTAAGTGTGAGGAGGAAGGGGCAAGCAGACAAGCAGTACAAAATGAAAGTGAACTTTCTGAGCACAATACTGCACAGCCACAGACAGACAAGTCTTTGGATCTTTTTGTGTGTAGACCTGAGGTTTATCACATTCTTTCTTTGGAGGAAAAAAACTATAATGGCAGCAGGCGTAAAAGAGACCCAGTTTGGCAATATTTTTATTTATTTATTTGTTTGTTTTAATTTGTATACCGCCCTTCTCCAGCAGGGCTCAGGGCGGTGAACAGCCAGAATAAAACAGAACATACAAAATTTAAAAACAGTTTAAAAATAATTAAATATTTTGGCTGCAATTTAAAACAACCCAATTAAAATCAATTAAATTTAACCAAAAACAGTGGGATCAAGCCAGCCCGGCTAGGTGAAATAAGTAAGTTTTCAGGGCCCGACGAAAAGTCCGGAGGTCTGGTATTGTACGTATCTCTGGGGGGAGGTTGTTCCAGAGGGCGGGCGCCGCACAGAGAAGGCTCTCCACCTGGGGGTTGCCAACCAACCTTGTCTGGCAGACGGCACCCTGAGGAGGCCCTCTCTGTGCGAGCGTACTGGCCGGTGGGAGGCTGTTGGTGGCAGAAGGCGGTCTCGTAAATACCCCGGTGCCATGGAGCGCTTTAAAGGTGGTCACCAACACCTTGAAGCGCACCCGGAAGACCACTGGGAGCCAGTGCAACTCGCGCAGAAGAGGTGTCACATGGGAGCACCCCATCGCTCCCATAATCCCCCGCGTGGCTGCGTTCTGGACCAGCTGGAGCCTCCGGGTGCACCCCAGGGGGAACCCCATGTAGAGAGCATTGCAGTAGTCCAGGCAGGAGGTGACGAGTGCCTGAGTGACCGTGCGTAGAGAGTCCCGATCTAGAAAGGGATGCAACTGGCATATCAGGCGAACCTGATAAAATGCCCCCCTGGCCACGGCCGTCATATGCTCTTCTAAAGACAGCCGTGCATCCAGGAGGACGCCCAAGTTGCGAGCCCTCTCCGTGGGGGCCAGTGATTCGCCCCCAATAACCAGCGATGGCACCAGCTGGCTATATCGGGACGCCGGAAGCCACAGCCACTCGGTCTTGGAAGTTGAGTCGGAGCCTGTTTCTACCCATCCAGGTCCACACGGCCTCCAGGCAATGGGACATCATTTTAAGGGCATCGTTGGGGTGGCCTGGGGTGGATATGTACAGCTGGGTGTCATCAGCGTACTGATGGAACTCCAACCCGAAGCTACGGATGATCTCACCCAACAGCTTTACATAAATGTTGAACAGAAGGGGCGAGAGGACCGACCCTTCTGGCACCCCACAAATAAGGCGCCTTGGGGTCGACCACGGCCCCTGTCAACATGGATTGCGACCGGTCAGAGAGGTAGGAGGAAAACCACCGCAAAACAGTGCCTCCCACCCCCAACCACTCCAATCGGCGCAACATACCATGGTCGATGGTATCAAAAGCCGCTGAGAGATCTAACAGGAACAGGATAGAGGAGCAACTCCTATCCCGAGCCCTCCAGAGATCATCCACCAACGCGACCAATGCTGTTTCCGTGCTGTACCCAGGCCTGAAGCCGGACTGGAGCGGATCTAGATAGACAGCTTCATCCAGGTACTGTGGCAGCTGCCGCGCCACCACACTCTCAACAACCTTCGCAATAAAGCGAAGGTTGGAGACTGGACGATAGTTAGCCAAAATAGCCGGATCCAGAGAGGGCTTCTTGAGGAGGGGCCTCACCACCGCCTCTTTCAAGGCGGTCGGCAGGACACCCTCCCTCAAAGAAGCGTTAATAATCCTCTGGAGTCAGCTTCGTGTAACCTCCTGGGAAGCCAGCACCAACCAGGAGGGAAATTCCTTTACCTATCGGTAAGGCAGGCATGCGTGCCAACTGCAAACACTGCAACAAAGAAATGCACGGCATGGTGGCCCAAATGAGGCAACATCATGAGAAGTGCTGTGATGAAGATGACCAAAGAAACACATTTGAACAGGCAGGATCTTCAGGTTGGTAAACATTTTTATTGAATCATATTTCTAAAGACTGCCTTGAACTGTCATGTTTGAGCAAAATTATATTTCTTATTATTACTACATGTTACTGTCATTTGGTACAGTTATGAAGAAAAGCAAATATTCCTTTTGGGGCAGTGCTGTGTACAATAAGCAGAAATTGTATAAACAATAAAATAACAGCATTGACTTTTTTGTTTCGGGGAATTCATGGAATCTGGAAACTATCTACCTTCAAGATCACCATCCTCCTGTTCTACAGTTTCAGAGTTATCCATCCAGGATAGTGCTTCATTAGCATCATCATCATCAGACACCCACAGCCACATATCACTATCACCTAAAAGAAAGAAAAAAACCCTTCTCTCCTGGAACCACCATAGATAAGTTTGTGATAAAAACTAGCAGATTAGAAAAAGAGTTAATTGATGAAAAAATTGCCCAGTTTGTTTATGCAACGAACTCTTCTTTCCGTCTGACTGAGAACCCACATTTCATTAATATGGTTCAGTCACTGAGACCAGGATACAGTCCACCCAGCAGAGCAGATGTTGCAGGGAAACTGTTGGATAAAGTGTATGACAGAGAAATGGAGCAATGTGCAACAGCTCTGGAGGGTAGAATTGTTAATCTAAGTATTGATGGGTGGAGTAATGTCCACAATGATCCTATTGTATGTGCTTGTATAACAACAGAAGAAGGGAAAGTCTTCCTTGCACAAACAATTGATACGTCAGGAAATGCACACACAGCAAAATACTTACAAGAAGTGGCAGTAACATGTGAACAAAAATTCAAATGTCTAGTACGCAGTTTGGTCACAGACAATGCTGCAAATGTATCCAAGATGAGAAGAAATTTAGAAGAGCAGAGAAGAGAAGGGAATACTAAGCTAATAACATATGGTTGCAGTGCTCATTTGCTGCACCTCTTAGCCAAAGACTTAAGTGTTCCAGAAATAAAGAGTAATGTTGTTGAAATTGCTAAATACTTCCGTAACAATCATTTTGCTGCAGCAGCTCTGAAAAGGATGGGTGTAACAAAGCTAACGCTCCCACAAGATGTTAGATGGAACTCTGTGGTGGACTGTTTTGAACAGTATATCAAGAACTGGCCTATTCTGATGACAGTTTGTGAAGAAAATCGAGATAAAATAAAATCCTCAACATTGGGTTTAAGAGAAATGTTGAACATATGCTGCAACTCATCTCTGAAGCTTTAAGCAAAATACAGAAAAATAGCTGTTTTATTGCTGATGCTGTTGAAATTTGGAAGGAACTGCGTGAACATTTAAAACCAGAACTACACATGGACAGAATTAAATTACAAGCATTAAAAAAAACGAATGGGACAAGTACTGTCTCCAGCTCATTTTTTGGCAAATATTGTCAATCTCCAGTATCAGGGTCAAAACTTAAGTGCTGAGGAAGAGGAGTTAGCTATGACATGGGTATCCAGCAATCATCCATCTGTATGCCAACTATAATAAACTTCAAAGCTAAGGGGGAACCATTCAAGAAATATATGTTTGCTGAAAATATTTTAAAGAAAGTCACACCAGTGAACTGGTGGAAGTCACTTAAGCCCTTGGATTTAGAGACTGTTCAAGTAATGATTTCACTTTTAACAGCAGTAGCTTCTACAGGTGTTGAAAGAATATTCTCTTCCTTTGGACTCATTCATTCTAAATTGAGAAATCGTTTGGGACCCGATAAAGCAGGAAAGCTTGTTTTCTTTTCCAGATTATGAACAAAGAAGAAGATGAAGATGACGAGTGAGCTACAGAGGACAGTATTTAAGTTTTTCATGTGTAGGCTGGGCTGACAGTCTAAATTCCTTAAAATATATATATTTTGTTTAGCCACATTAGTTAACAAACATGGATGTTTGTTTAAGCAAATAACATATGCTGTAATGTTATTGTTTTAGTTGAATAAATCTATTTAAATTGTTATTATTAAGGTAATGATTATTTTTCTCCTTCCTAAGTACAACAGAAAAGTTGTCCAAATATGAATGATTAACCTATTAAACTGGGGATAAAAAAACTAATATGAAAAGTTGTTATTCTAAAAATCTTCATCTACTTGCATATTAAAGTTATACCAGCAAGAATTAGTCTTTATGTAGAAAACTATGATTTAAATCAAGCCTTACTGACTAGTGATTTAAATCGTGATTTAAATCAGTTTGATTTATATCAAATCTACCCTGCTGCAAACCACATGAAACATGCCCCATTCTTGTGTGCTTTTCAGAGGCTCTGGTGGCCTCACAGAAGCACTTTATGATGCGTGGAGTTCAATTCCTAGAATTTCCCAGCAGCAGTTAGGAGTTGAAGTCCACCCATTTTAAAGTTGCCAAGTTTGAAATACAGAGAGCTAAACTATAGCTAGGCAACCCCACCTCACTACTGTAGGAAAAAAACAGCATTGCATTGGTTAACAATGAGTGGTGCAGTGGTCTAGAGGTGGAACTCTCGCCTCACAATCAGGAAGCTGTGAGTTCAATACTAGGTAGCAGCAGATACTTTTCTTTCTGGGCACATTTGAGTTATTATCTGCTGCGAACTTTACATTGGCGACAGGAAGGGCATCTGGCCAGTATACACTCAGCTCCATTCAGTTGCCCTGACTCTACCCCTGTAAGGGATTACAGCAGTAGTGGGTTTCAAATCCCGTCGCTACCGGTTCGCTTGTGGATGCGCATGCGCAGAAGCTTCCAGGCGAGTAGGCAGAGCTTCCCACCGACACTGCTACCAGTTTGCCTGATCTAGGGCGAACCAGTAGCAACCTACCACTGGATTACAGGGTCATTAAAAGACAAAAAAACAACAACAACAACCCTGCATTGGTTAACAATAGACTTTGAGACCCAATTCATAGTGCTGATTATTACTTACAAAGCACTATAAAATGAAGCTCTAGGATACACCAGACATCACTTTTACAAAAGTATACTTGCCCATCTGGCCTAAATATTTCTAGCGGGCCTGCTGCATATTTGGCTACTGTAGACAGCAGGCACTTCTTTGCAAGGTCTTTCCATGCTTCCTTTGGGTTTACATTATATTGTAACGTAAACAATATAATGTAATGTATCTGCCTCCTTGCACTTAAGGTGCTAAAATTATAGCATCCTTGTTGCTTTGTGTCTTTGGCCAAACTGATTGCGGCTGCTTATCTTGGATGCGTCTGATTAGTTCTACGGTTAGATTGTCAGTCAGATTCATACTTTCTGTGCCAATAACAGACATGATCTATTCATTTGACAGTCACCCAGGGTCACTTGGATAGCAAAAGAGCCTTGGTGGCACAGTGGACTAAGTGCTGTTAAAGTAGTAGTTAGCTGCCAGCTGCCTGCAATTACTGCAAGTTCAAATCTCACCAGGCTCAAGATTGACTCAGCCTTCCATCCTTTCGAGGGAGGTAAAATGAGGACCCGGATTGTGGGGGCAATAAGATGACTTTGTATTAAAAAAAAAAAAGAACACCGCTTGGGGGCGGGGCGAAAGCCCTACTAAGTAGGTATATAGAAAAGTATGAAGGCTATTGCTTAATGCATTGTAAGCCGCCCTGAGTCTCTGGAAAAGGGCAGCATATAAATCGAACTAATAAATAAATAAATAAAAGTCCTGCTGCCTAAATTTGATAAATAAACAAGTTTGTTTGTCTGTCTGATACAAAGGACCTAATTTGAAACCTAATCTGTTCACCAGCCATGGCATTGCAACAGCAGGGTGGGTGGGGGGTTAATGGAAAAGAAAGCAAAAGAAGGACTTCTGTATCGCAGCCACGAGCTTCGCTACTCAAGATTGTTTCAAGGGTCTTTCTTTAGCAATCGTCAGCCTACAATTTCAGGCTAACATTCTACCTCCAAACGATGGCTTTCCCGCCTTTTTAGTCAGCCTCCCCCCACGCCTAGCCTCCGAAGGGCTCAAGGGGTTAAAAGGCCGCGCACGGCGAGGAAATCCCACCTTCTGCGCCTTAGATTGGCTCAAGGGAGCAACCGGGAGGAGCAACATCCTCACCCAGCGGCCATTGGCCGCACAGGCTGCCGTTCGCGGGCCTCTCCGAATCTTCCTCCCGCAAGGAAGGTTTGAAAGTTGGGCGGGTGGCAGCAACCCTCGGTGAGTTGCGGGTGAGTAGGAGCGGCTTCGCAGGGGGCTTCGCTGCAATAAAGCGAAAAGCGACTGCGGAGCTCTTGGGTTGAGATGTCGGCTGAGGCAAAAGCCAACCTAGATATGGAAATAACGAAAGGAGGACAAAAAAGGCAGCGGCGGTGACTGCTTACCGGTTCAGAAGGGATTTGGGGTGTGTGTGTGTGTGTGTGTGTGGAAGAAACCCACTTTGTTTAACGGGGACGAAACGCGCGCGTGGAGCTGCGCTTTGCATTTCCTTGCGTTTCAGTAAAAGCTGCTTGGATTGTAACACCCGTGCGTTTTCCGACTGGTTCGAGTAAATATCAATGTGATTGACGTGAGCTCAATTGATTGACGTTGTCACTGAATCGCTTTCGGCTCCAAGCGACTACGTGGATTTGAGCGGAATTCCCATCAGTAACCCCCGATTGCCCTCCTCCTGCGGAATCCCGTTGGCAATTCATTCGGACGTCGTCTTTCTCTTCCCTCCTAGAATTCGCATTTTTCCCTTCTAGATTTCTCTCCCTGTTGCAGTTGCGTTTCTCCTCTCCTACAGTGTGGGAGGAAAAAAATAACTTATTCCACGCAGGCTCGTGATGCAAAGATTTCCACGCCGGTCTGTCCCTGCATTCTCCAGGCGCTAGCTAGACCCGAGCGTCAGGGAGCCTCCGAAAAATAAGGAGCCCCCAGTGAAAGGACTCCAGCCTTGTGTTATTTCCCCACCTGGGAGTAGGATGGAAAACTGGGCTTGCCTCGGAAGGGACACGGGGAAGCAGGTAGTTGTGATAGCGCGCTTCCCTTTAAAGGAATGGCAGGAAAACTCTTGGAGAAAAAAGACAGTGGCAGATTAACGCCACATTAATGGCTAAAGTGAAGGATGTAGGAAGGGTCATAATTTGCCTGGCTGCTTATACTTCCACCACCCTCCCCAACCCTTCGAGACCAAATACCCGGGACTTCCTCCAGCGCAGAATTTAGAAAGGAGTTTTGCGCCTCTCGCGCACGCGCCGTCCGGGGTTGGTAGAGGGCGCGCGGGAAAGAAATGCTTGCGGAGGTGCTTTCCCGCCACTGGGCGAAATGAAGCGCGCTTCGCTTCCAGAAAAGAGCATCCTGCAAAGGCCTGGTAGCTTCTTCACAGGTTCATCCTGCTCACTCTCCCCGCCCGGCTGTTCTTTTTGGTACCACGATGGTTGGAAAGGGCGGCTGAGGTGGTACACTTTGAGTATGCTCTGCTAAAAGAAATGCCTTATTTGTATGTCTTCATATAAAGCGGAATACAGGCAGTCCTCGATTTCCAACAGTCCACTTAGTAACTGTTTGAAGTTACAACGATACTGAAAAAGGTGATTTAATGACACTTACAACCATTAGAACAGGGGAACCTGCTCAGCTTTGGAACCACTGTAAAAGAAGTACTGTAAAGAAAAGTTGTATAGGGAGGAGGAAATAATGATTTCTCCCCACTCATCCTGTTTTGATACAAGCATCCTGGCTGAGGATGCTTTGAACAAGTACACATCCTACTAAATCAGATTGCTTGCTATTAAATATTATATTTCCTAGCATTCTCTTACCTTATTGTGCAAACTGAAGTTTCTGGGTAGGTTACAAATCAGATATATGTGTAATAACATCCACTTGCTTCCATTGTTCAGCAGCTGCTATTTTATGTTTGTGCTTATACTGTATATAATCCTCATGATTAATAACTTGATGGTTGTAGCTTCCTTATACACTGTACAGTACAAGACTTTGAACCAAGTTGGCTTTGTTTTGTTGCAAAATAAGAGAAAAAAGGCCTGAATAAATGGAGCGTTTTCTTTTTCATCACTTTTGTAAGTGAAGATCAAGCCATCTATTATCAGGAATAAGAGTGAGGCTTTGATCTCATGATAAGAATATCTAGATTAAGTTGCTATATTAGAGCTCTAAAGAGCTAGGTTCAAATCTATTTTACAGTTCAGTTTATTGCTGAATTTTGAACCCGTCCTACATGCAGGAAAGATTGTCCCCTTTAAAGCCTGGCAGATGCTTTGCTATGGAATGAAATCCAAAATGTGGAAATTGGGAATATTCATGCATGGTATTTAAATGACAGCTATTTCTTTATTTGAGATAAAGCAAGTAATGCTCTATTCAGAGCAAAGTAAGCAATACCCATATTCAGGGTATGTTGTCAAGTTTTAGGTGAGGACACTGGTCATGTATTTTTACTAACAATCTGCTACAAATAACTGTAGGTAAGGTAATGAGGTGAATTCATCTGGTAGATTTATATTGTGCTTTTGCCCATGAACTCAAAGCAGTATATTGACTAGTCCCTCCAAGATTCTCATGACAATTCTTTTCAGCTGAGACAGTGAGTGGTCCAAAATCATCTAGGACAGTGATGGCTAACCTTTTTGCCACCGCGTGCCAAAAGCTGGGGGAGTGCGGGGTGGTTGCGCGCATTCGTGCCCTCACCCATAATTCTAGGCGCCCTGCCCCCCCACGTATGCACGCGCGACCGCCCCATGCTCCCCTTGCTTTTGGCATGTGGTGGCCCGGTAGGCCTGTTTTTTGCCCTCCCCAGGCTCCAGAGGCTTTCTAGGAGCCTGGGGAGGGCGAAAACTGCCTCCCCCCCGCAGAGGCCCTCTGGAGGCCGGAAACAGACCATTTGCTGACTCCTGGTGGGCCCAGAAGGCCCAAAAATCATGCGTGCTGGAGCTGAGCTAGGGCAAAGCTCATGTGCCCACCAATATGGCTCCGCGTGCCATAGGTTCGCCATCACGGATCTAGGAGGTATCTATTTGCCATGTTTCTCTCTATTGGCTTAGCTCTTTAATGAATAATTTCTAATTTTTCATTAACAGCTATATAATAAAGACCTTTTATCTGTTAGACTTTTTAACTGGAATTTGAGAATCTAAAAATAACAGTGGTCATAACACTACTACTCTTTGGACAAATATTAACATCTTATTAGCAATGTATTTTGTGGAGGGGTTGCCCTAAGTTTACATTTCCCCCTCTGATTTTTGTTATATACAGATGATTGATCTGCCACTGCCATCTCTTGGATAGAAATAGATTTGCTAAACAAATAGTTTCATTTTTGCCCTCTTGTGGACTGGCATTTATTCAAAATCCTGAAAATCTAACATGATTTTTTGTAGTATCCACAAATGACTAAGATGTTCAGTGAACAATTACAATATGAAAATTAAATCAGTTTTCATATTTTAATATGTGGCATAAATTTAGATTTCACTGCTTCTCCATATTTTGCTATTGTAATTGTTGTAATATCTTTCATATAGCAATCTAAATTTCCTGATATAAATGTAACCCTAATTCTTTTTTAAAGAATGTGATCTCTTAGTACTGTGTGAATTTATCAGGCAAATAATCCAAGAAAAGATCAAGTCAGACCAGATGCTGATTGCCTTTTAATGGCACTAGTGATAATATATTCCTCCTAGACCAGATTATATACCCTTTCTCCAGAAGAGTAATAATTTTAGGCAAAATGAATTAAATAACATGGAATTTAACTTCTATGAACATTTAAAAAATATTTATTAAAGATTATAATTGCAATAGTAAAAACTAATACAACTAGAAGTGTAAAAGTTTGAAGGAAAAAGAAAAAATAGACGAAAGAAAAGAAAAGGACTGCAATAAAGAGAAAAGATATATATAAAGAAGTGACTTTCAAAATTCAATATAAGTATAAACAATTTAATAACTTTTCACCTCTTAATTTTACAATCAATTATATCTTCATTCCATCTCTTATCTATAAACAAATCCATAAAACATCATCATTTCAGTCCTGGTGTTGGAAAAAATCCATTAAGGTTTGCTAGAAATGTCAAATTCAAATATCTTTATTACAGCCTTTGACCAGCCTTTACAATAAAAAAATATAGCAAAAAGAGAAATAGTTTGACACAGCAATTGTTACTGGGGAAGGGAAAAATAATAGGACAATAAAAATGTATCTAATTAAAAAAATTGTACAGTTGTATATCTTGGTGAAAATATTTGGCCACTGATATATGTGTGGTCGTGGTGGCTCAGTGGCTAAGACACTGAGCTTGTCGATCAAAAGGTCGGCAGTTCAGTGGTTCGAATCCCTAGTGCCGCATAACTGGGTGAGCTCCCATTACTTGTCCCAGCTTCTGCCAACCTAGCAGTTCGAAAGCAAGTAGAAAAAATAGGGACCACCTTTGGTGGGAAGGTAACAGCATTCCGTGCGCCTTTGCCGTTTAGTAATGCTGGCCACATGACCACAGAGATGTCTTTGGACAGCACTGGCTCTTCGGCTTTGAAACGAAGATGAGCACTGACCCTAGAGTCGGGAATGACTAGCACATATGTGCGAGGGGAACCTTTACCTTTATGTGCGTGTAGAGTTAGCATCCCTTCGAAGATAATAACCATAAAATGTATCTGTATGGCCCTCCCATTTGGAAATGATTGGGGCAATCATAGTACATCTTGGGGTATCATAGAAAGGAGACTGTATGAGAACAAAGGTGAGAGTTTCTACCTCCTTTGATCCATAGGGGCAAAATCTATGAATAGGGAGTCCCATGAAATTTTTTTCGTCAGTAGAGCTGGTGGGAGGGCATCAAATCGGGCTCTGGAAAAGGCCAATTTATATTTGCTTAATGTTAAATTAACACAAGATTCATCCAAGCTTTAACAAACCTTTGGTCACTTTCTTGATTTATTATTTGTAATTCCTGTGGATTTTTAACCAATTAACCAATTTTTTAAATCTGTCTAATATAAGATATCTTTTTCCATATCATTTTGTTGTCTATTACTGGGATCCTCTTTCAGTATCAACTCTGTCTCTGTCTTGTTGGATGAACTTTGTTCCTCCTGCTGTTTCTTTCCAGATCTTTTGGACATATCAATAGAAACAAACACTGCTGTTGATGTAGGTGATATTAACTTCTGATCCATTTCTCAAAAGTGCACTTTCCAATGTTAAAATATTTTGTGTCATTCTAGAATTTGCTAATCAAATATATGTATTCTATAATTCAGATATTTAATTCTGTCTAGTGTCCAATTGTTAAAAGTGCTTGTCTCTAGAAAAATTAAAAACTTGAACATGTGAAGGATTATTTATAATTAATTCCAAAAGCTCATTTCATTTTTTTCTGGACCCTTAATCTGTTTATAACTTTCCCAAGTCAAAAAGTCTTACCTTTTTATTGTTTAACTTCATTTCAATTTTTAAAAAGTTCTTAAGCTTGTAGTTAAACTTTACTAAAGAATTGAAGCCAGACTCACCCTGTTTTTTTCAGACTCATTGATTCAAAGGTATCTAATAGCTGAAAAGGAGTTAACAAGAATTTCCAAATGTGATTAGAAAGGGAAGTAGGTAAACTTAGTATCCTTTTAATGGTGTCTACCACAGTTCGAGCAAGATGGCATTGTATATTTCATAAAATAAATATAACTTTTACCATGTGAATTTTTTTTATTTCATCCAAGCCTTTAATTGTTACATCATAAATTATGTTTTCATATCTAAATTAAAAGCAATTTGGCTTTCCTAATTTTGTTTCCTTGAATTATATCTATCTTAGCATTATCAGAAAGTATTTCAACTTGTGCAAGATAAAATACTCGGTATTGAGCTGTACTATAATTATCTATGCCATATTTAATAATATTCCTGAAGTTTTCTCAGCTCTGAAGACAAGTCTGTCTGGAAGGATTGGAAGAAGAAATTGCAGTGGGGAAAAAATAGAGTTTTTAAATTGTGGGCTCTATTTTGCAATAGGACAAAATCATCATTAGATACATTCTTGATTTATTATTTTTAAATAAGAACTATCATATTGGTTAACATAATTATTGGTATTAAATATAAAATTATGTGGATTGTTCTGTTTTGTATGCTATAAAATTTTTAATATTATTTGAAGGGAAATATGTAATCTGTTCTTACTGTTTGATGCCATTTCCTCTCCTATGACTAATTGTCCATTTAGGGAAAAAATGCTCAATGAATTCCCAGGGGTCTAGACTGGAATGTGAAGTCCAAAAACAGCTTAGTGGCAAACAATTTCTGTACTGTTGCCAAGAAAACTACATGGATATGTACAAATAGTCCAGGTGTTGAGTTTTACTAAAGATAATTTACTCAGGGAATGCCTTCTAAAATGTATCAGTTTAATGTATTGGTTAAATGCTTCTGCTATCACTTTATTTTATAATGAACAATCATAGATTTGGGCTGCAAAAATCCAGATAAAGAAAACCTAGCTCTTTGATATCTATTAGTTATCTAGATTTTCTCAGCCCAGATCTGATATTTCTAAATATATGGGCCATAATTGATGCTCACTGGTGTATTGCCTTTAAAACTATTAACATAAGTTACTGACTAAAGTGTTACAATTCAGACACTAATCCAGAGAGTTCGTTCAATATAATAAAGTTAATCCGTTCCATGTTAGAAATGCTGCTTACTGAGTCTGAAGGATGTAACAAATACCCCATGCCTAAGCTCTGCAGGGTTTCCTGCTTCTAAAACTAGAGAACAACAAGAGTTTTCCTGGGAGGTTCTGAGGTAGGAGGAGCAAGGCTCCACTTTGCGCTCTCCCAGAAAGGCTAAAGTAACTTCAGCAGAATGACAATTATCAAGAACACCTCAGTCAGTAGTGGGCTCTATAAAATTGGAGGAGGAGGAGGATATTCATATCTATAGCAGCATACATATTAATTGAGAAAACAGAAAATAAACTAGGAGTAATTTTTCTGTCTTCATTAGTTGTACCAGTGGGAAATGGGAGAAAAAAGACTTTAAGGATGGAAGAAGCAATGAAAGGTATTTATGAAAAGTCCTGCCTGTCTTGCCAATCTTTAAACACCTTGAGTATGTAATGAACTGGGATCGTGTTTTTATAAGCTAACCAGCATGCACCAATTGGTAATTCTTGGAATTATTATATCACTTTGTGTAAAATGTCCAGCTGAATTGGTTAAATAGCAGGGTGGGGTCTTGGACTGTATTTCATTGGAGGGAATGGGAAGGAAGAAAGGAAGGAGGGAGTTACCCTTCTCTGCAAGAATTGTATTTGGTTTATGGTCAAATTCTGATGCTGACATAGTTATACAGAATATTTGAATATGCATATTACATGGACATTTATGATTTATTTTATTTTAAAAGCTTTTGGATTGGTGAATGCTGAGAATTAACAGTATTTCTCTTGTTCCAAACATGTGGTTTCTGGATGAAGTACTGCAACTCAAGGATGTTCTTATTTTAAAAGTTGAATTCTGACTGCATTTGTTTCTTGCTGGTTATGGGTTTTGCATACCAGTGCATGTTTCCATAATCATTGATACCTATTCTGCTTTTCTGGTCCTTGTCACAAAATATTATTTAGTAAACAAAAGGACAAGTGCCAGTAAAGTGGTGCATTTTGATATATGGATTGCGTTTTATTCCCCACTTCTTATTTTTGATAGGCAAAGCCATCTCATTTTAGGAGCTACTATGGCAATGCATCTCAAAAACTGCACAGATTTTTAATTCAGTATCTCGTAATGTAATAAAAGTGATTTAATAGTTGCTAAGAGAAAGACTTTTTTCATTTGTTCCTCTCCACCCATACCCCTCTTTCCACCCCCATAAGGTGACAGGATGGTTGAAGATAGTGGAGTCTCTAACTCAAGCATTGAGTTTTGGCTGAACAAGACTCTTGAGTGGGATCAGATCACCACTTTAGAATCCCAGCAAGATGTCTGCCTTCACTTGCCTGAATTACAGGAATTTCTCCTGCAGATTTATGGAGCTTTGAAACATATGGTAAGTGAATTAACTGAAAGAATGAACTGTTTTGAAGACTGTTGCAGAAACATTCTGCACCCCACATTTTGACAAGATAAAAAGCTAACAGTAGCAGAGAGCCTTGTAGTACTGACCTAATGTATTGCTGGATCATAGAAGCAAATTGGGGAAACAGCCATAGGTAATGCAAGCAGGAATGTGTTTCCTGTGCTCTTGATTTATTATGAAATGAACCTTTTCTTTTTGATTGGTTATATTCTCACATGAGATTTCCTATTCAATGCAGCCAGCTTTTTAAAATACTTTAAAGTAAAAAGTATTTAGTTCTCATTCTCATGCCATATATTTCATTAGGTACAAATCCTTAATTTATAATCTTAAAATTATATTTGATCTCTTAAACCATGGAGTCTGCTGGCCTATTAACTTTATTGTTGTTGCTTTCAAAAATGTTTTCAGATCTCCATTGTGCGATCCCAGGCAAATATCTAGTTTGCTTCTGCTATTTTGCTTCTCTATTATTAGGTTATAATAATTTATAGAAGACAAATTGCAAATAATTAGGGTATTGTTATATTGTTATATGCACTAAAATATATTTTGTTATATGGCAGTTAGCCTATAATTAGTATAAATAGTCAGGAAAGCATTTTTGATAAAATAAGTGGCAAAACAGCTATTGAAAAGTTTATTTTGTTAGCAGTTGCCTATGTTTCTGAGGACATAGCTTTTTCTCTTCAAATTTTCTAATTGTACTGAATTACTTATGAAACTTGGCTTCAGATGGACCTTCTGTATATGACTCCACAATGTCTAGGGGTTGTTCCAAATTTGGATCAAATCTGAAGAATTTATTGTAGTGAGAAGTAATGATTAACTTTGTTGTTTCTTGCATATATCTTGGTTTACTATCATTTAAAAATCTATTTTAATATTAGTCATTAAAGCTACAAAAAAGAGAAAATGAAAATGCTTGATTGTATAAAAATGCTTATTAACTGCACCATGTTTTATTTTTATAGCAAAGCTTCTTTCCATTTGTTAATTTTTCTTTGGGTTTTGTAGGTATAGTGTCTGTTAAATTTCAGGTTGCAAATCATATTAAATGTAGCAAGTGGTAATTGAAATATTCAGATTACTTTGTACTGTGGTTGGGACTCAGTCCTTCATATAATGTATAGAATGATGTAGCAATATGATATCTTCAGTAATTTGTATGTATTATTCACTTTGATCTTGTAAGTTAAGAGAAACCAACAAAAATAATTTTTTAAATATATTTTTGTGTATTTTTTCATTTTTTCCTCTCTGTGAAGGAGATAGACTGTTTTTAAATTTGATAAATAAAATAAGTAAATAATAAATAATTAGAATGTCTTATAAAAGCATTGTGTTGATCCACAAAAAGTTGGATTGAGTGGAAAGATGTTAAAATACTTCAATTTACAACTTCAATGTTTTCTTTTTGCTGTCTTGATTTCTATTTTTCAGTTGTATCTCTGTAAGAAGAATTAAGCAGATTAGTGGTATAGTGACTATAGTATGTAAGGCAGTAGTGGGAACAGCTGTGATTGTGCACAGCTCTAAGTGTGAGGTGAAAGTGAGCAGGAGAGTATTTGGTATGGTGGTTTGGGAATCTGGCCTAAGGTTGGAGGTACCCAGTGGGAGTGGGAAAAGGCCTGTGGAGACCCAAGGGGGCAAGAAGAGTGAGTGGGGGACAACTGGGGCAGGAAAACCTGTGCTAGTCCTCCAAGGGCTGCCCCCACCACTACCCTGTGTTCTACCTAATGATGTTTGTTTAACAATTTATTGCGGATGGGGAGATTGCTAAATGAGATGCTTCACTTAACAGCCATTGTGACATGTGACTAATGAGCAGACTCCATTATTGTTGTATCTCGAGGACTATCTGTACATTTAAGTAGCACTTGTTCCAAAGATGCACTGGCCTTAAATTCCATTTTCCCATTCCCTACCGTTGTGGGTACCCAACATGTTTTGTCACCCATTAATTTCAAGACTAAGCATTCTCTTTAATTTCAGAACTCGACAACTGCAGTCCAAAAATTTCCATTAATTGGTCAGTTATTAGGAAGACTTTGTTGGAATCCTTTTGTCATTGGTTATGGTAAGTGTTTATAACTTGTTTTGTTAAAATAATTGATAATTAAGGGAGTGTTTATTAAAATTATACTTTCAATGTAAGCATCAGACAGTGGTACATCCAGCATAACTACATATTTGCTGGCATCAACATTACAGACAAGGGTTTTGTAATGAAAGCAACAGTTGCCCAAAATAATAAATAAAAAAAATACATTAATTAATAGTATCAAATACTTTGTAATAAAATTAAAAGAAAAGAAAGAAAACACACAGTTGTACATTACTAACTGTTAATCTATAAAATTTATTCAACCTGAGAATTCAATAATATTAGCATTATAGAGCCAAAGTTTCCAGCAAGCATCTGCAGATTCATTTCCAGAATTCCAAAATAAAAATGGCAGAAAATCTTCAAGACAGAACTTAATCCTCAAAATAAGATTTTGAGAGTTCACTTCAGAATCTTCAGGTCTCTTGTGTTTTACCATTTTTGTGGGTTCCCCATGCAGTAACTTTTACTGCCTGAAAAGGATGGGGCACATCTCTGGAACTGCAGGGTTCAGTATCTTTGTAGGAGGAGCAATTCTAACAGAATCATTCTATTCCAGCCAATTAATCCTTTGGCAGGAACATCAGAGGCAATCTTTCTTGGAACAGGTTGCCTTGGCTTTATTATTTCTCAAATTGACTACTGCGGTGCACTCTGTATGTAACAACCTTTGTAACTCCCTATAGGATGCAAAATGCAACAATTTACCAATGCCATGGTTTTGAGAGTTCTGCACTAGTTACCAGTATGTTTCCAGGTTTAACTCAAAATACTGGTTGTAACATGTAAAGTTCTTTTTGTCTTGGCACTTATGTGCTCCAAGAACAGCTTTTTCTAGGTAGAAGTGACTAGCCTTGTATATTCAGCCATATTAGTTTAGAGCATCACTTCCAAATGAGAACAGAAGAGCCAGAACATTCTGCTTCTCACTAAATGCTGTATTACATTCAGGGGTGGGTTCTACTTACCTTTACTACTGGTTTGCATCAAACCAGTGCTTCTGTGCTTCTGTGCATGCGCAGATCACCTATGATGACGTCCGGGTCGGTGAGTAGAGCCTCCCACCAGTTTTACTACCAGTTCTTGCGAATTGGTCCGAACCAGGGGCAACCCACCACTGATTACTCATTACTACATTATGGAATATTGTTCTGTTCTGTTCTGTTCTGTTCTGTTCTGTTCTGTTCTGTTATTGAATTGAATTGAATTGAATTGAATTGAATTCTTTATTGGCCAAGTGTGATTGGACACACAAGGAATTTGTCTTTGGTGCATATACTCTTAGTGTACATAAAGAAAAATAAAATACATTCGTCAAGAATCATAAGATGCAACACTTAGTGATAATCATAAGTTACTAATAAGCGATCAAATCATACTAGGAAACAAAACAATATAAATTTTAAAGATACAAGCAATATGGTTATAGTCATAAGTGGGAAGAGATAAGTACTAGGAAGGATGAAAAGAATCTCAGTAATACAGTCTTAGTAAATTATTTGACAGTGTTGTGGGAATTAGTTGTTAAGCAGAGTGATGGCATTCGGGGGGAAAACTCCTTGTGTCTAGTTGTTGTGGTTTGCAGTGCCCTATAGCATCATTTTGAGGGTAGAAGTTGAAACAATTTATGTCCAGGATGTGAGGGGTCTGTAGACATTTTTGACTCGTGCAGTATACAGGTCTTCAATGGAAGGCATGTTAGTAGCAATTGTTTTTTCTGCAGTTCTAATTATCCTCTGAAGTCTGTGTCTGTCTTGTTTGGTTGCAGAGCCAAACCAGACACTTATAGAGGTGCAGATGACAAAACTTAATAATTCTTCTGTAGAACTGAATCAGCAGCTCTTTAGGCAGTTTGAGCTTTCTGAGTTGGCACAGAAAAGAACCTTCTTTGTTGTGCTTTTTTGATGACATTTTTGATGTTAGGTGTCCATTTTAAATCTTGAGATATGATAGAACCTAGAAACTTGAAGGTATCTACTGTTGATACTATGTTGTCTAGTATTGTAAGAGGTGGTAGTTTAGGAGGGTTTCTCCTAAAATCTACCACCATTTCTATGGTTTTGAGTGTGTTTAGTTCAAGATTGTTCTGGTTGCACTACAAGGCTAGTTGTTCAACCTCCCGTCTGTATGCAGATTCATCGTTGTCCCAAATGAGACAATCACTGTTGTATCATCAGTACTTTAACAGAGGGATCTTTTGAGATGTAGTCATTGGTATAGAGAGAGAAGAGAAGTGGAGAGAGCACACAGCCCCGGGGGGCTCCTTTATTAATTGTACAGGTTTCTGATGTGATTTTGCCTAGCTTCACCTGCTGCTTCCTGTCTGTTAGGAGCTTATGATCCATTTACCAATGTGGTCAGATACAGCTAGCTGATTTAGTTTAGTTAGAAGAATATCTGGAAAGATGGTATTGAATGTTGAGCTAAATATACAAAGAGGACTCTTGCATAGGTCTTTGGAGATTCAAGATGTTGTAGGATGTAGTGCAGAGTCATATTAACAGCATCATCTGTCGATCTATTTGCTCAGTAGGCAAATTGGAAGGGTCTAACAGCAGATCCGTGATGGTTTTCAGGTGGGCCAGCACTAGCCTTTCAAAGGTTTTCATAACTACAGATGTTAGAGTAACCGGTCTGAAGTCATACCGTTCCTTGATGGAGAGTTTCTTCAGCACTGGGATAGTAGAGAGTTTGGAGCAAGAAGGAACATAGCACATTTCTAATGATTTATTAAAGATGCGGGTGAAGATGGAGGCCAGTTGGTTAGCACAAACTTTTTTTATTTTATTTATTTATTTTTATTGATTTATTTTTATATGCCGCCCTTCTCCGGAGACTCAGGGCGGCTTACAATGCGTTAAGCAATAGCCTTCATACTTTTGTATATTTTATACAAAGTCAGCTTATTGCCCCAAACCGGGTCCTCATTTTACCCATCTTAGAAAGGATGGAAGGCTGAGTCGACCTTGAGCCTGGTGAGAATTGCCAGTAACTTGCAGTAATTGCAGGCAGCTGGATGTTAAATGCTGCCTTAGTAGGAGGCATTAGCCACTCAGGCTCCTCCTCCTTTTAAGCAAGAAGGAGTTATCTTGTCTGGGCCTGGTGCTTTTCTGGAAATACTCTCATTCCCACAGATTCAAATAGCGTCATTCATCACCCCAGACAATTTGTTAAAGGGCCTTGAAGACAAAATTTTCAGAATTTTAAAATAGATGTTAAGGAATGTTTATAGAATCCAACATTTTATAAGAGCAGGAACACTATATTTTATGGATTTATATACAGGTACTCCTTAAATTATGATGGCAATTGGGATTGGAATTTGCATTGCTAAACAATGTGTGCCTGATTAGGTCCTTTGCAATACTGTGCAAGGCGGCCTTGGCGGAGAACCAGACTGGCATGCTTGGTCTGCAGTGGGAGCAAGAAGATGGTAAAGGTCAGTTGGGCAAACAAAGCACACGACAGCAGGGAGCCAGAAGGGTAGAGATGAGGGAGAAATAGGCAGAAGGGGAGGTGAAGCATCCCTGCAAGTCATGTGGGTAGGCATATTTTGATCATGTGCTTGTAAGAGGGCTGCAATGGCTATAATTTCAGGGACCGGGAGTAAGTATGATTCCTTCAGGGCCACCATAATTTTAAACAATCACTGAACAAATGATCATAACGTAAGGACTTCTTGTAATTTGTAGGTCATCTTCTGTAGTTGGTAATATAATAATGACATGAACACATAAACAGGCAGGATTGTTAACAAAAGTGGCCCTACTGTTTACACTGGCTATATCAAAATCCTTTCACATACGATACCATTGTAAGCAAGTAGTATCTAATACCGCAAAATTGTCTTCGGATTTAAATGGTTATTAATACGTATAGATTTTTAACATACAGTTTTATAGTTCTTTTATAGTGTGGCTGGTTTTAAATGCTTGAATTTGGACTATTTAAGAGGAATTCTTTATTAACAGAACAATTGTAATTAAAGGTTTCAGTACACCAACCTTTGAGTACTTTTGTCAAATTGTAATCCATATTGGCTTTTCTTTCATTGCTATCAGTAGCAGGGAAAATGGACAAGTAACTAGCTGCTCTTAATTTCACTCTGTCGGGGGGAAATTGTCTTCGGATTTAAATGGTTATTAATACGTATAGATTTTTAACATACAGTTTTATAGTTCTTTTATAGTGTGGCTGGTTTTAAATGCTTGAATTTGGACTATTTAAGAGGAATTCTTTATTAACAGAACAATTGTAATTAAAGGTTTCAGTACACCAACCTTTGAGTACTTTTGTCAAATTGTAATCCATATTGGCTTTTCTTTCATTGCTATCAGTAGCAGAGAAAATGGACAAGTAACTAGCTGCTCTTAATTTCACTCTGTCGGGGGAGTAACAAAACAGTCAGTAGTGGTGAGAGGAAGTAATTATGAGGAAAAAGATATTCAGAGTTAGTTTTTAAGTTAGAAAAATAAAACAATGCAAAAATTTGAATTTAATGTCATAAAACTGTCGTTCTCTATACAAATACATTTTAAGTATAGTTTTATCAATAAAATAAATTGCAAAAAAAAATAAGGACGCTTGATTCAGAACAAGTTAGATTGAAACCGATAGGATTTAAGTTTGTCACAATTAACTAGGTTGACATTGAGTCCACAAGACAATCAATTAAGCCCATCTCCAAATACATTAAAATATGCTTTATATTAAGAGACGGAAGAATGAAACAGTCTATATGTGATGAATGGAATGACTTAGAAAGAATGGAATAGAAGAAAAATAACTAAAGATTTACTATGTCCTTGGTTTTTTGTTTTTGTTTATTAACATGAGCAAAAGATTCTTCTTGTCCTGCTTTGATTATTATTTTTTTTAATATCCTTATTTGGATTGGTATCCACAGATGAATGCCAGAAGATTCTGATGCGCTGCTTATGTTGTCTGTACAGTGGTGAACCACAGAACCCTCTGGAATTGAAGGCCAACAGCTGGATACAAGTAAGCAAATAAATCCTCCCCTCAGCTGCTTTACATTAACTTAATTATTTAAAGGTGCAGCTTCTACAGCATATAGACACTGTGTCATTTTTGGAAACCACTCCAGAGACATACTAGATTCACATTGAATTGAAATATATTCTCCTTTAATTAAAGTACAAACTCTGCTGTCTCTCATTTTGAACATTAAAAAAGATGTGGTGTTTAAAACCAAAGTAATTGTAATGGCCCTTAATTGAATGGAGCCTAGATTCTGGCAACTTTAAGTAAAGAACAAAGTCCACAAATCAGCAAGCAAGAGAGTGCTATAAAAGCAAACTTTCAATTAGGGGAAAAATAAGGCAATCTGGATAGAAGCCCTTGTTTGTTTTGAAAACAATTTATATATGCTCTATATTTTTGCTTTTATTTTTGTTTAATCTTTCTAGCCTTGGGATAAACTAATTGTATCCAAATTTTATTCACAGACAGCTAAAGAAAACACTTGTGTGCAACATAGTTTTTTTAGTTAGTTCTGAATTAAATTAATCTGCAATTGCTTGAATTTTACATTGCACAGTCTTTCATGTAAAATCTGATGGCATTTTTTCCTAAATAACCCCCATTTTTAAAAGGAAAACCTGTCTGATTAATTTATTCCACCGTTAAGCAAAACAGAAAACATTTTCTATTTAGACAACTAGTGCATGCTTTATAATTATACTCTGGGAATCGTGATGGAATAGTAGTTTATTTTGAGGAATAATACTAGAATTAAGTGAATTTGAACCTGTTAATGCAGGTTCTATTGAAATACTTATCAAAATTGGGGTCTGCTTTGAATTATGGAAATAATCATTCATAGTAGATTATTAATAATTAATAATTCATAGTAGATTATTCCTTCTCATGAGCTCTGAAACTGAACAAGTTTCTATTAAGCATAGTTTGCGTATCACATTGTTTCATTTGTGTATAGTGTAACATGTGACTCCATTTCATTAGCCCAGTCATTAGTTTCTTACAATAACATAATTTGAAGTGCTCTTTGCTTAGTGAATACAGGTAATCCTTGTTTAGTGAACACCTGTGCGACAGCTGTTCAAAGTTGCAACTGATCCTTGAAGTTACAGCTGTTGTAGTGTCCTGCAATCATGTTGTTGCCATTTGTGATCTTCCTTGCCAGCTTTCCACAAGCAAAATCAAAGCCAGCAGGGAAGATTGCAAGTTGTTGTGGTAAGTTCCCCACCTCCCTGCACACTGTACCACACCCTCCCTCATTCTTTATTTGCTTGCACTAACCCAGGACCTCCCTGCACTTGTAGGCCCTCGGACTGATCCTAGGCTTCCCTGAGCTTGTGTGGACTTGAGACTGCCTAGATAAGTATGGCTAACCTTTTTGCCATCGCGTGCCAAAAGCGGGGGAAGCATGGGGGGGTTGCGCGCCCCTGTGCCCCCACCCATAATTCTATGTGCTCCACCCCCGCGCATGTGTATACGACCTTCCCCACGCTTCCGCTGCTTTTGGCACATGATGGCCCGGTGGGCCTGGTAGGCCCATTTTTTTGCCCTCCCCAGGCTCCAGAGCCTTTCTAGGAGCCTGGGGAGGGCGAAAACAGCCTCCCCCCCCCCCCGAGGCCTGTTTGCTGACTTCCAATGGGCCCAGAAAGCCCGAAAATCAGTTGGCCAGCAGGCATATGTGTGCCGGAGCTGAGCTCATGTGCCAAGGTGGCACGCATGCCAGAGGTTCACCATCGCAGGCCTAGATTGTTGTCACTAAACAATGCAGTTACATGACGTACTTTACAACCACATTGCTTAATCCCAGTCGTAACTTGAGGACCCCCTGAACGGTTTCTAACCAAGACTTCACTTTGCTCTGAACCTGGATGAAAGGGTTGGGAGAGGGTTGTTTCTGGAGGAGATGGCTTCCGATTAGTCCTTCAAGAAACAGACAGCATTACAATTTTTAGGGACTAAAAAAGTAATTTTCTAAGGAATATCTGTTTGATTTTCAATTGTGTAGGGACCAGCCATTTGCCATGTATTCTGTCTGGTAACAATTTTAATTCCTTGCTTCTATTATTAGTCTCAATATTAATCATTTGATAATTTAAAAGAACTACTATAAAAAAAGCAAAAGAAGTAAAATCAAACATTAGAACACAACATATAAAGTTGTTTTGAAGCCATTTAAAAAGGAAACATCTTTGAAACTTATAACAGTCATGAAATCTAAAAATCCTTGTTGAATATGCTTTCTTCACAAAACGAACATTCAAAAAAAAGTTAGAATTGCCATCTTTAGGATAGTTATTCCTTCATTAATTTTCTTTTTCAGTTCTAGCTGAACTTTTTCATTTAGCACAATTTGCAAACACAGCCATTCTATTCAAAAGCAATTATTATCAAAATTTTTCAAATAATGTAGGATTCAGAAACATGTAAATCTTTGTGTGTAAGACAAGACTATTTTCTGTATGCTAACTAAATCATACTAAACATACTAAATCAATAGCAATTAGTTTGTAATTATGACAGTAAGCTTTGGGCTTTTACATTTTTTTCTCAAGTGTCATTATGAGAGAGATTTGAAAATGTTCACTTTCATTTTACATTGAGGTATGACTCAACAAAAAGAAAGATGGGGATCATGCTTTCCAGTAGCAAATTGCAAATTTTTCTAATAGTGATGAAATAGTTGGGAGATCTTAATTAACCTGACATCAGTTGGGAAATAAAGTGTAAGTATGTTTTTTTTATGCAGTTGCATCATTTTAAGGATAGAGAAAGTGAACCAGCTAGCCTGGAATTGACCTTAACTAATAGGGTAGGCTTACTGGTTAAAGTAAAAGTAATGTGGATATAAGGGAAAGAGACCATGTAATGTTGGAATTCTTGATTGTAATCAGAGCTGAGGCTGGCTGTAGTCAAATATATTGTATACACTGAACTTCAAGAAAGCCCATTTTAATAAACTTAAAACAATGATAAAAAGTATTCCATGCCAGAAAAAGGTCAATGGGAAAAGAACTGAGATGGGTGGCAGTTCCTAAAATAAAAGATACTGAAAGCACAGTAGCAAATAATTCTGAAGGGAGGAGGGAATAGCAGTCAGCAATATAGCTACAAAAATATTAGCTAAGATATGAAAATAAAGATAATAAAGTTGGGGAGATATGTTTTATAGTATGTTCTTTTAACTGTAAACTATTTCAAGAGAGTTCTTTTAATGAGAAGCATTTTTTAAAAAATGAACAGATTATCAAGAAATACATACATGTAGCCAGGAAATGATTCAAGAAAGATTAATACTTGGATTAAACTGAGATTGGCAAAGAGCGAAAAGAGCTGTTTTGAATATGTTCAAAATAAAAGATGAGAGAAAGAAGCAATATGGCAGCTACTCAGTGAAGATATCATATAGCTAATTGGTAGCAAGGGAAGCATGGGATATTTAAACTACTATTTTTAATTCTATCCTCTTTGAGAAGAGGATATACATTTTATCAGGCAACTGCTGTAAAAATCAGGATGAAGATGTGGGATTAAAGTGGGTTGTAGCATAAGTATGGATAATTTTTGCTAAATCCAGCTAACTCAGGAGGAAAAGCAGCTAGCACATTAGCTATAATTGTGAAAACGTACCTTTTTAAATCCAATGGCAAATGGGACTCCAAGACCACTTCTAAAGTACAAACCTGTTGCTTTGAGAGGAGTACAGCCCCATTCTGAGCAAGTTTCATCTTAATCCAGATTTTTTCTTACAAATATCCATTGTGTCTGGATTTAATTTCAATATATTATCCGTCATCCAGCCCAATATCAAGTTTAAGCAGTATATCAAGAGTACTATTGTTTCATTAGATTGATAAGGCACGGAGCAACAGAAAAGGTTATTATCAGCAGACAGAAGGCACAACTCCAAAGCTCCGCATGACTATTCCCAATGGTTGCATACAGGTTAAAAAATATAGAAGACAAGATATAACCTGAGGGACATAAGAAGTCTGTGACCTAGTTGCCTAACAATAGTCCCTTAGCACCCTCTTCTGGACACAACCTGACAGGGAGGACCTGCATCACGACAAAATAGTGTCCCTAAACCCTACTTTTCAAGGCAACCCATAAATATTCATTGAATCAATGTAACCGAAATCTACTGAGAAGCCTAGGAGAAGTAGAAGGTCTACATTTCCCCACCTGCTTCCATCAAGATGACAAGCCATTTCATTCCATATTCTGAATGAATAGCAATTGAAATGGATTCAGAAAATTAATTCCATCCTGGAATTCTGAGGCCACAACTTTCTAATTCAGCTTGCTCGAGAGTGGCAAGTATTCTTGAAATATCAAGAAATATTTCAGAGTGGCCTAAATTTAGAAAGATCTTTTGGGTCGGGGGAAGACACATGCTCAATCACATAAAACACCTCCCTTAACCTTGGGGCCAATCTGAGCCTATTTGTTTAATTAGCCAAGATCAGGATCAATTAAGCCAGTAGTGGCCTTCATTTTTTCATGCATACTCATCCACAATCTTAAAATCTATAAGGTGAAAAATATTCATATAAACCTGTCAAGCAAGTTATTTCCAAATGCTATATAATGTTGGACCTAATGTTGGAGTCCAAATCAAAGGAAATTGTGCTGAATCAAATCACACGGGGGGTATTGTTAGTTCCAGTTTCCCTTGCCCAGTATCATGATGAATGAGGTGAATATTGCACAGCATCACCAGTTTGTTTTGTGCAAAGACAACATAGTCAAGAGAAGTGATACCGCCATCCACTGCTGTAAAGGAAGATCTCAAATGGATCTGAAGAAAAGCCCCATTCTGTGTCTAAAATGATTTGTTGTGAAAGTTTCTGTAACTACGCTATCCATCTGTTCATCATTATTCTCAAAGGAACTTACAGAATTCTGCTAGAACCCCTTAGGATTTAGAACAGCAACTGCCAGGACCATTCTGTTCTCTTCAGATCATTCAGACCTTTGACACTACAGATAGTCTGTGACTTACTACTGCTCAAATTTATTATAACCTCAAAAAGGATACTTTACAGCCTCTAAAATACTTCCATAAAATATTCCACCCACAGTTGCATAACCGTATTTCGGGTGCTTGGTAACTGGCTCAGATTTACAACCTGTTGCAGCATCCCACAGCCACGTGTCCATTATTTGCGAGTTTTTTGGATTCGCTAATCGTCTGTGTGATGATTACTTGATTCCCCTAGTACCTTTAGAAAATTACCTATATCCAAAACTATCCTATTTTGTACAATGTTAGGTGGTCTTCCATCAGAGCAAGGTTTGTAACAACTGTCAGTCTAAAACTGACCAGGGAATTATTTGTCCAAGACTGTGTAGTTGCCCTTCCACTCTCAGGTCACCATCACTATAAGAAGAGAATACAGATTCCATATGTATATGTTTGACATGACAGACGTGAAAACCTGATCCATTTCTGATTGGGTAGCCTTGGCCATATACGTTGGAACTACTTTCTGACCCTGGCCTACTGCAACCCACAATATTTCTGTAGACAGACCCAAGAGAAATAACTTTAATGGGGCATATTACGCAAATTGGAAAGCAATTCTGCTTCCATAACACTCCCCCTCCACATTGTGCAAGTTACCACCTTCTACTGTGGCGCTCACATTCTGTCTAGAGGGCCACTCAGCTCTCAAGCAGACTTTCAAAGCATATAGAGGGGTTTGATTTTAGAAAAACTGGCATAATTTTACCGAAGTGAAGTTTGTATCTGCCTGCATGAAATGAAATTAAAACTTGGAAGTTACTGAAATGTTATAATTCCTTTTTACCTTGAATTTTGAAAACTAACTAACTAAAAACTATGATTCATACTTTCAAAACCATACTTCCTGGTCTTGGAAGAGCTACAAAACTTAGTCCATGTCCATTGTTCATCTACTTGCCAGATGTAGTGAAGAAAGATAAAATACTTGAAGGTTACTAACCCATGAAATCAACTGTGACCTGGTAAAACCACTCTGTTAATGAAAATGATATAATTTCCACATTAATCACCATCTGGCCTACCTTGAATGAATACTTGGCATCATGCAATATGAGTTGTGCTGTTTTTCAGAAAACTGAAACTATTTAAAACTAATTTATCTTGTGGTTTTCAACAGAAAGAAAATCCACCATACCAATCCACTCTAATTCTTTTCAGTACTTTTCATTTATAGTTCTAGTGGCTAGAATTTATTTAGAAATGTCAATTTTTATTTTGTTAACATTGAATCAAATCTATTTAAAAAGTGTAAATTCATGGCTCATTTTTAATCATGGATAAAATAATATTTAAAAAACACAATGGCAGTTCATAGAACAAAACATCATTAAATCCACACCTAGTTTTAAAAATATCTAAGTAGAAAAACCATCAAGCTTTGAATGTCTGCCTCAATAAAATGATTTTTACAGTCTTGTGAAACAACAGAACTGGTACAATTCTATAAATAAAGTGTCTCACAGTAACAGATTTACCTCAGGCAAGGCCTATTAGGTATCAGTGCAGCCAATTTTTTTGAGAATAGTTATGTGCATAGAACTCTAACTTCTGTTTCAATTACATCTACTTACTAATAGGATAGTTATGATTTGAGCGATGGTCTTGATTACTATTGTTATTGGGGAAGAACTCTTAATAAGTTATTTGATGTATTTTACTAATAGATTATTTTTGGAGAGACTCTTTGCTCTGCTTGTCTTGGGATAAGAACAAATGAACACCTAGACAGTTCCTTAAATTGTGAAACAAAAGTTGTACAGCAAACTCAACCTTATAATAAAAAAATACAAGTTAATAATCTTATGCACATCATGGATAGCATAAATAATTTTATTGTAGGGAAAGAAAATTCTTCATTTATTTATTTATTATTCGTATTTCTATGCCGCCCAACTCTCCGAGGACTCTGGGCGGCTTACAACAAAGACAGTATAAACAATATACAATAAGAGACGTTAAAAACCCATACATTCATATGATCAGTTTTCAAAATTCAGTATCATCTATGTCCTATAAAGCTAGCACTAGCAATGAAAATTACTAAAAGTAAAACAAAATACTAAATGATGTTGAATTATACCTACACTTCCCAGCATTTATGAATAGTTTATGTTCAGCATTCCATGCATCTGTGGTGTATAGTTATGCTGGGCATATGGTCAAGGAAATGTCTTTGGACAATGTTGCCTCTTGCAGTGAATCGGAGATGAGCACTGCTCCCTAGAGTCGGACACGACTGGCAGGGGAAACCTTTATCATTTTTTAAGTGATGTCTCAGGGACAATTAGCAAAAACTGCAAATTTGCCAAGCACCATACAAGGAATGGCTTATTGAAAAACAGCTATGGATTTTACATCTTTAAAGCAATGTATAGTGGGTAATTACATAGTTGTTTCTCCCTAAATATAATATCGTACATTTCTCCCTGTTTAAAACATCTTATTCCTCAGTCTCATTTTCCAACCTGCTTGGACTAGAATTCAGTTTCATTCATTCATACCAACTTTAAAGCAAAAGAGTGAAGTACAACTGTCCCCTCCCCAGAACATTTGTGTGGGTGCTTAGGTACCCCGTGTGACAAAAATGAAGTATAAAAATTGCAATAGTGCTAGCATTTAGACTTATATACTGCTTCACAGTGCTTTACAGTCCTCTCTAAGTGATTTACAGAGTCAGTATATTGCCCCCAACAATCTGGATCCTCCTTTTACTGACCTTGGAAGGTTGGAAGGCTGAATCAACCTTGAGCCTGGTGAGATTCGAACTGCTGAATTGCAGGTAGCTGGCAGTCAGCAGAAGTAGTCTGCAGTACTGCATTCTAACCACTGCTCTTATAGTTGATGTTTGACTGCATCATTGTTGACTCAAATACATGAAAACGAAAGTGAAAGTAGATACACTAAGCTTCCATGGGCAAAACTAATGGTTGAAGCTAGGTCCATCAGCAAGCCAGCAGAAAATAATACCAGGTTTTGGTAGATGTTGGTGTTTTGAGGGAAGGGCAGGAATTCTCAGAATTTAATAATCCCCTAATCTTTCAGATCTGTTAATGGATGGAAAACTTTGGCTTTGCCCCTTCCCAACCCTTTCAGCTAGCCAGGAGACCAAGTCTCATCGGTAAAATGTTACCAATATCTGTCTTGAAATAAAAGCCATTTTTTATTACCCTGTTTTCCCGAAAATAAGACCCTGTTTTATATTTTTTGAACCCCGAAATAAGCACTTAGTCTTATTTTTGGGGAGGTCTTATTATTTTGGGGCACGTGGAGCAAGATGGGGCTCCTCATGCCGTCTTACCTGATTTCCAGTTCTGCGTTTAAATATTTTCGGGAAGGACTTATTTTCAGGGAGACACTTATTTTAGCGCATGCGCTCAAAAGCCCGATTGGGTTTATTATCAGGGGATGTCTTATTTTAGGGGAAACAGGGTATTTGTTAGCAGTCATTCTCACACTCATCTGGAAGTACCTATCATTTGGTTTCGCCTTTCTAAGAACTGTCTCTCTTAGTAGTCATTCCAGTTAGTCAATAAATTTTATGTAACTATAAAAGTTTAAGTGCTGGAATATTCCCCCTAGTGTTTTCCTCTACCCCTGTTTCCTTCTCATCCTATATTCCTTCAGTATATTTCTTATTTGGTTTGAAGCCACTGTTTTACTGTTTTTAAATACATTTTTTAATAAATATCATTTGGCATAAAGTTTGGATTTTTTTTTGTTTTTATAAGAAATTAAATACAGAGTTTCTAGTTCTGTGTCAAAATGTGAGTGCATATGTACAGATCACACACTCAAAATAAGAATGTTCAGTTCTTTCCAGGTTGGATTATGGAGATTGAATAGCTGCAACACATGAAAGTGATTAAAAGAGGACTGCAAATATAATAATGATAACATGGAGCAGACTACACTATTCAATATTGGAATGCCAGGTTCACTTTAATCATAGTGCTTCCCATAATGTGGGTGGTCAAAGTATGCAGAGAATTGTCAGTGCTTTTGGACTACAAATTGCAACAGTATAAAAGTAGACAAAGTTCCAAAGATCTCCTAAGGTTTTTTTTTAATGGCATTTTCCCCTAACTTATTTAGGAGAAATTGAGGCTAACTTAGGCTCCTCAATTTTGCCAGTAGCTTTTATACAAGATAGACTTGGGGAAGGAAATGAACCTTTTTGAAATAAACCATCTACTGTCAGTTAATATTTTCCTCATGATATTTTTTAAATAAGTAACTACTTTTGCCCTTGCAATATTAGCAGTTTATTTTTAATAAATGCTATAGAACGGTTCATATTTTGTCTTAATGTTTAAAGTCTTGTTATTGCTTTAAATTTTACAGTGCAATGAATTGAACAAGAAAAGCAGTCTCTGATTTAAATATTAAGGAACTTGTTTTGGTTTTATTCTGAAGCTTTATTTAATTAGTCTAGAAAACATTCATTCTAACATTCCTGGAAGGGCTAAAACTGCCTGGTCTCTCTCTCTCTTTCTCTCTCTCTGTGTGTGTGTGTGTGAGAGAGAGAGGGGGGGGGGAGAGGGAGAGGGAGGGAGAGGGAGGGAGAGAACGAACGTAGTGTGTGTATAGTCACAGTGACTTGACTTCAAATAATGAAACTGCAGGCCAGAATGGTGTGATAATGTAATAGCTAACATTTTAGAAATGGATTGGGGAACAGAGATTCACATTTGCTGTCAGTTATGAAAATTCTCTGAAGGCCTTTGGTCCAGTCATAATATCTGTGCTCAGTTTACCTTACAGGCTTGTTGAGGGATAAATTTTGTGGGGAGACTGTACTATATATGCTACCCTGAGCTCCCTGAAGAAATATGGGCTATAAATCTATAAAATAGAATGAATAAATAGATAACATCTGGTGGCTAGTGCAGAGCAGCAGCTGAGAGTATTTGTGTTGATAGGTTTGCCTGTTTTTGTTCCTGAATCCTTGAATATTTCTTGTCCATGTTGTACAAAACAAAACAAAAAACAAAAATCCTGAAATTAAGGGGGACTGGAATGGAACAAAATCTGACCAAATGGAAGCTTTATCTTTCAAGAATCTAAATAACTGCTCATGAGGTCACTTCAGCTGAATGTCTGGCTTCAAAAACTTTTAAATAACATCCAGACTACAAACCCGAGTATGAAATTGTCATCGGCAGGAAGCCATTGTGTCTGTCCCCTCCACAAATCACTGCTTAAATTAAAAAACCTACACCATGGTTTTGCCTCTTAAGTAGGGGGAGAAAGAAGAACAATAAGGAAGAAAAAATAAGAGAAAGAAGAAAAGAGAGAAAGCAAATGAATGACACAATCCATTAATCACTCAATTGTTCAGCATCAAACATAGCCCTACTTTAGCAGATCTTTCATATATATAAAACAATATTGTATTCTAGAAAGTTTTTTTTTTACCTTTTTCAGGCTAATTATGGTGTAATAGAAACAAAAATTGAAAATAATTTATTGTCCCTTGTTTTTGCAGAAAATCTTAAATTGTTTTGGATATTTGGATTGTGGGAAACTGGGATTCAGAACAAGCCTCTTATCAGAAAACTAAATAGGATTCAGAACAAACCCCTCATAAAAAACCCCTCATAAAAAAATCTGACCACAGAAGAAAAACAATACAGAAAGGTAGTAAAGTTACTTTGTCAGCACTGCTGTAACTTTGAATGGTCACAAAACAGAGCAGTTGTTAAGCAAGGACTGCATGTAGGCTAATCAAAAGATGACAAGGAAGTAAGTGACATACTTCCACACCTTTTGATCCAGGAAAGGATGCAATTGTTTGATTGGCTGAAAGCTCTCCTCCTCATGTCTTCTATCTGCTGCTTTAGCAGGAGCCTTCTTATTGTGTAGATGCTGCATTGGGTGAAGGACAGTGCCAGAACAATAGATGGGACATCCATGAAGTCATGCAGCATCTATGCATATTATCTTTCATGACTTCTTGCCTTCCATGTAAATGCAATCAGTTTTGTCCTCGGAATGCCTCAACCTGCCCTCAACAGCCACAGCTCATACCCAATAGGTACATTCTGTTCAAAAATGTTAAATGAATTTCAGGCAATTCAAAGGCAGTTCACCCTGGGAAATACAAGAAATCTCTGATTTACATCTTTAGGAGTTCTGAACAGCACACAGAACAAGAGTATTTATGGATCACAGACACACCCTTACTCAGCAAAACAACTTCTCTTTACCTTTGAAATGCTACAGGGATAAAAGAACCCTAGGAAACAAGTCAAACCAACAACTTCAAACACGCCTTTGAAGCTAAATGCACTCATGGACTACATCAACAGTTCACAAGAGTATAAATGGTATGCGCGAGCACACATATTTAACAGTATAAAACATTTTGTGTGTGTGTGTGTGTGAATTTTTAATGAGCTCTGAAATCTCCATAAGCAAGAAGGCATGAGTGCAGGGCATAGAGTACAGTTATGAATAAATGATACAGCAACATAAAAAACTCTTAAGAGCCAATTAACCAGAGTTACTCCTTGTTTCTGAAATGCACTCAAAAGTTAAAAATCACAGGCGAACCGACCAGATCAGAGCAAGCTATCAACGCAGATGTTTTTGTGGAAAGGGTAATAATAATAATTGAATTACTTTGATGATGTCTTACTGAATTTGTGTCCATGTGCACTCTGAGTCCTCTTTTGTTCTGTTGATTGTGTAGCTGGTGTCTTTGAAGACATCATCTTCAAAGACACAAGCTATACAACGAACAGAATGCATATACATGCACACACACATACACACTGAATCTCAGCAGAAACCAAAATTACGTATTCATTCACCGTAGTAAGTAGCAAACAAAAACAGCATGTTCAGTCAAAATATTTGTAGGTAGTCCTCAATTCATGACCACTTATTCATTAATCATTCAAAATTATGACACTGAATGAGAGGTATCTTTCCAGTCAGCTTCCCACAAAACAAGTCAATCAGGAAGCCAGCAGGAAAAATCAAAAGTTGCTCCTGTAAGTTATTTCTGCCACTTTTTCCAAGCAACCCCACTATATACACTACATTAGTATGAAATCCCAGGGATCTTGTATTCCTTAGCAAACGTCCCATGACCAGCCATACTCCATGATGCGCACTCACCTGCAGCCCCCATTGGCCCACTTGCAGCCTATGCTGGCTTGCCTGCCCATGACCCGTGCCAGCCAGACTGCCTATGGTCCCTAGTGCCAGCTACACTTTCTAATGCTTCTCCTGCAGCAAGCTCGCACATAATTGCTGCATTCCCTACCTGAGATTCCCACATCTTCCTGCTTAATAGTATGGCAACTAGGATAGCTGGGATTGCTGTCACTCAGCAATGCAGTCATATGATGTCACCTTTATAACCATGTTGCTTGGAGAGTGCAATCCTGGTTGTAGTTGCAGGACTACCTGTACATCATGTATGTGAAATTAAGCAAAGAGTGATATTACCTCCAGCATTCCACCTATACCACTTGACAGGGTGCGCTCTTGCCCCAGCTGCTGCCAACCTAGCAGTCTGAAAGCATGCAAATTTAAGTAGATAAATAGGTACCACTTCGGAGGGAAAGTAACTTCCATGTGTGCCTTATTTATATTATTTATGTTTCACATATAAATAAACACCATTTTTCCATACTGCATAATGGGTTTTGCTATAGAATTAACAGATTACTTAATTTATTTTATCTATTTATCAGATTTGTACATTGCCATTTAACTTTTTGTCAGTATGATGTTAAAAATTCAAACATTTAAAAAAGTGTTGCAGTTTTTACAGGTATGCCACTAGGTGGCAGTAAAATAACTATTCTGTAGAAAATATATACTTTATAATTGTCAAGTACATCTATGAAGTACAACCTGCCAAACTAATATTCCACAAAAAAATCAGAATAAACAAGAGTTGGATGTTGCTATTAATGGTTTTCTATTGTACTTTTAAATTCTTTTTAAATTCTTTTAAAAACATTTCTCTACTTTTATTCTTTATGGCAAAAGTGTATATTAGTCTGAATCACTGAATCTGTTCAAAGTAGGTAATTTATTATTATTATGAATGTATGGATATTTGGGCTAGTTTCTTTCAGTAGATTCCTGTTTTCTATTAAGTCAAACATGCCTTTTTATATTTTAGATATAGAGGTCACATTTTTGTTACTATAACAGGACATATCCTTTCTCCATTTTCACATAAGATAAAATTAACTTTTGGTGGAATATATTTATTTTAATTATTTCCTCTGTTGACCTGTTCCCTCTAGAAGACATTGTGCCATCTGCTGTCATTTTCTGGACTGGGAAATCATGATACTGATATTAATAAGTTTATTTCAACTCTTGGCTTCACATCAGTAGATTACTACTCTAAACTTATTGAAAATGTAAGTATTTTGTATAAGTTGGCAATTTGGCAAAGTGAATCTTCATTTACCCCTGATTTTGACACATGTAGAGAAGAACTACCATCTTCCTCCAAATTGTCAGGCATCTACAGTATTGGCAATTGTCATTAATTCTCATGAACAACATAAAGTACTAATTCCTACAAGTTTATGAAATGGAGGAATGTGGCTGCTTTGACTTACAGCATAAAAGATCAGCCAGCAGTTCCTATCTAGCAAACAGCTGGTTTGCTAAATATGTTTGATAATAGCTGTCTCTTTGTAAAGAATATAATGGGAATGATTGTAGAGCAAGTTCTTTATTTCCACTCCAGTTTTTCTTGCCTAGAGGGTAATTTCTGTAGCCAAAATGAGAAAGGCCAAGACAAAGCAATGAATGGAACTAGAATGAAAACCAAATTGGATTTAACGTGGTTTTAAACCATGCACAATTTCCCTATTTTCTATATATAGTTAGCTTTTTATTATGCTTGTTTTCTGGTGAACCACTTAAATACGTAAATACTGAAGATTGATATATCCCATCAAAACAAATATACTGTATTATTACATGATTAATAGTCATAATAGTAATAATGAAATTAGATGTAAATATTGCATCTAGGACCTAATGACAAAAACTTGGAATGGATGTCTTCATAGGACACTGTTAGAACTAGAATTTAAAAAGAGAAAACAAAAGTAGCTTTCACTCTTAGAAGAATGAAAGAAAACTTGCAAAAGAGCCTTGGTGGCGCAGCAGACTAAAGTGTTGTTAAGTAGCACCAGCTGTCTGCAATTACTGCAAGTTCAAATCTCACCAGGCTCAAGGTTGACCCAGCCTTCCATCCTTTCGAGGTAGGTAAAATGAGGACCCGGATTGTGGGGGCAATAAGCTGAGTTTGTATAAAAAGAACACTGCTTGGGGAGGCCGAAAGCCCTACTAAGCAGGTATATACAAAGGTATGAAGGCTATTGCTTAACGCATTGTAAGCCGCCCTGAGTCTCCGGAGAAGGGCGGTATATAAATTGAACCAATAAATAAATAAACAATAAATAAAAACTATTTTTCTCTAGTTACTGTAACAGTAAGTAAAGTATGTTTAAACATTTGGAATATTTCAGTCTGCCTTTTCAATCAAACTTTGTTCCTAACCATTGGTTTATTTTAATTGGATTAAATTTATGGAAGCTTGCATATTTTGAATTGTTTCATTGACATAAAATAAATTTGGAGAAATTACTTTCACATCTTTCAGTCCATAGGTCTCAACAAATAGATCGTTCATTTACCTGGAAGTGCAAATTCAACAGGAAGAAAATATCACTGATTACTGGATGATTTTCTATATTATTTTAAGTTGATAATTACATTCTTTATTTAACAGATAGTCTCATCGTTAGTGACGGAACTCAGCAGAACCCAGGTTAATGGATTTAACAGTCAACAAAAGTAGGTATTAATATAGTAGAACTAGGTAACTAGTGTGAATAAAGCTCTAGGGAAAGATACTTAAGACTGAAACTTATTAACATTGCATGGACATATTCCAAACTATCCATAAGCATCATTTTATTGAGGAACACATTATTTATAGAAATGATCAGTTACAAATAATGTAAAAACAGAGCTCAAAGAAAGTCTTCAAACTGCTTTGTGGTCCTAGGTGTTTTTTTTTTTTTTGTTTTTTTTTTTGCCAATTTTACCATTGAAAAGGTAGATACAGCTTTGTCATTTGGACTTTTCTTTATCTCCTGGTTTCACATGGATTGTCTGCCTTGTTGTTGTTGTTTTTTACTGTAGTATTGCCTATGTGGCATGTCAGGACCCATACTTAATATTTTTAGCGCTATAGTACATATGGCCAGCAATTTTTGGAGAATTTCAATAGTTTTTTGACAGCAAAGGCATCCATGGGAGTAAAAATAATCAAGATGGTGGCTACAATCCATTGTTGACGCCCTAGCCCTTTTCAATAAGCGCTTCTTCCTCTTCCTAACTCTCCCTTCCTCTTCACAGATACTAGTGTTAAAAGACTTATTTTTAAAATAATATTAATATTAAACAATGTTGAGTGTTTCCCCAGCTCAAAATGGCAGTTTTCAGCAACTGATCAAAAGTGGTTTGCGGGTGGGAGGCGGCTTGGAGACTTAAGCTTGCCATGTTTGCCATATAGAAACATCCTGACATAATGCCTCCAGATACATTGGACTAAAATTCTTATTTTTCCCTATTATGAATGTTTCTAGTTAGGTCATCCTTCTACTAGCAGGAAAAGATTGAAGTTTAGAGCTCACTACTAGATAGGTTTATTGCAATCATGAACCAGCCTAAGTGAATTGGTAAATTAACACTATCAAGCTAAATAGGAAAGATGTATACAAACAAAGCATTTTGTCTAAAAGACAGTATTAAATTGTAAAAATGCTAGGGTGCTTGCTCAGGCTACGCATGTAAGATAAATGAGAAAATAAATTAAAATGAGCAATCCTAGCAATATAAACTTTAACAAAATTAAGTTCAAATACAAAAATAGATAAAATAATAAAATTATCCAAAAGGGATTTCAGGATTATAAATTTCTCCTACAGACCCTTGTCAAACCTGAGAATATAATACAGGAGCTGACATGGCATGTATACACCAAAGTATAAAAAAAAAAGTTAAAAAGTAACCAATGGTTAATGCTGAGCCTGAGCCAAAATTGGCTCTCTGTGCTCAGGCACTTTCATTTGCTCTTAGTTAATCTACTTGATTTTGCATACTGCACACAAAATCTGGCAGCCTTGTGAAGAACTTAGTACATAGGGACTTGTTATGTGCTATAAATTTGCCACTTTGTAAATAGCACTTCTTGACAATGTGTATCTGAACAATTTAAATATTTTTTAAAAAATATGTTTATATACTGCCCAAACTCCCAGTGACTGGGCAGTTCTTCATCTTTGTAAGAGGTATAATTTTGTTTCTACAGCATCTCTTGTCGAGTAACCTCCATGTCTCTTCTCTGCGTACCTCTTATAACTCTGCCTGATATAAAACCACTTCTTGAAGCTCTCCTTAACTATCATGATCATGGACCACAAGAAGTGCTTCACTCTCAGTTTTTAGAAGCAGTGAATGAGGCTATACTACGGTAAGTAGAGTCCAAAATAAGATGATTTTCTTGGCTGGTAACAGGAATGCTAATTCAATAACCCTGTCTGTTGAAAATTAATTTTATATATCTGTGCTGGACTAAGAATCTATTGTGATCTAGTAATAGTTTAGGACAAGTTCTCAGATATGGGTTTTGCTTAGTTTTTTCATAAATTATTTGATTATTCCCTCATTTGATGAGCTTTTCTGTGTTCTGCATAATTGATGCAAATGTTGGAAATCTATTTCTACAGATGGATTTCATTTTGTAAATTGAGAAATTTACAAAATGTGTTTTATTTGTAAAATAACTTGTTTGCCACTGCTGTGATGTTTTTTGTAATGATGATTTAGATGATACTTTTGAAAGATGTCAGCCTTACATAAAATATTAGTCTTATCCATATATTCAGTAGAGATAAGTGCCTTTTGGCCACTTATAATAACATGCTGCATGTATTTTCTTTTTCCAGGAAAGAGTAGAAATCTCTACATCACCATACAATACAGTAGCAAATTCACATTTTATTTTAGATTTTGTTCAGAGTTAAATAGAGTTATTGTTTTGCACACTCATATTTTAAGGGAAGTTGTCTTCAATCTAGGATATTCCAGGATGTTAAACTAAATGTAGCATTATCACCAGCCACCATGATCAGTGGCTCCACTGCTTGGGGATGATGGAAGTAATTATCAAATATATTTGGAGAACTCCCTGATTATTTACTACTGCTCTAAAATGATTAGTTCCTCCTGCTGTTTCTCTTCCACAGCTTATCTCTTTGGTTAATGGGGGATGTACTAGAAGAAAAGGATATGTATATGTATCTATGTATCTTTTGCAAAAGTGTAGCATGCACACAGTAGATCATATAGCAATAGCACTTAGATTTATATACCGCTTCACAGTGCTTTACAGTCCACTCTAAGCGATTTACAGAGTCAGCATATTGCCCCCAATAATCTTGGTACTCATTTTACCGACCTCGGAAGGATGGAAAGCGAGTCAACCTTGAGCCAGTGAGATACCATGCTAAATTGGGGGAAATCCCTAAATATGTAGAAATAAACTGTACCTAATAGTAATGATAGAGGAACAGAAAACAAAGGAAACTTTGCTGGCTAATGATCAGGGAAAGTTCATGGAGAAAAAAACCAGGAGTTTTCAGTAGTTACTCAAGTTTTAATAGTATGTTAATTCTGTGGAGAAAGAATGGATAGCTTTCAGACCATTGATAACATCTTTTGTTCCATAGTAAGAAAAAAATGCAGAGGACTTGTTTCTGGCTATACTTTGATTTTCTTACCAAGCAACGTTTCCATTGTATTAATTACTTAGCTCTTTGGTATGGATTTCATCTTTGTTTTGAAATGCTGAGAAGCAAACTATGCCATTGTTTTCTTAAAGATTGATATTTTAAATAGGATGATGTGAAGTCCAGTGGCTGTATAAATTGTATTCAAAAGCACCATATCATTCCTCCCAATTTGGAATGTAATTCAAAAATATCACTTGTAGCAAAGGACACTAAAAGAACATTTCTCTTTGGACACAGAGATAATAAAAATAGGAAGAAAGGCAAGAATTGCACAACACGTTAGTGAAATATATACAGAAATCTCGACTCCTTTTTTAATACAGGAAAAATATCTCATTATCTGAAACTGCTGTCCTGCAATTATGGCTTCGTCACCTTCCTAGTCTGGAGAAGGCAATACTACAAAATATTGAACAATTAATATCCAGTCAAACAAGGTCAATGCAGGAGATGGCATGTGTGATAAAAGATTCTTTATTGGTGAGTATAGTCTGCTACAAGTATTGAAAACTCAACACATGTGGGCTCTAGAGCACCTACCACCTCTCAAATCAATGTTGCTGTCCCCATTATTATAACTTCAACTTCTTCATGTTCAAAAGGCACTGAAGTATTTCACAGATTCACAAACTCTTATCTTTAGGTGTAAACCATCCAGAAATTTGCATCTCCCCTTTAGTTTTGTTGACCAATTTACATAAACTCCAGTGAGCTATGTATTGAACATTGTGGCAATTTTAATCTGGGGATGCAATTGTTATTGGTAAAGATGTCAGGCTACAATTCTCAATTGCATCTTATTTCAATTCTTAAGAACCCAATGTCATATGGTAAGTAAATCTTAGAATAAACTTTAACAGAGAAAGGAAAACTCAAAACTCTGATTGGCTAATTCTGGAATTTAGTAGATTTTCAGAGGCAGACACCAAAATCCAGTTCATTCAATTAAAGGAAAACATGGAAAGGGAAGAAGTGGATTGGAAGTAAGGAATCTCTTATACTTTCTCAAGAAATTGCGCTCTCCCTTCTTTCCCATCATGGTTTTTCTCTTACCAAGATTATTCTTGCTAATAGTATAATAAACAGTTAAATTGCCGAACACTCTTCTACCTGAGTGCTCAAAATGTACCATATGTGCTAAGCCAATCATAAAACTTCCTTGGGAGAAAGAGCATAATTCTTTGTGCTTCTCAGTGCAAATAGCGTTATAAACAAAGAGCCTTATAACATCAAAGCAACTAGATTATCCTAAACTCAGATAGTTCTCCCATTCTGCCTTAGTCCCTAAATGCATATTTGAAGAATGATGCTTATAAAAATATCTAAATATTAAATGTCAGAATTTATCTCTTATATCTGGTAGGGCAGTCTATAGGGGAGAAGAACACCTTTTAAAATAAAATAAAATTGTATAACTAAAGCAGTATGAATGTGATAAATTGTAAATATGTCCAGAAAGACAGAATAGTAAATAATAATTTTGAAAAGTTTTTGTATTCTAAAATGAGAAGATGACATATGTTGCTATATGGTCCAGATTTAATGATAAATAACAGTTGAAATAATTTTATATAGATATTTGTACATATAATGTATTCTTGTTAATTAGCTGGAAGCTTATAACTTTTAACTTTTTAAATTACACATAATTTAAACACATAGGATTTGCTTTTCACTGTTTGATCACTATTTAATGTGTTTTCCTTCCTTTTGTATTTCATCATTTTAACAAATAACATAAAACAAAAAAACACAAAGAACAAAGCTTATAATTGAAATTAAAATGATTTCATATGAAAACATGACTAAGTCAATAATTGATACTATATAAATGTTTTAGAATGTATTTTCATTAAGTTGCCCAAATGTTATTCCTTATCATTTTGCAAGATGCCACATTAAATAGTATTTCAAAGCAACAACTTTTCAAATCTATTCTTGGTAGTGAAACATAGCAAGGTTTTATTATGGAAGAAATATAATACACAACACTTTTAAATTAGGGTTCTAAACATAATTAAAGTGTGATGGTCTAGTAACTTCTGGCTTATACTGTGTGCTGCTCTTATGTTTCCATCCTTTTGTAAAGAGTGAATATTCTCTAGTTACCAAAACTGCAAAAACTAATTGTAAGTGTCACATATATTGGATATAGAACAACTAACCTATAAATATTAATTTTCCTGTGGGGAGTTGGTCACACTATATATTTCAAATGAATGACAGTGGACACATAAAACAGTGGTTTATTCACTTTGCATTGTGTGAACATATTGCCAACAATCAGGGAAAGGATGCAATTTTATGTGATGCTGTGACTGTGTCAGAGCCAGTCACACAGATGCCTGTTCATAAGCATCGCACCTATAACTGAATTGAGACTTCAAAAAAAATTTTCTTCTAAACCCATAGTTATTTTGTGTATGATTGTGCTGGGTACACCTAAAGGCCATGTTTTGTACTTCTAGACTGACTTTGCAATAACATAAAGAATTTGACTCTCAGGCCCACACATGCTGATAATAACTACTGAGTTAGCTTTTAGCTTGATTTCCAAGTTAATTTCTATCTTTTAAGTACAAAAGGGCAATGTCTGGGTTCACCAAATACCGTTATCTCCTGTTCCCTAAAACGGTGAGAAAAATTAGATTTAAGAAATTGCAACTTGAGAGAAAACCTGTGACAAATATGAATTGTATCATCTTTGTAATTATTTACTAATATTATTATTGTGAATGATTAGTCAATTAGAGATGAAGCAGTAGCTGTAATAAAGGATTAGGAAGAAATCTTTCCTGGTACCAGAATAACAAAATAGAATAACAGAGTTGGAAGGGACTTTGGAGGTCTTCTAGTCCAACTCCCTGCTCAAGCAGAAACCCTATACCACTTGAGACAAATGGTTGTCCAATTTCTTCTTAAAAACCCACAACTTCTGAAGGCAAATTGTTCCATTGATTCATTGTTCAAACTATCAGGAAATTTCTCTTTGGTTCTAGTTTGGTTCCTTCCTTGATTGGTTTCCATCCATTGCTTTTTGTCCTGTCTTCAAATGCTTTGCAGAATAGGTTGACCCCCTCTTCTTTGTGGAAGCCCGTTCTTCATACGTTTAGCTTCCAGCCCCAAATCATCTTCATTGTTTTTTGCACTTTTTCTAGAATCTCAACATCTTTTCTATATCGTGGTAACCAACACTAGATGCAGTCTTCCAGGTGTGGTCTTTCCAAGGCATTATAAAGTGGTATTAACACTTCACATGATCTTGATTCTATCTCTCTGTTAATGTAGCCTAGGAGTGGGTTGGCTTTTCTTTGGCAGCTGTAGCACACTGCTGGCTCATATTTAAATATTGCCAATTAGGACTCTCAAGATCTCTCTCACAGTTACCACTCTCCACCTTAGTGCTGAAGAAAATCTTTAGAGCTGCCATATTTCCAAAAGGTCCTGGAATTTTAAAGGCATATTTATTAGGTAGATACAGGTAGTTCTCGACTTACAATCACAATTAAGCCCAACATTTCTGTTGCTAAGTGAGACAGTTGTTAAGTGAATTTTGCCCCATTTTACGACCTTTCTTGCCACGGTTGTTAAATGAATCACTGCAGTTAAGCTAGTGACACAGTTGTTAAGTGAATCTGATTTCCCCATTGACTTTGCTTGTCAAAAAGTTGCAAAAGTTGATCACAGGACCCTGGGATGTCATAAATATGAGTCAGTTGCCAAATTCTGATCACGTGACCATGGGGATTCTCCAGCGGATGTAAGTTTGAAATCCAATCATAAGTCACTTTTTTCAGTGCTGAACATTTTTGAATGTTTACTAAATGAACTTGTAAATCAAGTGTTACTTGTACTACAATTACTTCAGTGGCAATAGTTATGCTATTCAAAGTTCAGAGTTACTTACTGAAACATTTGCCACTTTTGGCTAGTCAATAAATTTGGCCATTCTTTCCCTCCCAATTCATGTTTCTGGAATAGAATTGATTGGACATAATGCCGTTATGTCTTCACAAAGGATATTTGGAGATGGGAACAAAATCCTACAGTATATTTGCTAGCTAATTATATCCCAGATGATCATGAGCATTTCTCGTGGCTATTTGCTTGTACATATAATACATAAGAAGTAAAGGTGCTCTTGAGTTGACTCCTGGTGACTACATCATTGCAATTGTCTTGTTATTATTAAAAAGTTGCCATTTCCCCACTATTATTTTTTACTTCTCGTTCTAGCTAGCAACTCAGATTTTCCCAGGTGGTCCTGTATCTAAATAAAAGGAAGGCCAGCCCTCTTCAACTTCTGAGATCAGCCAAAGTTGGTGGAATACAAATAAGATTGGAGACTGTCAAAAACAAATAAAACAAAACCTCTCAGATTTTAACAGGCTTAAGTCACTTTAAATACAGTCAGATTTTGGCTGCTTTTGAACTATAGTACACTAATTCATTCTATATTGCTAAAACAATTTTCTGCTTTCAGTTTAGCCTATAAACATTCAGGATAATATTCTTAGCCAAAATCTTTAGTCTTTTTTTGTTAGAGCCTAAATGGCAGCAAGGCTTAAGTTCTTTTAAAGGAATGTTATAAAATGCCAAAACTGCATGAGAAAACTTCAGTTAGTCACATATAGAATTGCTAGATTCAAGTTCTAAAGCATATATTTGCAGAGCACATAAATTGTAAAATTATTCAGAGACAGCTTCCATATAATTATTAAATTACTAAGTTTTTTTTGCTCAGACACTCAGAACAATGTTTTAATTACACAGGAACAATTAAGTAGCTTGTTTCCAGAAATAGTAATGTATTTTAAAATGTCCAGTGACCTTCGTATCTAAACAGGATTTGAATTGCCATTTCTTTTTGTGCTGCAATTACTTGGTTTTTTTTTACTCGTGTTGAATTCCAGCATTCTTTTATTTTTTTAAGAAAACTACTCTTTTTGCAACAAAACATTAAAAAGGAGGACAATTAGCACTGTTAGGAAAGTCTTGAAGACTGTGGTAAATAAAATTGTATATTCTATTTTAAAAATACTTATCCTTGATGATCTGAAAATCAAATCATCTGCCTTCTCCTTTTTACATATATGTATAACAGAACAATTTGTAGAATGAATACTTTTTTGACTAAATATATCCATCTATCCTCTTTGAAATGATAAAAAATTTGTAGTGTACATACAAATATGAGAAAAGTTGTACAAACAAATATGAGAAAAATAGTTGTGAATTCCTATGAACGCTAGGTGGCACAAGTTTAATATGAGAAATAAAATAGTATGGCAGAAAATTAAAGATATAGAAAAAGGTGCCATCTAATCCTTCCAGTATGATGGTGGCATTTAAGAAAAAATGAACCAATTTTTTTAGAATAAGGATGTTCTTCTGTGTATTGAATCCATTACAATGTGATAAATATATCCAGGAAACCTATAGTTTTATCTATTATTCATGCTGAAGTATTTTCTAGAGAAATATGAAAAGTTTTTATGTTACTTCTAAAACATTATCTTAAAACTCTAATATTTTAGAAGAATTGTTTTTAATAAAATCCTTACAAGAAACTAAATATTAGCAGGTGAATTGTATGTTGTAAATATCACTATCTTCATGTTGACATTTGGCAGCCATAATTAAGTTAAATCTATTCTCCTTTGTGTAAAAAGAGAAAATCATCCTCTTGTATGGATGAAGGAATAAATTACTCTATTCTGCACGTTTTATCCTATCCCACTTCCTTTCACTTGAAAGGAAGTGAAGTGCTTTGTCAGGAAAGGGAGGAATTTCGGCGCACTCTATTTTAGGAGAAAAATAGGGATAATAAAGTTAAGTTAAGTTAAGTTAATAAGGAAGCAGACAAATCAGGATTTGACTTGAAAAGTTGGGGTTTCTATCTTCCTTTCTTCTGGGTCTTCATGCTTTCCCACTTTCCGTTTTAGCTTAGTTACAGGTTCCACAAGTTCAAATGGGATTTTTTTTATATTGAAGTTAAAATAATAACAAACTTTTTCTTCAAAAATAATTATAACATAATAAAACCAATGAGAGTCAACTCAATGTTATTAAGTGAGGAAATCGTAAAAAAATTCTTGTAATGTGAATACTAGAAAAAGATTTTACAGGATATGTGATAAATTTAGTTTGGCTGTATTCAGCCTTAGATTGTGCTGTGAGACACAAGATAGCAGTTAGATAATTGGTAATACTGTCAAGAAAGGAAGAAAATGAATGGAGCAATGGAATCTCATCCATGTAAATATGGCATTCCCATCCTAAAAAGTAATTCAGAATACAAAAAAAATTAAAGCAGGAATCCCATTTTTATAGTAGATAAAATGCTGTAATTAAGATAAGAAAACCTGGGATCAGGTACTCATCAAATAGGAGGAACTAATAATGTTTTAGAAAACAATGATATTGGTTTCATAATCTCCATTTAAAACTAGTCTCTCCTAAAAAAATAGAAAATGGAAATTGCTGGAGCAGAATACATCTAATGAAGCTTGCTCCTCAAAAAGTGATTTTAGACCACTTGCTAATTTTGTTTAGCCTTCCTTAACAGGGCAATAGGGATGAGTGGCTCAGTGGCTAAGACACTGAGCTTGTTGATCGAAAGGTCAGCAGTTCGAATCCCTAGTGCCGAATAACAGGGTGAGCTCCCGTTACATGTCCCAGCTTCTGCCAACCTAGCAGTTCAAAAACACGTAAAAAATGCAAGTAAAAAAATAGGGATCACCTTTGGTGGGAAGGTAACAGCATTCCGTACGCCTTCGGCATTTAGTCATACTGGCCACATGACCACGGAGACGTCTTTGGACAGCGCTGGCTCTTCAGCTTTAAAAAGAAGATGAGCACCGCCCCCTAGAGTCAGGAACAACTAGCACATATGTGTGAGGGGCTTATCTTAAATTCAACTTTGCAAAATCTTGTTTAGTCTCTAGCTGAACAGAATAGAGCTGCTCATGTGTGCAGTCTCTGCATCCCATGTCTCCGTATATATCCTCTCAACCCTTTAAATCCTTTAAACAAAGAAGTTCAAAAGGTACTTTTCCATAAATTTATTTGAATGCACTTAGAAACTTTCTTTGGCCGTTGTTGCTGAACATGATGATTAGGAATTTTAATACCACATCATGATTAACTTTCATCCATTTTATCTACTTGTTTAGAAAAACACCTGAGCAAAACTATTTTCTTTGTATATCCATTAACATTATACTCTTGCTTAACAATGGCACCTGGGACTGCCTGAACTGTTACCACTAAACAACAGTTACATGACATCGTGCTTTACAACCACACCACTTAGAAATTCTGTCTCAATTTCCTTCGTAAGCCAAGAATTACGTGTAGATAATTTTTCTTTTAAAAAAGTCATAGTTCCCTTGTCGTAAATAATTGTTTTATTATGGCAAGTGATAGACAGGGACCCACCTCTCCCTCTCAATATTTGTTCTGTAGCTTGGATGGCAGGTCTCTGCATGGATTACTGTCCCATTTAGGCTTATAGCCCTAACATTTTTTTTTAAAAAAAGGAGGAAATGGTTTGTTCCAATTTCTCACTTTTTTCTATGAACTTGGCATTGAATTCTGCTCTAGTGGAACACAAAACACTAACATCCTTGAATGTCTTATTCAATTGGAGCATAGTTCATAATAAAATAAACATTTTGAACACATGATAAACACATTACTCATTTTTTATGTATGTACTTAATAAAATATTATATTTGATTATTATTACTGCCAGCTTCATTTGCCATTTAAAGTCACTATTTGGGAGAAAAATACTTTTTGGTAGTAAGGCTAAACTAACCTGATGACAATTCATTTTTCTTCTCATTGTTGAAAACATTACTTTTTTTTCCCTACAAGATTTTAAATTGTTCAATTTTTTTTTGCAGCATCGAGCTGCATGTCATCCAGCTGTCTTCAGAACTATTGATGAAATTTTCAAGTAAGTTTGCAAGTAATTTAAGTGGGAGGAAGAACTATTTAAAATGATTAGATCATATACAATTGTTTGAATATGATAGATACATATTTAATAGAATGAATTATTACATGTCAAGATTTGTATATATGTGTGTATGTATAGTCATATAGATATAGATATCTTTAATATATCTTAACCTGAAGCCGTTACTTTCTACATGATGGCCTCAACCTTTTTGATGAATTTTCGCAATGGTTCTTTTTTACAAAACTGCTTCGGATTCTTTATAACATAGATTTTGGCATTGACTTAATCAGTGGTGAAATCTAAAAAATTTTGCTATTGGTTCTGTGAGCGTGGCTTGGTGGGTGTGCCTGGGGGGGCGTCATGTGACCGGGTGGCCAACTTGACGTCACTCACTGTTAGAGCCAGGAGCTGCACATTCTGAAGCACATTCTGCCCTTCTGAAGGCCCCAACGCTTTGAGTTTACCTCCGTCATCTGGCTTGAGTGCCCAAGCGAACCTCGGAGCCTTCTCTTGCCCCGCTCTCCATCCCGGAGGGCTGCACATTCCTCCCACCAATCCTCTGTACAAACCTCCCGCCCATTTCTGCAAAGGCAGAGCACCCCCCTGCAGAGCGATCCAAAGAGGGGAGGGGGATGCTGCAGAAAAGTATACCTTCCCTCCTGCCTCCCGTGCTGGCTCCATGGGGCTTGGGGCTCCGAAGTAGCCCACTGGATTCCCACCCTGCCTGCCAGCGCCACTCCAGGAACTCGGCCCGCAGAGTCTGGTGCTCCGGGGGAAGGAGGCTCAGCCGCGGTGGCCCTTCCCAGCAGCGAAGCAGAGTGAAAGGGGTGGAAGCGGCTGGCGAGGCGCCCCCCCCCCCATGCGGGGAGAGGGCCAGGCCTGGCTGCAGAGCCCACGGCACTTTCCCTTCAGCCTGGCAGCAGCGCTTACCCAGGCGGGCCAGTGCAGGTAGCCCTTCATCTTGGCGCTTCTGTTGTGACTCTGACCCCCGAGCCCGTCTTATTGGAGGGAGAAGACTCCGAAAGTGAAGGAGAGAGTTGGCAAGGCCTCCCTCTCCAGGACCCTCCTCTCTGGCAATGCCTCAGGTATCTCCCGAAGGAGAAGAGATAGGCCAGGAGCCAGGCATCTCCGAGCAGCCGCAGTTAGACAGTGACGGAGATAAGTCTTGCTTGGATCCCCGCCAGCATCAGAAAGACAAGCGCATGCAGCAGAGAAGGAGGTGTGTCAGAGATTAAGCTGAGTCACTGGACCACACCCCACAGGGGATAAAAGAGGGTGTGGTGGCCATTCAGGCTTTGTGATGAAACCAAGCAGGATCTGACCTAATAGGACTTAGATGGAAAACTAAGAGTCAAAGATTAGACTGGATTATTTTAAAAATAATCCCCCCAAAAGACAACTTCACAATATTTCAGAGAAAATTGCATTGATGTGTTTCTGATTTTAGTGGGAACCAAATTGTATGCAAAGGTGAATTTATATTACTTATAATTAAAATAATAAGTATCTGAAACAAATGGCTAATTCTGTAGTGCAAAGAAAAATTGCTTTTAGTTATTTATCTCTCTATGGAAATTAGATAAGGTATACAGCTGAAGAGAGCTGATTTATTAGCAGAGACTTGCATAATTCCATTCCCTAGATTATTTTGATGGAATGCTCTTCTGTTGCAATTAATTCATTTTAAATGGTTAAGGCACCTCTTATTGATCATTAGACTCTTAAACCCTGAATGAGTGGATTAGAAGCAGACATTCTGAGTAAAAAGTGTACTATATAGAATGTTGATAGCAGCCATTTTTGGGAATTGAGCATTAGAAATTGCAACTCTTGTTTAGAAAACATGAAAATTTCTATTCCCCCCCCCCCGTTATATTTACTTAATGGTTACTTCCACTAGAACCACTCCTTTTCCTTTCCCAAGCATTCATAGTTACAGAATCGGAAAGACTGGTAAATTAGTGAGACTGGTAAAACAGAGTTTATCCAAGACTTTAATCGTTTCTATATGAAATTGCTGATGGGGATTTGTGGAGCTGCACATCAAAAACATACTTATTGACTCATTAAATTAATTACACTTCCAGCTTCCAAAGTCAGCAGTATATCCAAAATATCAGGGATTAAGGGAAATGAAAGAATATTGTAACGGAATGCACAGGAATGTTTTCTATTGCCATTTTCACCATTTGTTTAATTTTACAGACATACTCTAGTATGGGATTTTGTAACTAAGAAACTTAACTGTGTACTTCTATCATAGTAGATATAGTAGATCATATAATTTGCAGTTGAAAAACAATGTTCCAACATCATCAGAAGGATTTCTTCTAACGGCAGTAATAGATAGGGTTTTAATATTTAATATTCAAGGGCAAGCAAAGCGAAGTTGGGGTTTTCTTCACTTCCCAAGTGGTCTAAAAGCTAGATGAGTTAAGCCCAAAGGTTGAGGCATGGGAAGAATGTTCTTGTTTGGGTATTTTTTTGCCTCCTTCTCTCAATTAACGACTGTGATTGGCACACTCATAATCTGACCTGTCGTAATTAAACTTTTCACTGTTCAGGAATGCACTGCTGGAAACTGATGGAGCTCAAGAAATAATGACTGTAATGCAGGTGTTTACACAGTGCTTTGTTCAAGCTTACCATGAGAATAATAAGCAGGTTAGTCAAGTTGCTTTTTCATTATTTTTAAAAAATGAAATGCTTCAAAATTTAGGGCAAGAGAATCATTTTGAAGTTCAAATTGGTGGACAAGTATAACAACCCAAATAATACCTTTGGACTGCAGTAAGTGGTTGGTAACATCCATTTCAGAATTTTAAATGATATCAAATTTAAATTAGACACAAAGCCAATAAATATCTCTCAATCTATATGTTACTTAGGTAACATCAACATTCACTACATATTTCAGTGCAGATGTAATTGAGCATGGTGTGGAAACTTTAGATGCATCTTTATAACTTATAGACTAGAGAATCTTATTGGTCCATTATCTAGGATAAAACACAGCTACCTGTTTTAATATGAAGTAAGATGTTAAATGTTTTTGCATTCAGATGACCTTTTTGTTCCTTGGATTTACATAATGAACAATTAAATCACCTCATTGATTTATAACTAACCTCATTTGACATAAAACTGTCCTTTGGTTTGTATTACTCTCTATAATTGGCAATTTCTCCTTTTTTGCTTTAGTCAGTTAAAGTAGCTGTGAAAATTTAAGTTTGGGCCACACAAATACTTCAATATTTCCTCTGCTCAAAAATTTCTTTTAGTAGATGCTCCAGTGGTTTTTTCCATGTTGTGAGAGAGTTCTGTTGATCAGTGCAAATGATGCAGTAATTAATTCTAATTAGCATTGTAATTAAATATTTTTCTGAGTTCCAAAGGGTATGAATTAGGAGTAAAATTGCAGCTGTCTAAGTTAATATGTATAGGTGCCACACCCATTAAGTTTGCTTATATGGCAGCAGCAAATTTTGCTGCCTTGGCATGAACGGGGTGGCTGGGTGGAGAATTTAAACTTAATTCCACACCCTTTAAATAGCCAGAAATCAATTGTGTTAATCACTTTGTTATTTATGTGCTTCATTGTTAAGCTTTTTTTAATATGTTCAATATTAATAATTTAATATGTTTTGGCATTTTAGTTACGCAATTTTTTACTTTTACTGTTACAATTTAAGGGAAAAATCTGCGATTGGTATGGTGTGCAGGCAGACAGGAATGCTTTCTGGATTTTTATTTATTTATGCTTTAGTCATGAACAGACTGACCTAGTGATGGCAAAACTATGATGGGTGTCCAAGGCGGTGTTCTCTTTCTGTTGACAGTCCCTATCTTAGGACTTCATTCTTAAAACAGCTTCTGGGAATGCTCTTCCAAGGCCTCTGTAGCCTCAGAAAAGCTCTGTACACTTCGCAATAGCATACCCCATTCTCACATGGCCTCCAAAAATCACATGAAAGCAGGCATGCTTTTGAGAATAGTTGTTATCAGGTGTTTGTGAGCACGGATGTTCATGACATGTTGAGTATTCATAATGTAAGAGAGCATTGTAAATGCAGGTTGGCCAGCATTTTAATCACATGATCACAGGGGTACTGCAATGGTCAGAATTTCAAAATGTAATTGAAAGTTCATTGCGGAGTTGTGGTATATATGGCATTGCAATAATCTTAATGCAGGAATGTTGGTTTCCTTAAGTACAGAAAGCAGTTTTTGAGCTTTAGATGCGTATCTTCTCTTATGACAAATTTTAAAAATTGTCATAAATTGGTTTAGATCCATAAAATAACTATAATTTTTTTTAAAAAAAAAAATTTCATTTCAGCATAAATTTCCACTAAAGGCCTATTTTCTTCATAATCCACACTCACTTGTGATGGCTCTCCTTAAACTTCCTTCAGGTAAGCTCACTTCCATTTTTTTCATTAATACTGAGTTAATATGAGCTGAGTAAGCAAACAATTTTGTTGTGCTTGTATTTCTCTTCCATATTTCCGTCAAAATATGCCTAATACTGGTGTTCATGTTTCTTTTTAGATTTTTCCGGTAATAGTGTATATCAGCATTTAGACCACCTTGCTGAAATTCTCAAAACGACAGTAGAGGCCAAGGGCTCTGAGTAAGCAACAGGGTTACCTTCTTTTTTAAAGATTGTCTTAGCTTGTGCACGATCTTTTTTGTAATTTGCTACCATGTATGGGAACCAAACTATTATTTTCAATAGTGTAAAATTAGCTCTATTGCATATTACTATTCCCATTGATCTTCAAATAAAAGTTTTGCTAGTCTTAATACTTTCAGTTTAGAGCCTTCTGAGAACGTAAGTCATTTTAAAATACATTGGTACCTTGGTATTCATCTACTGTGAAAGTCATCGAATTTGATACTCAGCCCATTTTGACACGAAAATTTTATTACAGTACTCATGGTTTGTTTGGAACTCAGCACACTAGCTAGAACTTATCGGTGCCAGCTGTCTTATGACTCACTACATTATTCCTTATGGGGAAAAAATGTTTGGTACTCATTGTTTTTGGTATTCATCGCAACTCCTGGAACCAATTAACGATGAATACCAAGGTACCGAAGGGACGCAGTAGCTCATTGGCTAAGACGCTGAGCTTGTCGATTGAAAGGTTGGCAGTTCAGCAGTTCGAATCCCTAGTGCTGTGTAATGGGGTGAGCTCCCGTTACTTGTCCCAGCTTCTGCCAACCTAGCAGTTCAAAAGCATGTAAAAAAATACAAGTAGAAAAATAGGGACCACCTTTGGTGGGAAGGTAACAGCGTTCCATGCGCCTTTGCCGTTTACTCATGCCGTCCACATGACCACAGAGACGTCTTCGGACAGCGCTGGCTCTTCGACTTTGAAACCGAGATGAGCACCGCTCCCTAGAGTCGGGAACGACTAGCACATATGTGCAAAGGGAACCTTTACCTTTACCTTTTACCAAGGTACTGTACTGTACTGTAAATAGAGAGGCTAATACACATTTTGATGTTATTCCAGGTCTTTGGACGAACTCTTCAACAACTGGTTTTTGTTGGTTCACTTTGGAGAATGGGCTGATCTTGCAGCAAAGCAGTTGCTGTTGTCACAAGCAGAGTCCTCTAACTTGTTGTGGCTTTTGGTATTTTACTATAGCCCAAACAACATGAGTCGGCAGAGAACTCAAATAATGGTAAGAAGTTCTAGCTATGGTAATAATGTTTTGAAAAACAAAGCAGATATTTTTGTGACAATTCTTGAAAAACAGCTCAGAAATCATTGCTAAAGCATCCTTCATCAGCGTTCTTTTAAAGGCTAGAACAGTCTTCAGGAATGAAAAGTAAGAGTGGCTTAAAGGAGTAGATAAATGAGAATGAGATGGCCTAACAAAATCCTGGTAGTGATTCCTGGTGGTTACTCAGTTAAAGGCTTCCTGACCAGCAAGTTATCTGGAGGAGGAGATGGGGGTACAGTGCACAGCATGATTGACAGAGGCCCTGCACCATAGTTCTTGAGGTCAGCCAGAATTGGCAAACCCAGCAGAGGAGCGGAGGTGAAGAAGATGATAAAGATCTGGGAGCAGCGATGGGAGAGGGCACCGTAAATGCCAGTTGGCTAACATTTTGATCATATGATCACAGGGGGCTACAATGGCCAGAACTTTGAAGACCAGTTTTTTTTTCCAGTACCATCATAACGTTGACCTGTCACTGAACATTTGTTCAGTTACTAGATGTAACTCAAGGACTATTTTTCCAGCATTCTACTATATAACTGAAACACTGGTCTAAAGCAAAGTATTGCTCTTTCTTTTTCTCTCCTAAATTCTTATTAAAGCATTCTCATTAGTTTTATCTCTTTCACATTTCTCAGAGAGCTGACAATTGGGTGGTCCATTGGATCAAGGCCAGAGAACAGTTAAGTCAGTCAAGTTGCTATAAGCATAGCAAGATCATAGGTGATCTATGTAGTGATGACAATTGAACATTCCAGTGCTTTTCTCAAGGATAGCTTATACAACAGTTATTAATATTTATGTTTTGATTGCCCTTCTATGCCATCTATGCTTAATAGACATTAGAATATGCATAGAAAAGTCTCCTTGGATGGGAACAGCTTTACTGAAATATAGCATTAAATATATAATTGCGAAAGAGGTACTAGTAATAACAGAATCTAAGGTGGTCTTTCACTGGTGGAAAATAGCACAACAGTTAGCACCACAAAATATTTGTGACTTCTCTTAATGTTACTTGGCACTTCCTTTACTTCCCAAGTCCCCTTTCATTAAATTATTGTCAGGGTTCCGTTTGCACCTTTAATTTCTATAACTGCTCATATCCTAACTTAACATTTTACAGTAAATAGTTTCCATCCCACATTTCTTTTTCTATAGTTGCAACACAGATGCCTAAGAAATTAAGGATAAAAGAGTTTATCAAAAAAAAAAATGTCTGCAGCGATTTCCACAAAGAAAAGGAATATATTTAATCTTTGAGCAGACTAACAGAATGAAACTGTCATGAAACATGAGAAACTTTATAGAAGATTAAATTTAGAAATGAATTTCTGTGTAAATTACTGGATATGGAAATTATCCTGAGCTAAAAGTTAAATCTATATATACTTACATTATCTGAGTACTTTATATTAAGCATTTCAGATAATATGGTTTATAGCAAGGCTACTTTGTTACTTAGTGTAAGACCACAACAATTCTATTTAAATGTCTAACAGAAATAAGTTTCAGAAAATTTACTCAGAAAATTTATCTTTGAAAGAAACGAGATAAATTGTAACTGTTTTTTATGATTTGCCTGCTTGCTTATTATAGTTGCTTCTTGGTGTTTTCTACATAGCATTTTATAGAGAAAATAAAGAATATATATTCCATCTTTAATATCATTGTTAATTTTTATCCTGTCTATTAATGTTGGTCTCTCTTACCCCATTTGGAGAATGTGGGCCAGCATTATCAGGGACCTGAAACTTATGTGTGTATTTAAGCCTTTCTCTTCTAGGTTTCTAGAAACATTGGTGCTATGAATAATTGGTATGATAATTAAGTTAACCATGATTATTTCTGAGCAACATGGTTGTATTCTATCCTGTTTAAGAAGGCTAGTTGATTGGAAAGAATCAGATATTCAAGAAGGCTGATCCATGGCCTTGGTCTTGCTGCCAGAACTAAATGTATTTTGTCCACTAATGCAAATTCCAAAGTGGATCTAGCCATGAATCTAGGTGGTTTCTGTTACATTCTTCAGAAGTTCAAGAAACCAATGCTGGCTACTTCCTTGTTCTGGCTACCTTTGAATAATCTTATTTCTTGAGAAAAGTAAGTCACAAAAAAGCAGAGGGCGGCAGTGTAGATTTTAGCCACTATAATCTCTAGGTTGCTGAGCTGGCTTGCATGTCTAAGACAGGACTAGAACACATAGCCGCCTGGTGCCTTAACCACTACACCAAGCTGGGTCTCGTAGGTTGGTTAAGGACTCACACCAGCTTCCTTTTGGAGTTTGGGGTTGCCTATTTTGATTGTCATTTTTATTTAACAAATGTTATTATTGTGTTTTTATTTTATGAGTCACCAAGAATTTGTATTAGATGGTGGCAAGGATAAATATGTTATATGTGTAAATATTTGACTTTGGGCACATTTCATGCAATACTATGTAGTGATTGACAATAGAAAAGGAGTGGATTGTGTGTTTAAAAATAACTTTGAGATAAAGACAATTAAACAGGATAATATATATATTATATATGTAAATACAGTGAATAAAGAAATCACTTGCTTAAAATAAAGGTTAAGGCCGGCAGGCAGGCAGATTTGCATATTGCCTTTTATTTCTTTTCTATCCCTGACATGGCTTTTATGTAGTAAATATTTTAAGTTATATCTGGCCAATAATTTCCTTTAATGCACAGACCATCAAATTTTGCTTCCATTTTGGCTCCAGAAACTGTTTGTTCTGGCTGCTTGAAGAGGTAAAAAGGTGGGGAGGGAAACTTTTTGACCACAATACTAAGAGGAAGCCAAACGCTTGAATTCCTGTCAGAATTTTTTATCAGAAGGGGTCAGATTGCATGGAGTTTAATTGATTTGTAGTTGTAGTATTGTGTTGGGCCATCAAAGAAGCTTCTGTTCTTTTTCCGACAATGGAACGATCTACCTTCATTCTGCTCTGTGGATTTTGCCACTTCCTTTTATTAACCCCTCCCCCTCAGTCCCCCAAAAGGTCAAATTCTGGATCACGGCCTGCAGTGCTTTAGTTTTTCAAGGCTAAAGAGACAATTTTAAAAAAATCTTTTGTGTCTTTCCTCTTCTGGCCCACGGTCTCCTTCCCTTCCCCGCTCCATTACTTCCCCTGTTATCAGCCTAGGAATCCAGTCTCTACTTTTCTGCAAATTTCATGAAATGAATATGACTTTATTCCTTCCAATTATTGTCAACAGGTAGAAGCTAGAACTGTATGTGACTATCTGACAAGCCTCTCAAGGATGCCAACCATTTCTGTTGCAGACCTACGAACTTTATTCAGCAGCAAAACCAGTGTAAATCATTCTGCAACTAAACATATTGTTACGCATCTGATGATCAGCTTTGTGCTATTTACTCCTAATGGACACACCGTAGCCAGAGAATTGATTGAATACGTAAGTTTTTTTCCCCCCAATAGCAAAATATTACAATTCCCGTATTGAAAAAAATTAAGTCATTTATATGTCTCAATTTTTTTACATGCTACTTATTGGCTATACCTCCCATCACTCGATAGCAGATAGTAAGTAGATAGATTACAAGACAGTAGCCATAGATCAGAAATGGGAATTGTAGTCTAATCTAGCAATTTGAAACAATTAACTGGTTTTGACTAAAGGGACAACAGTCATATGGGGTTTTTGTCCAACCTTCATTGGATTTAATTTAATAAAGTCCTGTGCTTACGCATGTTCAGCTCTTGAAAATATTTAGCAGAATATCCTCTTTGTGGAGTTATTTTGCTTCCCTCCTCACTGGGCAGAGCAGAAACTAGTCAGGAACAAACTCTTCTGCTTGAGAAATCATTAATACCCTTTCCCCGTTTTGAGTCCCTTTTTGAATGAAGGAGCTTTTTTTTAAAAAAAAAATGCTTTGTCTTTTGGTCTGTGAATATCTGTGAACTATCTAGCATTCTAGAGAGCAGGAAAATGTTTGCCTAAGCCAGGAGGTAATATTTTAATTTTTAATTTTAGTTTTTTAAAATTTAATTTTAATCCCTCTCCTCCCCCCCCCCTTCAACTTCTTTCAGATTCTAGCTGAAAGCGATGAAATCCCACAAGTAACTGGACTTCTTATCCATATCTCAAATACAGCTAGCCAACTTGGAGTGAAATATCAATGCTCTGTAAAGCTAGCAAATGATCTGCTCCAGGAATTCCGATGTGGTGCTTAGTACTAATTCAGAATTATGGAATAAAAAAAATAGAAAGTACCTGTTTTCCAATGGGCATTTTCTGAAAGAGTCTGGGAGACAAGTCTGTTATTTGTAATCTATATATTATGACGTTCACATAATTTTTTTGCATTTGTAGAAGTATCTTCAAAGTTACTCAAAAGTGCATTGTAAAGCTGTTTTGTCTTTATGAGAAAATGTTTAAAAAGTGGCATGCTTTATTGAGGCCATCATTTACAAGTCTGATCAAACAGCTTATTTCTGATATACCACTTAGTGGCATCTCAGCCTCATTACAAACACGTTTATTAGTGAGTATTTTTGAACTAAATGTTTCCATTAGATCAGTCACCAAACACCTACTTGTGTTTCTTCTAACTTGTTTTTCTTCAACAGGAAGCAAATATCATATTTTGTTAAAGTGGCATTAGTCAGCAAATGTATTTTCCTTTCCTGGGGCTACATGGACCACAGACCTTTCCTGAGCTGCAGACTTTGAACACTGCCAAGGAAAGATTTGTGCAATTTTAAAATTATTTTTTTAAAAAAAAAAAAAAAATCTTCCTTTCATAGCAGAACTGTCTAACAAGCTGCTATTAAAAGTTTGTACATACAAGGATAAAAAGTCATAATGTCTCCCAATTTGCAACTTAAGACTCTCATCTCAATCTCAATAAATAGAAAACTTATTTGGAAACCTCTCTCATTTTTTATAATGCACAAGAAGAACATACTTCCTGGAAACTGCATTTGAATTTTCAGAAGTTTCCTTTAAGGCTTCTAATTTAAATCTCCTCCCACATAGGAATAATGGAGTTCTTATGCCAACATGCTTTTTGAGGGATGGGATGAGTTCCAAAAACAAGCAGTAGAAAAAGAGTATTCACAAAAATTAGACACAATACAGTAAATGATTAACATGAGCTACATCAGGATTTGATTGCTGAGCTGTATATATAAATCTGGCCATTCTGCCCCCTGTACTATGTAACTGGTGTCTGAAGTATGATATTCTGGATCTCTTAATTTATATAAAGCCTTAATGTTTTCGATTCTGCCAACTAGCCTTTTAAACCTAGAAAAAATTAGTTTCTCACACTATTGTATGCAATACAGGGATTTCTCTGCCCCTTAGACTATGTAACATCTTTGCCAAATTAGGATCTGGTCCTCCCACTCCTGGAAATAAATAATGTGACCCTTGTAGAATTGCATGAAGGACATCATTCTAAGTTAATCCTTCAACTTGCAATCCTTCAAAATTATAATGGCGCTGGAGAAAGAGGCTTAGGAATGGTCCTTGCCCTTATGATTGTGGCAGTATCCCCACACTCACGTGATTAACATTCAAGTGCTTGGCAACCAGCATATATTTACCACAGGATCACATGATTGCCATCTGCAACTTTCCCAGCTGGCTTCAGACAAAGTCAATAGAGGAAACCAGATTTGTGATTCGTTTTACAACCGTGACACAAAAAGTTTGTATAATTGGACATGATTCACTTAACAATGTGTAGCAGCCAAAGTTCCAATTCCAAATGTGGTTGTAAATCAAGGACTACTTGTAGTGTTTTCCAACATCATCGCCTAGAGGAGATCATTCATTTCAAAGTACTGATTGTAACAGGCTTTTTTTTCTTCCATTTTAGAAAATACTACTTCTTGCAACAATACTTGTGGAGCTTTCTTAGATCACTAATGAACTCAAGGTGCATTTTTGGATTGCCAGTTTAAAGGAAGTTAGAAAAACAGCCTGTTAGGAGGTACCTCAGGAGCTCCTAATTCAAAACCACATATGTTCTGTTTACTATCAAGCTGCCTAATGCTTGAAAAATTGACGTTCCTCCCCCTCTTTTTAAAGGCATGTTCATAGTTGCAATTTAAATGCTATCTTAACATTGATTCTGGGAATTTGCACAGGGGTGGTCCATTTAATACCAAATGCCAGAACAGTTTCCCTTGCTTTTTCTGGCTGTATTCCTTCAACCAACTGTCTGAGTCTATAAAAGGTGTTAAAAGCCCTTGAACTGCTTTCTGAAGGACTTAAGTATACTCAAACTGACTAGGCCCTTTTAATGGCTAGCATTCTACAGACACCATAATGGTGACTGAAGTCTTGCATCCTCATTGCCATCCTGCCAACCCAAAAGCAACCTAACCAACTTTCAATTGGCAAGCAGCAATCCGTCAGTAGTTGATTTCTCCCTAGACTGTCATTTTGTTTTAAGCAATAATAAAATATAGAGAGAAGAAATCGTTTTACAAACAGCTAAAGGTTTGGCTTTTCCACATTAAGCCTCTCTTATTATTAATTATAGTTCTCTTTAATTGGCTAATAAAAAATAATGACCAGACTCAAATTAGTCTACTTTGGATCCATTACATGAAGACCTAGCTCTCTGAAGGAGGCTCTAATACTGGGAAAGGTGGAAAGGATGGGAAAAAAAAAAAACCCAGCAGAGTGGATGGACTGAGTTACAATGGCAATGAGTATATCTGTTAGAAAACCTGAAGCACCAGATTAGGAACAGATTGCCATTGGGAAAATCTATATATATGGTTCTAAGAGTTGATACCAATTCCATAATCAACCTTGGGTCTTGGGCTCTTTTTAGAAGGAAGAACACTATAGAAATAAAATCATTATTTCAGCATGAGAAGAACTAGAAGAAAACTTAATGTATGAACTGTGCTGTGATAATGATTTTATTTCTATACTGTTCTATATGTTCCACATTTGGATTAAGAATGTGTGCAGTCACTCATTTTATCTTCCATGCATTAATGTCAGAAACAGGTCCATATAGAAAAGTACTAAAGACTATCTGTTTTAACACTTTATATATTCTTCATATGTTTTATGAAGGCAGGTTATATAGTCTTATTTTTATATCAAAAGCCAACTTGAATTCTTATTCAGAACACAAAACATACACCTAACAGAATTAAAATATGAAACAAGAGGAAAGAGATATCACTGGCATTCGGTTTCTCTTGTCTAAACTTACATTAATTGATCTTGTGAGCATCAAAATATTGTTACTTTGTACTCAACGCTACTAAATGCACGTTTGATGTCTTTGGCATTAAAGGGGATTAATTGGCAATATCCAAACATGTCAACAGAGGTCTCTTTCTTTTTTAAACGGGAGAGCTGTGATGGAATGGAAGTGGATGCACATTTAAGAGAAATGCTTGAATGTAGAACTGACATTTACGAAAAGCGAAATATTTTTTCTGGATTGCTTTTTTTCTTCATGGTTTTGTTGTTAATAAAGTATGCTATCCAGAGCTTTTATGGAGTTGTATAGTGTTCTACATTTGACAAAACAATCACCTTTAGTTTAAATCATGAGATAATTGTTTCCTTTGTAGTGTTTTACTTTCTGAATGCCCTTACTCTGCCCGTTATCTTTCACAATGGCATAACAAAATGATGAACTGCTTTTCCTTATCCTTTGCAAAAAGCTGTGAAATAGAGCACAACTTCTTTCAAGAATAGTTTGGGTCCTTTTTTGAATACATCAAAAGGTCTACAGTAAGAGCTATTGCTGTAGCTCAGTAAGAGGCCATGCAGGCTCCAGATGTCTGCAGAGCTGAATCTAGGACTGCTAGCAGTTTAATTCAGCTGATTAAAATTTAGAAACATTACTTTGGTTTGAGAGACAAAAGGGTAAATAGAGTTACACTGACTGGATACATGCATGATTAATAGAGTGTCTCCCCTCTTAGCTAACTAGGGCATGGCTGCAGATTTTTAACTCAGTACATCCACGGAAAATTGAAAACTGAGCACATGTATATATACAGACAGAGTTAACAGATATGTCTCAAGCAATAAAAACTCAAGTCACAATGTTTACATAATCAGTTTATTTACAAAATATCTTTTAGAAGATAAAGAAGGGACTGATACAAATTCACAGATTATTGAGGTTGCATCATATTGCTTTGAGTGAAACTGGTAGCATTGGGCACAAGAGAGCAATATTTCACGAGTATTGCTTAACACTATGCCTATATTATAGTGTGACTGAGTTAGGGTCTTATACAATAACAAAATCAGTAACCCTCACTTTAATTGATCAAAACATTAGGTTCAATTTAAATTAGCACATAATATTCCCTTTTAGCTCTTTGTATATTTCTTTTGTCTTTTTGGCCTTGGATTCAGAATCATAATTGTATTTTACTATGAGGGAGATGAAGGACTTGTTCTTCCTGGTTTCTGTCACCTTCCAGAAAGAGATGTACTCTGCATAAAACATTTTTCAGCAGATTGTTTTAGCAGCAACATAATTTTCCCTTTGATGTCCAGAATCAAAAAAATTCTAATACCACCAGCATTTGGTAACAAATAGGTCATGATGAGTCGGACACGACTTCCCGACTAACAACAAATAGTTAAAGTCTCTGCCTTTCCTGTAAGGGAAACAGTGGTAAAACTTATTATTCTATCACAGTGAAGCAATACTTTAAAAAAATAAAAAACAGTCATGCAAAGTGTTAATAATAAACGGGATGACTTCTTTACAACTCCACTTCTTAAGATGGCGTCTCTGCCACTCTAATTTTTCTTGAATGCAGACAGTGGGAAAGAATTGCAGCATTGGTAGCTTGATGTTCTGTGACTATCAGGTTTCCTGTCAGCTTCTGTGCAATTTGAGAAGGCAGGAGGTTGTGGTGTTCCATAACAGAAGGGAAAAATCACACCAGAATGCTGTAAGGAACTTCTCACTATGCAATTATCACAGTTGTTGTGTCTAGGATATATCTTTGAAAAAAACAACAAGAAAGTTCACAACTATCCTTTCGGGAAACATTGGAAGAATAAAGCGTTCAAGAGATTACTCATTACATTTGTTGTTCGAGTTAAGAATTCCTTGACGCAACCTACACATACTTAATCATTGTGTTTTCTGCAGGATTGTGGCTGGGTAGCCCACATAAGGATTTGTGCTTCCCATCAAAATATCAGTCTGTCCTAGCTTTGAAATAAACATTAGTTTTCACCGACATCTGTGTACTCAAAAAAGATTTTCTGTTTGGTTTTGGTTTTTGCTTTGGGGCTCGACTCCTGTTCCTGCTGAACTGAGCCAGTATATAAAATCAGAACTGATATCAGCTCAGTAGGCACCGGAGGACGGGTCCATCAACAGCCTGGAACAGCAACTGCTGCGAGGGGCAGCTCCCATACCAACAAAAAAAAAAAGCATTTATTAGAAACAATAGTAATCTGTCTGGGTTCTTACAACTTGCAACTTGGATACTTAAATGCTAAGTTTGTTTTAAAGGCAAATATAAAAGGCTTCAGAGGCAGAAAGGCATTCTTGAGCCGATACACTACATTAGTATCGTAATTGCTAAGAAAACCAAGTATTAGCAAACTTCTTTTAATGTAGCTGATTACTTCTCTGCTGTAACTAAACCTGGATTTTTCTCCCCCATGAAGGTTCTTTTCATTCTGGATATAGAGAACAAGGATTGGGTGGCCTCTTCATTGTTTATCATCTGCATTCTGTGAAAATACTTGCTATGATACAATCGCTGCAGGAGCAATCGGGGTCTGAAATTTTAGGACCGGCTTGCATCTCGCCTTCTCTTCAGGTGCAGAACTTAGCCACTGTGAACAAAGAGGAAATCAATCACTGTTCACCAATCAGCTAAGCTCTGCACCTCACTAGAGAGGTCTCCATCTGAACATAGTTAAAAAGCAGTTGAAGTTCTTCAGTAGCTTCTCTGTGTATCTTAAGCGTAGCAGGTTCCAAGAGACCATCATGAAGTAAGCCACAGAAGGTAATGTCATGGTTATGTGGTAATCCCTGGCAATGTGATTTTAATCTTAAATCACAAATCAGCATGCCAGGAACCCAAACAACCAAAACAGGAATGAAATCTGTACAAACCGTCAGCTGTAATAAGAATTTTATCCGAGAACTGGAGACTTAAAAAACAAACAACTTTCACATTTATTTCATTCACATGTTAGAATACATTAGGGCCACAGATCAGTTCTAAAAACAATTAGAATGGTGTACAAGTAAATGAAGCATCTTTAATGAAGATAATGAAATTATTCTAAAGTAATATGAGGCACACGATGAACCTTTTAAAACAGTGGTCCTTAACCTTTGCGACTTGGAGCCGGGGGGGGGGGGATTTTTTTCCTAAGAAGTTGACATTGGAACCGTTATACTTCATGTTTAGGAAGTTAAAAAGGATTGAGTAAAAAGTTGGCATATTGTAAAATTCAAAAATGACTATGTTAAGTATTTCAGAAGATTTTGTAGTTGACTTGAGCTCTATAGCAAAGATTCTAGCAAGTATGAGGAAAACTAAATGGCTTGTAAATCATCCCAGTCCATACAGAATTTTTTCATACAATCTTATATAAGTTCCATATGAACTGTTGCTGCAACTTCTTACAAATACTTAACAGATACATAGTTTGAATTATCTTTTTTCTTGAAGAAATTGGTCAATTCAGAAAAAAAAATATTTGTTCAATACAATATTTGTATAAGGATAATTTCAGGGTTTTTTTTTCTTCAATACTATAAGAATTACATCAAAAGTCTTTTTACCCATTCAAGGATATATCACTATTTTAGATGACTTGATACAATAAATCTGATTAATACTATTCTGTTCATTCATTTATAAGCTTTGTTGTGGTACAGCTGCTGTGCCTTTGAAAGTGCCCAACTAAATTATTGGGGAGGGGGAGAAATCACCTTGTCAGATAACATTTCTGCCACTACTTTAGCTGAGGATGCATCCATGTCACGGATTGTAGCAAAAGTTTTATAGGCAATTTCTTGTTGTTTTGCATCCTCATTCAACATTAATTCTCCATAGAGGTAGACACCCATTGCCTGTAAGAGGAAGAAAGTCATCCTATAGCATATATAATTTCATGATGTTTTCAAATAACATAAGACCTTTGTAAATTTTTCTGTTATTAAAATTACCTGTAAGACTTTAGCATAATGCAACCAGTCATTTCTTCTGAAACCCAAGCAAAACTGAAATGTAATTATCTCTAAGGAAAACCTAAGTGAACAAGTGAGTTTCTGCTTGAACAATGGAAATTTACTTCCACCTTGAATATAGAAATAGAAACATGACCTAGATGTTCTATGAACAACAAATTTACTTGGCATGTGAATGTTCCAAATTATTCCAAAGTATTGTGGCATTTCAGAAGTATAACTCCCAAGTGGGAAGACAACAGGAAATTCAATAATATTTCATGAAAATCCCCATATATCATTTATGGATGAAATCTTAATTGATGGAATAATTCCTTGAAAAAGTTTTGGAGACACATTTATTAAAAGGTATAGCTTAATATTGAAGGGAGCAAATGCAAGGTATCAAATAGACATGGAACAAAAATTAATTGACCTCAATGCAAGAGGCCATTTGGTCCTGGTGAAAGCAATGGGAATTGAAGTCAGTTATGGACCCGTTAATTTTGGACCAGTTTTGGGCAAGATTTAATTGTGACAGTATTCATCTAATTTAGGGCTCCACACAATATTGGGTGGACTTTTTTCATCCATACTGAAGAGAGATGATTCTGATATATGAACCATTGCGAAGACATTTTAAAAAAATGCAACTTCCAAAGTTAAAAAACAGATTAGACGATAGAAGGAAGACACAAATTTTGTCCACTCTTTTTTCATTGGTATTGTTACTATTCGTAGCCAAAGTAGTACTTGAGGGGTGGGAGGGGTGGGTCTACATATCTTCCTCAGTACCAGTGGTGATATGAAGAAAAAACCTAATCCTCTCCACACAGTGTATACACTCACCTTTTTCCTCCCTCCCCATAAATGATTTTAAAAACTACACAAGAGGATCCAGTTCAAAATAATTTAGAACTGGATCCTAAGAAAATGAGGAATTGGAGAAAAGAAAGAGTAAAATATCAAAACAAAGACTAAAACAGTTTTGGAGACAAAAAGCAATGGATAGTTACAAAACTCATAATCACAGTACTTAACAATTATGACAGGCATTAATGGATAAAAGTCTACACATGAAACCAGGATATGAAAATACTTTCTACCAACTTGAATTCTAATATCTCATAACTCTTCTCCAAATCAGAAAGGATGGCTATCAGAAAGAAAACTTTCTCAGGAGAGATAGTCTAGGTGGGAAATATTCTTTCCAGTGTAATTCGCCTTTCGTCTTCCATAGTGATAGGCTTTTAAAAACCTGGGATTGCGTGACGACTTTGTACACTTAGACAACCTATATCATTTTTGAAAAATTATTTTGTTCTCTAATATGCTTCCCTTGTTTCTATTTCTTACAAATAGGAAGGAAGAAAAAGGAAGAAAAATGGGTCAATCTAAAATTTCTCTCCTTTCTGTCATGCATTTATTACTAAACCATGCAAACTTCTTTCAAGGAGGGGAATTCTGCATTAAAGTAGAAATAAACCAGCATACATGATTTAAATTGAATGGACATTATCATCTCTTTGCTGGGCTTCTAAGAATCTGTCACTTCCAAAATGAAATGGAAATCCATCACTAAAAATTCCAAATCTGACTTGATTATTTCACCATCATTTTCCATAGTTCAAACATCCAAGTTTAGAATTGGAAATTCTATTATCTTAAATATTAACTGGTCATATTGGCATTTGGTTCAGACTTTTGAACAACTTTCACACACACTTTTTAAAAATGCATAAATGTTTATTTTGTACTTTAATACATGTGGTGATAGCAGTTTATAATAATGAATGACTGACAATCCTGTAAGTCAGCGGCCCCCCAACCTTTTGAGCACCAGGTACCGGTTCTGTGGAGTTTTTTCTGCAGACTGGAGGAGGCTTGGTTTCACATACTGCCTGCATCCCGTGGATGGGGCTTCACTTGTTTGCAGGGGCTGGTTTCTGCCAGTCCGCAGACCAGGGGTTGGGGGTCCCTTGCTGTATGTGGTCTAATTATGTGAACAGTATGTAATATCAGAAGTGCTGATGCCACACACAAATTTGTTTTAATTTGTATTTTCCTTGTATTTCCCAGAGGGAGTTAATATTCCCTCTGCCAATGAGCAGCAGTGACAGAATTTAAGATGAAGAAAATTCAACAGGGGCAAAAAGGAGTTTTCAGAAGTTGAATTTCTACTCTGAGGACATCTCCGCCTCCGAGATCAGAGCAAGAGATCTGATCTCGATGACGCTCCTAAATAAGCAATGTTGAGGCCACAGTAAAGAACCCTTAGTCAAATTTTAGCACAAATTTGAACAGAAAACAGGATTTATATTGGTTGCACCTCTGAAGGATCATTTCCTATATATCTGTATTGTGCAATTTATGTAGCATTTGGCAATACAATAAGGGTACCTAAACAACACTGACCTGGTCTTCCTTGAGAAATTTCTCAACATCAGCATATCCTGCCACATATTTGTGTTTAATAATCATCTCACACCATCGATGTCGAACCTTTTGCAAGACAGAAAAAAATAAGAAAATTATTTAAGCGCTTATTAAAATGCGGCTGTGACATTTAAATTATTAACACTTTTTAATAATTAACACTTTTTTAACCCCCCTCAAAAAAAACCCTTCCATTTTACCCCTAGATTGTTAATATTAACCAGGCATGCTAACAATGCAACATGGCTCCATTGTAATTAAAAAAGTGTAAGTCTAAAACAATCAGTGTTACAATATCAAATAATTAAAGGTAAAATCATCTTTTCAAACAAATCCAGTTTTTAATAGCATGATAAAATATATTTCAGCCTGAAAATGTTTTTATTTATAAAGAACCTAAAACTATTTATTTATTCCAAACTGATTCTCAGAGTAAAGAAAAATACATGGAGGACATGTTAAAAATGGCAACTGCCCTTACAGTGCTCAGATTTAAACCAGAATTCATTAGAATTTTAGGGGGGGAAAGAGATAATGCTGGTAGGTTTTTGTGCCACTGAGAATGATGAAAAACAAGGTTTTGTTATCAAGGCTTTGTTTAGCATTACATCTAAATTGGGATTCTTGGCTTAAGAGGATAGAAGGAATGCAGGGGTGAAATGCTACCAGTTTGGGCAAACCAGTAGTAAAAAAAAGCTATCGGTTCATCCGAACCAGTATTTCCGATGATCAGCTGTGCTGCGTGATTTATATTCGCTAGAAAGCAGGAAATCTAAATTGTGCGGCACAGCTGTTCTCCTCCCTCGCTGTTCTACTTAACTTAAGCCTCCTTTTTCCACGTGCAGCGTATTTGGCATGAACTGTGCATGCATGTGCGCAGTGTGCATTTGGCACGCACTGCGCATGCGCGGGCAGCGAAGTGGTGGCAAACCGCGGAGGATTTCACCACTGAAGGAATGTATATAATGCCCCAAATTACTGGAGAATTGTGCCACAGAACCGTTTTCACACGCATCCAGCTTGGGAACTGTTTTCCCATACAGGCAAGAGGGTGTATGAACTTGAATTAGTGGAGTCTGTCATGTGAATCTCTCCATAAAGAAATTGTCCCAGAGATTACTTTCAACTGATTGTAGCACTTACATTCACCCACATTCACACAGTTCAATAGTCCTGTGCTACAGAGGGACAACAGCACTTTTTTTTTTTTAAGCTAGGATCATCTTCACTCACTCTCCCCAAAACAGAAGTTGAGGCAGTCTAGAGAATGAAGGTAAGAAAGTGTTGTGGTTGGTTCTCAATTCGTGCCCAGAAATTCTTTCCCAAGCAGCAGGTATTGTTCTTTCTGTTTCTTTCAAAGGTCCAGCTGATCTTCACGCGTGCCAGAACCCTGGAAACCCGAACACCAGCTGGCTGGTGTGCAGGTCTGAGTTTCTGAGGCTCCGGGGCGCGTGAAGACCAGCTAGCTGGCACATGTGCGAGCCGGAAACCAGAACACCAGGTGGCTGGCGCACACATGCACACCAGCCAGCTTGTTTCCACGTTTCTGGGGCTCTGGTGCACACATGTGCGTTACGGTTTGGGCACTCGGTGCCAAAAAGGTTCACCATCACTGGTCTAGGAAATTTTTGGGCCTCCATGGGAAAAAACCCACAGATGGAAACGATAGTGAAAACAGCAGTTTTAATTCTGTTACAAGAATTTTGGTATAAACCATGATTGTACTATCGATAGTACTATGTACTATCGTATAGCAAATTAATCAATAGCTACAAAAGATCAAATACTAACAATTTAGTAGGATGTGGTGAAATAGGCAGAACAATTCCCATTTATTTGTTTTTGGGTCTTTATGTATTTAAAGGTAAGGTAAAGGTTCCCTCGCACATATGTGCTAATCGTTCCCAACTCTAGGGGGCGGTGCTCATCTCCGTTTCAAAGCCGAAGAGCCAGCGCTGTCCAAAGACGTCTCCGTGGTCATGTGGCCGGCATGACAAATGCCAAAGGCGCACGGAACGCTGTTACCTTCCCACCAAAGGTGGTCCCTATTTTTCTACTTGCATTTTTTACGTGCTTTCGAACTGTTAGGTTGGCAGAAGCTGGGACAAGTAACGGGAGCTCACCCCATTATGTGGCACTAGGGATTCAAACCGCTGACCTTTCGATTGACAAGCTCAGTGTCTTAGCCACTGAGCCACCACATGCCTATATTTAGGCAAGCTCTATACAGTAATGGAATTAGGATTAAACAATACAACAAACAAAAAAGCAATATATTCAGTGCTTTGCTGTTTATTCTTAGTGATTATTGGAATATAAACAAATGTGGAATAAAATGATTCATTTTGCAGACTATCCCTCTTTCCACATGGCACAGTTCAAACCTGATCAAGAACCTCAGAATTGGTGCCAGATCTCTTTCATGCTTCCCATGTCTCAAATTAACAACTTGTAAATTCATCCAATTTGGACTTGAGCTTTGGCTGCTCAAGAAAAATTTGCCAAAGAAGGGACATGGGCTAATTTCTTATTTCCAGAAGTGGTTCAAAATTTGGGTTTGATTGTCTATACAGATGGTTAATATGCTTATGGATGCAACTTCAAGCACATTTATCTGAGAATAAGCCACTCAAACACTATGGGTTACAATCAAACAAACTGAACCTAGTTTTATAATCTGGTTTGGCAAACAGTTTAGAAATAATGCATATCATACCTTACCAAATTAAACTATTATCCATTTAGAGAAACACAAAAAGAAGCAACAAATCCATAAGAATATTTTCTTAATTTTCCTGGCCTGGAGGATGAAAAAGAAAACCCTACTACAGAAAACAGTCTTTTTATTTAAAAGTAAATCACTGAAAGCAATGGCCTATATAAATTCTAAATTCTTGGGTTAATTTGGGATTAAAATTAGAGCATTTAATAATTTCTTCCACTTGGAAAAAATGTGTTGCAAACTTATTGTAACGAATCAACAAAATCAGCATTTTGACTATTTTGTTAATTTCTCCTTAAAATAATTATTTCAACAGATATGTTCACTTATAAATTTGAGAATCGGCTTATGCACAAACAAGATAATATAAGAAGAAAATGGTTTAGTTAGTGACTTGCAAATACAATCTAAAAGACAAGTAATTCAGAACATATGCTTTATTAAAAAAAACACAAAACTATTACTTTAGTCTTTAGAAAAAGTCCACCAACTTCAGGGAGTTAATGGCTGGTTTTAATTTTAAAGATGTCAGGGGGAAAAAAACAATTTTGAATTGTAAATTATTCCCATGTTATAATACAAAAGAAACAAAAGATCCTATACAATATATTACTATAACTTCAGAAGCTTTCAGATCCTTATAGCTTCATAAATTTATTGAAACCAGAATAAAAATCAGCTGCCAAGAACAGACTTATTCACATATTCAAACAGCATATACGTCCTGTTATTTCTAGGTAAGGAAATTGTACATAGAAAAAAGCCATGTACTAATAAACTTTTGCTGCTAGTTCTATTCCAGCAGTATCAAAACAAAAACAAAAACCTCACAATCACAGAAATCACTTCTCATGATACACAAGATAAACCTTGATGTTATTAGGAGGGTACTTAAGTGAAGTTATAACCCCTCTTGATATCTGCAAGGATGAAGGACAGTTTACTTAATAAACATCAAGCATTTTGCAAAGTAAACATTATTACTTCTGCTTAAAATGAAAGAGCTAAAGAAATGATTAGAGACATTAACATTTAGATCAAAGATTAGGCTATCCTGTAATTAAGAATTCACATAATAATAGTTTCCAGACTATCAGATCCACAATAATACCACAACTGCTAAAATAACCCTGAATTCAACTCCCATAACCAGCTGCATTACAGTAAATGTTCACATGCTACTGAGCACATGTTGCAGAGTTGGCTTCATCTGCTTCCCATCTTGCACCCTGCTCAGCGTAACACATATTGTCCCCTCACGTAAGCATGTTAACCCCTGAAAAAATGGTTGGCTCGGGTTTATAGATAAGACCCCCTGTTCATCCCCAAGCTTTCCAGCTAAAAGGTTTCATTTCTGGAAGTAGAATAATATCGACCAGAACCCCCAAACTTCAGACTACCCCGGGTCAACAAAGTCTGTAACGTATCAAAAGCAGCTAATTTATTTGATATAGAAAGAAGTAAGTAGAAGTGCAGCATTGTGGATTCAAAGGGAAATGATGGTTTAAAATTGGGGGTTGGGGGCCTCATGTAGCACCTGGGATCAACTCCTTAAAGCAACTGTTTTCTTATCCAAGGATCACAGGGCTGCCATCTGTAATTGCAATATGATCCCGGGGGGGGGGGGGGGGGAAGCATCTTTGGTTAAAAAAGAGAGGCCTATAGATCCTTGGCAATCCTTACACTGGAAATACAGTACCGTTGTTTCCTTTGAAACAAAACTGCTCCATATCCATGAATTTGGTGCAACTTTTAAGGGCAAATGTAACTTTATCACTTTTAAAAGTCGGTGTTGTTTGGCTTAGTAGTAGTTTAAGAGTGCGTATATGTTATAGGCATGGTCCATAGAAAGAAAGAGAAATATGTATTCTCCACAATTAGTGATCACACTGTAAAAGGTTGCTCTTGGTAGCGAGATGGGCGGCATATACATTTACCAAGTAAATAAATAAATAAAAATGCTGAATTCCCAAAAGAGCATTATGTAGTCAGACTTGATCATGTGGGTAATAGTTATAAAGGCAAACAAAATCTACCTTGAAGTTAGCTTGGAAAGGAAGAGGAATACCATTGATCCATTTTGCTCGTATCCATTGGATATGATTGCTAAGAAACAAAACCTTTCCCCATTCCAAGTCAAGATACCTGTAGTTAGACACTTGTGGTTAAATACAGGTAGGTATTCTCTTTAGGACTGGGCTGTCAAACACCTGGCCTACAGGCGAGAAGCATCACACGCTGCCCACGCCCAGTTTAGCAAAGGCAGGGGGAAGTCCCGATATGTCACGTGACACCGCTGTGACGACGTGAGTTTGACACCCCTGCTTTAGGAAATACTGCTCACCCATCTCTAAGTAATCAGCTATAGTCAGTTAAATCTAGGTGAGCCATCACTGGCTTGGATTCCTTTGCTCTACGTCATCTATTTGGGGGGGGGGGAGAATTTTAATACATGAGCAAACTTCAAACAGAAGAGTGTAATTAATTAGAAAACTAGCATATCCACCAAATACCCTTTTCCCACTTTGAATTGAGACAATTTCCTCAGTTCAAATTATGCAAATACAACCATTTCAATTCTGTATAATTAATTATATTCTTGTTCTTTCAATGACTGTAGAATAATTGGAAACATACAACCAACCAACTTTCAATATGTTCCATTAAAATTATAACTTTTAACGTGTGCTTTTGTAACTCCAGGATTTACTGATTCCTGGCTGTGGTTCTCTTTCAACAGATCTTTGGCTTACAATTCAAACTACCCTAGGAAAGATTATTATAGTCAATTAAAATTTGCAATTATTATCAGCTCAGAAATCTAAAAAAAAACATTACTCTCAAAAGCCGATTTTCAAGACAACTAATTATAAGTGCTATATAAAATTAATAATAATAGGTATTTTAATCATTTAAAATATATACCAAGGATTCAAAAACACTATGCTAGGAGCATCCCATCAATTTTTACGATAGGTGTATCTTCTCTTTTTCTTTATTTGTACAGAGTTCTTAGCTAAATGGCATTGAGAGCAGAGGAAATTACACACACACACACACACACACACGTATCACACTCCAGATTTATATTCATATCTGTATTTCTATTACAAATATTACTAGATATTAATATTGATAATACTAATACTAATATTAATAGAATATTACTATTAAAATGCTAAAGGAAAATATGGTGGTTTCTACTTTCTTCAGTTCTTTTGGTATGAATAAGAGTGTTCAGCCGTCAATTATCAAACCTATTTCTTTTTCTAACCATTTGATGAAAATGTCTGCCAGCTATATAGTAAATTGTGCAGGGGCATTGCCACATAGCCTTTGTGATTCCATCTAGTTGGAAAAGCACAGGAAAAGCCTCCTACCTCCGACGCAAGAGCCCCTATGTACAACTTCACTGAAGCAACTTATACTTTTATCCTTTCCAATTTGCTAAGTACAATAAGGCACCTTATGGCTCAGCTGCTACCAGATTTTCTATTGTATCATGCTGCAATTATGACCATTGGCCTCCTTCTTCAAGAGAAGCAGCTCATATAAGCTATTATGGATTGTTTGCTTTGGAATAAACCAGAGATAAAAGACTCAGTTTGATCTCAGTTTTTTTATTCAGCCTTGGACAAGAAACACAAAAGAAGCTCAGAAAGGAGTCCCCTGTTCAACAACCCAGTATGTTCCATCTGAGCAGCCTACAGCAGCTGGCTGCTGGTTCATCATAACCATGTAAATGGAATTCCAGAGTTGTTGGAACATCAATACAACTTCATACGTCGCCAAGGACCTTAACTCCAGAAGCAGTTATAAGAAAAATGTTTCCTCGTGTCATTCTTACCCAATAATCAATATTGCTTATTAATTATTAATCAAAGGCTTAATCATTTATCCCAAAGGGTAAAACTGAAGGTAGAAGGAATAGAAGAAAATAAACCACCCTGTTTTTCAAAAGATTATCTGAAAAGAAAATATCTTTCTTTCTTTCTTTTTTGCTGTCTCTCTGTGTGTATCTTCTTCCTAAACTTCCTCCTGACTGGTTGATTGATCAATTATCTGCTCTATAGTAGGTTTCAGCTCCTAGCAACCAGTTAAATAGATTTTTCTCCATGACAAGCTATCCCTAACAATAGCAATAGCATTATATACCACTTCACAGTCCTCTCTCTAAGCGGTTTATAGAGTCAGCATATTGCCCCCAACAATCTGGGTCCTCATTTTACCGACCTCAGAAGGATGGAAGTCTAAGTCAACTTTGAGCCTGGTGGGATTTGAGTCAGCAGAAGAAGCCTGCAGTACTGCATTGTAACCACTGCGCCAACACAACTCATATTTATTAGTTCAATTTATATGCCGCCTTTCCCGGAGACTCAGGGCAGCTATGTTCTCATCACCACTATGAGTCTACAGACTTTGCTGCTGGTTGTCATCTTCTCTTCCCTTCCTCCTTTCTCAGCATAAGAGCCTTATCTAGAGAATTCGTTCTTCACATAATGTGACCAATTGTAGAAATCTGAACTTGTTCGTTTATGGTTTGAGCAACTCTGGGTTGATTTATCCGAAAAGCCATTTGTTTATTTTCTTGGCTGTTCAACATCGATTCTCCAATACCAAAGTTCCAAAGTGTCAATACTTTTCCTATTCTGCTTCTTCAAAGTCCAACATCTACTTCCATAATGTCACAGATAATACCATGGCTTGTGTGATTCTGATCTTTGCAGGTATAGACACATTATGGTTTTCTTCAACTTTCAGTCTTGACTTTTGGAAGGAAGTCCTGCTTTTATAATCTCTTCCATGCATGTACACCATTCATCACTATGACCTCAGTATATTTATAAGCCCCTTCTTTTCACAAACTATTTCTGGGAGCAGGTATAACCTCTACCATTAGAATACAAAGAAAATAAGGCAGCCAGGGAAGCCAAAATTACGCCAGTCTTCCAGACTGCAGTGTATATGTATTAGCTTATTACTAAGGACGGCTTCTTATCTGATTCCTGCATTGTGACGCAAAGTGAATGCTTTAGAAAAATGCCTGCTGTGAAGTTCTTTAGTAGGCTCAAAGCTAGAGCAGACGAATTATTCTAAATCATAACTCTGGATGCTTATTTAGGCACACCTAAAATGAAGCACCACACAGCTTATTGCGCTGGGGAAGTGTTAGGTACATTTTTGACCTTCAATACTAAAAATGAATTATAGTGCAAACAAAAATAAATCAGTGTTTCACAGTATAGTTTCCCAACTCCAAGATGAGTATCATATTGACATTAGATTATGTTACAGTGTTTGAAATCTCACCCCAGGCTAAACTTCTACTTGCATCAAAGGAACAACTGCATAGCTCATAGGAAGATGTATGCTACCGTAGTATCTTACCTCAACAGCTAAGCTTCATTTACAGAATATCTGCAGTCTACACTGGAGGTTGTATACTCTCCCCTTATTTATTCAACTTATATACCAAATATAGGTTAAGGGAAGATGGATTGGAGGCAGATGACCATGGTTTTAAAACTGGGGGAGGATACATCAATAACTTGTGCTACGCTAATAATGCTACTCTGATAGCCAAAAATGCAAAGGATTGGTAAACTCTTGTAATAAAAGCCAAGTAGCACAGAGAAAAAAAATAGGACTCAATTAAATAAGATAAAGATAACATCACTCAGTCTTAAAAGTCACAATAAAGATACAGTACAGAGGTGATAAATAGCATCTGCCTTTTAGGATCTACTTTAAAGGAACCTGCAATTAAGAAATACACAACCCTGATGGCCTTGGAAAACTTATTGAAATGCCATGAAGAATCTATACCTACAAAGATCAGAATCGTGCAAGTGATTCTGATGGAATCTATGGAAGCAAAAGTTGGATCTTGAAGAAAGAGAAATATTAACTCTTTGGACATTAGTGTGGAGAAGATTCCTCAGAATGTTACGAACAGCTAAGCAAACAAATTGCACTCTTTCTGAAATATCCAATTTTGGGTTTTTGGTTTTGAAGGATGATTTCAGATGAACAACACCTTATTTCTAGCAGCTAAAAGACATTATGCACTTGCTCCATTCCTTCCCCCCTTATGTTCGAGTTTTTAATGTATGGAAGAAATAGAAGGAAGCTACATTAGAAATATACAAGCAGTTTAGTCTCAAAATTATTATTTGCAGACCTTCCAATAATATTTTTGCAATGTTTCAAGATAAAGCATCCTGAAATTTGGAATAACATCATTTACAATTTGAATTCCATATTTATTATATATAACAGTTATTAGGGTACTTATCTTCTCTTTACATAAGATGGGAAAATGACTATCTATACAGAAACATAACTTATTTATTTGTTCATTTGTTTGTTGCTTTCCTCCAGGAATTCACAGTTGCCATATACTGCACATTCTTTTCTCCTTTTTTAACACTCAAAATAATTGAGTAAAATAAATTAGAGAGAGAGAGAGAAGGAGGGAGAGAGAAGGAGGGAGAGAGAGAGAGAGAGGGAGGGAGGGAGAGGGAGAGGGAGAGAGAGAGAGGTCTACAGCTTCTCTGAAGTGCAATCTTACTCTAATTCCTTAGCCTAGATAGATATATAGATTGTCACAGAGTTTTAAAAATAAAGGTGTGGGGGATTTTTTCCACCTAAACAAATGCTGTGTGGTAGCAAACTTGCCAAAGGATTAAGCAGAACAGATGAGACACTGCCCAATTCAAAAGCTAGTAAACAGAAATACCACTTTGTGGTAAACATGTTCTCTGACGCCTGCCAGATTTTTCATGGTTTGGGCGATGGATAGAAGTTATCTTCTTCTATGCATAATTCATTTGAGAAACTCAAGAGTTTTCTATAGTTTATAGCAACATTAACTCTGGCATGTGAAATAAGATTTCACCATTTCATATGCTTCTGTACTACAACAGAGCAGTTGTATAAGTGTTATTAGGCATCACTGGATATTATGCCTTAGCTTTCATTGCTCGTATTTTCAGCAAAAGCAGTTTGCTGTCATTCTGCCTCCTTTTTTTTTCTCCTCCGCCCTCCCAAATAATCACTCTAAAAGGCTTGATCCACAGCGTGTCTTAAGCTGCTGGAAGTAGAAAAATGTCATGAAAAAGAGTTCTACAATCTCCAAAGACTGCTTTAAATGGAGCCATTCAGGAACATAATATACAGGAAGGACACAACAGATAATGGGAGAGCTGATTTTTTATTATAGATGCAACTGACTGAAGAGTCACAGGGAGCAGGATGATCAGCCCTATCACATGAATAATAGAAATGTAACTGTTTGCAGATATTTCAGATGATCAATTCTAACCTCAGCTTCTCATTTTTAATTGGAAATGACCATATCTTAGCTTTCCAAATAATTGTGTTTTTTTATCCCGAAATAGTTTGGGGTGAGCTCATACCACATGCAACTGCTGCAGGTAGCATGGCTGGTGAATAAATGAGGCATCTCCTTTTCAGTGTGGTTTTCAATTCTGAACTCTTCTGAATAAAGTAAAAGCACATTTTTTTAGTGTGGCTTCGGGTTTAGCTGCTGTTCTCAGTTCATGGCTTACATTGTTTGGTGCACACTTTGTATTCTTAATTTTGCTAGTATTGTCCAGATTTGTTGTTTTAAAGGCCTAATTCTGCGTCTACGTGCATGTGTTTATGTGCATGCTAGTTTGTGGACTTTTTGGACAGAAAAACAGTTGATACATTGTGATAAAAGCAATAAAGGTAGTTACTTCAACTTACGACCACAACTGAGCCCAAAATTTATGTTGTTAAGTGAGACATTTTGTTAAGTGAGTTTGGCCCCATTTTACAACTTTCCTCGCCAACTTTGTTAAGTGAATCATTGCAGTTCTTAAATTAGTAACACGGTTGTTATGTTAAATGAATCTGGTTTCCCCATTGACTTTGCTTGTCAGAAGGACGCAAAAGGGGATCAGATGACTCTGGGACACTGCAACCATCATAAATGTGAGTCAGCTATCAAGCATCCCAATGTAAATCGCATGACAATGGACATGCTGCAATAGTCATAAAATGGTCATAAGTCATTTTTTTCAGTGCCATTGTAACTTTGAACGGTCCCTAAGTCGAAGACTATCTGTGTTTGGCATCTATTGGTAGAAAAGATATGAATCCCTGAAATAAAGTTAAATGACCTTTCCAAAACCAGTTTAAACTGCAACCACACCGCTGGCCATTGCAAATCCAGCCTTTCATTTAAACTGGGATTATAGAAACCATGAGGAACATCCCATCTTTTTACTTCCTGATCTGCCTTTTGACTCACTAGCCAAAACCAGATTAACTTTCTTTGCCTTTATCAATTCTTCACAGACATTGGGCGTCAGTTGAGAATTAGGTTGAGATGGACTGATAGAAACCAGTCTCCCCCAGTTTGAGATCTTTCAAAGATGGGCATGCTAATTTGGAATTTGGGAAATTCCCAATTCCAGGAACATTTGTAGGACAGTACATTGAATAAAAACAATAATAGCAAATTTATCTATCTATAAAACTGATGGAAACATGTTTTATTTACCATTTGAACTTGCAATTCTGTCTAAAAACTATGATGCTATCAACCGTTGTATGTCAGATTTATATCCTTTTCTGTCAGCAGGAACAGGCCCCCAGCAGAGATCTCCTCAGGGCATTTCTGCTGAGGGAAACATGGGTAATGATTTTTGCCAATCTCTCCTTTTTCTAACTAAATTAGGTAGGCCAGATGGAAAAATTGAGGGAAATAACACTGCTGTTTCCAGCAGGAGCCAAAATTCTCTTGTAACATCTAGCTTATATTGACATAATCTATGTGAAATCTTTAAGCATTGCCATTCCTCCCCAGGAGATCAGACCAAGGTCTTTCATATCATTACTACTGAAATTATCAATGTCTGAAGTAGAGACGTTTGGCAAGCAAAACCATCTTCTTCTACTGAGTTCACTCATTCCCTTGAAAAAGAAGAATTACCTGGCCTTGAAAAGAATTTGAACCCAGGCCCATAACTACTTATTAATTAGTAAATAATACAAACTGGCTTAACTAGGAATAAGTTGAGAACATTAAGAAAACTAAGATCGTGGCACCCCGCCCTCTCAATTCCTGGCAGATAGATGGGGAAGAAATGGAGGTAGTGACAGATTTTATTTTCCTGGGCTCCAAGATCACCGCAAATGGGGACTACTGTTGTGGTCCGCTGGCGGCCTGTGGAGCTGGCAGCAGAGTTGGACAGTGAGGAGGCTGGGGAGGAACATAGGCCAGTCCTGGAGTCGGGGGAAGGCACGGACGAGGGCTCTGCATCAGAGGCAGAGAAAGGGCCATCTGGGAGGTATGTGCTGCCTCCAGAACCTCCAGAATCAGACCTCAGTGAGGCAGAGGAACAGCACGCATGCACAGAGCTGCCAGAAGGCAAGAACAGTTAAAACAAAAGGGATGACTCGGGAGTAGGGCTTGAAGATGATTGGCCCCTCCCATAAGACTTAAAAGAAGAGTAAAGGCAGGAAACAACGTTGTTAATTCTGTTCAGTTTAGAGTCTGAAGCTCTGTTTGATTCCAGACTCTGTGTGGCTTTGCCAATTAGGTCTTTGGCAAATGAGAAGGAAGGACTCACTGGAGAAGAGCCTAATGCTGGGAACGATTGAGGGAAAAAGAAGAAGAGGACAGCAGAGAATGAGATGGCTGGATGGAGTCATTGAAGCACTTGGCGTGAGCTTAAATGGACTCTGGGGGATGGTAGAGGACAGGAAGGCCTGGAGGAACGTTGTCCATGGGGTCACAATGGGTCGGACACGACTTCGCAACTAATAACAACAACAGGAAAAAAGATTTGAACAAGGGATTTCTTAGTTTGTAATTTGGCCCTGTCATGCATTTGATGCTGACTTGCCCATACAGGTTACAATAATCACATAACCAAGAGCAACATGAATTTTGTAAGTATGTATCAAAATAATTTTTATATAATTTATTTATTGAATTTATATACTGTCCATCTCCCCAATAAGGTGACTTGGACTGGCGTCACACTCTGCTCTCTTGTCTATACCCTAGTTAACGTTCCAACTGTGCTTATATAGCGGATTTTATTTTTTATTCCCAACACTAAAATACGAAGAGAGTTTTGACTCATTCATTTTTTTGCCTTCCAGTTGCCTATAATTTGTATTTTATGAGTTGAACTCTTCTATGTGTTTTACTCTGTTGGACAGACCTTGAAAAAAAAAAGTAGCAATATATAACAGGATGCTAAGTATTTGTAAATAATGTGCATATTTACTTCTATGACTGCTAGACCTGAAGTGTTATTTTGAGATAGTCATTACTCAGCACATTTGTTCACATTTGTCAGTATTTTAAGAATTGTGTGGTCTTACCATGTGGGTTTAAAAATATAATCATGGAATTTAAGCCATGGAGGCTCTTTGGTGGTTTGCCAGTCACAGTATCATTGGATAGGCAGTGTGTCCAATACCTACTTCCTGGGGCCAGGCATGTCACTGACCTTCCAGAGACAAATTAGGTGGGAAGAGTATCTTATTACCTGAAACTTCATATTCTACATGTTTTCTTCTTTGATCTCCTGTTTTTATGCTTATCAGATTTTGTCAGTTCACATGCTGTCAGTATATATTCCCTTCACACCGATCAGTTTCTACCAATTGTCTGGTTCTTTTGATTTATCTTGGCCTAACTTCACAATTTCTTCCTAAAACCTAAGGTGCTTCAGCATGATTTATCAAAAGTCTACTGTGAACCCTGGAATAACTATACGTATAGGTAACTTTTTGTAAATGTTTTCGTTGATATCAATTTGTAAAGGCAAACAGGTTTCACCAAAACCTGTTAAAAATACTCTAAGAAATTGTATGTATGTACATATGTATGTACATTGAGATATCGTACTATCAGTTAGAATATTTAACTTAACACTTGCACTAGGGAGATAGTAATTTAATGTTACACAATACTTTAAAATAACTGAACAATTAATCTGATCAACAATTAACAATGCAAAAAGAATTGATAATCATTGTCTACTCTGAAAATTTCACATTTTCTCCTGCCTCTCAAGATCTTTCTCACATATACATATATTGCATTTAATTATACACATCTGAATGTTATCCAAAGCCATTCATCAAAAAATTTAGCTTGTTCCTTTGTTTCAAGGAGAGGGGTGGTAAATCCCCTCCTTGTGGCATTTAATGTGTTTTGAGCCACAGAAACTTCCTTGTTTAGGCAGACAAGAGTATGTACCACAACATTCCCTTTTGAGGACTGTCGTTTCTTGTTATCCAGTAGCTGTAGAAACTGTAATGGTAATGTTATCTCAGTTTCCTTTCTTAAAGGCTAGAGTAAAGCCCTTGATTTCACCTTGCAAGATGAAGCTGAGGTAATATATCTCCCGCAGAGGTTGTGGCTTTCCTTCAACACACACACACACACACACGTACACAGACACATACCCAAGTACATTTGGCACAATTTATGCCAGGAGAGAATGAAAATCAGTCTAGTGTAAAAAAATTCACATAGGTCTTGGTGTCTTGGCACGTAACCACCACACAGGGAATGCAGCTTTGATGCTACCTTCTCAGTTATTTCTCTTCCAGATATAGAAGTCCTGACATTTCTTTGGTATTTGTATGTGATTAAAATATACCCTAAATATAACTTAATTTCTATAAATAGCAAAGTGTGTTTCAAGGCCAATTAAAAATAAATCTGGCCTTTAGGAAATGTATAAACAACAAATACGTTAAACCTGAAATAAACTTTACCTATTATCTTAAATATTTTCTTGGATGAAGGAGATATTTTTTTCAACTGTGGAGCTTTTAATTTTATGTACTGACCTATAAAAAGCTTCAATCAACATTCCAGTAACCACTGAAAGATATTACGACAACTGCAGCAATCTAAAACCTGTCTTTGTCTTAATTTTGTTTCATATATAATTCTATTTATGGAACAAATCTAGTGCAAATGCTTCCTTTTGTTATTATACAAAACAAAAATCATATTCTGAAAGGAGACTTGTAGTAAATGAAGAGTAGCTAGTACTTCCACAAATACAGTAATGCTAAAACATTAAGAGGTTTTTAAGAAAAGATTGGACAACCATTTGTCTGAAATGGTATATAGTTTCCTGCTTGAGCAGAGGCTTTGACTAGAAATCCGCCAAGGTTCCTTCCAACTCTATTATTCTATTATGAAGTTTTATGCTAAGAGGGTCTCCTTTCAGCTTTCTCTACTTCTATTCGTCCTCCAAATGGCCACAAAGAAGGCCCAAAATTGTTTTTCCAAAGGCAACTGGATTTTGTTTTTTCTTGAAGATACTTCACTCCTCATCCAAGAAGCAATTCTGAAGAAGCTTCTTGGTTGAGAAGCGAAACGTCTTCAAGGAAAAACCAAGTCCAGTTGTCTTTGAAAAGGAACCTTCGGGACAACCATGATGACTGAAAATTCCCACAGACAGCCACAAGAAAGAGTTCTGAACTGTTCTGCTTCATTTGGATTACCTATAGCTGTGATGGCAAACCTATGGCATGTGTGCCACAGGTGACACGCAGAGCCATATCAGTGGGCACGCGAGCATTACCCTACCTCAGCTGCAGCGTGCATGCACACGCTGGCCAGCTGATTTTCGGGCCTTCCGGGCCCACTGGAAGTCAGGAAACAGGCTATTTCCGGTCCCTGAAGGGCCTCCGGAGGGGTGGGGAAGGCCGTTTTCACCCTCCTTAAGCTCCTAGAAAGCCTCTGGAGCCTGGGAAGAACAAAAAATGGGCCTACCGGGCCCATCGTGCCATCATGTGCTGAAAGCAGAGGAAGTGCGGGGGGGTCATGCGCGCATGTGCAGGGAGCATTTATGGGTATGGGTATGTGCGTGCGCGACCTTCTCACAGTCCCTCGCTTTTGGCACACGATGGTAAAAAGGTTAGCCATCACTGACCTATAGTTTCTTTATTAGCTGAATCCAGACAAACTATGTTTCATTTCATTTGTGATTGATAAAAAAGGAACCATGCTTGTTTTTCAGTACTTATATTGAAGCCTAAATCCAGCGTAGGATTCAGATGAGACATTAGTTGCAATTTACTCAAAACAGAAGCTTTCATTCCATCACAGTTGCATAAAGGGGAAGAGGGATGTGAGGCTTGTAGTGCTATTTTTTACAGAATGTTTCCGTAAGGTGTTCTATAAGCTCTTTAAGTAACAGTTTAAGCATTACAATAAAATAAATGTATGCTTATCATCTACAACCAATTAACAAGGCAGAAAGCTTTCAAATCTATTCATAGACTCAGAGGAGCAAATATGTTGCCCTGAATATTAATATAGATATTTGGGATTCTGGAATCAGTGGTGGGTTGCTACTGATTCACTCCGGATTGGGCGAACTGGTAGCGGTGGCTGCGGGAGGCTCCACCCACCTGCCAGGATATCTCTGTGCATGTGCAGTTGCTTCTGTGCATGCAAAGAAGCGTCGCATGCGCCCATGAGCAAACCGGTAGCGAATGAAATTGAAATCCACTACTGTCTGGAATCCTTAATATTTGAAGACTACCAGCTTGAGAGATTTTTATTTGACCTACAACCCCTCTTCCAGTGGTGAGGCTTTTATTTTTACTTTTAACAGCATTTAATCGGCCGAAGAGGTTGTAGAAAAAATGCTTTTAAAAATAAAAAAAAGCCTCTGATGATTGTGCAGCTCAGCTGGGCATTGGGAGGGGGGGCAGGGATTTTTGCTACTGGTTCTCCGAACCACCCGCTGCCATCGCTACTGGATCGGGTGATCTGGTCTGAACCGGGAACATTTCACCCCTGCCCTCTTCCAGGGGTGAAATCGAGCAGGTTCTGGAGAATCGGTAGCAGAAATTTTGAGCAGTTTGGAGAACCGGTAGCGGAAATTTTGAGTAGTTCAGAGAACCAGCAAATACCACCTCTGGCTGGCCACAGAGTAGGGTAAGAATAAAGATTTTGCAATATCCTTCCCCCAGGAGTAGAGAGGGAATGGAGATTTTGCAGTATTCTTCCCCTGGAGTGGGGTGAGAATGGAGATTTTGCAGTATCCTTCCCCTGGAGTGGGGACGGAATGGAGATTTTGCAGTATCCTTCCCCTGCCATGCCCACCAAGCCACACCACACCCACCAAGCCACGCCCACAGAACCAGTAGTAAAAAAATTTGGATTTCGCCACTGCCCTCTTCATATCTCACTTGACAATGTCACTCAGACAAGGATCACCATCAAAGGCCTCAAGAGCCTAATCTTTAAATAAGACAGTAAATGAAGAGTAGCTACAACTTGTACAATTTACCAAGTACTGGCAGGGAGCAAAGCTCTTTCTGATACGGAATTTATCTGGAAAATCTACAAGCACCCCAAAAGGATATTTTAACTTTACTCTTTTCAATTTTATTCTGTTTTAACTGCTTCCTATCGGAATACAAGCATTTATCTGGTCTTCATGTTTTTAATTGCACACAGCCAAGAGTCGCTCTGTGAGTGAGATGGGTGGTCTCTAAATCTGATATATAATTAAACATAAAATAAATAAATAAATAAATAAAAGTTCAGAATAATCCCATTCCTAGATAGTGTTTTTTTAAATACTCTATTTTGAACTAAATTGAGCTTTTGGATCATTTTAAAGACAGGCCCTGTAAATGATTTATTTCCCATAAACACTTACAAAGTTTTCAGAGTGCTTTGAAAATGTGTTTAGTTGCTATCTATACTGCCTTCAGTTGTGATTCTTCTTTCTTTTTTATTAGCCAGCAAAATCACTGTAAGTTATTATGGTGGCCACTGGGATTGACTTTTGTTAATTGTAATCTATCTTCTTTTCTTTTTCTTTCTTTTCTTAATTATACACTACACAGAAGCTGCATGGGTTGAATGGGCAAGTATCAATTAATAAATAATAGTCCAAATGACTGCCTGCCTTTGTACATTATATGATCACCATCTTTTGCTTAAGATCTGTTTTTGAATGGAACTCAAAATAAAAACTTGTAACACCCCTCCTGCGCGAGCTGCACTGGCTCCTGTTGGTCTTCCGAGTACGATTCAAGGTGTTGGTCACCACCTTTAAAGCGCTCCATGGCTTAGGACCGGATACATACAAGACTGCCTTCTGCCATCAACAACCTCCCACCGGCCAATATGCTCCCATAGAGAGGGGCTCCTCAGGGTGCCGTCGGCCAAACAATGCCGACTAGCGACACCCAGGGGAGAGCCTTCTCTGTGGGGGCACCAGCCCTTTGGAATGAGCTGCCCCTAGAGCTTCGTCTTAGCCCCGACCTGCGTACTTTTCGCCGTGCCCTAAAGACCTTCCTGTTTCAGCAAGCTGGACTGGCCTAATATGAATTTTAAGTGGGTGTATGTGTGTTTTAATTGAGGGCCAAATTGTATATATTTGTTTTAATTGGTTTTAAATTTTATAAATTCATGTGTTTTAATGTGGCTGTACACCGCCCTGAGTCCCCTGGGAGAAGGGCGGTATAGAAATCCAATAAACTTAAACTTAAAAACAAGTATCTGACTTTTTCATAAACAGCCAATCTAATATTTATAAGTACAAATTCTCATGTGTAGTTGAATATCAACAACAAAAAAAATATAAACAGGTACACAATTAGTAAAAAAGAAAATGAATCCGCAATGAGGCGCATATCATTTAATTCTCTCCAGATGTGTGTATTTTTCAAACTCAAAAGACACAGTGGAGAGATGTGACTTGGCTGTACTAACCAAACTATGCAAGCATACATGTACACACATGCTTTGTTAAAAACAAACATTTATTAAAAACATAGCCTGTAAAACTGAAAGCAGTCAACGCAACCCATGCTCTACCTGTATTGCCTTCGGGACAAATTTAAATTTTTAAAATTGATTTAAGTAAAAAACAAAACAAAACTAGAATAATCCTGCATCCAACAGAATACAATTGTTCCGTGCTATTGGCTCAGTTTGCGAGCTCCTTGTGTCTGTAAATGGATTACCTCTGCATCCTGCTCACGGAGGTGGTAAGTTTTCTGTAAGCATTCCAACGTTTTTGAACAGAATGTCCCCTTCTGCAGGAGACACTCCAGAAGTAAGACCAGCTGGTCTGGGGAAAGCTAAAAGAAAATAAATAGCTTGTGAGATAAAATTATAACCTTTTTGTAATTCAAATAAAAGAGGCCAGCCAATGACTAGTCTCAGATAACCTATGAAACTATACCATGGGCTTGTAATATATAGAAACAGTGTGTGAGTGCATTATGAACACTATTGTGTCATTATTCTAAGAAACTCCTTTATCAAAATGAAATGAGAGGTTGTTCATTTGCCAAGATTTTCTATTCTATACTTAAATAAGATTAAACCTATACTAATCTCAGTTAAGTGATAAACTTATTATCCGCTAACGAGCTTTGCGAAATATACCACCTTATTTAATTTTCATAGGAAATTATCAAAAGCACAAATTTAACTGCATTATTTCCTGGAGATTTTAATCCATATAGGGCTGAAGAACTGAAGCAAAGCAGAAATACAAATTTATTCAAATTTCTCTTTCAAAATTAAAATAGCAACAATATCATTTGCATGCGCGCACACATCCCAATCGCCACATATCCAGCTACCCCTTTTTAGTGCAATTCTAAGCATATTTATTCAGAGATCATATACCTATGATCACTGGGTTCAATTTTCAATTTATAAATAATTCTAGATAACTGCATGAACAATAGAAGAAAATGAAGGGTTTAATTGCAGGGAAAATGAACAGGGAAAAATTACAAAACCACTATTGCAACAAGTCCTTAAGTGCTACATTTATTCTGGTTTTATTATATGGAAAAAATCATTGAAAATAAGGTGCCTGTCAAAGGACAGGAAATGAACCATTTGAATGGGAAATTTGGTGTTCTAAAAAGCAGTGGTTTCTTATGTAGCCAATGTTTTCGTTCCACAAAAAGAGAAATAATTCTGTGCATAAAAAATAAAATCATGATGGTGACACTCTACTTAATCACAAATGAAAATCAACCTCTGATCCCTTTCCAGATCTTTGGGTGAAAGGACTTCTTGTGCCCCATTTACCATTGCAAGCAAAGAAAGAAAAATGACTTGGTAATCCAGTTTCTGAGTGGGTTACACTTGCAGATTAATTTACCCCATTCCAACTTCATAAAAAGACACTACATTTTAATGTCATCAACAGGATCAGATTTCATTTAAGAATTGAATCCTAGTCTAAAGTCATGTCTATATTATTCAGCACTGGAATAACCATCATCAATGCTCTCCAGATGTTCCAGGACTGCCATTCCCCCAGAATGTTTAGCTTGCAGTCCCAATTTCAAAAATGGGAAATCAGGACAGAACTGTTCCAAAAGGAAGGACAGTTGAAGAAGACATACTGCAATTATCTGGATGTTTATGGTTGCTTGTAACATCTCTAAAAGTATGGATTACTGGTTTCTATAATCTCTAAGGATAGTTAACCATGTAATAGGATTGTATTACTATTATCCTTCTCATCTTTCCTATTACCTACTCCTATTGATATAAGTATCACTTTGTTGGTTGTATCTTATGAATTATGATTGTATCTTATGATTTATGGTTCATCACTTTGTTGCTTGTATGTACAATGAGAGCTTATGCATCAGAGACAAATTCCTTGTGTGTCCAATCACACTTGGCTAATAAAGATATTGTAGTTCTGTTCTGTTCTATTCTATTCTATTCTATTCTATTCTATTCTATTCTATTCTATTCTATTCTATTCTATTCTATTCTATTCTATTCTATTCTATTCTATTCTATTCTATTCTATTCTATTCCATCCCATCAAAATAGAGTCATTTTAAAAGGTATCATATATTAAAACTAGGAGTAAAGGATAGTTTGCTTCTCTATTACTCTAGGATACTCAAACCTTGGCAATTCTGGAAGTTGACGTCCACAGATTTTAAAGTTGTCAAGGCTGGATGCCCCTTTTCTAGGATACCCTGCATTTCTTTCTGATTTGTTTCCATTTATGAGGTTCATGCCATTAAAGTGAGAAGTCAATATACAAATTTATTTTTTCAGTACTTAAGACTATTCCAAGTTATTCTTCTTAATGCAACCTGTGACATTACCATTTAATAAGGCATTACAAATTATAAAATCATAATGAAGCGAGGGTATGCCCAAACTATAAAACAGAAGTTCTAAACCTTACAGTCATGTGCTGGGTAATTTACATTAAGATAGTTTATTTATTTATTATTAAATTTGTTTGCTGCCCATTTCACCATGAGGTAACTCTCAAAATAGTTCTCGCAAAAGCCAGAGTTAAAAAGTACCATAAGTGGGTACAAAATAATGCATTAGTGGTGAGCTTGACTTTTTGTATGGACTCTGTAAAGAAAAATGTAAACCACTATTTCAGCATAGGGCAGCTGTCTGACAGCACCAGCTATTTCAGCCTAAACTAAGCTTCATGCACTTGTGTACTACTTCCACTGACTTGCCGAGGCCACTGACCCTGGTTTGGCACTTGATGCAACTAGAAGCCATCATATATTATACAAAAGTGAGCCTGAATTCTAGCATTTGTGTGATTGTGCATCTAATATATTTCTACTTATATATATACTTAGCATATATTTTATAGAAGGTATCCATCTTGTATGTACTTAAAGCTGCAACTTAAGCACATTTACCTAAGCTCCAGCGAAGATTAGTGAAACGTATTAGCCAGTGGTGGGTTGCCCCCAGTTTGCACCGGTTCTATAGAACCGGAGTAAAACCGGCGGGAGGCTCCGCCCACCGACCCCGACGTCATCAAAATGCTTCTGTGCATGCACGCGGCCCTGTTGCGAACCGGTAGTAAAGGTAAGTAGAACCCACCCCTAGTATTACCAGACTTGTGATAGAAAGAGTTAACTTTTTTTAGAAAAATGGGTACTTTGAATGTAAAATCTAAATGTAGCAGTAAGAAAACAAACCCATTAGCGATCTCAAACTCATACTCAGATGTGCAGATTCAGACTGCAGAATCTTTATGATAGCAAGGGAAATATAAGACTTGAATTTACAAGTTTGAATCATATTTGGATTGAGGGGTACAATTTTAAATAACTGTGCCTAACTTTCTGCTCAATTTCATATATAATATAATTGTTTCTGGGGATCTTTAAAGTGAAATAGAGGGGTGTTTCTGGAAAATCATTGTCTACATTAAGTTCAAGTGTTGCGTAATGTTATTTTATAAATATTTCTTCTTTCTTCATAGAAACTGCTGCCATTTACCAGAAACAGTACCAAAGATTTAAAAATTGACTTGTGGTTTCCTTTGAAATGTACCTTTGGCATTGACTTTATACGTTAACTTTACAAGGAACTATTGTTTAAAATTTCATCAAGGTTTTGAGTTTGGCCAAGTTAAGCAAAGAAATGTAGAAACAAGGTAACCACATGACCTCAGTTTACCTCTGTGAAACTCATATCGTTATGCATTATGCAGCTGAAATTTTGAGGTTTTGAAAAATTATTGAAAAGCAACCAAGGAGAGGACAAAGTAAGAATCTTCCACTTATTATTTATGCCATTCATCTCCAATCCTGAATTTTATATTAAGAGTAAACAGTACTAGGGAGAGAGAAATTACAAAATATGAACGTATAAAATGTACATTTCTCACGTATGAACTAAATTTATGCGCTTATGTGAAATGTATATGCAAAATATACCTTTTCTATTTGGTTTTTAAATGTTATTTTTAACACTTTTAATCAATTGAAGAAGTAAGCAGGGCAGTAGAATTTAATAAACATGGATTTGTTCCTTATACGACTAATAAGATGTATTTATGACCACCTCAATATATTCTTTCATACCATTTATGCCATGAGTGAATTTGTGTCCTTCAGATAAAATGTATATGGCAGGGGTGAAATGCTCCTGGTTTGGACCGGATCGCCTGATCCGGTAGTGATGGAGGCGGGTGGTTCGGAGAACCAGTAGCAAAAATCCCTGCCCCTCCCATGCCCAGCTGAGTCGCGAGATCATCAGAGGCTGGTTTTTTTACTTTTAAAAACAAAAGGTGGTATTTGCTGGTTCTCCGAACTACTCAAAATTTCTGCTACCGGTTCTTCAAACTGCTCATAATTTCTGCTACTGGTTCTCCAGAACTTGTCAGAATCTGCTGGATTTCACCCCTGGAAGAGGACAGGGGTGAAATGCTACCGGTTTGGACCGGATCGCCCGATCCGGTAGTGATGGCGGCAGGTGGTTCGGAGAACCAGTAGCAAAAATTCCTGCCCCCCCCATGCCCAGCTGAGCCGCGCAATCATCAGAGGCTTTTTTTTTATTTTTAAAAGCATTTTTTCTACAACCACTTTGGCCGAAAAAATGCTTTTAAAAGTTAAAAAAAAAAAGCCTCTGATGATCGCGCAGGTCTGACGATCCCAGCTGAGTTGCCTAATCGTCAGAGGCTTTTAAAAGCATTTTTTAGCAACCTCTTCAGCTGAAGAGGTTATAGAAAAAATGCTTTTAAAAGTTTAAAAAAAAAGTTGGCCATGCCCACCCAGTCACATTACCCCACCACCACCAAGCCACGCCCACAGAACCGGTAGTAACAAATTTTACATTTCACCCCTGGTATACGGTAAATTCTAACTACGTTGTCTGTATTACATTCTTTAGTCTGATTTAGTTCAAACCAATATAAATAATATTAAACATGTACACACTTAAAATATGTTTTGATTGATAATTAGTTTTTTTTCAGCTCCATTCTCCTTTCACTGGCAAGTATCTGTGTCAGCGGTCTCCAAAGCTCCGCAGACTGGCAGTGACAGGGGGAGAAGGGATAGTTTCACATGTGTGCCCGCAGCTTGCATGGCCTGGTTCCCAAAGGGCCAGGGCCCAATACCGAGCTGGTATTGGGGGTTGGGGATCTCTGATCTATGTGATTACTTGATTCTCTCCATGATAGGTTGTTGATTAATTTGCAAGATTTTCAAACAATTATTTGAAGTCTTTGTGTGATCTTTTCTAGTTCATGATTAGTAAATCCATGAATCTTTTCTTCTAAATCCATGCTACAATTACTGTAACCAGCTTATAAGATTCTTCCTTATATCTTATAATAATAAACAGTTAAGACTGATATTTGGGCAGAATATCCCCATTTTGAAATAATGCACTTTAGCGTACTCTTATGTTATAAGAGGTAACATAAATTGCTGCTGCAACTCTAAGTGGGATCATTTAATTTCTAACGGGATCTAGTTGAATTTCAAAGCAACTGAAAGCAGTAGAGTAGTCTCCCAAAACTAAAAGGCATGGCGATTTAGATTACAATATCTGGGTTGCAAAAACTATGAAAACTTTAGAGGACAATAGAAATGTTACAGATTCAGAGCTTTGGCAACAGATTCATATTTTTGACAATGGCCCAGGGTCATGTGATCACGTTTTGCGACCTCCTGAGAAGCCATCAATGTGGAAGCTAGATTCACTTAACAACCATGTTACTAACTTACCAACTGCAGTGATTCACTTAACAACTACGGCAAGAAATATTGTAAAATGGAACAAAACTCACTTAACAACCGTCTCACTTAGGATCAGAAATTTTGGGCTCAATCATGGTTATAAGTCGAAGACTATCTGTATGAAAAGGTTAGGAAAAACATAGGCTGCCAGACTGAATTGGATGTTTGCAAGAAATTATTTCAGAACTCTGGCCAAGCTGTGTGATACAAATTTAACAAACAAAGCAAGTTAAAGAGAAAAGAAAGGTTAAGTGATAAAAATATAGCAACCTCGGCTGGTAGGAAAAATTGCATCAGTGAGAGATACTTTCAAGGCGATACAGGGCTTTTTCAGCTAGTCTGAAAAAAATAATCGTTTTTCCCATGATTGTTTGTGCCAAATATGTTTTAAGAGTGAGTACTAGAGAGAAGACATAAATTATTATGTTGTGCTGAGCGGGCTGAAATAGTCTGTAATTTTCAAAGAACAGTTCCATATGCCAGCCAGAAAATCATATTCCTTGAAATGGTAAATTCTTGAAAGCGTCACTGGCCTTTAAAGTTTAATAATTCTTTTAAGTGTAACAACTGAGGTTTTAAATCGTATTTGCTGGGTTACAGATAACACAACGCTGAACTGTACTGTGTGCTTGTCTGCGGATTGACACATGCGCACATATTTTTTTTTTATTCTTTTTTTTAAAGTTTGCATTCCTGACTCTTTACCTTTCAAAATCCAGTTGGGAAAAAAAATGCACCAAAGCCAAGTTTGAAAAAAAATAAATAAGAAAAACACATTCCTCAAAATGCAACCAAATTAGAAAAAACAATTGTAACAACGCATTCTGACTAAGCAACTGGTAGATCGTTCTCGCTTCCCCAGGATCTAAGCAGGAACTAGATTTATAGTCTACTTACTAAAACAAATGCCTAGCAGAGTCATTTTTTTAGAGGGAACTGAAGTCTCCAACTGCCAACTCTTTGGAAAAAGTTTTGACAAAGCAAGTACAGGATTTAAGCAGCAACAAAAGTGAGCTTCTTATATCCCAATGCCAAATAAAATAGGCACAGGGAAAACCCTCTCTTATTGCATCCAAAGCTCTCTCACTGTTTTCTACAAGGTCACTGGCCTCGCCTCCCAGAAGACCACCCACCTTAAAAGAGACTATTTGTCAACCCCACATTAGCATAAACGAAATAAATACCAGATCCCCAACTAATTCTGGAAAAAAAAAATGTCATTGAAACGTTTAACTACTGACCTTCCACCGCTATAAAAATGTGACAGAGATATATGCACTTGAGCATCCAACAGCATGACGACTTGTGCCGCACCCCTACGCCAGGACACAAATCATTAAGGAGTACAGCTGGTATTCAGAATATCCCATTTGCTACAGTCTGCACTTGAATGAATTCATTGAAAGGCTCCTCAAAGGGAAAATGTGCCTGGACTCATGCAGCAACCAAGTGACACTGGCGTGATTTCTATTATTACTCCATTATCACACTGGGACCTGTGCCTAAATGAGCATACTTCCTCCCTGATGCCATTTCCTTTTATCCTGGCTGTAGCCTAAAATTGGATCAATGGGAGTAATAAGTATGATGTCATTTCATTTACAGCTACTGCCTCCTCCTCTTCCTCCTCCTCCTGCACATACAAATAGATCAATTCTTCCCAAAAATGGTTAAGAAATGCATAGGGAGTTGATTCTCCCAGAAATGGATTCTCCGCTATATCCGTCTATGTTATTACGGAAAGGAACTGTTTATGCTGATGGAAAACAGCAGTTGGGTGTGGGGAGGGAAGGGTTGTTTTTTAGATCCACTACTGTGTGCTAGAGAATGCTGGCTAAAACTCAACACAAACAAGTCCCAAAAACAGAATTAGAAAACTTGACCTTTGAATATTACAAAGAGATGCCTTTTCTTTTTAGACATACAATGGATTCAAGCCCACCCCTTCCCCTTAAAAGAGCCTAGTATTTTACTCTGTCTGTAAAAGTTTTACGAGATTTCTCCTGAGTAAAACAGAAGGCCTTCCTATGCCTCTCTCAAAAAACGGGGGGAAGAGAAAGAAGGCAATCCATAGCTTTGATAGTGAATGGCTGCCTTTAGACAGAGCTTCCTCATTAAACACAGATAAGAAAGCCATCAAATTAGTTCAAGAAACTGGCTTTATAGGGCCAGGGTATCACTCCCAGCCTGTATTTTGAGGCAAGCCAAAAAGGAAAAATGGACACGAAAGGGAATTGTCAAGACTCTCTTGTCATAAACCTTTTGCTTTGTCAATTTGCCTTCAGGGTTGTTTTCTACTGGCTGCAATTAAACTAAGACATTCTTAGAACAATTGTTTCATCTGCCAAGGACAGAAATTAAATATTACAAAAAAAAAAAAAAAAAAAATTCAAAGTGGTGTTTCTTATTTAACAGTAAACACATTTAGAAAGACCTTGTCAGGGTATAAACTCAAATGATATTCCTCAGTGCTGTTGTTTTCCTCTGAAATCTGCACACACACACACACACACACACACACCCGCCATCTCCCCACCCTGCGCAGTCTTTCTTTCTTTTCAAATGGATGCAAGCATTTCTCCTTCAGGGACAAACATACGTTTATTTTAACCAACATGTGAATTTAATAAAATCAGCCACAAAACCAGCTGTGAAAAAAATAGACTGATATTCTGCAGCAAAAAGTTTCAACCATGGAAAAATGAAGAACAAGAATCGAGTTAAGATGCAGAGCCATTTATGGAAAGAAGTCTGCAGCTGATGAGCTGAGTGTGTCCCTGCACACAGTCCAAAGGAAAACAATGCTGTTTTAAGGCCAACAAGCCTAATCGATCCATTCCTTTATTCTAAGGGCATGCAGGCTTTTTCATACCGGGAACAAACTACCTGCTAAGCTTGCTCTTTCTCATGCACAAACAAAATCAAACTTTTTTTAAAAACAGGGGTTGGACTAGAAGACCTCCAAGGTGCCTTCCAACTCTGTTATTCTATCATTCTAATTCTAAAAAAAAGTGAGAGGGTTAGGACCAAAAAAGAGAGGAACCTAGATTGATACTGGATTGAATTTAAATACAAAAATTTGGTTTCTCATCATGGATTTTTTTCTTTTTCTTTTTGTTGCCACATTTAAAAAAAAATCAGCAGCAACTACGGTAGGGAATTTGGAGTGTAACACAGCTCTGGATCTGCAGATCTTTCACTCTTTGTTTATATTATCACTCCTTTTCTGTCTCCATAGGCTTATTTACTCTTCATCTGAGGTCTATGAATCTGGAGAGAACCTACTCAAGGCTAAATCCCCTCATCTGTTTGTTTGTTTGTTATTTAGTTAAAATATTAGTAATTTTCAAATAATTTTTATTCTATGGCTTTTTAAATCTGGCTTAACGAAGCTCTAATATCCCATTGTTTTATGTGCTTTCCAGTGATAATGGTTGATACTTTTAACCACTGCTACAAACTTATGCTGAAAGTTGTTTTCTGGTAAATATTCTTCTGAATGTTGTATCTGACTTCTAAATCTCATTTATGATGCTTTTTATGTGGGGAGATGTCTTGAGTTGGCAGGATTTCAAGACTGCCTATTCAATCCACTTCTCAACATATAACCATCACACTGTTTTTCAGCACTACCAAAAGAAATAACTTTAAGAACCTCCATTTGTCCATTGAAACCTTAAATGTTTTTAAAAGTTTTAGCCTTTAGCTTAAATATCTGCCATGCAGTTGGAAAAAGAAGCAACAGAGATTAAATGAGTATGTGCCTTCTGTTCAATGTTTACATAATAATTTATATCAGCACTACATACAGCATTATCGATTCAAACTGAAGTCTCATCTTGGTGTGCAAAATACAACCAAAATGCACTAGTTGTGATTTGAAATTCTGGCTGCTATATTTTAACAATCACAACACCCACTAAAAAAAAGTATCTATGGTTTCTGAATCAACCGAAGAATTTACTTCATATTTATGAATGGGCCTTCTGGAACTCAAAAGAGAAATCTTAACATGACACAGCTATTTTTCATATATTCAGAGGTATCACTGATGCTAAGTGATATTAGTAGGAGTTGTAACAATCAGCTACAGGCTGATTGTATTGACATCAACAGTAAATACTGTCGGAAACAATAAAATTACCATTGCCTGTAGTATGATGTTTCTTGATTTATAATTCATCATTCTTCTTTCCAATCATGTGTATGTAACCCAAGAAGAAAGACACTTCAGATATACGATTAGGATGATTTACACTATAACAACTTTAACTTTAAAATGTTATGAGATTCTTGCTATTCTTGCTGAAAAGACTGACACAGGAACTATTAATATTCTGCTATCTCCTCTTAGTTCTGGCATTCTTAGCCCCTAAAATAATATGAATAGTTCAGGAGCATTAGCTAGAATGCAGTTGATTTGCATCTAGAAGAGTAGGGATTGCAAGCAAAGTCAAGAAGTACATAGTGAAGCTCCGTTAATTATACTTTTATTTTAAAGAACTTTTATACAAATCATTATTGTCAGAAATAGAATTCTTTTCAGTTTATTTATTAATCCATTCAGCCATCAGTTTTTTTAAAAAATGAGACATTTGTATATGCAAAACTTAAGTAGCAAAATAAAATGTAAAAAGTGAAAAAAAACATTTGTTATAATTGAATTTCATTTAAAATGTCATCATCATGCAAAATCTGAATTTAAAGAAACATTGTTACAATTTGGTCTCAAATTCACAAAATTATTAGCATGACTAGACTGATCAATATGTATCAAGAATGTATTTGCTTCTAATTGGAGGAATACATTATTTATATCCGAAATAGGCAACAGTGACTCAGATCTGGTATGGGTGCCCTCTCTGTACCTATTGTTGTGTCTTTTCCAATAGGCAATAGATTCAAGAACGTATTTGTTTATGGGCCACTAGAATTTGAACTCATGTTCTCCTGAACTGCGCAATGTCTTAAAGAATAGCCAATAGATTCAGAAAGGAGGGCTATTTTCTCTTTCTGGAGCAACCCCTTTCTTAGTTAATCTTACATTTATCTGCCATTGAGTCTATTTGGTCTATTGTTTAGTAAATAATATCCTTTATCTTCTTTGACATCCCAGAAAAGAATAGAATTTCAAAACTGGTTCCTTCAGAGAACTATAATTACAGTATCAGTTAATAATATGGCCTAAGCATACAGAAGATGCTGAAAAATAGAGAGTTGTGTCTTTAATCTGACAACACATCATATCCTTCAATACCTTCCTGATTTATATTAGCTAAGCTTCCTTCTAGGTTCTCTTATTTCCCAATAACCATTTCATATCAAATTCTTCTTGCTATATGTAGCTCGGATGATTAATACAGCCAAAACCTGCTTTTACATCAAGGCCATATATAAATTGCCAAGACATGATTTTTTTTGTTTTAATAACTGCTCAAACTTTCTTGCTAAAACATAGCTATGTTTAATTTTGTGTTACATATCCCTTTTGTGAAATTGTTAAGGTTTATATTAAAGGAGTCAATATAGTTCTCTGAGTAATTTCACACAGAGACAATCTGTGTGAAACTGAGGTAATTTTGATGATGAGACAGGATACTCCTGATTTTGTGATCGACAAGTAAAATAATATGCCCTGAAAAACTAGCCTCTCTACCAAAATGGCTAAATGTTAATGTTTAATAGGGGATAGTGGAATTCAGAAAAATACAAGACTGTTCGTTTACTATCTATACCATATAAAATTGAGAAAGGCATGATTAAAAATAGAGTATAAAGCATAGAGAAGTACTATTCTTACAGGAGAAGACTCAATTAATGTCTGTGAAGAGTAAGCATCTCATTCATCTTTTAATGGTTCTTTAAAAGTGTCGACACTCATGTGGAAGAGTAATTCAGGCTGGTGATACTGGTTTTTTTTTCCTTCTGGACTTTCAAAGGTTTTGTTCAAAGGCCTACACAAAGCCTCCTAAGCAAATTTAATAGTCCTGGGAAAAGAAGGAAAACTCTCATATGAATCTGCAGCTGTGACATAAATTACTTTCCCCATTAAAGAAGAAACTCTCTCTTTTCTCAAAGAACCTGGAAATTATAATTCCCCTGAAGGGTTTAGGGAATATTTCAGAATTCTGTTGAACGTTGAATAGATCACAAATCAGTCTGAATGTTTGCAGTCAGTTTTGAAGTGTTTATATCAGAATTTGCATAAGCCTGTAGCAATGTTCATGTTTGTTGGGGATAATGATCCAAAATATTTAGAGGGGACCGGTCATTTACTTGTACACAATCACCAGTCCTTCGGGAGTAGGGCGGTATACAAATCAAATAAACCTACAAATCAAATCAAAACCAAAAATGTGTACCCACAAAGAAGATATGACAGCTTTAGTATCAAGTAAGATCTCACTCTCTCCAGAAGCATCAGACTGTGAATTCTATGCTTTGAGGTCCTACAGTTTTGAATGACAACAGATTGGATGTGCATTAGAGTACCTTTTCCTAGAAAATTGTCTCTTCAAAGTTAAGATTAGCAGAATGAAGTCAGCCAGTATATACTCAATAAACATTTTAAAGATGTTGCTTTATCTCTTATAGGCCGTACCGCCCACAGAGTCTTCAACACACAAAGTTCCAGTTGTATGCAAAATATATTTCCAATAATGCTTCTTAATGGAAAGAAGATCCACTTAAGGACAAATCTCAAATCCGCAATGCATTCTAAGTGCTTTGAAATGTCATAAATGATTAAACATACAAGATCTAACAAAGTGTTGAGCTAGCAAAATGGAAACCAGGTGGCTTCTAAGCAGGTTTGGTCAGGTTATAGGGCTTTGTCTCCCCACCAGCCTGAGCATTCACAAAGAAACATTTCATCAGAACTTTACCCTTGAGCATAATAATTCCATTTTAGAGAAAATGGATAATCCTAAACCTTTAATGTCTGTCGTATATACATAGATTTTATGTTGATTGCCCTGTATATCACAAGCTGTCTATATTGGCGTAAACCTGTATTTAAAAAGAGATTGAGGGAAGGAAAGGATATGGAAGAGCTTTCCTGAAGTCTGTGGAAAAGGATAGGGCTTCATTTTCCTTTTTAGGCAAACTAATGACATGTAAGTGAATCTGTATAACAATATTACAGTTTATTAAGACCGACTGGACAAATTACGTTGCCATAGATACCCTCAGAGATTGGAAGAAACTTCTGCTTCTTCTCTTTTTCAGGGATTAATAATTGATTCATAAACTTATTCCAGTATGAACCATGTTTAAGTGGTAATGTGTTTTTAGTTTCAGAATTCTATTTTTCAGAATTACAGTGCAAAGGATTTTTGAATATAAACAATTAAATTCCCATAATTCCTTTTTTAAAAATATTTCAAACACTTAAAAGCAAAGCCTATTTAAGGGCAGCAACTGGATAGCACATATCCCAACAATACTTATATAAAATATTGTTATAACAATATACAGTTTATACCCTTTTTAATGAACCTTTTTAAGGTTTGTTTTAAAAAATAAATAACCCAAGAATACTTGCAGCACAAACTGAATAAACAAAATAGAATTAGAAAGGTATGAATTTTTTCCATAAAATTTGGGCACTTGAAGAACTGCTGGTCTAACTGGAAGAATTTTGATTGAATTTGAAAGGTGACCTGCTATTTCAATGCATTTTCTTTAATCAATCCAGTTGTAATGCGTTCTGTGGGATTTAAAATTGAAACTGACTCCCATTATTTTTCACAGCAGTCTTGTGCAAGTTTATTTACTGTCTAAATATATCTAAATATATCCAAAGTTGACTTCATCCTTGTCAACTTTGATCTATCTCAAGGCCATACTGAATGCAACTTTAAATGTATTCCTACATTTAATGGACAGATTTTTTTAAAAGCACAAATACAATGAACTGTGGATAGAAACAATTGAGGAGGTGGTAACATACAGAAAAAAATTGTATTTTTCATTCTTGCAGCATTTCTGAATAAAATTCTAGCTTTGGAGGTAATATTGTCTCCAAACCAAGAAAGTACAAATTTTTCTTATATACCTCAATGATGCCTTTCATTATTAACTCCTCTCCAAACCAGGGCTGAAATTCAGCAGGTTCTAACAGGTTCTGGAGATCGGTAGCGGAAATTTTGAGTAGTTTGGAGAACCAGCAAATACCACCTCTGGTTGGCCCCAGAGTCAAATGGAGATTTTGCAATATCCTTCCCCTAGAGTGGGGTAGGAATGGAGATTTTGCACTATCTTTCCCCTGCCATGCCCCCCAAATCACACCCAGAAAGCCATACCATGCCCAGCAAGCCACGCCCACAGAACCGTTACGGAAAAAAAATGAATTCCACTACTGCTGCAAACAATTTATGCTGTTTGCATTTTAAAATTCCACAGCTGAAATTAAATTTTATTTCTGGTTTTAGAGAAGCAGAAAAATGGGATATCTATCTTTCATCTCAGCTTTAATTCTCAGATCAGTTTAGTCATGGACCTATTATGAAACCAGATCACAGTATTGCTTGGAACTATAAGGCAAACATGTGGTGTTAAAATACCACAAAACTATGTTTAACTCTCCGTCACCAAACACTGTGGCATTTCACTGAAGATTCATGAATGTCTCTTCCCTGTTATTTTCAATTTTCAGAAAACAATCTAATACATAAAATTGTCCAAAAGTCTGTATTCCATTCCCTTTCAGGATATTTTTGGAATTTTGTAACCTTCAATTAAATCAGAAAATTCAACATGAAAGAGGCTGAAGCATCAGGGACCAAGTTCCAGACTCAAATTAAACAGCTAGACAATCGGACCAATTAACTGCTAAGGATTCCTTGTAAGAAATTATGTAATTTTTTTTCAAGATATCTTAAAATTTAATCCTGTTATCCTCGTTCATCATCCCATCATTGTTACCCAATTCATTGTGCAAATATGCTAATGTAATCTCAATACAACTATGAGGTTCATGTTAGTTTAAAAGAGGTAAATGCTCAACATATAGACGCATACAAACTGTACAGCAATATGCACTAAATCCAACATTTAATTAACTTCAGTTTAGATGCCAGGGCTATATTTTTCATTTTGACATCATCTGAAAGTAATGAATGCTATTAATGAACTTGGGCAAAAGATCCATTCTTCCTGAATATCTAGAGAGCATTCATTTCTGCTTATGTGTAGTATTTTCATCAGTTCACTTCTGCATCTGCCCCTGATATTCAGGGAAACATGCCAGAATCCTGCATCACTGACCACCTTCCTGCATTTGAATGCAGAGGAGACAGAAAAGAGACCTGCCCTCTGAGTCTCCTTGGGTGCTGTCTCCTGCCTCCTGTATGCCATATTCTAAAGGTAACTTTTTGTTCCTGGCGTGTCACTCTGGGAGCCCTATGGTCCTATTTTGTGATCCTTGACGCACTGTTGAGGAGGAGGAGGAGGAGGAGGAGGAGGAGGAGGAGGAGACCAAAAGAACACATTTTTTTCTTTCTCACCCTCTCTCTCCTTACATTTTTCTTTCTTTCTGCACCCCAGTCTGAACTGATATTTGGTTTTAACCAATATGTTTAACATCAATATTCCATTAAATAATAGTTTTAATGTACCATTATTGATGTATGACCAGCTAAATTAGAAACAATGCTTTTATTAAACAATTTTATTTGGATTCTTTTTGTAGAAGAAACAGGTGAATTGTGTACAAAAGAAAAAGTATTAATAATTGATGATGCCATTTATTTTCTATTTCAGCCATTTATTGGCTGTACAAAGCTGATGCTAAATTATTGTGAAGTAATGTACCTCAAATACAGTTGCAAAACTAACAAGCTGATTGGAAATCATCCTTTTTTATTTCTGTCAGCATACTTTATTCCAAAGTGAAATATGAAATCATAGCAGACAATGGACTGGATCCAACTGATGTAGATCAAAGACCTTCTGATTCAGCAATGCATTACTTGAGAAATATAGGATAGCAATTTTGTTGATTTCTCCCACCTCATACTTTACTCTATGAGGTGGGAGAAATCCTGTAGAATAGGAATGGTGATGATGATAGGAGTTGTGGGAAGATGAATAAATTGGTTTAAACTCTACTTTGTTTTCAATGGAATTTGTCCCAGAGGACATTCCTCATAGGGTCAAAATATATACTCAGCCATAATCTCTAACACCTTCTCAAGTCATAACATTTGACCAATTGTTCCAATAATTCCTTAGCCTTTTTGTAATAATATTAGTGTGGAATTTATCATTGCAGTTTACAGATTAAACATCAGACAATGCAACACAACATAAAATTTAACACTCAGCAATTCAAATAGCCCACCATACAAAGATCTTAATATTCATTATGGATGTACTCCATGAAACACACATGAAACATCATAATTATTATTAGATTGGACAATAATGCAATAATAGTCAATAATATTGCATTTTAAAACTTAAACATTACTTGTCCTGTTAAACAATAAACATTATTTAAGGAGGAGGACTACATGAATGGATCATTATTGATAATGTTTTTAAAAATCACTTCAAATTAATATACCCGGTTTCCCCCAAAATAAGACATCCCCTGATAATAAGCCCAATCGGGCTTTTCAGTACATGGAAATAAGGCCAAGCACTTATATCAGGGTTTAAAAAAATATAAGACAGGGTCTTATTTTCGGGGGAAATGGTACAATCTTTTCTTTGGTTATATACTTTATGTCAATCCAGCTCTGGGCATGGTTTTACATGTGCTTATTTTGTACACAAATTAATATTTTAATTTAATTTTAAATAGATTCCATAGAATGGATATTGAATCTGAATGTGGTTGTCAAAAAAAAAATAATGCACATATCTAACATCTACACTTAATTGCATATTTAGTTTAGCATTATTTTTGAAATTTGAATCTATTTCTTTGCATTGTTGATTTATTTCCTAAATGTTTATTGGTTTTTGTACAAGTCCAAAAATCCAAATATTTTAAATGCTAAATGTATAGTTAATTAATTCCAGTAATAACAATCAAAACTGTTTAGTTTTAAGTAATTATATGCATATATACTCCTTTATATAGAATTAATAACATATTAGAATATTTACAGAAGACTGCAGAAATGTTAAATTATTTTTCATTGCTATTTAAATAGTTTCTATAATTTTGCATATTCTGTTCTAGTATTTTTGTGTAACAATCTAAAACTATATTGTGTCAAATAAAATCAAATTAAATCCAGTCAAGCTCCAAAAGAACACCTTTTGAAAACTCAGGCAATTGCAATTAAATATTGATTATTTGTAAAATAAGGATTAAAGGGGATAAAAGTTTCAGTCAAAAGCATTTGCTACCAGACTACAAACCTTTCAGCTGAAGTTTGCAAGCTCTCAAGTTACATAATGATATTCAGCAATCTGAGTATCCAATAAACTTCAGTTTATCGAATTAAAACATATATTATGCTTGCTTTTACTCTCTCATATTTTTGCTTGGATTACAATTAAACATTCTGTGACAAACTCCTTATTTGAAAACACTATCAGAAAATAAAAGATGATGACCAATCTCAATTGACATGTAAAAAGTAGGAAAGAACACATCAAGCCCTGTTTATTCCAAAACTATTTGCACAAAAGATTTTAGGCATTTCATAAATAATAAAAATTGTTTTATAACTATCCAAGTCAGTAACTATTTTAACTTTCAAAATCTAAGTATAGGGAAGTAAGAGCTAGACAAAAATTAGCAAAACTAACCTTCCTATTTTTTATCATTCTGTTAAAATTCGCTAGAAATTTGTTACTGAAAACTCACCCCATTTGTAACCTTGTCATTATTAGGACTTCCATTCACATTGCAGAATCAGGTTTATTTACTACGCTTTGATTTTGCGCTGATAATTATTAAGGAACTAATGAATCTTAAAATTACATCTTTTAAAAAACAAATGTGCACATAAAAATAGTTCTTTTATCTTCCTTTAAAAATAGACCTGAGACAAATAAGGATCCAAGGGTGAAACTTAAAAGGCAAATCACATACAAATGTTAGAAGCAATTGTTCTATAAGCACAAGTTTTAAAAATATATTACTTACAAATAACTTTTCCAGACAACTACGAAGTAACCAAAGACCACTTATGGTCTTATACCACATCTTCCTGCATAATGTTTTTTACCTGGTGGGAAGGTGGAGTTCTCCCCTTAACTACAAATCCAACCCAATTGTTGCTCCACCCTTGAAATTATGGCATTTAGATCAGCAATTAAATTCTCTGTTCACCTTTTTCCTTACTAAAGCTTCATTTAGACACCATTCAGTAATTACGTTAAATTAGAGAACTTAATTGTAGCCTCTGAACAAATAAAACTAATCCGATTGGATTACACTTTCCAAAGACTGATATTCTAATCTCAACAAAATTTTAAAAAGTGGGAGTTTTTTTCCATCCAGTTCCCAGAAAAAATGGCCACATATGAATATTTAGGCTTGTTTGTTAAATCCTTTAGGTTTTTATCTATACCAGTCATGACCCCTTTTCCTTTTTTAAACTTAAATTACAGAAGCATCATGTGGTTTAGCATACACAATGACCAAATCCAGGGTGTGGTCCTTGTAAGGACAAACATAGTATAAAATAGGTGTGGCAAATAAATGCATTGTATGCTATAAGCTTATAGTCTACAGGAATAACTGGAATCCACCAAAGTTATTCTAATATTAGAACTTACAATATATAGATGCTACGTGCTAATTAAATAGATCAAGACGAAATGTTTACTTCAATAAGGATGAGATTTTTTTTCAGACAGCATGGTGCTTTGAATTAAATTTGTTTTCCCTGTGTCATGAACAGAGGATAAAAAATATCTTCTACTTCCAGTTGCACATTAAACTTTGGTTAATCTAAACAGTTGTATAGGTTTCCCAAAATGGAGTTAAGAATCCATTTCTTCCTCACTTGATTTTTTCTTGAATTACTTCAGAAAACTGAGGAAGTACTGACATTCCCAAAATATGTAAATGGCTTTCAAAAGACTCTCTAAATAAAATATAGCACTGGTATGTAATTGTCCTTCATACAATCCAAACATGCAGCTACAAAATACGAGAGTTCAAAAACGAATCAGATGAGGAAAAAAGCAATAATACAAATGGACCACGCAGACCTACATTTATTCAAACCCATAAGAATCAAATGAAAAAGGTCATCCAGAGATTTATTATGAACTTTGCGCTGTTTCTTTTCTTCAATTAGATAAAGGAATGAAAGTACTGAATTCCTATCTGGAAGGGGATTGAAATAAGAACCAATAATTACAGTTTCAGCCAGATAGGACAAAAGTTTTTCGGTGGTCTATAGTATTTAACGCTTTCTGGATGAAGTCATACTTCCAGAATGTCTCCAGTGTTGGTGAGTCATTGCCAGTGAGGTCCAAAAAGTCTAGCCACAGAGAGAGCTGGTGGATCAGATATGATTTCTCCTTGACAGAGACCCTGCCCACATTCATGTGTGGTCTAAGAATCTCCTGTAGTCATGGGCTGACGATTCCGGGAAAAACACAGGAGACTTTAAAGAGGCAGTGTTAGGGTGGGACAATTTTGAATTTGAACGTTAAAGTTATTGTGGGAAAATGAATAATTCCATTAACTAAACCTTCAGGAAGACTAACTGAATAAGTCCTTATATATCTGATAATTATTTCTTATAGAAAGTATAAGAAAAATGTACTTTTCTTAGATCTAGTAAGAAGGAAGTTAAGTCTATTTTTTATGGAAGTTCATTTATTGAAGGCTTTTTCAATATATCAATACAAGTTTCATTCTGAAAAAAGAACTGGTAGTATGTGGAAAGGAAAGAATTAAGAAACAACATTTCAAGTATTATATGATTTTCATAAAATTAAATTAATATTTATCTACGGAAGGGATTCAAATCATGAGATTCCATCAATTTCTACAGACAAGGAACAGGTTTACTTATTCGTTACTCATGAGAAATAAAGCTAGTAAAATGGAAACTAGGAGAATTAGATGTCTTGCTTTTGAAAATACAAATTAAAATTTAATCTCAACTTACTTTCTGGGGGAAAACATTCATTATCAAAGGAATATATGTATTTGTTGTGATTGTTATAGCATTACTAATAATGTTAAGATTTGTGATGATGCACATTGATACTAAGTATATTTATTTGATGCATTCTCCTTGAATTTGTTCTGTGTATAAAATGGTAAGCAAGGAACTTGAAAGCTTAACAAACATGATTTAAAAAATCTATATTTCATCTGATGAGATAGAATAGGTTAGTTTCTAGATATTACAAGATGACACCCATCTTTAGCTACTTTACACAAAGAAATTAATACATTTTGATTACATAATAGATTATGTCACACTGCATGTCATATTATGCTAATATTATGGCATATCATTTCTAAAAAGAAAAAAGGATAAAATGTAATTTCTAGATCATTACGATAATAAACATGATTCATATCGAAAGCTGAGGTTTTGTTTAAAATTTAAAAGTATTACTAGAAAATAATTTACTGCAGATAATGGAAATCAAATGCATGGATTTCTTAAAAATACATTTCATTAAAAAAACATAGGAATAAGTCAAACGTTTTACTGGTTTTACTTGACACTAACACTTCTCAAATTTGGTTTTAGTATCAATGTGACTTTCAACCAGCTATCCATTTTTAAAGCATTTACTCTACCTACTTTGATCTTAAAATGTATTTTTACTATCCTGATAGTACTGTAGGTTTTTTCCTTTGAGAATATGATTAAAAGGAGTTACAATGTCCCTTATCTAACAAGCAATTCTTCTTACAGATGTATCCTGCAAATATTTCAGTTTGTTCTAACAGCTAGTATCTCACTGGAGAAGGAATAGGAAGACATCAGTGTCATAGAAGGATTAATGTAATGTTTTGGTTAAAAAAAGGAAATCAGAAAATGCACTGCATGCATGATAACTATTGTTTATTTTTATCATCAGAGGCAGTTGAAATATCTACAGTAATCAGTTGAGAGCACTTAACTGCTCAGGGTTTTTTTTTTTTTTGTGTGTGTGTGTGTGTATTGTTCCTTAACAATAATTTAAATATGGATCTTAAAATGCATGGTTTAGAAAAAAATGGTTCCTTGTTTTCATACAGGAAAGTTAACAGCCCAAATGTACAGAGGTAAAAGGTACAACTGCTGGAAAGCCCTAAGAAAAATTAGAAGCAAAAAAGAGGTTTTTAAAAAGTCAGCATCTTATTAAGTAACTTTGAAAGTTTGGGGACATAACCTTTTGAATTCATAAACAAATACAAGTTTACAATCTTGGAGATGATCAGACTCCAAACAGGTTCAGAAAACCAAAATGATTTCTGCATGTATTTCAAGTTTAAATCATGAAGCATTTTATACTAAGAGAGTTGCTGAGTACCCACTAAAAAATTAAAAATCTGGAGGACTGGATGAGAAGAAATTTCTGCTTCATATTCACAAATAGGCATAATCTCTAATACATGATACACCGAAAGGGGAAAATGTAACCTTTAAATTTTGCTATGCAAAAGAAGTTTTGCACTAAAAAGTTATGAATATGAAACACTAGAGTAATCATACTAGAGAGGTCTGTGGGCTGATTATGCATGAAAACAGAATTATATCCTATTTCCTGATAATTGGTTTTAGATAGGCAAGAGTCAAGGACTGATGCTGGACTGATGCTATTTCCTGATAATTGGTTTTAGATAGGCAAGAGTCAAGGACTGATGCTGGACTGTTCCCCCTAATCTAGCTATGGCACACAAAAATGACAACCAAATCCGCGTACTCAACCATACAAGTTAAGCAAGTCCTTTTGAAACATTCATTTGAAGTAAAGATGTCTACAACATGTGCAAAAGACGTTTCACTGCAGGCTTCTCATAATCAGATTTAGGCATGATTTTGTTTCCAGTCAGGAAGCTAAAATTAGTTTAACTGTTCCTGAATGACAAACTAAAACATAAACATGTAGCTTCTCATTATTTCAGCTTCAATTGTCCTGTTTGTTACAAAACCAGGTTATACTGAACAATTTTGTGCTTTATGTGTTATTATATAAGGAACTGATATATGATGCTATTACCCATGGCATTAGAAATTTAGAGTCATTATAACTGAATGTAATTTAAATCTGTATTCATATTAGATTACTAGTCAAGAACAGAAAAAATATATATTTTGCTCTCAAGTTCCCGTATTCATTTTACAGAGAAAAAGAAACATTTTACTTATACTTATTTGATTTTCAGGGGTCATCTTTTTTCTTTTTGATGTAGTCATATATACTTCATGTTTTGAAACTATATTTATAAAGTTATCTGTAGTTCTATACATATTTTCTGTTTGCAATGTATACAGATAGTCCTTGACAGTTTAACAACTGTTTGAAGTTACAACAGCAGTGAAAAAAAGGGACATATGAGCACTTCTCACACTTATAACAGTTGGGGCATCCTCACTGTCACGTGATCAAAATTTGGGCACTTGGCAATTGCATATGCAGGTAGTCCTCAACTTAAGACTATAATTGGGCCCAAAAATTATAATGCTAAGTAAGACATTTGTTAAGCAAGTTTTACCCCATTTTATGACCTTTCTTGCTACAGTTGCTAAGTGAATCACTGCAGCTGTTAAGTTATGTAGCACGGTTAAGTGAATCTGGCTTCCCCGTTGACTTTGCTTATCAGAAGGTTGTAAAAGGTGATCATATGATCCCAGACTCTGCAAAGGTCATAAATACGAGTCAGTTGCCAAGTGTCTGAATTTTGATCACTTGACCATGGGGATGCTGCAATGGTCATAATAGGGAAAAATGGTCGTAAGTTACTTTTTTCAGTGATGTTGTAACTTTGAACGGTCACTAAATGAACTGTTTTAAGTCGAGGAGTACCTGTATTTACTACAGTTGCAATTTCACGCAGGGTCACATGATCACCATTGTATCAGAAGAATTCAAAATGCATCTACTGCAGAAATAGGCAACTATAACAACGTTACGAACTGTGGACAGCCCGGACTCTGGAGGTTGGCCATCATCACCATTCATTTAGCACCATCGTGACTTTATACAATCTGTCTTCCAATGAATTAAGATCATCTTTCACCATGGCATGAGGTCTCCACAACTGGCAAAGTAAGCACTGTTGTTGATATTTTGCTCCAGTACTTGGAAACTATGGGGTCTAGATGGGAATCAAAAGGCTTCACAGCTGAACCTTGCAAAACTGAGTACCTTTGTTTTTGGGGGGACTTCTGGATCTGGGACTTTGCCATCTTTGCTTCTAAAAGGGGTTGTATACTGTAAAGAGCCTTGGTAGTACAGTGGTTTAAGGCACCCTGTTATTAAGCTGGTTATTAAGACCAGCTGCCTGCAATTACTGCAGGGTTCGAATCTCGCCAAGGCTCAAGGTTGACTCAGCCTTCCATCCTTTCTAAGGTAGGTAAATTGAGGACCCAGTTGTGGGGGCAATAAGCTGACTTTGTATAAATATACAAAAGGATGAAGGCTATTGCTGAGCACATTGTAAGCCGCCCTGAGTCTTCGGAGAAGGGCAGCATATAAATCAAATAAAAAAAAAAAAACCATACAGACATGGTGTACAATATGAGGGTCCTTCTAGACTTATGTCTCCTACTGAAGTAGGTGGCAGTCATGGCTAGAATGGTGTTTCTACAACTTCATGCTGTATACCAACTGTGCCCTTTTCTGGATCATGGGGCTCTACTTACAGTCACCCATGCCCTGGCGACCTCTAGAATGGATTATTGTAATGCTCTCTAAATCAGGCTGCTCTTGAAGAACACCCAGAAACTTCAATTGCTACAGAACATGGCTACATAGACAATTATTGTGTCTCTATGATGACATACAGTATGTTATACCTCTGTTCTGTAAATTTCATTGGCTGCCAATTTGTTTCTGACAGCAATTGAAAGTGCGGGATTTAACCTTTAAAGCCCAACATGGCATGGGTCCTAGTTATTTGAGGGATCACCCATTCCATATCACATCTACCCATCTACCCATCCCATCTGATTGAGCAGAATGGGATGTTGCAGGGATGTTGCAGGGATCCCACCTGTTTTTGATGGGAATAGATGACAGATCATTCCCTGGAACGCCATCTCCTCCTCCTGAAGTGAGATTAGCCTTTCATTAAGCTGTTTTATTACTATTTCTCATAATAATCTTTTTTATTATATTGTTTGTCTTGTTTTCATTTTTATACATGTTTTAATAGTTGTGATATTGTTTTAACTACTGGTTGTTTGCTACCCAGAATCAGCTGTCGTGAGATGGGGGCTGTATAAATATAAATAATAAAGAAATAAAAAGTTAAGTTTTATTTAAGTTATATTTTATTTTGTTTAAACTGTATTACCGAGATTTCTCTTCTTTATTTTAATCTGTAGTTGTAAAACATTAATATGGCTATTATTTTAAAAAAGGGATCTAAATAAAGTTACAAATCTGGATCTAAAACATTACTTCTATTGTGAAATGTTTTTATTGTAGACACTTTGCATTCAATAAGAGAAGCTAGTCATTTATAGATTACAGTGTTATATCATGCAACAGATACAGGGAAACTAAAACAATCAGATAACCATAACCTAAAAACAACTATTGATAATATAGCTTGTCAATTATTTAATTAGCATCTTTACTGTTATTCTCAAAAGGAAAAAAAAATGCACAAGAGAGAGCGCATTAATTTACCCATATAAGAAGAGTTGATGACATATCAAAAGCATGTAGCAAGAATTAGCTGCATCACTAGCCATCCTTTAAAAAAACACACAGACAGACACTTTCAGTAAAGAGGAGAGAATCACAACAATGAAAGGCAGGAGATATATGCACTGCTATAAGCCCCAAATAACTTAACCAATGAGGAATTCTTGATGTTCACGCAATTGCAAATAACTGTTGCAACAGCAGTGAATGCACTTGGGGCCGGAAAGAGGGGAGAAATACATACTCCCAGTAGGAACAGGGCCTGGATAATACAGTGGTTGTATAAAAGGAAATGCATCTTCAAGAAAGACATTTGGGCTATGTGACTGAGTGACAGTTGTACTTTGTATTAAAAAGCTTCGCATCTGAAATAATTGTCCTGATTTGATTTGGGAGCTATTTCTTTTCTAACAAAGAATTATTTGCCAGATTTTGTTTTTATGATGTGCTTCCTGATTCTTAGGAGAAAAACAGGCAAGAGCAATTGGATAACATATATTAATATAATTGCTCATTCTCAATGTGCAAAGTTCTGAAGTCCATAAGGAGGATCAAGATTTTCATGTTAACCTGTCCACCTGCTTCATTGCTTTTTTCAGACGTTGATAATATAAAGAGCATTTAAGCAAATCTGATGCAAATGCAAGATGAAAAGTAGAGAATATTTTCCAGTTTTTCTATTAAAACAAGAAGGAAAAGGAAAGTAAGAAACTGTTCCAAAAGAACAGTTGGCTGCAGTCCTACTGAAGAAAACAGTAGTAAAAAAAATGAAAATGTGTACATAAATCACACCTTTAAAAATAACAGGAAAAGGTTGAATTACTTAATGTCTGACAATTCACAGAGCAAATTCATTCATGGGAAATAGTATTAAAGCTAATCAGTTCCAAGTTTCATTGTGTCTGAGTGTGTCTGTGTAAGTGTTATAGTAAATCTAGACATTTCTCCCTGTTTTGGAAGATGAGGTTAGCAACTAATTTTCAAGTGGGTAGTTTCACCAATAGAAAATAAACAGAGCTAGAAGCTATGTCTCTTATTTAGAAAACGTATTACAACCAAAACCTGTAGAATAATTTGTTATTTTAATGTTAAGGGGACAAATTTGAAATAGATTCATAAGGATGAAGAATGTTTAGAATTGTTTTGCAAAGGAAAATTCAAGGGCAAAACCAAGAAAATAAATAATTAAATTAAATAGCTGCTCTAGAGAACAGCTTTCTGAAATACTGTAAAGGACTATTCTATGTAATAGAGGAAGTATGTTCACTGCAGATTGCTGATATGGTTGGATTTATTTTGTCCTTCCCTCATTCCTTTTTTTTTTTTTTTTTTGTTATAACTTCCAACTACTTTTAATCTTGACATTTTCCAATTCATGGCACTGTATCTCTGTTATAGCTAAGATTCCCAATCAATCCCCTGTGATTTTCTCCAGAATGCATGCAACATTTGTGTATTTTTATCCTTAATGATATGCAATAAATTTTAAAGTAAATCAAAGTTCAATAAATTTTAAAGTAAATCAAAAATTCATCAAAGGTATGGATTTCAGTACAAAAATGCATTCGTAGTTGGAAGAGAAGAGTCAGGTGGGTTCATACAGAAATTGGGACCAAATATCATCATCTTTGTTTGACTGTACATATTAGCATACTTGCCCAAGCCCAGTGAATCAGAACCCCAAAGACCCTGACTGATCAATTCACTTAATGAATAGCTTAATTAACAAAAATGCATGCTTCCTATGGCTTAATGAGGCAGACTGGGCATGATCACTGGCCAGCCAAGAAGCTTAGAAAAGATTAAACAGTTCGTGATGTCAAAAGAAAACCGGAACCACTCAGTTCAGCATATAAATAAATAAAAAGATGGGATAGGGGAAAATTTAGAAAACAAGAGGATGCTAAATGTTGATGAGGACTCAGAAAATAAAGTGTTAGATGAGCTAAGGCAGCTCTCATGGGTAGATGCTAAACTGTGCAAGTCAAGATTATGCAAAGTCTGAAATTTAACATAACAGGAGTGGAAACAGAAACAATACCAAGTAGCTAAATGTTTTTAAGGCAACCCCCTTCCCCCAGAATTCATAAAAGTGTACCCACTAGAAAATGTACCTAAACTTTATGTAGGTTTATAATTTTTAACTCCCAACCTCATCAGCTGTGAAAATGGTTAACTAAAATAGGATTACAATTCAGATTCTGATCCCTGCACTCAATTTCTGTCTCTTCAGTCTTCTCTCTACCACTATAAGTTACTTTCGCTGCATTTTGATCCCTTGCTTCTTACATCAAGAACTATTAGGTTCCCCACCACAACATGTTCTATTTATTCTCCTAACAATCACATCTTTGTCATAACTCAGATGGTGATTACTGTTGGTGTCCAAAAACAAACAAGATCAAAGGAACTACTAGCCTGTTACAATTATGAAATGTATAACATTTCTTGACCACTACTTGCATCCAATGAACAAGATACGCCGTTAGATTTCTCCTTCTACAAATTACTGTCCACCATGTCTAAAATATGTCATAGTTTACAAGAGTTATTAGAAACATGTTGGCAGTTTGAGGAAATTTACAAGCTATGTGGCAGAAATAGCTTATGGAAAAATTTAGGCAGTGTTCCTCTAAATTTTTACAAGGTATTACAAAAATAAGCTAGTTTAAAATCTCTTAAAACTAAGTAAATGGCTTTGTTAATTTAAATCCTGCTTTTCAATTAAAACAAATGAACACATCCCCTTCGAGGCCAAGCATTGCGTATATACAGGTAGTCCTTGACTTACAACCATTCATTTAGTGACCATTGGAAGTTACAATGGCACTGAAAAAAGTGACTTATGATTGTTTTTTACACATTGCAGCATCTCTATAGTCACATGATCAAAATTTGGATATGTGGCAACTGGCATGTATTTATGAGGCTTGCAATGTCCAGGGATCATGTGATGCCTTTTGTGACCTTCTGACAAGCAAAGTCAATGGCGAAACCAGATTCAGTTAACAAAAATTCCAGTGATTCACTTAACAACTGGCAAGAAAAGTCATTAAATGGGGCAAAACTCAATTTAGCAATGGAAATTTTGGGCTTAATTGTCCCATTTTAATTGGGATTAATAAATCAAGGACTACCTGTAAATCATATATCCTGAACAATGCACTGTACACTCCAAAGGCATTTAGGCTGTCATAAAAATGGAACAAGCAATCTTCTGTAATGCCATCCTTCTCAGTTTTTTGCTTATAAAATGAATGCAACCAGCGTTCAAAGAATTGCTTTTGTTAGACATGATTTGCAGTGGCTTGATTTGTCATGATTATGGTATTTGAAGATGGTATTACATTTTTAAGCATCTGAGCAGGGAGCTTTTGAAGCCCATATTACTCCTGATGGACCAGGAGGGTATTATGGACAAACATGATATGACAATTGATGAAGCAATAATGAAAGCATTTGAAAATTCCATCTTTAATGTAGGAAATCAGAATATCTTAGTAAATGTAGCAGGTTTCTTAACAAAGACTATGAGTGACAACAAGGTAGAGGAAGCTTAAGAAGATAAAAGGAAGGAAATCCCTAGGACCAGACAGGAAACTTTACCAAGCATTTTAAATATTTAGCAATACTTAGAAATCTGCTTCTAATGAGACAGAGGGTGCCAGATACATGTCAAGACAATACTCATTTTTAAGCACTTTGAAGAACATTTGGGAATATGGAAAATCTAAATGCACCAGTTGAAAAATGGCATTAGGAGACGGAAAGAAAAAAAGGTAATTTTAGGTCAATGTTATAAACAATAATAGCTATCACTCAACTTGCTTTTAAAGCAATGAAAGGTACAATTAAAGTTTCATTCATTTATTAAATCTGTATCCATGAAATTAGTTTCTTTTTCTGTATGGCTTCTATTCATTTATCCCTGAAAACAATTATTTATGAGCTTCCTTTGGGCCCAAAATGACCATCAAAGTAACTGAACATTTTGAAGTATTTGCAGTATCAAAATAGAATTCATCAGTGGAACCCATAATCTTCTTCAAAAATTACATTTCAGTTAAATGTGAAATTATATTCAGTATTGTCTATGGAGATTCTCAATCATCCAGGTCATGGTTGTCCCAAAGGTGCTTTTTCAAGAGGCAACTGGACTTTCTGTTTTTTCTTTGAAGACGTTTTGCTTCTTATCCAAGAAGAACTGAAGAAGCTTCTTGGATGAGAAGTAAAACATCTTCAAAGAAAAACCAGAAAGTCCAGTTGCCTCTTGAAAAAGCATCTCTGGGATATATTCAATATTGTTTGAAAGTCTCCTTTTAAACAAATGCCACTACAGGAAATCAACAGCAAAAACTTGCCCTGTATTTCTGCCGGCTTCATCTCTCTTGCTGACACAATACTGACCAGAGATCAGGGGTGAATTGCTCCCGGTTTGGACCGGATCGCCCGATCCGGTAGCGATGGAGGCAGGTGATTCGGAGAACCGGTAGCAAAAATCCCCCCCCCACCCAGCTGAGCCATGCGATCATTAGAGGCTTTTTTTTTTAAAAAAAATAAAAGCATTTTTTCTACAACCTCTTCAGCTGAAAAAATGCTTTTAAAAGTAAAAAAAAAATGCCTCTGATGATCGCACGGCTCAGCTGGGATTGTCAAAGGCTTTTAAAAACATTTTTTCTACAACCTCTGAAGAGGTTGTAGAAAAAATACTTTTAAAAGCCTCTGATGATCCCAGCTGAGTTGCCTGATCGGCAGAGGCTTTTAAAAGAAAAAGAGTTTCTGCAGATCAGGCAACACAGCTGGGATCGTCAGAGCCTTTTGAAAGCATTTTTTTACAACCTCTTCGCTGAAGAGGTTGTAGAAAAAATGATTTTAAAAGTTTTTTTAAAAAATGGCCACGCCCACATTACCCCCACCACCACCACCACCACCAAGCCACGCCCACAGAACTGATAGTAACAAATTTTAGATTTCATCACTGCCAGAGCTGCACAAATGGATGTTAAGGAATGGGGAATTTAAAGGATCTGGCCACATACCAGTACTTTTCAGAATTTCAGAACTAAGGTTAACAATACAGATTTATATGCATAGAATAGAATAGAAATTAAAATGGGTTTGTTCAGACTCTTAAAAATAGTAATAGTAAGTTACGTTTTTGCTTATCACGGTGGTTAGTAAACTATGGTTTATGCTGAGCATTATGTGTATCAAGCACTATGTTTTTGTTTAACAAGCCACAATTTAAACAAACCAAAGCTTGGTATACTGTGCGACACCACACTGTACATAATGTACTGTATGCTACTTCAGTATCTTTGTATAGTTTTATCTTAGCTATAATGATTTCAGTCAGATTATCCTTTGTTAACCTCAGTGAATGGAAACCTCTCTGTCTCATTCTTGATCAGAAAACCTTCATCTGGTTATTCTAGTAACTACAACATGGTTCCCAATACATAGAAAACAGAACAAATCAGAAACATAAAACGGTCCCTGTTTTAGACAAGAATGACCTAAAAGCTTATATTTGTTCTGGACTCAAGAGACATTTTTCTCTGTATTAAAGGACTGTTTGGATCTAAAATACTTTCACACAGATATCCTTGAAATACAATCTTCCAATACCGAGCCTCAGTTCTTGTCATTAGTAAACAGATTATGGCTGGGCATTATGCTCTATGGCGCTATTTTTCAACCCTGAAGTCCACACATCTTAAGGTTGCCAAGGCTGAGGAACGGTGCTTTATAGTAACAATTCCCTGACAATCCAATCTCCAATCTTTTGTCTACTGTGATAAACATATAGTCCACATGGGGCGGAAGGTTATTCTAGCATTTCAGAGTCTTTATGCAATTGGAAGATATTAAATTCTTTACACCCCGCAATCCATCTGGACTCAAGGTGTGCCATAGGCAGTAGTCTTTTGCTATTCATGAAATAACATTAGGTGGGGGGATGGAGGGAAGGATTAGTATTAAAAAGCACATGAATACACAACGGTTTTGATTGTCAGATGTTGAGTGAAATAAGTCAGATGGCCCAACTGAGAAATAAGCGATACAAAATACCCTAAATGATGCTATCCTATACCCGTGATGGCGAACCTATGGAACGCGTGCCAGAGGTGGCACGCAGAGCCCTCTGTGGGCACGCACACCATCGCCAGCTGTTCTTCTGGTTTCCGGCATGTGCATGCGTGCCGGCCAGCTGGTCTTCACGTGCACCAGAGGGCCAGAAACCCCAAAGACCAGCTGGCTGGCATGCATGTGCCCGGGCCAGCTGGTCTTTGGGTTTCGGGCACGCACACACGTTCCAGTTTGGGCACTCAGTGCCAAAAAGGTTCGCCATCACTGTCCTATACTGTACACTGGTATTTAAGGAAAAGGCAACTTGTTAAACAAGAACAGCTGAACTGCAGTCACATTTTAAACAGGAAGCTTTAGTAAATGAAGATAAACCCAAGTTCAGGTAGCCTAAACTACCTTATAATAGGTGATCAGGACAAACTTAAAACTCAGAGGTATGAAGTCATGTTAAAAATAATCTCAAAGAGTGATGCCAACTGACAAAAAAGACAAATGAAGGTAAAAAAAACTTCTCAGGACAGGTAATAATCCAGTTGCATTGGTACTTTCAAAATAAGCCACTATTGTGCCTTCCCCTGGCACACTGTCCAGCTATTACATTTAAACTGAACCAGTAATATAATGCAGTCCCCCAAAAAGTAATGTTAGCTATTCCAAATGTCTATGAATATTCTTTGTTATCCAGGTCATGATTGTCCCAAAGGTGCTTTTTTTTCAAGAGGTAACTGGAGTTTCTGGTTTTTCTTTGAAGACTTTCACTTTTCACCCAAGAAGCGTCTTCAGCTTTGGGTTAGCTATTCCATTGCCCAACCATAATTCTGCCTGCTTTTCCTTATCCCTTTATACAAACCTAACTAATCTGAAAGTTACTAGGCTGTGAAGATTGCCTTCTGTCATTGAACGATTATAATTCCTTTAAGAACTCCTTACGTGACATCATCATTAAAGAGATCTCGAAAGACAGACACTGATTTATCACAGTTACACTACTGAATGCTGGTAAAGAATGCTGGTCCTAGTCAGGTTTACCTACAAAAAAGACAGTAAGTAAAGACTACTATCATTTTGCTGAGCTTGACATTTTTACCAAAACAGAAAAACAAGAAGTAAGATTTAGGGTTACTGATAGTTGCTTGCAAGATCTACTGAATGGTTGAAGTTTAATGGGGTGAGGTGAAGGGAATGGGAAAATGCCTGCTCATGAATCTGCTGAATTAACAGCCCTGCAAATCACAACTTAGGAGTTTTACAATTTGAGCTGTGAAATAACCAAGATGGAATGGTCGTTGCTTACCTGAACGACCCTTTTGTCCTCGCTGTGAAGACACTCCTCAGTATGGGTATTGCTCACTCCCATTCGCAATGGCTGGGTGTCAATCAAACCCTCTGGAGCTGGATACGCCCCTACTTCCTGCTCCTTCCTCAGTCTTTTCACGAAGACAGATTGGTCCAAAGACATCAGGACGAAGTATAGAAGATCTCCAGAGTAAACGACAGGAACAGGACAGGAACAGAACAGCTACAGAGGGAAACAAGAAGAAAAACCTCCACCAAGGCCAGACCTGGCAACTATAAGGGAGGGACGGAGTGTCTTCACAGCGAGGACAAAAGGGTCGTTCAGGTAAGCAACGACCATTTTCCTCCTCGCTGTTCAGACACTCCTCAGTATGGGACATACCCAAGTTCAAGAAGAATAGGGGCGGGCTTAAACAGAAGACTGGCCTTGGGGAGAGATTACAGACTGCAAAACCCTCCTGCCAAAGGCAGCATCAGCCGAGGCAAATCTGTCCAGACGATAGTGGGTCACAAAGGAAGAAAGGGAGGACCAGGTCGCCGCCCGGCAAATATCATCTACCGATGCCTGGGTAGCCCATGCCGCTGAAGTCGCGGCACTACGGGTAGAATGGGGCAGGATACCCCCCGGGACAGGAACCTCCCGCAACTCATATGCCCTAGAGATACATGCTTTGAGCCACCTGCCCACTGTTGCCGAGGATACTTTCTGACCTAAAGAAGAGGGGAGAAATGAGACTAACAACGCCTCAGTTCTGCGGAACGAGGCCGTTCTCTTAAGATATCTTCTCAAAGCCCGTCTTACATCTAAAGTATGCCATCGTTTTTCAGCTGGATGACGAGGGTTCGGGCAAAAATTAGGCAAGATGACTTCTTGGGCACGGTGAAAGCGAGTGTTCACTTTAGGGACAAATGAAGGGTCAAGTCGCAAGACCACCCGGTCAGGGTAGAAAATACAGAGATCACTCCTCATCGAGAAGGCGGCTATCTCGGACACTCTGCGAGCGGAGGTAATAGCTAGCAAAAAGGCCATCTTCAAGGACAGATATCGCAGGCTGATCGCAGCAAGTGGTTCGAACGGAGGTGTAGTCAAAGCCTGTAAAACCAATGTAAGGTCCCAAGTAGGGTAGCGGTGAACCGGTGGGGGTCGCAAGTTGGTAACCCCTTGAAGAAATGAACGGATCCGCGGGTCCTGAGACAGAGGAGATCGATTATCTCCAGATAAGACAGTGGCCAGGGCAGCCACTTGACGGCGAAGGGTCGCTGGAGCTAGACCTCTAGAGAAGCCTGCATGAAGGAACAGCAAAATATCTGGAACTCCTGCTGTTGTGGGATCCACGTGATGGGTACCGCACCATCTGGTAAAGGCAGTCCATGAGGCATTATAAATGCGAGTCGTTGATGGTCTTCTAGCCGCCTGAATGATGGAGATGACATCCTCCGATAGATGATCATGGAGCAGCTTTATGCGCTCAAATGCCACACGGCTAATCGCAGCCACTCTGGTTCCGGGTGACTCACTGCCCCTTGGGTCAAGACCACTTTGTCGGGTGGAAACTTCCACGGTGGTTCGACGGAGAGATTTTTGAGGTCCGCGAACCATTCTCGGCGGGGCCAATATGGAGCTACCAATAGAAGATGCGCCCGCTCCTGAATCGCCTTCCGAATTACTTTGGGAATAATCGGCAGAGGAGGAAAGGCATAAAGGAGCCCTTGAGGCCATGGACTCCGCAGAGCGTCCAGCCCTTCTGCGGCCGGAGACGGGTAACGGGAATAAAATCTCGGCAGTTGAGAGTTGGCGGCTGTCGCAAACAGGTCCACTATGGGCAGGCCGAACCTCCTCGACAGGTCTCGAAACAGGCCTGGATCCAGCTTCCATTCTGCATGGTCTATCTGGCCTCTGCTGAGCCAATCTGCCTCTCGATTCACATTCCCTGAAATGTGTTCGGCTTTTATAGAGGAAAGATGGATCTCTGCCCACGACAGAAGTCTCTCCGATTCCTGCATTAGAGTCCAAGAGCGGGTTCCCCCCTGCTTGTTGATATGGGCCTTGGTGGCCACATTGTCTGTCAGGATCAAAAGGTCCTGCTGATACACAAGATGTTGGAAGTGAAGGAGGGCGAACCTGACCGCCCTGAGTTCCAGCCAATTTATGTTGTGCTTCTTCTCGGCCGATGTCCAGACCCCTTGGGCTAGCTGGGCATTGAGATGGGCCCCCCATCCGTGCAGGCTCGCATCTGTGGTTAGAACCAGTCTTGTCGGGTCCAGAAAGGGGGAGCCTCTGCTGAGAGCAGGGGACAACCACCATCGAAGGGAGAGCCGGACCGGGGCCGGTACCGACACTTTGAAGAGGGACTCCGCTCGACCTTGCTTCTGAAACGGGAGCAGGAACCATTGTAGACGACGAAGATGTAGGCGAGCCCAGGGCACAATGTCTATGCAAGATATTAGTTTTCCCAGAAGTTTGGACAGAACCAACAGAGGGACCGTCCGGGTTAGCAAGATGTGAGTCACCAACTGATGAATGCTGGCCTGTCTCTCGGGAGACAGGAAGACCACACACTGCGTCGAATCGATTGTTGCCCCGAGATGCAGAAGACGAGTTGTAGGAACTAAATGACTTTTGGTAAGATTCAAGGTGAATCCGTGTTCCTGGAGAGTCTGGACCACCAGCTGACGGTCCTGCACCGCCCGGTCGGGTGACGTTGACAGGATCAATATGTCGTCGAGGTAGCATGCTAATCGAATCGGGACCTCCCTGAGAGAAGCTGCTACTGCCGCTAGTAGTTTTGTAAACGTCCTTGGGGCGGACGAAAGGCCAAAGGGCATGGCCCGATACTGGAAGTGATGGTTTCCAAAGGCAAACCGGAGGTACCGTCTGTGGGAGAGGTGAATAGGAACATGAAGGTACGCCTCTTTGAGATCTACCGATTGCATGAGATCTCCCCGCCGGATGCATCCTAGTAATGATTTGAGAGAATGCATTTTGAACCGACGGTATAAGATGTGTTGGTTGAGACGTCGTAGATTCAAAATACCTCTCCAACCACCCGAGTTCTTCGGAACTAGGAACAGCGTTGAATAAAAGCCGGTCTTGAGCTGGTCGGGCGGAACCTGCTCTATTGCATTTATGCGTAGCAGATGTTGAATCTCGTTTGAGAGTAGGAGCCGCTTGTCCGGAAGTGCCGGCCAAGGGCAATGAACATAAAAGTCCCGTGGGAGAGCGGTGAATTCCAAACATAGACCTTTGGTGACAGTTTGGACAATCCAGGCATCCAAAGTTGTAGCCGGCCACCGATGGGAAAAGGCCTGAAGTTTCCCACCGATTGGAGACAGGGCCGGTGAGTCACTTGCCTCTTCTGGCGTAGCGGGCAGAAGACGAGGACCTGAAGGGGCGTCTGGTGTTGCCTTGTCGACGACCACGGTCTCGAAAGGACGCCCGGTCGGAAGGTGGCTGGTACTGGAATTGTGATGGTCTGTAGTAAGAGGCGCCCCCGGAGCCTTGGTCCTGACGAAAGGGCTGCCGGGTATAAGGCACATAGCGCCTATCCTGACGACGAAAAGATGTAGGCAGAACCTTCTTTTTGTCCCGGTTCTCCACCAAAACGGGATCCAGTGAAGAGCCAAATAACGCTGGTCCTTTGTATGGAGCCGCCGTCAGGCGCCACTTAGACTTAGCATCAGCTCTCCAGTTGCGAAGCCATAACAGGCGCCTTGAAGAAACTGTTGAAGCCAAAGCACGAGATGCAAATTTAACGGCGTCCAAAGACGCGTCTGCCGAATATTCAGCCGCTGCAATGAGTTTAGCCAGATCTTGTTGCAGACGTGCGTCCTCAGGTGGAAGTCTGTCTTTCAATTGACGCAACCACACAAGCGAAGCCCGGTTGAAGAAGGATGATGAGGTAGAGGCACGGATGGCCCAAGCCGTCGCCTGGTGCGTCTTACGAAATGCCATGTCTGCCCGCTTATCTTCGAATTTGAGGCCATCCCCAGCTTCACCTACCAGAACAGAGGAAGATGTGAGACTGGCCACTGGTTCATCAATTGTAGGCAACTGTAGGAGGGCGTCCAGCACAGGAGCCGAAGCATAAAGCTTTTTGTCGAAAGAATTTGGACCAGAAAGTGAAGCGGGGTGATCCCATGGCTTTTGAATGACCTGGCAAAAAAGGTCAGGACACGGTACAAAGTCATCATCAGGTTGAGGCACATTGAATAAATTACTGTTAGGGCCTGTGGACACCGAAGCAGATGCCAAATTTGGGTTGTTGTCCATATTGGTGGCAGCCTTCGCTTTGCGTAGTAGAGAGCGAAATAAAGAAGGCTTAAATAAACCAGGAAAGGCAGGTTTGTCCTGGACCTCCTCCTCGTCATCAGACATCTCAAAGTCCTCCAGGATCTCATCCTCACGAGCCTGTTCAGGCTCTAGGCCATAAGAAGTAGAACCATGATGTTGCCCACAAGTAGGCTGATTATGACATGAAGCCGTAGGAACACCAACAGGAGCCGGAAAGGCAGCAGAGGCCTGCTGAAACCCCATTTGAAACATATGAGACATTGCCTGAGTAAAAAAGGATTGAAAGTCCATAGGCTGAACAAAGGCAGGGCCCGCTTCGGGCCGTAGACCAGCTGCAGTAGGAGTAAACGTAGCCTCAGGGGCAGGTCTAGACACTTGAGACAGGTGACTGGCCTCACTAGAAGACCTTGACCTAGTCCTAACTCCTGATTGGTTAGTGTGGCATAATGGTGTCCCCTGAGAGGTGGAAGGGGCCTCCCCACACCCCTCACCAGAAAGTGGATCCTCCTCAATGGGGATTTCAGGGTTACAAGACACCTCTTGGTGTGTACTTTCCTGCACTGTTGTGATCTGTTGTTTGGCCCTGGCAAATCTTTTTTCTAGGGCATTGTGCCTGCGCTGGGCATCTTTATCAGCCTTAGAAGACCTGGTGGATTTTGCAGTTTTAGAATGCTTAGCCTTCTTCCCCTTGACCTGTTTTGGGGAAGGTGCTGGGGTAGGAGAAGGGCTATTATCCAAGTCAGAGGAAAGGGCCACTTCCTCAATATTGCTCATATTATCAGTTCGTTCACAAGGCCAATGATCACACAAAAATTTCAACTACACAGAGAATGTCTGTTGTAGAAATCAAGAATAATATTATTGCTAGTATTATTATTATTATTTTTTATTTTTTAATTTTTTAATTTTTTTTTTTTTTTTTTTTTTTTTTTTTTTATAAAAATAAGACCCGCAATCAAATCAATAAAAATTTATCCACCAAATTGAATAACCAGGGTAATTGATCAGGAATATATACACAGCCCCTTCTCTCTCTCTTTTTTTTTTTTTTTTTTTTTTTTTTTTATATATGTAAATCAATTAAGCAATAATTCAATAAATTGATGCAAGTACTTCCCTGAACAGCTGCAGACACCTCTCTTCAAGCGGGTGGTAAATGCAGGAAACTTTTGGACCGCGTCCACTCCTGCCAAGAAGCCAGCGACCCTGGAAAGCAAAGCCCAGGTCGCGGTGTGCAAAAACGGCAGCGCAAGTCAGCGGGTGACCAACAGCTCTCAAGATGGCGTCCCGCAATGGCGTTTTCTCTCTCTGGTCGCGGGCCAGGCGAAACAAAGCGCCTACGGCTGGACCGAAGCTGCCTCCAACAGGTGACAATTAGGAACAACGAGGGGAGAGTATGCCAGCCGGCAGGGACTCTGGCCCCAACACCTGTGTGCGATACTGATTTCTTCAATCCAAAAGCGGCAAAGGCGGGAAAAAGGGAAGCCTGGCAATCGCCGAAAAATCAAGCCGCTAAAGGCGGCCGGAGCCCCGAACCGCCGTTTCGCGCCTGCCAGCTGTTTAAACCAATGCAGGGAAGGTATAAAGCACAGAGAACGAAAGACATAGAAATAAATCACAATAAAGGTAAAAGGAGAGGAAAAATAGAAGAATAAATCACAGAGAATAGACACCCTGAATGCTTTTGCAAATGGCTGAGTGAAAAGACTGGGGAAGGAGCAGGAAGTAGGGGCGTATCCAGCTCCAGAGGGTTTGATTGACACCCAGCCATTGCGAATGGGAGTGAGCAATACCCATACTGAGGAGTGTCTGAACAGCGAGGAGGAAAAGCCAATTTGGCTAATTGTCTAAAGACAAGAGTGTGATTATAAAGGTTTAGCATTGATGTAGCAGGACAGGGCTCTGGTGCTCGGTCTGCAAGTGCCCAAAGAATCACTGCAATTGGCAATTCTGTACCTGGGTTACTAGGTGAGGTATTCTAAATTGTTCTCCATTTATCTGTATCTAGGAAAATAGATATGGTCTAAAACAATAACTTGACAAAATGCAAATAATAATAACAAAATAGAAATTTCTGCAAATAGAAATAGAACAACTGTGGCAAAAGAAAGCAAGGGTAGTAGCAATAGTCATAGGTGCCTTGGGTGCAATCCCAAAATAACTCAAACACCACTTGAACACCATCGGCATTGACAAATTCACTACCAGTCAATTGCAAAAGGCTGCTTTATTTGGAACAGCTTCCATCCTGCAGCGATATCCTAACACCATCAAACATACACATCTGCCTAACCCCAGTCCTTAGGAAGGTTTTGACAGGTGAACAAAAATGCCAAATCCAATCTGGCTGACTATGTTGACAAACCATAACGGATGTCTTAAAATGACTGGCAAAATTCCCATATTGTTATCTTACTTAAAGATAAATCTCACTGCCTTCAGTGAACTTTTCTTTACAAATAGCTTTGCATAAGATCTTACCTGCAGTCACATAGTTATGTGCAAAGTACTCTCAAGATACTAACCGGGCAGCCCTGTGTAGTTCTTAGGGTGGGGTGTCCAACCTTGGCAACTTTAAGACCAATGAGAGTTGAAGTCCATAAGTCTTAAAGTTGACAGGGTTGGACAGCCTCAATCTAAAGACATTTTCATATTTATTTTCCTATCCAAGCAAAGCTATGAAAGAAACCTCCATGGCTCCAACAGACAAGTATATTCATAAAATGTCTTGCATGTTAAATGTTGCTTGCCAAGTGCTTTCATACAAGATAGGACCATAATGTGAAATACCCTTCGTTCTTGAAGTATAGTATCTACACAATCCACAATAAAGGAAGTTAAGAGCCCATTCAAACCTCAAAGACAACCTGGTTGAGAAATAATACAAGCTTTTTTATGTTTGAGCTTGCACAATGCATTAGTGAGGTGCATCAGACAAAAGCCTTACAAAACATTCTTCTTGGATGTTTCATAACGAAAAGTTTCAACCAACTATGCTTGCGTGTTTCAACAAAGGCTCCAAATCTTCTGACAGCTCTCCTAGTAAATACAAAGAAGCTGGCAATAGCTAGTGGATAAGACAGATTTAAGATAATATTTCAGATTCAGCATCATCATCAAGTTAATCTATATTAATAAACACAGTTTATTAATATTTATTTATTTAGTTTGATGGTATTTATTTATTAATATTTAAATTGCATTAAATATTATACATCTGGCTACTTAGAAAAATATTGATCAAAACTGTAATTCTGTTGCTGTGGTTAGTAACTGTTAAGCTTCTTACATGTTGTTATTGTTACCTGGGGGGGGGGGGTTGTTATCTTTGACTGTAGCTGGTCTATATGTAGTCAGGCTATTTTTGGTTTTGGCTGACTTGCAAGACTACATTAATGATCCGCAATGTGATGCCCAGGGACGGGCAAAGAATTTGCAGGCAGCTCCCTATCGCATCCCACTTTATACATTTCAAGAAGTTATTTTAATTAAAAATAGTAATACAAAGCAAAATACCACTCTCTAACATTAATATTTACGTTCAAAATGCCTCTGAACCTCAAATGGTCCCCCAAAACTTTCTTTAGAAAAACATGCATAATTTTTTAGTTACCCTGACCAAGGTAAGCAGAGGCAATAGTTCTTCCCTTGAGAAAGAAAAGCTGAGTGGGCTGACAGGTATAATACCAATAAATTGTATTTTGTACCAGACTTGAAATTTTAGGCTTAGACAATTTAGAACTTTGCCGTCTTTGGTCCGACCTAAGCGTAGTACATAAAATTATCTGCTACAATGTCCTACCTGTCAATGAATACTTCAGCTTCAACCACAACAATATACGAGCACACAATAGATACAAACCTATGGTAAACCGCTCCAAACTTGATTGCAGAAAATACGACTTCAGAAACAGAGTTGTCAATACCTGGAATGTACTACCTGACTCTGTGGTTTCTTCCCCAAACCCCCAAAACTTTAATCTTAGACAGTCTACTATCGACCTCACCCCATTCCCAAGAGGTCTTTAAGGGGAGTACATAAGCGCACCAACATGCCTACCGTCCCTGTCACAATGTTCCCTTTTATTCGTATCCATTTCATGTATTCATAATCATGTTTATACTTATATCTGTTATCTAATACATGCTTGATATAAATAAAATAAAATAAAATAAAATAAAATAAAATAAAATAAAATAAAATAAAATAAAATAAAATAAAATAAAATAAAATAAAATAAAATAAAATAATGTATGTCATTCGTGCCAGTTCTTTTGTGAATGGGCAAATCCTCTAGCAATCATTTGGAAAGAGCATTATCTTTTTTTTTTCAAATTCCAAATATGCCGGCTACTAAATGTACCTTTGGAGCCCATCAGGGGTTTCCAAACTTGCAACTTTAAGACTTGTGGATTTCAACTCCCAGAATTCCCCAGCCAATTGGAAGTCCACAAGTCTTAAAGTTACCATGTTTGGAGACCCCTGCTCTAAACCATTTTGCTTTTTGAAAATCTTCTTGATCGCAATAGCGTGGTATTCATAACACTGAATTCATATCTCTGAAATAAGAAGCACAGGTGCTCTTACCAGCAGCTCAAATGAGAGTACAAAATATATTAAAATAATAATTCAACCAATCTACCTATATATTACAACAGCAAGCAATATTTCTTTGTAGTTGTTGGTTGTTAATTTAGCAAGCACCCCATCATATCATGTAATTTTCCTTTCTCCTACAGACTACCTAGTCTTCCTTATGTTCATTGATTTCTTTCTTGTCCTGTCTTTGATGTTGTCCATGTTCTGCTTTGGGAATTGGGATGATTCCAAGGGTTGTGGGTAGCCCCAGGAATATTCCTACTTCTCTTCTTGCTTCTACATGCACTTGCAAGAAAAGAACCAGCCAATGCCTTTATAGTATATTCCAAAACTACAGTTTGAATTGATTACTAAAAGTACAGCCAGATGGCTAGGAGACCTCCAGATATTCAAGAATCGGTCCAACCCTTAAATTTGTTCCTGGCTAAAGATGGAGGCAAGGTCACGTCATCTGTACTTTTCCACTCACCCATACTGACTTCCTTCACTATAATTTTACCTGACAGTTGGTCATTGACACAAAAAGAAAAGTAAGAACTATCTTTGTAGTTCCAAGGATTAATGTGACTCATTGGAGGAAGAAATGTGCTCATCTAAAACTCCCAATCGCTTTTAAATACAAATTTATTTAGAAAAGAAAATGCCTTAAAAAAAGTAGAAAGTGCCGCATACAACCTGACTAGGCCGCCGTGGATATCACAGTCTGTTTCGCCAAAGGAGAGTGTTCTTTGTCTGTAACTGAGCAACTATGTGATGGATATAGTCATTGTGAATGCCTGGGAAAAAAGTTATCTGTTTCTCAAAATATGACAAGTTATACACAACATTGCTTTTGGACACAACGTATGAATACACCTTTATTAATAAAGTTAATAACACGAATAACCTTACTTCTGAAAGTATTTCAATTATAGTAAACTTTGATTTCCCTAATAATATTTGCTACAATTTCCTCCAACAAAGCTGTTGGACAATTGTTCTATTTTAAACCCCAACACTTACTGTCAAGGGATGCAGAGGTATTTGCTCAGTCAGGGATATTCTTGGTTAAAGGGATGCATCTGAACTCATCCAGTTATATTTCAAATAATGTTCACCACATCAATGATGTGATTGATTATGTGCCACCAAGTCATTTTCAACTCTTAGTGACCACATAGATTTTTTCCATGATGAACTATCACTATTCTGGCCTTTCAGGTTTTCCAAAGGTGCACTTATCACTAGTGTAACTTAGTCCATCCATCTTGCTGCTGACTGCCTTCTTCTTCCCTTTACTTCCAGAATTACAGCCTTCTCTAGAGAGATAGGTATTGTGTCCAAAGTAATTAATTTGAGCTTTGTCACTTCTGCTTCAAGTGAGAATTCTATGTTGATATATTTGCTTGTTTTCTTGGTTGTCCATGGTACTCTCAGGAGTCTTCTCTAACATCAAAGTTCAAAGATGCAACAACTCTACCCAACATCTATTTCTATAGTGACACAGGGAATACCATGGCTTGCATGATTCTCATGGTTTTTCTATCAAGTGTTAACCTGTAGTGTATTTCTTAAATGCTTGTTCCGTTACTGTTGATGGTTGATCCTAAAAGGTAGAAGGTATCCACTACTTTGATATCTAAGGCAGGTTGTTCTACTTGCTGCCATTAGTTTAGTCTTCTTTATATTTAATTTTAGTCAATTTTTCCCCTTGCTGTTTAATTAAGAGAACTTACAGATGTCATCATCATAGAACATGCAATTGATATTTCTTCCTCCAGTTTTAAAATCATGCTCAACTTCTTCCAATCCACCATCCATTAATATATAATCAGTATATACATTGAATAAATAAGGGGAGACTAATACAGCCTTATCTCACATGGAAAAGAGGTCAGGCAGAAAGAGGTCATCCCAATGCCAAACTTTGAGGGTGGTAAGAATATACAGAGCAACAGCTGCACTTCAAAGAATCCAAAAAGCTCATGGGAAAAAGTCACACTTTTGAGGCTATGTGTGTGTAAAATAACTCAATTCCAAGAAATAAACAGAGAGTTAATATTTAAAGACAGGGAGAAGGGGAAATTTGGAACCATAAAGTATCAAAATGATTGGATAAAGAAAATGAGGTTTTAATGTGGTAATAACAGACTGAATGTGGTATTACCAACTAAAAGATTTTATAATGTTATTTATTCTACACTGGTCCATTTGCCATCTTCCCTCTTCGGGAAGGAAGTACTAAGGTCAGATAAAGGATCTTTGGGTTGAAAAATAATCCTGATCAGAAGACCCGTCTTTAGATTCCTATAATCATCAGAAAGGACTTGACATTTGCTTCACCCGGCCTCTGGTTTTAGGAATGAGGTATGCCCTTCCTCAGCCAGAATGTATTTTCCACTCTCAAGTGCACCATGCTACAGGTACTCAGGACAATAAATAAGAAATCACACTGACTAAAGATGGCTATTCATAAAGGGAATTGGTAAGTTCTCTGTAGATGCCAAATTGGAAGTATCTTTTATTTACAGATTTATGGTGAGCAATTTATAGCAAACCAGCTTATGCCATGAAATGCAAAATCCATTTTCCTTTGAAACACACAGTTGTTTGTTTGATTGATTTTTTGTTTAATGAGTGTGAATTGTATTTTTAAACTGAGACTGGTCTATCTGTCTCATCTAATCTAACAGAGCAATTCACAAACCTCAGTAGCAAAACCTATCTTTTTTTGATTCAGGATGTCCCAAAAGCATCTCCAGACATGGCATGGTGGAAGAATGCAAAGGGTCTGCAAGTGCTAGTAATAAAACTCAAGGAACACAGTAAAAATGGGACTAAAATTAAATATAAAAACCAATATAATGACAACAGATACAACGAGCAACCTTAGAATTGACAACGAAGACATGAAAGCAGTAGAGAGCTTCTGTCTTTTAGATCAACCATCAACTGTAAAGGAACAAGCAGTCAAGAAATATGTTGCAGACCAGTACTTGGTAGAGAACCCATGAAGTCTTAGAAAAGATATTCGGATTTTTTTCCAATGTTTTTATTTATACAGATATCAGAGTCATAAAAGCCGTGATATTTTCTATAACACCGTATGAAAATGAAAGTTGAACTTTGAAAACACAGGAGAAAAAGGATATTGACTCATTGGTGTGGGAGAAGAATATCTGAGAATGCATCACATTGCCGTCACGTGACGTTTCACAACATTTTTCCCATTCACGGAGCTGGAGTGGGCGTGGCCTGTGTGTGACGCATCTGGCTTGTGGGCCAACAGTTTGCACCCTTGCTCTAATATATGTTACTATGTAACATTCTTTGTAATGTCTGGGTTTAGAATGTATTTGTTAACAAGGTGTTCTGCTAACTAAGAATATTAAAAATAATTCCAAAAAAGCAATAAAGATAGTGAGTTTCATGATGCCATATCTAAAATGCACTAGCTATGATTTATTCCTCCCTCTGCATCAAAATCCATTACATTTTGCATTTAAAAAGCAACATGTGGAGTACTGCTTACACAGCTGAATGTATTTTGATAGCACACATTTTTATTTGGAACAAAAAGCAAAATTAGAAAAAAGCAAGGCAGATTTATAATGCTGTGAGATATTTTGGTATACAGAGTGATGCTCTCTTAAAATGGAGCCTTTCAGATCCTGTGGGAAAAAAATATAAGTGTTACCCTTACAGAGAAAATGTTTATGGATTAAAAGATACCAGTGAACATAAATAGAGGACTACATTTAAAAGCTTCTGCTACATTTTGTAGAATGCAGAAATTACTACTGGAAATCTAATTTTATTTACACATAAACAGAAACTAAATGAGGAGACTGTTTGGTAAAATTTCAAATCAGTTGATAGCTGCAGAGGGCAGCACATCCTGATTTTTTTATGATAATCCTACAAGCATCCAACCAAAAGAACTATAAATGAATCAGTTTATTTGGGAAGGCCACCAAGGACTTAGATAAAAGGAGATAAAAGGAGGAACAGCTACATTAAATGAAGAACAACTTCCTTTAAAAAAAAACTCATTAGAGAGCTAATGATGGCTGATGGTGCCCTGATTCCCACTTCCAATGTCTTAGCTAAATTGAGCAGAATGAGATGTTGAGCAATTAAATTTACCACTCAAATCCCAATGCTTAATTCCTGTATCAACCCCAGATACCTAGTTTATATTGTAAAGGTAATAATCAAAGTTTAAATTGTTCACTTTTAAGTGAGGCATGATTAACATTTAGAGTTGTTTCAACACCGTTTCCTTTGCACAAGAAAATTAATAATACTGTGTATTCTGTAGACAATTAGAATACAGAAGTTTGAAATATAAGAACCTTAGAATGTAATCTAGGAACAAGAAGTCAAAACACTATTTTTAAAAAAAAAAATAACAAAATACAATTTCATCAATAATAAACTTGTATTCTTTAAGTATCAGCGGGATAGCAGCTGCATACAACAATTAGTAATGATCCAAAGTTCATCTCATTTTTTTTTCTTGCCATACAGATTCAAAATACTATTTGGATCTGCTGCTGTTGAATGCACAAGACAAGGCATCTTGTACTGATGCTGACAATCAAATATACTTACAACTAAGTCGGAATACAATTCATTCTCCCCTTGTGGAATGCATAAATTGGCAGTCACCAATACACAATGGTCCTCTCTTGACAAAGGCTTGGCTTGCGCATCATCGTACGTTATGATTGATTTAATGCTTAATTACTGAATCAATCTTATTTGGTTTATCCAAACTAAGCCAAAATCAAACAAGTAATACCTATGACATCTATGTGAATAGTCATGCTGAGTCTACCAGGCTGCCTTGTCTCTCTTCTTGGGATCAAAGAACAACAACAGAAGGAAGTATTGTGATACTTGCCAAAAATGGGTGAAAACTAAATATTATAGGAAGCATAGCTGCCCATCAAGGAGTGCAGAAGATCTGTAAAATGTAACCTACAGCATGTTATCTATGCCATAAAAACCATAGGTAAAATGGCTTTGGATCAAATGGAACCTGCTTTGCAGAAATGGTTGCCCATATGGAAAGGAATCTATGGGGTTTGCCCTCTTAGAAGCAACTATGCTGCTACTACAGTTTGAAAAAGACCTCACTCCAACCTCACTCTAAGTTAATGAGGCTTGGAATTCTATTTAATGGCAGCTTTTCTGCATTCCCACTGAAATCTTCTTTCCCTCTGCAAGTCCAAAGATCTTCAAAGCAGTTTTATAATATTATATAGAGTTCTGCTGTTCAACCAAGAAGGGGGTGGGGTGAAGGAGAAAAGCAGAAACCGGTAGTCTTAAAACTACTTCTCTGCAGGGTGGTTCAAATTATTATTGGCATAATTTATTGATCTGTCATCTTCTATTAGTGATATGAATACTTGATGCAAGCCAGAAAATACAAAAATGAAAAGCTATGGCTTGGCCCTATGTAGTGCAGACAAATCTAACAATCTTTTTTTAATATATATATATATATATATATATATATATATATATATATATATATATATATATATATATATATATATATATATATATATATATATATATTTCAAGGCTATGAAATTAGCTGCTATAGTTTAACAAACTGCCTAGATCTTAATGAGATAATAATCCTTTCTATAGGGCATTCACTTCAATCAAAAAATGAGAATTATATGAATGAGTACTTCAATTCCCACTCCTGAAAATGATCATGTTAGGGAGAAAGTTAAAGCCTTCATCCTTAAAATTATTTTATTTTTGTAAGGAGAGAATATACAGAGCAAAAGGCAACCAAGTGCAATGCATTTGCAATCTCATGTAATAAACCCTGACACAGAGTGACAACTGTGTCCTTCAGAGAAGGGATTACCTATCAGTCCAAGGAGCAAAGAGGACGAGAGCAAAAGAGAAACCATAAACTTTATTTCCAGAAGGTTTCAGCCTACTAAAAATAGTAGATGGTAGGAAGACCATTGGGTGTGAATAGAATAGAACAGGGGTGTCAAACTTGCATTGTCATGGTGGCGTCATGTGATGTATCAGGACTTTTTTCACCTTTGCTAAACCGGGTGGGAGCAGGGCCAGCATGTGATGCATCTGGCTTGTGGGCTGCGAGTTTGACATCCCTGGAATAGAATAACAGAGTTGGAAGGGACCTTGGAGGACTTTAAGTCCAATCCCCTGCTTAGACAGGAAATCCCTACACCATTTCAGACAAATGATTGTTCAATCTATTCTTAAAAACTTCCAGTGTTGGAGCATTCAGTGGCGCCATGGTGCAGTGGTTAAAGTGCAGTACTGCAGGTTACTTCTGCTGGTTGCTGGCTGCCTGCAATTTGACAGTTCAAATCTCATCAGGCTCAAAGCTTCCATCCTTCCAAGGTCGGTAAAATGAGGACCCAGATTGTTGGGGGTAATATGCTGATACTCTGTAAACCGATTAGAGAGGTCTGCAGAGCACTATGGAGTGGTATATAAATCTAAGTGCTATTGCTATTCACAACTTCTGGAGGCAAGTTGTTCCACTGATTAACTGTCAGGAAATTTCTTCCTTCCACCTTCAACCCTTTCCATCAATGTGGGAAATACGGTATTAGCATTGAATTGAATCCAGATTTCCCCAATCTGGTGTGTCATAGATGTGCTGGGATCATAAAATCCAGAATTTCAATCCAGCAAAAACATGCATTCTGTAAATGGCATCTGAACCACAGGTGCCACTAGATCCAACTTTGGCAACTTTAAGACTCATGCTAGCTGGGGAATTCTGGAAGTTCAACTTTGGGAGTTGAAGTCCACAAGTCTTAAACCCTGCACTTGATGAGTGGCCGTTTCCAATATCCCAAAAGCCATGTAAATTGCTTGCATTCAAGCAAAACTTGCCAAATAATTTCAGACACCAAAAAGATTCCAGTTTTGAAATTCTTTGACTTCTAAAGAGGTAACTTAGATTATTTCACATTGTACTAAGAATGACATTCATACCACTCATGTGGTAAATTACCACCTCCATTAAATTCATCTAGAGAAATAATCCAGAATTAGTCAAGCTTAGAATAGGACCTTTTAAACCAAGCTGGCAAGTTAATCAAGATTAATTTAAGACCTATTGATTTCAATACAGTAACTGCACTCTAAGCATGACTAAGCCTGGAAGTAACTTAAGGAAAGAATACTGCTTTAAGAAAATACTTTTCCTGAATTCATGTATTATTTTTCCAGGTGATTTACCTTTTGGATCTGCATGAAAGGAAGTATGTAACGTTTTAAATAGTCAAGCAATGGTGCACATGTATCTGGCACACAGATGTCTTGATCATGAATTTGTCACAGCTTTTTAGCTTTAGACTGTGCTCTACCAACCAGAGACAAAAGGAAGGCAGAAAATCTTGCTTTTTCTTTCACACTGCTTAAAAGTGAGCATGTGTTCATCAAAATGTCCAACACTCTGAAGCAAGCATTGCGTTTTTCTTGGCCCATGCCGTCTTTGATTTTCCAGACCTTGTTATCTTTTAAGGATCAGTTGCACTCTGTTCCTTAAATGGCCACCAATATCACATTAATGAAATTCTCAAAACAGGCATAAGCTTCCATTTTTAGTAGCCATCAAAACAGCCCTACAATCTATTGTGTACAGCCACTATTCACACCAACCAAAATGCTTTCATGTATTTCACATTGTATGGATCAATAGACTTGATTGTCAAAAGTCAAGGCAAGTTCACGCTGCATTCTGATATCCCTGACTGTTTAAAGTCAAAAGGCATGGCCATAATTTTAACACTGTTTCTTACAAATACATATGACTGCAAAAATTCAAGATGTGATTTGCCAACATTTAAAACATTGCATTGTGGAATGTAAATCGAAGTCTGTTTACACAGAATTCATATGACGTGGACAATATACAATTAATGGGTGGGCTGTGCTCCTAGATTTGTGTCTGGTATGGAGCATATGGCTAGCCTAGCATGCCCAAATTATTCACTTCCTGTGCCAGACAGCGTAAGATCAGGTTTAGTCCCATTCTTGTTTAATATGTGCAAGTTGATGATTTCAGACTTCAGAGTCTTGACCTGATAAACTGTTTTTATGCATAGTTTATAGACAGATTCATCAGATCCAGTGTAAATTATTTAACCTGGATTGAAAAGAAAAGAATTTCCCTCTAGTTAATCACAACTCCTAAGTGACTCATAACTCCTAGTGAATACAACCATGTAGTTTTCTTTGCAGCATTAAAGAAACAGCTTGCACTATCTTCTTCTCAGCTCTTTTGCCATCTAACCAACAGCTCTGGAATTCACAAATGGTCCCTCCCTTTAGCATGAAGCAGGACAGCCTTGCTTTACTTTGAGATCAACCCCAATGTCAGCTTGGTGCCGCCACCTGCTCAACTAACTTGCTTGTAAGCTGCACTTGAACAATTGTTTTCAACTTAGCCCAGAATCAAGGGAATAATGAAAATACATGCCATAATATTGATGTCTGATTTGATCCACTGAATCTGCCTGAGATCTGGATATTTTAATCCAATTACTAAAATATCTCTATGGTATAGGCCAGTGGTCAGCAACCAGTGGCTCTGGAGCCGCATGTGGCTTTTTCATCCCTCTGCTGCGGCTCCCTCTTGATGGTCGGCTCCACAACTGATAGGGCTTTCGGTTAGGACTGGTAGAGGAATGCCGCACTAGGAGGAGACTCTATGGTGTGGGAAACCAGACTTTTGGTTGGCTCCAGAATTGAATGGGGGCTTCCGATTAGGACCTTTGTGGCTCTTCGAGTGTTTAAGGTTGCCGACCCCTGGTATAGGCTATGCCACTGAATGAGTAGAATAATATGGTGTTAGCAGCTGTTCTAGCAACACCAAAACTGATACTGTTGTTTGGTCCATAGGTGTACTATGGCAGGAGGTGAAGGATACAAGGCTTCTCCCGTTCCCTGCAGATTGTAATTTTCACTTTCAGCTTACTTAAGGTAAGGATGACTACACAGAAGGTAACTATATTCATGGAATATAGTTCCATGAATATAGAAAAGCTACTGGATGATATTTGCAGTTTGCTACGTTTCAGAATGTGCTTTGTTTGATTTTTTAATATTATTTTTGTTCTTCTCTGAAGAATCAGCTATGCTGATAATGTAGTTTGAGTTCTATTTATAGATTAAAAAGTCATATAACTGCAAGCACTCTGAATAAGTGCAGTTGAATTGTTAACTTATTTTTGGTTCAATAATTGAGACAATAAGCATTATGTTTTTGTCTTTTCAAAGTGTGTATTTTATATCCCCTTCCATGAAAGTTGGAAAGTACCTCACTGTGTTACTTTTGAAATGATTATGCTAAAAGCAAGATTAACTATATGTACAGCCTAAATAAAAGTCTTTTACTTGCATTATTCAAGGAAAAGGGATTTTTAAATATTATGTCTTAAGACCGGCTTCTGGCATCTTTTCCAAGATATCATTACTGAAAGCTAACTCTGCAGCTTGGAATGCTTCTTCTTACAAAAAATGGGTGGAATCGTGCATTAAATAAAATCTTCTGGCCAGATCTCAGACAAAACAAATATCACATTCCAGAATTTGACAAAGTTTATCCAAGTTCAAAGACCCAGGCAAAATCTTTAGAGAAATCCATTATTTACACATTTTTTTCTGTTAGAAACATACAGACACAATCCATTAGATATGTTATTTAAAATCTACTGAAGTAAACTGGTTAATATTAAAGAAGCATATCAAAAAACACTTACACAGAATCACAGGCAGGTTCAGTAAGCCAAAACTATACAGTTTCTATCAATTGCAAAATATACTTGGTTTTCCACAACATTTTAAAGGACTATAGGACCTAGAAGACACAGTCACGGTAGAGTTTTGCACCTTAAGATCATCCCAAAACACCAAAAAACCCCTAACAGACTGTTGAAACATTAAATACTTGGGGGAATCAAAAGGAGTGTTAGGCAGCTAAATCTAGCCATTGGTGGGAAGGTTTCAGTCCTGCATTAAGACCGGTATGTTTTTATCTTGGTCTGTTGAATTAACTTCAATGGCTGGATAAATAAAAACTATAAACTATGATTTATAAATGCCAGGTTCTCAATTCATTTGTCATGCTAAGCTAAACCAAAGAACCAACATATTTTTATCAGTTATAAAAACCCTATTGTCTTGCTTTAAGATTTTGTTTATTGATTTGCCTTTCTTCCTGAAAAGAACACTCCAAGTGACTTACAATTTAAAGGAAATACAAAGAAATATCAAGCATACATTAAATTAATGAAAACACAAATAATTAATTTAGAGGGAACGTTAGAGTCCTAGCAAAAGCAGAATCAATGGGAACTCTAAACACAGGTCCCCAAACAGGGTATAGCCTGAAAACTTTGGTCACAAAATTTCATCTATTTCTTACTTTATTCATTGCTAGAAACAACCCACCTGTCTCCAAGCAAGCATATACCCAGTCCTTTCAACAGAAAGCTTGTGTTTTTTTAGTTACTTTAATTATTTTTATAAATAATACAAAATGGGAACATACCTAATACTTCCTCTTTTATTTCCCCCAAAACCATCACCCTGTGAAGTGAGTTGGACTGGCTCAAAGTCACCCAGCAGGTTTCCATGACTAATATGGGACTAGAACTCACAATCTCCTGGTTCTTAGTCTAATGACTTAACCACTAGACCAAACTGGCTTTCGACTTTCTTAAAATATCAACTTGCATCCAACTTGGAAGTTTAGATGCTATTGAAATTTGAACTTGCATTGCTGGATTAAAATCCAGAGTGCTATTGTATTTTGTCTGCTTTGACTAACATTTAACTTAACTGTGGACATTAAATATATCAAAATATAACAAACAGATGAAGTGTAATTGTATTGGATTAAAAGGGGCAAGTCATTTTAAAACTATTGTGATCAAATTTATAATGAGGGAGGGAGGGAGGGAGGGAGGAAGGAAGGAAGAAAGGATGGATCAAGCTTGTCAATTACATTGCTCATGAGACAAAAGTGCAAGCTCTAATTGATAAAATATTGATTCTCTTCTTTCAGAATGTCTAATTCAGTTACAATTTGCTCTTCTATTTACAATATCTCAATACAGCTCTGCCAATTATTTCTGAATTGTGCTTTCTCCTCCGCATGCCAAATCATGTAATAGACATGTCAGTGCCAGTGCTTTTCAGTAGTTAGTCACATTATAGCCTTTTGCGTACAATATTGTTATACCCATTTCTTTTTTCAGCATCGGCTGTCTCATCCTCAGTTATTTCTTTCACCATGTTAGAATGTCAAAGCAGACAAAAAGAATTGATATTTCAGTTCAATTCTTGGCAGTTTTACTTTTCCTTCAATCCAGCTTAGCCCAGAAATTTAAAGCAAGTCATGAAACAATCAATTCTTCATCTAATTCTAAGACAAGTCTGACATTCTTGCACTTTTACAGCCTGTAACTATTATGTATCTATTCTTCTTTATACATTTATACATTCATGTTGTCCATGGTTTATGAGGCAGACTAGCTTTTTGGAATCTAATCAGTGAACTCACTTCAGTATCCAATTTGTTTTTCATATTCACAGGTTTAGACAAAACAAGTTTAGGGGCTATTCTAAAATAGGCAAAAATGCAAACATTTCAAGGATAAGCTTTGTTCCTGCATTGGGAGCTCCAGCACTAGACTCTGCATTCCACAAGATACAACTAAAAAAAATTGTCTGGTGACAAAATGGCAAGTGAGTATTAAATGAAGAAACAAACTCTGAATTAATCAATCAAAATAAACTTGGAAGGGACTTTGGAGGTCTTCTAGTCCAACTCCCTGCTCAAACAGGAGACCCTGTACCATTTCAGACAAGTGACTGTCCAGTCTCTTCTTAAAAACCTCCAGGGATGAAGCACCTACAACTTGTGATGGCCAGCTGTTCCGCTGGTTATTATCTTCACTGTTAGCAAGTTTTTCCTTAGTTCTAGGTTGCTTCTCTCTTTGATTAGTTTTCCTCCTGCCCTTTCTTGTTCTATCCTTGGTGCTTTGGAAAATAAACTGACCTCTCCTCTTTGTGGCAACCTCTTGAATACTGGAATACTGCTATCATGTCACCCTTAGTCCTTCTTTTCTCTAGACTAGCCAAACCCAAATCCTGCAACCGTTCATATAATTCAAAGGAATTACATTGCTTGTTTTTTTCATTGATGTATTTGCATGTTTGAAACTGCTTCTTTTTTACATGTGCAAAGTACACATGCTGGAAAAATAATGTATCAAGTACATATAGTTGTAAATGAAATGGTCCGCTATAGATAAATTCGCCTGAATAGTATAGGACATTTTTTTGCTTTAAACTGTTTGACAAAACTGAAGGACACAGTGCTCATCCTTTAAAGATGGAAGTGGACAAAAAAACAGCACAGGTTTCAGTGAGAATTAGTAATAAGTCAAATTTCCCAAGCACAATTTTCCCAAGAAGTGAATTGCACATGGCACTGAATGATGCAGGACACGCTTTAGTACCGCCAAGCTTCCTGGAGTCAGTCAGTCTGTCTCAGCTGCAATCATAATAGGCAGAGATTGTGAACACAGATGGTTCTGTACACTGAAATGTCACAAAGCCTTAGGATTGCAAGCATTTCTGTTTTGCTGGAAACCAGAAATATATTCTTAAACATTTGTATTTGTTACATGAAAATAGAACTAACCTAGACTTGGGTTTTTTATTATGAAATACAGATGCAAACTTAATTTGATACTAATCTTAATTTAGTTTAGTTCAGGTGTCATCCAAACTGAGGCTCTCTAATGTAGTTAACTCTGGTTACTTCAAAGGATTCTACTATCCCATGATAAATTCTTTAAAATGGCATTAAGATGCTACAGCTAACAACACAAAGACTTCTTACTTCAGAAATTTCCCATGAGCATTAATCATGAGCAACTGAATTATTTAGAATACAATAAATCTATTTTGAACCTTAAAGACACGCTAAGTGTTATGTTATTCACATGATAGCCACTCTGTCCATTTGACAGCCTAAGTGAAATGGACTCAAACCATTGCCATGTGAACAGATTCCATGTGATCAAATCTTGGTCACATTAGACCATTAACTCCTCAAGAACAATATACAAGTTGACAGCAGACCACTTCTTTATAAGGAAAAAAAAAGGTAATGATTTATTCTCAAAAATGTACCTTCTCAAAAATTATATTTTGGATTACTTCAAGTTTTCTTAATTGGATGCACTTCTAAGAAATCAGAGTTAGGATCAGTTTTGGCATAAAGAATTGAGAAGGATCAGGAAATCTCAGCAATTATAAATGAAGGCAGAGGAAAAGGAGAACAAAGCACAGAAATATAATTATTTCTATGAAAAATAGTAATTTGTAATATTACTACTCAGGCTATCTATCATTTATTTTGATGATGATAACAAATACCATGCTCAAGTCCGATGGAAGGGTATTATGAACCAGGTATTTCTGTTGAATGTATTCCAAGAAGCCTATTCTTCCAATAAAGGATCCAAAAGTAGCAAAGAGGCAAAAGTGCTTATTAAATTCATTGTGATGCTGGCTGGGGAATTCTGGGAGTTGACGTCCATAGGTCTTAAAGTCACGAGGATTGGACACCCCTGGTGTAGAGGGTTTTATCAAGAGATACTGACAAGTAAGTGAAACAACCATCATCTAGAAGAGACCTGTGTGAAATTGGCATTAGAATCTCTTACCTTTAGATAAAATTCCTCTGACATTTTCCAGAAGGAAAAGGTTTTTTTTAATCTGAACTTCATCAACCTCCAAAAGAAGACATCAGAACATTTGGCATCCAGTTCCTTGTTCCATCAGTCATGCTCTGAACAAACAAAAGCTTCAAATAATTCTTGCCTCATATCAATGCTTAATTAAATATGAAAGTCAGAAATTCTGCTCAAAACCCTGCTGGATTCCTGTAGCATCTTTGCCGATGTGTTCCTAAAAGGAGAAAGCTGGGTGAAAAAAAAAAAATCCACCACAGTCCACTTCCATTATTCTAACTAAGCCAAAATTATAACTGTAAAATTCAACAAACTGAAAGAAGGCCACACTTGCTACTCATTTCTATCCATGCTATCAGAAATAACCTTGTAAGGACATATTTAGTATTTCACACACACAAACAATACACACACATTTGCTCTTGTTCTGTTGCATTTTTTTCTTCCTCAAATCTCCCAGAATTAACAAGAAGATCAAACTGCTTTTATCAAGTACTCTTGTGTACTTTAAGTACTTTTATAGTCAAATGCTTTCATTTTTCTTAAGAATCCAAGACTAGAACAGGTATTCTGACTGATATATGTACCATATTTTTCGGAGTGTAAGACATACCTTTTCCCCCAAAAAAGAGGGTGAAAATCTGGGTGCGTCTTATACTCCAAATATAGCCCCACCCAGCCACTCAAATGGAAGTTTCAAAGGGTGAAAAAAGCCTCTGAAACGAAGCTTCAGAAAAAAGCCTCTGAAACAGATGTTTCAGAGGCAGAAAAAGCAAGGCACAGAGCTGACAACCAACGAACCTGTTGTTAAAATTCACCTCTGGGAACAGCTGATTGGGGTATTCCGGGAGGACAATCTACCCGCCAATCAGCTTTTTTCTTATTTTCCTCCCCAAAAACTAAGGTGCGTCTTATACTCCGGTGCTTCTTATAGTCAGAAAAATACGGTATATTTAGTAATTTATAAAGGAAAACCTATTTTGCTTTTCTTTCCCAAATTCTATGTCTTTCCATTTGATTCAGGTTTTTTTAACTATCTCCACACTGCCACTTTCTTATACTTCTAGCAGCAATAATCATAAGAAAAATACAGATATTAATCAACTGGGGTTAGAAATCTATACCAAAACGTTCAGTACTGAATGATTCGATTTATGAGTGAATGTGCGAAGCAGATTATTTGAAAGATTTTGTGTTTCAGAATGATAGCAATATCACATGAATGTTCAAAAACAGTCCTCCATGCCCACCATGTTTTTAAAATCTTTCTGTGTTCACCGTCAGAAGATGAACAAATAAACATATGAAAAATATAATCAACGTTTATAAGAAGAAAAAAATTCCAGAGATAAAATAAGTGGGAAATGGAGAACACTGGCAGCAAATAGAAGGCTATGGTATTTTGAGTTTCCTAACTTTTAAAGCAAAAAATACATTTAGAATCAGTGAGAACGCTGTGGCTATTTTTATAAATGGCTGCAATGATGCACAAGGCCAGTCCTAAAGAACTCATTCACCAGAAGGAACATGGATAAGGTTAAAAGGGACATTGTTGCAGACAAGGCTGGCATCTGACCTCAAAACATAAGCCTGCTCACTGGAACCCACCATTATTATTATTTATTTATTTATTTTTTTGCTTTTGCCCATATTCCACACAGGAGTGGGTTTTACTTACCTTTACTACCGCTTCGCTTGTGCATGCTTCTGCACATGCACGGAAGCTTCTGCGCATGTGCAGATTGTCAACCGCTTTTACTACCGGTTCTAAAGAACCGGACAGAACTAGGAGCAACCCACCACTGATTCCACAGACTAGGAAAGTTCAAAGTCATCCAGCCTGCTTAGAAACAACACATAAGAAAAAGGTGGAAGCTCAGCTACAAATGCCATTGCCTAAACCAGGGGTCTGCAACCTTAAACACTCAAAGAGCCATTTGGACCTGTTTCCCACAGAAAAGAAAACACCAGGAGCCACAAAACCCTTCCCGTGCCTGACTATTTCTTTAGCGGCCACAAAACTAGCATATATGGTTGAATTAAATGTTCTGTTTTATTCTGAAACTTTACTTTTCTTGGATTTATCCATGGTTGGCCTACCGGGGGTTGAAAAGCTCAATAAATTGCGTGCCGGCGGGTGACGCACATTGGCGGTTGTGACACATATTTTGAGTGACAGGGAGCCACAGCAGAGGGGTAAAAGAGCCACATGTGGCTCCAGAGCCACAGGTTGCTGATGCCTGTACCCCTTAAACTGAATTCTTGGACACGATGAAGTAACAATATTTATAAAGGTGTTTCACTATTGCTTTTTTTGGAATTTTTTTTTAAAAAAACACTTTCTACTCTACCTCACTGCCCCCAAGATTACTATGGGAGCTTCCATCCCAGCATTGCTAGCTTTATTGAGATCAGCTAGCATCAGCCAGGGACACCCTAACCATTCCTAAAGAGCTAACAATTCTAGCTGCCTCATGCAGCAGATGTGAGTCTCCATTAAATATTAAATTATTGAATGAATTATTTCTGTCTGCTGCAGAGGGGGTGCATCTGTGCATTTCTACCTCAAGAGCATTTTATTCGCAGCTCCATAAACTGAGAGCAAGACTTTTAATTCCTTTAGCATAAACCCATTAAAAGCTTACAGAAGACTTAAATCTACAATGGAGTTGTGATTCCTCGCTCTTTGCTTTAATTTCAAGGCAGCATTTACTCCACAATAATGTCCTTAGTGAAGACAGAGGGTGCTCATTCAAAAAAATCTTAAACATAAACTATTACATCAGATTAAGCTGGTATTCATGTGTGGGCACAAATCCAGGAAAGGAGTAATCGGATATTAAAAAAATAAGGAAAGGAACCATTTCCTCCTTTCCTGATTCTAGCACAGAAGGCTTGCAATAAAGCATCCTATTACCTTAAATAACATTTTATATATACTTCTTCCACTAGCCATAAAAAGAGACCCAACTAATTTTTTTTCCAGTGTATTGTTCCAGGAGGAAATCAAAATTGATATATACATACACATTCTATATAACAATGATTCCTATAACAATGCAGCAGGAAAGAGAAAATGCATGAAAAATTTGTCTACATTGCATTTAGGTCACCGGAATTGCAAACCCTTTCATTTTAAAGAAGCACTTCAAACAGATTCCTATCCAGGATGTTTGGAGGCGATAACATGTTGGAAAATAAAGGCTTGGGATTCCAGAAAAGTGTTTATTGTTTCCCTTTTCCTTCTGCCTCAGAAAACTGGCAGAAAGTCATTAAGAAAATGTGCAATATTTTAAAACATTATGGAATAATATGTTTTATTTAAAATTAAAATATCTTATACACCAACTAGTCAAGCTTCACAAGTCACAAAAGTCAAGACACAGCACAGTCTCCCACTGTGTTTATAACCAGAAATTGTTCCAATGTATGAAATTGGCATAAGAAAACAGATATAGATAATCTTCAATAAAATCCAAAACAGGAGACAATGGAAAAGGCAAAATAATGCTACCGGTAGGTAGATCTCCGTTTGTGTAATTAAGTAGGGCCCAGGGTGGGGAGAAAGCAGGACAATGTGAAGAAGAAGAAAGGAAACTAACTCCAGACTAAATGTCACAGAAATCTGAGATGAACACCTTCCCAAATCAATAACAATCATCACATATACAACACAGTATTCATACTGGAAAATAAGAACAACAGAAGCAACATGGTGATCTAAAAATGAAAGGGAACAAAATGTACGGCATTTCTAAAATCTAATTGCCAAGACAAGTTATATTTTCAAACAATTTCCTTCTCCCAGAACTTGTTCGTATTGGCTGCTCAACTTTTCTTTAACTCATAGACTTTACCAATCCTTTGAGATCAACTGATAGCAATAGCATCACAATCATTCTTTAGGTCAACTAAAGAACGGCCCAGAGTCAAACTGGAGAACTTTTAAGTGTCTGAGAACTACATTTGGTCCATGTGTCTGAAGTCACATGAACTCTAAACATGTAACTCAGTTCTGAGTTACACTTTTTGGAATATAACAATAGCACATAGACTTATATACCACTTTACAGTGCTTTACAGCCCTCTCTAAGCGGTTTACAGAGTCAGCATATTGCTCCCAAAAATTTGGGCCCTCATTTTACCCACCTCAGAAAGCTGGAAGGCTGAGTCAACCTTGAGCCTGGTGAAATTCGATCTGCAAAATTGCAGGCAGCCAGCAGTCAGCAGAAGTAGTCTGCAGTACTGCACTCTAACACTGCGCCACCGTGGCTCATCATTTGGATTAAGTAACACAACCTACAAAAGATTTTAAAAGGCTTCATTTATTTATTTAAAACTTAGGAAGTCTGAATAGAGCAAACCTCCTTTACATTGTTTTTCAGATGCTGAAATGCCGGCCCTAATGCAAATAGATTGGGAACAGAGGAGCAATATGTTCACTTAACGCTAAAGCAGTAATAAACACACATACCTACCATATACGCTGCAAATTACCACAGCAGTTTTATTGGAAAGGAATTGCAGCCACCAGTCTGTTTCCCAAGCTCACTCCCTAAAGCAATACAGCATTAGTGGAAAATAATATTTGTAGCTCAGGTTTAAGCTGTTGGTGCCATTGGTGATGTTACCAAGTTCGGTAATGAACATCTGCAAAAAAGCAACCAAACTCGGAGAACACCAAGGACCTCACAACGCAGCATAGCTAAACGAAATAGGAAGAGGCAGTCAGACTGACAACTTTGTAAATACTTTTAACAGTAGTTCCATGACAATTAGCATGGGCTTGCAACGATCTACCCATGGCTGGCGGTGATGTATATTTACACTTTCCCTGCTACAAGCAAACCAGTTCCATCCTCTGCAGCTCCTAGGAGCAGCTGAAAGCTTCCTCTGAAACAATATGTCTCTCTTTCCTCTTTTGGACAACTTGTTTTTTTCTCTCTACCTCTTTGAAACTCTCCACCCAGCTTCAATAGACATCTCCAAAGTTCCATTAAAGAAGGAAAGAAAACAAAATGTACTTCTAGACTCTAGACTTAAAGGCAGCCTACCAAGAATAGATGTATTGGAATAGCTATTTGCACAAATGAAAGCACCACCAAATACCCTCCTACCAGGGCATCACCATCTGCAGAAATTTTATTTATTTATTCAATTTCTGTAGATGCCCAACTCAACCAAGGGACTCTGGGTGGCTCCTAGTTTGACATGGTTTCGTGTTAACTGTAATTCATTAAAACGCTTTGAAGGAGAGGCGCAAGCAACTAAAAAGCTCTGCTGCAGCAGTGTGGCTAATTTTCCCTTCAAATAAAAGACCCGACACTTCTGTTGTCTGTCTTTCTTCAGTAAAACTTGTGTTTCACATTAAGGTGGACTTAATCTTTCACTGAGCAGCAGGGAAATGGCTGCTGGCAATGAACCACGTTAATCAAGTCATTTAGTTCTACGTATACTTCAAGTTACTCCCAACACATGGCCGTGCTAGTTGTGTGCTTTTTATTTTAAAAGGGTCATATCAGATTGGAGAAGAAATGGAGAAAAAGGTCCTAGATTGTGTTTCAGTAATATTCCCGAAGGTCTTTAGACTCCCCAAAAATTATTTTACTGATGACACCTCTCTGTGCAACATATAAATGAGGCGACCTTCTTTTTAAAAAATGACACAAATTGAGTGGTTGTAAGCAGAACTATTCTGAAAAGATAAAAGATAACAGCGAATTCAAATCATTTCCAAATATTATGGTCAACCTTTTCTTCATTCGCATCCCTGAATAGAATAATTTTCAAATTATTGACATGCAATTAATTTCAACAAAAGCAAAGTGACTAAAGACAACCTTTCATCAATTAAACTATAATATGAAACAACAAATAACCATGTTTTAAATTTCTGGCTTCAAAAATATGAAGGTAAGTGAATACTTTCTCTTTCTTGAATATATCAGTGTTATACAAAATCAAATAATATCTGGAAATTACCATATAATCCTAAAATACAACAAATGCAAAGCAACTATTGGCCTGCCTAAAAAAAAGGTCGCAAAATAACAAAAACCAAACAAAAGATTTACAATGCTCAAAGAAACAATATATGTTGAAAATATATACATTTGATGCCAACTATAAGCAATTCTCCTTAAGACATAAAGTGGCCATTTAAAGATCACAAAAAAGAGAAACAAATACGCAAAAATAAAAATAAAAAAGAGCTCATATCTGAACTTTCATTTAATTGATTTGATTTCTATAACTGCTCATCTCAAGTTATTCTGGGTCGAGAAACAAATACGCAAAAATAAAAAAGAGCTCATATTTGAACTTTTATTTAATTGATTTGATTTTTATAGCTGCTCATCTCAAGTTATTCTGGGTCGTGTATATCATAAAACATAAAAAACATTAAAACAATGCAAAATAAATATGCACGGTACCAAGCTAAACTGTTACAATGGATGTTAATACAACCAGGAAATGTACATACTAATTTATAGATGCAAATGTGAAAATAATAATTATACTGTCAATGAAAATGCAATAACCAAAAGCTTATGTCTTAATTCTCCCTTCGTTCCCCGATATGAAAGAGGCATTTAAAAATAAAAAAGTTTAGAACTGAGTATTTCTTTAGATTGTGAAACGCATTCTGAAAATACAAAGTCTAACAGGATAACATTAAATGATATATCTGTACCTACATATATTCCAGCTATCTGTTATGGTGTTCCCTTATTAAAACTGAGCAATTATTTTCTTACCTTTTTTAATAATAATATGCTTTTACATTAAATGCCAATGTTTAATTAATTATTACCTACTACTACTTTCAAATAATACAGAAATCGCTGTACATATTTGAAAGCCAAATATTTTAATTACAATTGTTTTGTCTTGGTCCTGAATTAATATAGCATTTGAATACGCCAGCTTTCCAAATCAGATGCCCAACAGATGTTTGCAATTAAATTTTCTACTGCTATATCCCCAATACATCAATTTAGTGTTTTGCAGTTACAGGCTATCCTTCAATAATCTCCAAATTTATTTTAGGAACTCATTAGCATTATGGCTGGTCTCATCATAAAGCAAAGAATAATATACAATAAATATGTTAAGTAGTTCTTAACCTTACCTAACTTTTCTTTCTGTTTTATCATAACACGTTTTATAATTCGGGTTATCATTAAAAAAAAAGTGTAGATTTAAATTAGATTTATTATCTCTTTCTTCAAAGATTTCAGGTTTTGCTCCTCGGTTTGACTTTACAACAATTTTGCTCATGGTTTATTTTAGAATGCTCCTCCTTATAATAGAAAAGCAAAGCTAATTAAAAAGTCCAAACACTAGACTGTGTATTCAACCCATCTCTACAAAGAGGAATCAGTAGGAATAAAAAAGGAAAAAAAATATGGAAGTGATAGAAGTCAAGAAAGGGGAAGGGAGAAAAAAAAAAGCAGTCAAGTATTAAGAGCTTGAAAAATAATTGGAAAAGAAAAGTCAAATCAGGGAACAAAATAAAGTGAAAAAAAGACTATTATATACACAGCAATAGGAAGTACAGTAGGTCCTAAACCAGATAATTGAGCACAGCAAGCAACCTGAAAACAAACAGAAGAGATAACAAAGTAAACTGAAAAATAAGAAAGAGACAGGTTAAGATGGAAATGACGATTTAAATAGCTGTACAAGCAAAGCCCCTTAGCTTCAGCAAGTTAGAATTGCACTCACTGGTATTCACAGAAGATATCTTATACTTTTCCAGGATTTGTCCTAATTATTTGATATCTTCGAGGCTTCTGTCCTACAACTTCTAATATGGGATAGCTATAAAATTATCACCTACTGAAACATACCCTCATAGTTCTCAGCTCTTGGAAAAGTTTTTCTAAGCTTTTGCTCCATGGAAATAATTTTTCAAAACATAGGTAACACTTCATGTTGAAGATCTTCCTTTTAAAAGTCACGAAAAACAACACTAAAGCTATAAAGCATAAGACAGAAACAGAGATAAATTACGTTCAGTAATTTTAATGGTGTTGTGATGGCATAACTTTTGAAGGTCCTCACTGTATTTTTAAATCTTCTTTATTAGCCTACTAATAAAGGCGAATGTTTCTCTTTTTCTACAATAATTTTTTTATGATAATTTTCTGAAACATTTATGAAGTAACACCTGTCAATCAGAAGAGAACCTTCTCTGGGAATTCTTATGCCAGAATATTAAGTTATCTCCTATTTACTAGTATTTTGTTATTATCTAAATATTTTTAAATCAACGTTTTGTTTTGTTTTGATTTGATTTAATGCAAGCTTTTAAAACCATCTTAATGTCCCATTATAACAATATTCTTGCATTATTCTTTAATATATTATTATTATTATTATTATTATTATTATTATTATTATTATTATTATTATTATTATTATTATATTTTAAACAAAGGCTAATATGGTCATCCCATTTTCAGGTCACAAACAGAAAATAAATATTCACACTTCTGGCCATCAATACTGGAAAAATTTCAGGGATCAGTGTTTAATCATTCTACAAAACAGATTGTTCCAGATTTTAAACCTTACCTATTTAAAACATTCAAATTCTAATAGCTTTCTGGTCAATAAATCACATGAGATATTACTCTGATAGCCTTCTTTTTTCAGATATCAGCACTGCGAGATCCATAGCTCTTATGAACATATTCATGTTAAAACAACAGATGGTTATTTCTATGCAAGAATAAACAAGTAATACTGTTCATCTACTTGATGAAACTATTAGTTATTTTACATTTGATTTTGTTGAAACACTAATTTTTGATCAAGACTCTTAAGCAAATCTGAACAAAAAGTGAAGTAGCATCTTAAATACTATGCACACCCAGTAAAAATTTCAGCTGAATAGATTACATTATGACAGTCTGTGTTACAACAGTAGACAACTGATGGAGATTCAGAATATTATGACTTCATAAGCTTATTCTTCAATTGTCCATCTCTCCCCATGCCACATTCAGCTGTACTATCCAGAGATATCTGTCAAACAGAGCAATGTCCATAATAAGGCAACATAACCCTGGAGTTGGCACTCATATTAACAGCAAGAACTTGGCTACAGAAACAGTGATGATTCATCAGACTTTCTCGCTGCACTGTCAAGCTACAAAATAACATACTGCCTTTAAATCTTACTGAAGAAAGATATATAGCTTTTCAGTAGTTCAACTTAATAAAGAAGCAATTCTGGTGTTAACAATTCTAAAAACAGCTCGACATAGTTACTTAACAATCAGCTTTGAACAACAGCACAATTCACAACACAAGGCAGAGATGTAAAATTACTTGGAAGGAAGTTTCACAAAAATCACTAAAATTTAACTTTGTTGAAAAGAGTTCAAGGATAGAACTTTATTTAAATGGATTTGGCCCTCAGTATCATTATCAAGGAATATAAGCCACACTTGCTGAGTAGGTCTCAATAAACATGCAGAAAATCACTAATAAACCACCTTGCCAAAACCTTTCCATTTATTTAGTTATACATTGGGATTCCTATATTTCATAGAAAGACAGGCATAAAAGACAACATATGTCCAGCAATATTATTCTTGAGAGAATGTTATTTAAGCAAACAAAAAAATTACAAGAATCTGCTAGAACAACCCCTTATGTACATTCAACTTTACCAAGTAGTCCATCAAACATTATTTAAACCCAATATCCATTTCTTTTAAAAGAAGGAAATATTAGGAGCCTTACACATCATTAATACTGATTAATCCTAGCTGGGAAATTCTTTTAACCTGAAAGTCACACATCAACTTGAAATTTGTTACACTGCTTATTTCTAAGATATTAAGCAGGATAGTTATTTGAATCAGAAGAGTTTAGAGGTTGCACGAGGAGGAAACAAAAACACATTTTATTTTCCATAAACTCATTTCTAAACTCTCCTTCTCTATAAATAGAACACCTAACCTATATTTTGCAGCTCTGTTCACAAATGATCCTTCGCATAAGAACTCTTCCAGGAATAAGTACTACATGAGTTACTCGATGGCACGTAATCAATACATTTCCATATCATTTTAAAAACTTTTTAAAAAGCATAATGCACAATAAAAACACAAATGACATAACACATTATGACTTATTAGATCATTAGGAGCCGGTACCTTTTGGAAAGTGACTTCTTCTGGTCGTTGCCTTTTCCGCCGAGTGCCTTTTCTGAACCTCTGATTTATATGAATCCATTTTACGACCTATATGTCAAAACCATACAGCTTTTTTAAGAAGACGCAACTTGAGTGCAACTACTCAGCATGAGTAAGAAACTATAAACAGACTCAAGATACAATTTTCCATTGCTTCACTGGAAGGAAAAAAAAACTAGGAAAAAAAAACCAGGATAGAGAAATGGGGAAGAGAAATACTGTTCCAGTCCTCAGTATCATGTTCTCGGTTTAATCCATTTAGCTATTTCTTCCTGGTCGGAAAAGCTTTTTCTCTCTATTCCCTCCACCTCCCTCACCAAATGCAGTAACTTCTGTCTGCTGTTATAATCTAGAGTAGCCCAGCAGAACATCTCTTGTACGATTAAGAAATCTCCGCTGTACCAAAACATTTGTGGAATTGTTACAGAACTGTACCGGGGCAAAAAGCGATGATGGTGAAGGGGGAAAAAGATGCGATTTCTTCAAATAGTGACATCTTCAAGAAGAGGAGCATTTTAAAAAGAATAAATCTTGGCGGTTCCTTCCTCACCCCTCTAAATAGGGTGGGATCAACGGGTCGCGGTCAAAGTAACACAAAGGGGCAGCTTCTCCATGTCATTTCTCGCGGATATAGCAAATATCTCAGGATCGGAAGGCGGAGGGGAGGCGTGAACCCGAATCGGGGAGGGAATAATAATAATAATAATAATAATAATAATAATAATAATAATAATAATAATAATAATAATAATAATAATAGGAGCAATACCCAAAGGGCTACCCCGCTATTTAGAAATTCTAAATTTGCCAGACTTGAACATTTTGACTCTACAAAAAACCACCTTACTCGGAACAGCTTACATCCTCCGACGATACCTTAACAGTTCCTAGGTCCTTGGTTAGGACTCGAGCTGCTGAGCTATTAACCAGCCTCAAAGGCTGTGAATCTCACTAAAGATTAACCAATCATCATCATCATCATCATCATCATCCACGATTTAAAACTACCAGCTCCCAAAGGAAAGCGCCTCTTTACCTCTTCTTTCACTTGCTGCGCTAGTCGACCTTCTTGCCAAACGCGGCTCTCTTCCAGCAAAGGCTAGATGGGGAAGACAAAATAAAAGCGCACGTTTATTCGAGGCGATCTGGACCGCAACTCCAGAGAGACACAGAGAGAGAGAGATCGTACCCCCCCCTCCCCGGCTTCCGAAGATCCCCCAAGATCCAGCGCCTCCGAAAGCTCCAAGATCGGCTGCGACCAGAACAAAACTTTCCCCACCGCGCAGCCCGAGCTCGGACGCTGGGTGAGGGAGTCGCTCTTCTCCGGCGGCGCCTCGATACACACACACGGACACACACACAAAAAAAAAAGCCTGCCCGGCGCCTCTGCTTTACAACGCCCGCCGGCTGCGATCGCTCCCGCGGCGCACGAGGGTCGGGCTGTTTGTGTTTACCCTGGATAGGGCGGCCTCGACAGCAGCTGCGGCCGCCGCGAAGAGTCCGGTCGCAAGAGACGGTTCCCCCCCCCCCTCCGCCCCCGCACCGCGCAACAGGCTGCAAGGAGCGGAGATCGCGGCTTCCTCGGGCTTTTTTCTTCGCCCAGCTGCGGAAGATGCGGGGATCTCCTAAGGCAGCAGAAACACCTAAGGGAACAGCGGGGGGGACCCCTTCCTCTCCCCCCCCCCACACGCCCTCGTGGTTCAGCCTCCGAAATCAAAGGGAGGGGGGCGGTGGAGGAGGAGGAGCCTGCCGTAAGGGGATACTCCAGCCCGGTTGGCTTTGTTCGCCCCCCTCCCCACCCCCGAAAGGTAACCTCGGAGGGGGCGGCTCAGGGCGGCGAACGTCACCCTTTCAATCGTGGCGCGTCTGCCTGTCTCCTGCTTACGCCCCGTTCAACTTGCCTGGCGTAAAAGGCGCCGTTTGAAGTCGAGCGCTCCGAGCAACAGGCAACTGCCGCCTCCCCCCACCCCTCTCCAAAAAATAAATAAATAAATAAAATAAAATCCTCACCTACCCACCCACCCCACGGCTGACGTTTCCGCGGGAACGGCGGCGTCCAGGGCTGTCAGTTCTCGCTTGCACGCAAGGCAGCTGGGTGGCAGGGGATCGAGTGGCAACGGGTGGAATCAACCTTCGCCTAGGCCGAGTTGGGGGAAATCCCTCAGATCGCTGATCCCGGCTCGCCCGCGGCTTTTAATGCAGGGTGACAGGCGATTTCCCTTCACTTTTGCCTAGCTTTTAATTCGGAGACTAGGTTTCTCCGGACTTGAATTCAGGCAATGAAAATTGGGATGGTTTTTACACTACGTGCTTGATGGGGAGCGGGGGGGGGTCTTACTAACAAGGGAGGGAGGGTCCCCTTTCCACGGTCACACGGGCATTCCTTAAGAGTTAGGTGGAACTGGAAGGGCGGCATTCAGCCCTCCCCCCCCGCCCAAAAAGAAGGATCCCGGATTTGTACCCTAAAACTCTGAATTTAATACAGCGCTATAGTCAATATTGTCAATGCAAGCGTACGGGCTGAACTGATGCATAGTAAAATAGTAGAGTATAGACTTTTTTTTTTTTTTTTTTTTTTTTGCTCTTCAAGTTGCAGATGAATCAAATCATCCACGGATCTGAAAAGGGCAAAAAAGTAAAACGAGGTAGAAGCGCGAATAGGGGCAAAATTCAATTTTTTCACCAGAAATGTCCTTTCTCCAGCATCTGCCTGCCCTCCCTTTTATTCCAAACCAGAGCATTCTTTTAAGCAAGTATTCTAGCTGAGCATATTAAAATGAAAGGAAGAATGTAAAACTTTCTTTTCCCAATAGTTCCTTGACCTCTGTGGAATCCAAAACCATATCAGATGAATTCCGTGGAGACTCTGAAGTGCATCTTAAAAGCAAGCATTAAATTTTGCTTTTTGCTACTGGACTCTTGCCATTTCTATTAGTCATGGCCATTCCACAGTTGATTCCTCCATTAAGCTGCAGCTTGGCAAAGCCTAAGCTTTGCTTTAAAGGCAAAGCTTAGGCTTTACTCTATACCCCCATTCCCGATTGTTTACTTGAGAGTAAATCCCACCGAATTTATTGAAGTATCATTCCTAAAATTTGCCTGGTTTGAAAATGTACAGACACTAGGAGATTAAAATGACTTTGAGAACACGTTAAAATAATTAACACTTTTGTGGGAGAGGAGTCATGTTAATCTATGGAGTCCAAAAAAAAAAAAAACCCACACAAGGATGGTAGCACACACTAAATCACAAAACTGAAGGAGCTTCTTGGATGAAAATAGCAGTTTTTGTAGATATTTACAGATGGAAATATCTGAAACTTCTTCAGAAAAAAACCAAGAAAGTCCAGTTGTGTTTTGGAAAAAGCGCCTTACAAATATGGTAGCACCTTTTCAGACTACTAAGTTATATAAAAGGACGTATGTTTGTGAACTTTCAGCATTATTCAGAAAAAGTGCTACTAGATTACTGATGTAGCTTGTTTCTGTAAATGTAAAAAAAAAGGAAGCAAGGAATCAATCAATCAATCCTCCAGGATAATTATATTTAGCATAATAATATGTTCTGACATAAGTATATGCATAAACTCGTGCTCTCACAAAAATTGACTGATGTATCTATATATTCTGGGAAAGAAAGTTTCTAAGTTTTTAGATTTAGATCAGAGCAGATTTTCTCCTACATGAAATTAGATGCCATTTACGAACAGATGTCAAAACATAAATGTGTGTCGAGTGAGCTCACTAAATCTTGACCATCACTTTAGCTTTATTGCTTTTGGTTTTTAAAAAAGACATTGGCCTGCCCCTATTTTTACTACTACAATAACCTTCTTTCAAGATCAAAAGCTTTAGATCAAAGCCAAGCTCAAACTCTTTGCTTTAAATAGAAGCAATATTGCCATGAAATATATTTTTCAAAGCAAAATATCTTAAAGGAGATATTATGATGGGAAAAAAACTTCTAGATTTTTTTACATTTGGGTTAATCCATCTGTAAACATCTATGAAAACTGCTACTTTGAATTATTCAGCACTTCCATTGGCAAACATTATTTAGGAAAATATTTGTTAACACAAAGGAGGCATCTGTTTAGAATATATGTACATTTATTCCAAGGGACATCTTTCTGCAATTGATACACTCATTTTCATAATATAATATACATGCATTCATGTATATAAAAATGATTATATGTCACTAGCCTCTTTTAATGCTTCCCCCAAATATATGAGATGATGGGACAGGGGGTCCCAAGCAGTGCTGATCAATAATAGTTTCCATCTTATGGAAATTAGACTAGCACCTTCAGTGTTTGCATATCAGAAGTTACTAAAAGCAAACCTGTTCTAGAAAGTCTTAGGAACTGAATCTTCACCATTGTCTCAAAAGTGCTTTTTCAAAAGGCAACCAGATTTGAGGTTTTTTCCTTGAGGAAGAAGAACCTGGAAGACTGAGAATCTCCACAGACATTGTATCTATTGTATTATGGTAGATTTGTCTCTCTCTTAATTTAGTGTTTTTTTAAAAAGTCATGTTTTATGCTTTTATGATGTAAACTGCTGACAGTTAATTGTTGAGGTCAGAAATATAAAAATACAATGAATAATGTATTATATTGTCTATTAACGTTCATAAGATAATGCTACCCATTCAGATGACCTAGACTTGATTGTTTTGATGTAAATTATGATGTATTATTTGATGTATATGCAGTAAACTTTAGAACTTGGGAACAGGAGATCTAGGTTTAAATGCCCATTAATAATATTTGCTGTATAACTTGGAACTGTTTTTTTCTTTCAATCCAATCTATTTTATAGAACTTTTGCCAAGTTATGGTTGGACATGAAATCTACAGTATCTTGAGCTCTTAAAAGGAAGGAGGGTAAAAATCTAACAAATAAGAAAAGCAACCTGCTAGGTTGGCAGAAGCTGGGACAAGTAACGGGAGCTCACCCCGTTACACGGCACTAGGGATTCGAACCACTGAACTGCCAACCTTTCGATTGACAAGCTCAGCGTCTTAACCACTGAGCCACCACGTCCCCTTAATGCTTAATACTTAATGCTTATTAAGTATATGTAAATATTCAGAATACATATGAAGTGCAAGCAGTTTTCAACCACAGTATGCTAAATGTTAATTGCTGAAGATACAGATTCATATTCGTTCACCAAATCAACTTAACCTCACAGAATGAGGCAAGAGCAACTTCTTATGTGAGATAGAGATAGAAATAGAGATAGAGATGGATGGATGGATGGATGGATGGATGGATGGATGGATGGATAGATGATAGATAGATAGATAGATAGATAGATAGATAGATAGATATAAAGAGAGAGAGAGAAAGGGAGAGCTGGTCTTCTATGCCACTGTCTCTCTGGGCAACTTGTTTCACTGTTGAAATTATGTTACATTCAATCAGAATCTGCTTTCCTGTATCTTAAATAATTTCTCTGTATCCTGCACTCTGGAATGAAACAGATCAGATGTTAGTCTCCTTTGTGACATCATTGCAGATACAGATAGTCCTTGCTTAATGTCAACTCGCTCAGTAATCATGCAAAGTTACAACAGCGCTGAATGAGAGGTACTTTGGGCAAGTCTTCATAGCTGCAGATGTTACAGCATCCCTGTAATGGTCACTTGATCATGATTTGGGCACTCTGGCTCGAAATTGCAGCCTTGCAACATCTCATCTTCACAGTATTGCCATTCATAACCTTCACTGCCAGCCTCCGACAAGCAAAGTCAGTGGGGAAGCTGGCAGGTTGCAAATGGCGATCACATGACCGGGAATGCTGCATTGTAGGTAAATCCCACATAACCACAGCATTCCCAGTCACATGATCACTATTGCAACCTTCTGCCACTTCCCCACTGACTTTGCTTGTTGGACGTTATTGACTGGGCTACCAGAATTTCCACCGAAAGTCAGTGTGGTCCCATGACATCATGCAAGAGAGACCCTGGTCCAATTATCTTTGGTAAGTAAGATCCATCTGTATTTAAAGAATAGTATCATTTCCTCCCTCGAGGCTTTGCTCCAAATTAAATATTCCTGTCTCCTTTTATCTTCTTAGGTTCTAGTCTTCTAATCAATCTTAGTGTCTTCCCTAGACCTGTTACAATTGTCTGAATCTTTTCTTAAAATGTGATACTTTGAACTTGTGATTAGAAAATTATGTTTCTTTACGCAAAAGGAAACTGCATTTGTCTTTTTTACAGTGATATCTCACTTTCGACAATATTCGGTTTGTCATTAATTAATATTGCAAAATATTTTTTTACAAAATAGCATTCCCAAGCCAGGTGTCCACTATCTTTTATCCCTCTGCCTTTGATTTTTGTTTCCAAAATAAAAACTCTGAACTTATCGGTGTTAGATTTCAGATATTTTACATTCAACTCATTTCTTTAATAAATCAAGGACATTCAGAATTGTATTTCTTCCTTCTAGATATTGGTATCTCATTCAATTTTGTGTCATCTGCAAATAAAAGAAGTATACCCTCCATTTCTTCAACCAAGTCATTAATGACAATACTGTATATATATAAAAAATCAGGGCTGATTACATTGTACACTGCAGTTACAGTATATCTGTCTCCAATTTGATGAGGAATCATTGATGAGCATTCTGAGTATGAGAGTCTACATGGAATACGATTGTTATTCCCAACCCATTCAGCTGCTCTTAAAAGACGCAGAGAGAGGGGGGGGAGGGGAGGGAGAGAGTCAGTCAGTTTCTCTCAGCCTTAGGAAGAGGCCATTTTAATCAAAATCTAAATAGATGCAATATAACCAACTTCTTTTACAACTGTTAAATATTTCTAGCATAAAAACCTAAATGTGTTTAGGGAGAAAGAGGGAGAGGGAGAGAGAGACAGATTGAGAGATTGTTCAAACTGGGTGTACAACTAAAAAGCCAGTTTAGAGCTGTGATGGTGAACCTATGGCACGCGTGCCACAGGTGGCACGCATAGCCATATTGGTGGGCACGCAAGCTTAGCTCCGGCGTGTGCCAACTGATTTTCAGGCCTTCTGGGCCCACCAGAAGTAGGAAACAGGCTGTTTCCTGCCTCCGGAAGACCTCGTGGGTGGGGGGGAGACCTGTTTTCTCTCTCCCCAGCCTTCAGAGCCTTTCTAAGAGTCTGGGGAGGGCGAAAATGACCTTCCCCACCCCCCAGAGGCCCTCCGGAGGCCAAAAACAGCCCGTTTGCCAACTTCCAGTTTCAGCCTCCGTAGGGCCTCGGGGGGGGAGGCCATTTTCGCCCTCCCCAGACACCTAGAAAGGCTCTGGAGGCTGGGAGAGCAAAAAATGGGCCTACCGTGCCATCGCATGCCAGGAGCGGGTGGGGAACATGCATATGTGGAGGCAGGGCGCATAGAATTATGGGTGTGGGCACGTGCGCGCATGACCCCTCCCCCCCGCTCCTGGCACAGGATGGCAAAAAGTTTAGCAATCACTAAACCATTGGTATATAGAGGTTAAGACTTCAGACCAGAAACTGGAAACCGTGAGTTCTAATTCTGGCCTTTGGTACATAGTCAGCTGGGTAACTTTGAGCTAGTCAGTTTCTCACAGCCTTAGGAAGGAGGCCATGGCAAACCCCTTTTGAAAAACCTTACCAAGAAAACTGCAGGGACTCGTCCAGGCAGCCTCAAAGAACCCGACACAAATGAACACACAAAAAAGGGGGTGCTAATAGTGAATATGTCATCACCCAAAATATGCTGGCATCCTAGAAAGCTATTCAGACTGAAGGTTTAGAATCCAGTGAAATGTAGTTAATAGATTTGTACATACAAGACAAAAATATGATTCAGAACTTACAAGTCTTTTCATGTTCTAGTTAGCTTTTATCATGAAATGCACTGGGGTATAATGTAAAAATGTTGGGATTTTGCTTTTATTTTCTTATGCTCTGAATTCTAAGACTGTAGCATGATGTAGAATGCTTTCACACGGCATGCATGAATCTTTAAACATAATCAGTTATTTTTGGAATTCTTATATAGTTCACACACAAATTTTTTAGGATGTCTCAATGACCACCCAAAAACAGTTTTAGGCATATCCAAGAGAGCAGTTCTAGTAAAGATCCAAACAGCTGGGCCTCTGAGTAGCTGGAGCATATCAAAACATTAAAGTTTTATCCACCACCAGGCCAAGCAAAATGTCTTGCTATTTAAATGAAATTCGAGCTTCTCATACTACATTCCTGAAAAATTCTCAACTTTATTCAATAACTGGGTAGAGTCTGATTCAGAGCAGAACTACATGTCAGATGTATACACTTCTTTATTTGTGTCATACTCTGCCTTTTTAATAAAATGCAGGACCACTGTCGCTTGTTTACCTGCTCAAAATAGGACAGTCACACCCAGATAAGCAGCCTAGTATAGAAACAACTGACTTTTCTTTTTCCTTTTTTTTAAAAATTTGATTTATATGCCGCCCTTCTCCGGAGACTCAGGGCGGCTTACAATGTGCTCAGCAATAGTCATCATCCTTTTGTATATTTATACAAAGTCAGCTTATTGCCCCCACAACTGGGTCCTCAATTTACCTACCTTAGAAAGGATGGAAGGCTGAGTCAACCTTGAGCCTTGGCAAGATTCGAACCTGCAGTACTTGCAGGCATCTGGTCTTAATAACCATCTTAATAACAGGGTGCCTTAGACCACTGTACTACCAAGGCTCAATTTTCAAAAAATTGTCTTTCAAAAAAAAAAAAAAAAACCAACCTCAGCATGACATTAATTTTTGGTAATACTTTAAATATGAGTATTCCTATCAAAATCTATCCATGATAAAAGCTGAGGACAATTTTATTTGTTTTGTCCTGGTGCCTTCAGATCAGTGTTGTTTTTTGATGACTGCCTAGACAAGTCCCTCTGGTTTTCTTGGCAACATTTTTGAAAGTAGTTTGCTATTTCCTCCATCCTTGGCCTAAAAGAGAGTGACTGGCCCAAAGTCACCCAGCTGGCTTTCTGCCTCAGGTGGGAGTACAGGTAGTTACAACCTCGAGTTACAACCACAATTGAGCCAAAAATTTATGTTGCTAAATGAAACATTTGTTAAGTGAGTTTGCCCCATTTTACAATTTTTCTTGCCACACTTGTTAAGTTAGCAACATGGTTGTTAAGTGAATCTGGCTTCCCCATTGACTTTGCTTGTCAGAAGGTCACAAAACATGATCACATGACCCCCCAGGACACTGCAATGGCCATAAGTATGAACCAGTTGCCAAGCATCTGAATTTTGATCACATGATCATGGGGATGCTACGAAGGTCGTAAGTGTGAAAAATGGTCATAAGTCACTTTGTTCAGTGCCGTTGTAACTTTGAATGGCCATTATTATTTTTTTTATTTTTTATTTTTTTTGCTTCAATTTATATGCCGCCCTTCTCCGGAGACTCAGGGCGGCTTACAATGCATTAAGCAATAGCCTTTATACTTTTGTATATTTATACAAAGTCATCTTATTGTCTCCACAATCTGGGTCCTCATTTTATCTACCTTTGAAAGGATGGAAGGCTGAGTCAACCTTGAGCCTGGTGAGATTTGAACTTGCAGTAATTGCAAGCAGCAGATGTTAATAACAGTGCTTTAGTCCACTGTACTACAGGCTCTTATTAAATGAACTGTTGTAAATCGAGGACCATATGTAGTATTCAGTCTTCTGATTTCTAGCCTGACACCTTAATCATTTCACCAAACTGATTCTACTGATAGTTTTATCAGGTCAAAATAAGCTAAGACAAGTATGTGTGTAATCTTTTATTTTCTCTAGTATATTTCAAGCAAATGCTACAAAATATAGGGAATGTGAAAGGAAGGTGGCATTCAAATCAGCAGTCTGCATGTTTAAAGCTGTTAATGTTTATCATTTCAGAAGAGAGCTGAGGTAGAGGCAGCAATTGCAAGAGACAAGGGGAGAAACAATTCTCCCAACTTTGAAAGTACAGGTGAAACTCGAAAAATTAGAATATTGTGCAAAAGTTCATTTATTTCAGTAATGCAATTTAAAAGGTGAAACTAATATATGAGATAGACTCATTACATGCAAAGCGAAATAGTTCAAGCCTTGATTTGTCATAATTTTGATGATTATGGCTTACAGCTCATGAAAATCCCAAATTCACAATCTCAGAAAATTAGAATATTACATGAAATCAATAAAACAAGGATTGTACATAGAACAATATCAGACCTCTGAAAAGTATAAGCATGCATATGTACTCAGTACTTAGTTTGGGTCCCTTTTGCATCAATTACTGCCTCAATGCGGCGTGGCATGGATGCTATCAGCCTGTGGCACTGCTGAGGTGTTACGGAAGACCAGGATGCTTCAATAGCGGCCTTCAGTTCTTCTGCATTGTTCGGTCTCATGTCTCTCATCTTTCTCTTGGCAATGCCCCATAGATTTTCTATGGGGTTCAGATCAGGCAAGTTTGCTGGCCAATCAAGCACAGTAATCCCATGGTCATTGAACCAGGTTTTGGTACTTTTGGGAGTGTGGGCAGGTGCCAAGTCCTGCTGGAAAATGAAGTCAGCATCCCCATAAAGTTTATCTACGGAAGGAAGCATGAAGTGCTCCAAAATCTCCTGGTAGAAGGCTGTGTTAACCCTGGACTTAATGAAACACAGTGGACCAACACCAGCAGATGATATGGCTCCCCAAATCAACAGAGACTGTGGAAACTTCACACTTCACACTTCAAACTTCAAACATCTTGCAGTGTGTGCCTCTCCATTCTTCCTCCAGACTCTGGGTCCTTGGTTTCCAAATGAGATGCAAAAGTTGCTCTCATTAGAAAAGAGGACTTTGGACCACGGAGCAACAGACCAGTTCTTTTTGTCTTTAGCCCAGGTAAGACGCTTCTGACATTGTTTGTTGTTCAGGAGCAACTTGACAAGAGGAATACGACATTTGAAGCCAATGTCCAGGATCCATCTGTGTGTGGTGGCTCTTGGTGCACTGACTCCAGCCTCAGTCCACTCCTTGTGAAAGTCCCCAACACTTTTGAATGGCCTTTTCCTGACAATCCTCTCCAGGCTGCGGTCATCCCTGCTGCTTGTGCACCTTTTTCTTCCACACTTTTCCCTTCCACAAAACTTTCTGTTAATGTGCTTTGATACAGCACTTTGGAAACATCCAACTTCTTTTGCAATTACTTTTTGAGGCTTTCCCTCCTTATGGAGGGTGTCAATGATGGTTTTCTGCACAACTGTCAGGTCAGCAGTCTTTCCCATGATTGTGATTCCTACTGAACCAAACTGAGAGACCATTTAAAGGCTCAGGAACCCTTTGCAGGTGTTATGGCTTAATTAGCTGATTAGAGTGGGACACTTTGAGCCTAGAATATTGAACCTTTTCACAATATTCTAATTTTCTGAGACTGTGAATTTGGGGTTTTCATGAGCTGCAAGCCATAATCATCAAAATTATGACAAATCAAGGCTTGAACTATCTTGCTTTGCATGTAATGAGTCTATCTGATATATTAGTTTTACCTTTTAAGTTGCATTACTGAAATAAATGAACTTATGCATGATATTCTAATTTTTCGAGTTTCACCTGTACTTACAATAAGATTCCAGGCCATTTCCCACCAATGACAATACACCTAGTTGCCTTGACCAAGCACATCTACATTAAGGCAGTCCTTGACTTACAGCCATTCCTTTAGTGACTGTTCAAAATTACAACACCACTGAAAAAAGTGACTCATGGCCATTTTTCACACTTATGACTGTTGCAGCATCCCTGTGGTCACGCGATCAAAATTCGGATGCTTGGCAACTGTCATGTATTTATGATGGTTGCAGTGGCCCAAGGTTATAATGATCACCTTTTGCAACCTACTGTCAAGCAAAGTCAATGGGGAAGCCAGATTCACTTAACAACTATGTCATTAACAACTGCAGTGAGTCACTTAACAAGTGTGGCAAGAAAGGTCATAAAAAGGGGCAAATCTCAGCAATGGTCTTGCATAGCAATGGAAATGTTTGGCTCAATTGTGGTCATAAGTCAAGGACTACCAGTACTTGCATTCAGGGCCTGGTTATAAGAGACATAGGATGCCCATTATCAACAGTTCCATTGGCTAAGAATTAACAGTTCTTCTTACGACTTATATAAATCTTTTTTAGATAAGAGACCAGGGTATTTGGAAACCATTCTCATCCATATACTCAAATTTAAGATTCCTCAGAGAAGCTCTTTTATCTCTTCGGTTGTAATCCGAAGCTTCTCACTGATTGCTCACATGTTCTTCCACTTTCTATAAAGAGAGG